>CM055117.1:12999356-13599356 GCA_029206835.1 Rana muscosa
GTGGACAGTGGGGGGGGGAGATCTTGCAGAGAATGTAGTGTGGACAGTGGGGGGGGAGATCTTGCAGAGAATGTGGTGTGGACAGTGGGGGGGGGGGGAGATCTTGCAGAGAATGTAGTGTGGACAGTGGGGGGGGGAGATCTTGCAGAGAATGTAGTGTGGACAGTGGGGGGGGGGAGATCTTGCAGAGAATGTAGTGTGGACAGTGGGGGGGGGGAGATCTTGCAGAGAATGTAGTGTGGACAGTGGGGGGGGGGGAGATCTTGCAGAGAATGTAGTGTGGACAGTGGGGGGGGGAGATCTTGCAGAGAATGTAGTGTGGACAGTGGGGGGGGGGAGATCTTGCAGAGAATGTAGTGTGGACAGTGGGGGGGGGGAGATCTTGCAGAGAAACGTAGTGTGGACAGTGGGGGGGGGGAGATCTTGCAGAGAATGTAGTGTGGACAGTGGGGGGGGGGAGATCTTGCAGAGAATGTAGTGTGGACAGTGGGGGGGGAGATCTTCCAGAGAATGTAGTGTGGACAGTGGGGGGAGATCTTGCAGAGAATGTAGTGTGGACAGTGGGGGGGGGGGGAGATCTTGCAGAGAATGTAGTGTGGACAGTGGGGGGGGGAGATCTTGCAGAGAATGTAGTGTGGACAGTGGGGGGGGGAGATCTTGCAGAGAATGTAGTGTGGACAGTGGGGGGGGAGATCTTGCAGAGAATGTAGTGTGGACAGTGGGGGGGGGGAGATCTTGCAGAGAATGTAGTGTGGACAGTGGGGGGGGAGATCTTGCAGAGAATGTAGTGTGGACAGTGGGGGGGGGGGAGATCTTCCAGAGAATGTAGTGTGGACAGTGGGGGGAGATCTTGCAGAGAATGTAGTGTGGACAGTGGGGGGGGGGAGATCTTGCAGAGAATGTAGTGTGGACAGTGGGGGGGGGGAGATCTTGCAGAGAATGTAGTGTGGACAGTGGGGGGGGAGATCTTGCAGAGAATGTAGTGTGGACAGTGGGGGGGGAGATCTTGCAGAGAATGTAGTGTGGACAGTGGGGGGGGGAGATCTTGCAGAGAATGTAGTGTGGACAGTGGGGGGGGGAGATCTTGCAGAGAATGTAGTGTGGACAGTGGGGGGGGGAGATCTTGCAGAGAATGTAGTGTGGACAGTGGGGGGGGGAGATCTTGCAGAGAATGTAGTGTGGACAGTGGGGGGGGGGAGATCTTGCAGAGAACGTAGTGTGGACAGTGGGGTGGGGGAGATCTTGCAGAGAATGTAGTGTGGACAGTGGGGGGGGGAGATCTTGCAGAGAATGTAGTGTGGACAGTGGGGGGGGGGATCTTCCAGAGAATGTAGTGTGGACAGTGGGGGGGGGGGGGGAGATCTTGCAGAGAATGTAGTGTGGACAGTGGGGGGGGGAGATCTTGCAGAGAATGTAGTGTGGACAGTGGGGGGGGGAGATCTTGCAGAGAATGTAGTGTGGACAGTGGGGGGGAGATCTTGCAGAGAATGTAGTGTGGACAGTGGGGGGGGGGAGATCTTGCAGAGAATGTAGTGTGGACAGTGGGGGGGGGAGATCTTGCAGAGAATGTAGTGTGGACAGTGGGGGGGGAGATCTTGCAGAGAATGTAGTGTGGACAGTGGGGGGGGGAGATCTTGCAGAGAATGTAGTGTGGACAGTGGGGGGGGGGATCTTGCAGAGAATGTAGTGTGGACAGTGGGGGGGGGGAGATCTTGCAGAGAATGTAGTGTGGACAGTGGGGGGGGGAGATCTTGCAGAGAATGTAGTGTGGACAGTGGGGGGGGGGAGATCTTGCAGAGAATGTAGTGTGGACAGTGGGGGGGGGGGGATCTTGCAGAGAATGTAGTGTGGACAGTGGGGGGGGGGAGATCTTGCAGAGAATGTAGTGTGGACAGTGGGGGGGGAGATCTTGCAGAGAATGTAGTGTGGACAGTGGGGGGGGGAGATCTTGCAGAGAATGTAGTGTGGACAGTGGGGGGGGGGATCTTGCAGAGAATGTAGTGTGGACAGTGGGGGGGGGGAGATCTTGCAGAGAACGTAGTGTGGACAGTGGGGGGGTGGGGAGATCTTCCAGAGAATGTAGTGTGGACAGTGGGGGGGGGGAGATCTTGCAGAGAATGTAGTGTGGACAGTGGGGGGGGATCTTCCAGAGAATGTAGTGTGGACAGTGGGGGGGGGGAGATCTTGCAGAGAATGTAGTGTGGACAGTGGGGGGGGATCTTCCAGAGAATGTAGTGTGGACAGTGGGGGGGGGAGATCTTGCAGAGAATGTAGTGTGGACAGTGGGGGGGAGATCTTGCAGAGAATGTGGTGTGGACAGTGGGGGGGGGAGATCTTGCAGAGAATGTAGTGTGGACAGTGGGGGGGGGAGATCTTGCAGAGAATGTAGTGTGGACAGTGGGGGGGGATCTTCCAGAGAATGTAGTGTGGACAGTGGGGGGGGGAGATCTTGCAGAGAATGTAGTGTGGACAGTGGGGGGGGAGATCTTGCAGAGAATGTGGTGTGGACAGTGGGGGGGGGAGATCTTGCAGAGAATGTAGTGTGGACAGTGGGGGGGGAGATCTTGCAGAGAATGTAGTGTGGACAGTGAGGGGGGAGATCTTGCAGAGAATGTAGTGTGGACAGTGGGGGGGGGGAGATCTTGCAGAGAATGTAGTGTGGACAGTGGGGGGGGAGATCTTGCAGAGAATGTAGTGTGGACAGTGGAGTGGGGGGGGGATCTTGCAGAGAATGTAGTGTGGACAGTGGGGGGGGGAGATCTTGCAGAGAACATAGTGTGGACAATGGAGAGTGATCTGCCAGAGAATGTAGTAAACATGGTGGTGGAAGAGCTTTCAGAGCATAAAATGTGGACAGTGGGTGAGTTATTTGTGATAAGTGTGGATGGAATGTGAGGTGTTTTTGTGGAGGGACAGTAATGCCGCGTACACACGGTCGGATTTTCCGTCGGAAAAACCTTGGATGATTTTTCCAACGGAATTCCGCTCAAGCTTGGCTTGCATACACACGGTCACACCAAATTCCGACCGTCAAGAACGCGGTAACGTACAACACGTGCGACGGCACTATAAAACGGAAATTCCGAGTCCGACACCCTTTGGGCTCCTTTTGATAATCTCGTGTTAGTAGAAGTTTGGTGAGAGACGATTCGCGCTTTTCAGCCTCCGTGCTCTTCAGATAGTTTCTACTGTTCAGTTGGTGCTTGTGAGCTCGTATCTGATTTTCAGGTCATTCTTCATAAGCCTTTCTGTTCTTCATTGCGTTCTGTTAGTTCGTTCTGACCAGCCGACCGTTTTCTAGCCATGTTGCGGGTACGTTCTCGTCGTAGAGTTTGTGCTGTGCAGGGGCTTGGTGTTGGGGTTCTTGCTTTGACCCAAGCTCAGTCCATGAACAGGATGAGGAGGAGTTCAGGGACGAAGAATCGGTTGCTCCAGCGTTGCCTTCCTCTTTATTTTGTTATGAGCCAGAATAAATGGTTATTTTCTTCAGCAAATACTTGCCTATGTGTTTCTTCAAATAAGACAGTTTGTTTGTGAGTAGGCAGGTACATTTCAAAATACAATGTCAAATTAACAAGGGACACCAACCAACCTCCTTGAGGGTAAAAAATACAAAATAATAATGTTGTTGTGGTAACTTGACACACAAAAAAAAAAAAAAATAGGGAGATCACTAGAATTTTTTTTTTTTTAAAGAATACAAAAAAGGAAGATCTTGATTAAAAATAAAACAAAAAAAATATGACTATAAAAAATAATTCTAAATATTATTATGGAGATCTGGCTTTAAAAACAAAAAAGATTATTCGTGAGATAAAGAGAAATAATAAAGAAATAAGTTTGTCAGAATATCAGCAGCAAAACAACTTCATTATTCTAGCATTAAGCCTGTGTACACACGCGCCATTCAAAAGAACCGCCGTTCTTTTGAATGGCAAGAACGCAGTAACGTCATCGACTACGAGGAGCCGGCGCTCGTCACATTCGATGCCGTCGCCACCATCTTGCTACACCCTACACTACCCTTGTATGCTACCGCGCATGCGTCGAAGTCTCATCGAGCATGCGCGGGTTTCCCTGGAAGGTAAGCATACAGACGACCGGGTTTCTCGGCAGGAAACACTCTCCCGAGAATCCCGACCAGAAAAATAGAGAGCAGGTTCTCTATTTTTCTCGTCGAGGTTCCCGGCAGTTTTCCTGCCGAGAAAGCATACACATGCACGGTTTTTCTCGGCAAAAAGCTCTCAGCAGTTTTCTTGCCGAGAAAAGCGGTCGTGTGTACGACGGTTTCCTCTTTATTTTGTTATGAGCTAGAATAAATGGTTATTTTTTTTTCAGCAAATACTTGCCTATGTGTTTTTCTTCAAATAAGACAGTTTGTTTGTGAGTAGGCAGGTACATTTCAAAAATACAATGTCAAATTAACAAGGGACACCAACCAACCTCCTTGAGGGTAAAAAATACAAGATAATAATGTTGTTGTGATAACTTGACACACACAAAAAAATAGGGAGATCACTAAATTTTTTTTTTAAAAGAATCAATTTTCGTTCAAAAGCTCACATCTGACTTTTGCTGGTGGAATTTCCGATCGTGTGTACGGGGCATGAGAGTGAACTTACGTGTGATGGTGACGATGAGGATGATGATGATGAAGAGGAGGCCAGTGCAAAGTGCTGACAGAGAGCAGATCAGGCCGGAGGAAGGTTGGGGGATCCACCTGTTCATGGTGATTCCTGAAAGGAAAAATTGCGTTGAATCCCATTCTGGGAACAAAAAGGACGAGAACAATATGTGTACTTGCGCACTGCTATGTTGTAATCAGTGTATTCAATCTACATATAGAAAAATAGCACTCACATTGCCAACATCCGTAAATAATGTAGTAAAGAAAAGGAAAAAAAAATAGGGATATGGGCCCTACTCTGACTTTCAGCGGCACAGTAAACAATAGAGATGTATAAAAAATATATAAATGTTTAATAGAAAAAGAGAACCACATAAATGAAGTTGAATACAAGGACGTTATAAGAATTAAAAATCATACATATGAGTACATATAAATGATGAGAACCCGAATACATAAACGCGTTTCGCCTTGGGGCTTCTTCAGGACGCAAATTCAGGAAAACAGTAGTTGTAGAAGCAAGAAAGGGATCTCACTCTTATAACTACGATTCTTGGTTAGCGTGTAGCCAACACCGACATCCAATAGAGGAAAGAAACGAGCCACGCAAAGAATGTGCAATGCTGGCGAAGCATTTTTTCAGTCGGAGAACGGCTCAAACTTGTGTTGCACACACACGGTCACACAAATCTTGTCTGAAATTCCGACCGCCAAGAACGCGGTGACACGTACAAGACGTACGACGAGCCGAGATCAATGAAGTTCAATAGGCAGTTTGGCTCTTCTGCTTGATTGTGAGCATGCGTGTTTTTTTTGCACGTCATAATTGCATACAGACGATCGCGATTCCCGATAGGAATTTTTCCTGTCACGAAAATTGAGATCCTGCTCTCAATCTTTTCTTGTCGGAAATTCTCGCAAAAAAAGTGCGATGGAGCATACGCGCGGTCAGAGTTTGCGACAAATCGCACTTTTCTCTTCGGAAATCGCGATCATGTGTACAAGGCATTACTGTTACTGTCTCTTTAAATCTGCATTAAGCTCATACAGTTAAACAATGTGTAAAATATTAATTATAAATCATGTGACCAGCGATCATTCAGTCCTTCCAGACCACGGTACGTCATGTGACCTCCTGGGCTTTCAGTGGAGATATGGGGATGACGGGTGCAGCTGCGGGCATCATCCAGATATCTTCTTTTTCAGCCGGAGTTCTGTCAATATGTGCCTGCCGTCAAAAAGTGCCCGCGCATCCGCAGAATGGAACAGTACTCCAGCTGGTTTCCGGATCAGCTGGAGTGACGTCACCATAGCGCATGCGCACACCATAGAAGCCCTTTTTCGACGGGAGATGCCATTTCTCTGGCACAATTTAATGCGGCAGTTCAGCCACTTGATTGCTTTCACAGACCAGCGGGAGGGAACGTCTGAAGTTTACCATATGAAGTTTACCATAGAGCTGACCGAGGACCAGATGGTCCCCCGGTTATCGCTATGACTCTCAGAGGCTGGGTGCGACGTTATGACGTCACGTCTGGCACAGGCAGTTGTAAACACCGCTGTGTGTTTGGCTGGAGACCCTAAGATCGTTTTTTTTTTCTGATCTCGGGCTTTCCAGCATAGAGGAGAGATGTGGGGCCTTATAGACCCCTCCAGATCTCTCCATAAAGAGGACCTGTCATGCCCTATTCCTATTACAAGGGATGCTTACATTCCTTGTACAGTGGAACCTCGGTTTACGAGTAACGCGGTTAACAAGCGTTTTGAATAACGAGCAACTTTTTTTTTAAATCCTGACTCGAGTGTTATCTCGCAGAATTCATGCTAATGGGGGTGTGCAGTACCGCATTTGGCCAGAGGTGTGGGGGCACCGGAGACACTCGGAATGGTTCGGAGCCGTTCCGAGCCGTTCGTAAATACTCGGAATCACTCAGAAATAGTCAGAAATACTCCGTTCCCGAACCTCTCCAAGGGTTTCCGAAATCAGCCAAGCTGTCCCCGAGTATTTCCGAGGCTCTCCGGCGCCCCCCCCACCTCTGGCCACATGCAGTATTGCATGCCATAAAAGTCAATGCGGAACAAATTATCTTAGTTTCCATTGACTTCTATAGGGAAACTTGCTTTGATATGCGAGTGCTTTGGATTACAAGCATTCTCCTGGTACGGATTATGCTCGTAATCCAAGGTTGCACTGTAATAGGAATAAAAGTGATCAAACATTTTTTTTTTAAGGGAAAGTTTAAAAACAAAAAAATGTAAATGAAATAAAACAATAAAAACAAATAAAATTTAAAGTGCCCCCGCCCTCGCGTGCTCGTACGCAGAAGCGAACACACACGTAGGTCGCGTTCTGCATATGTAAACGACGTTCAAACCACACATGTGAGGTATCGCCGATAACATTAGAGCGAGAGCAATAATTCTAGCACTAGCCCTCCTCTGTAACTTTAAACTGGAAAAAAAATTTAAGCACCACCGTTGGAGATCTTTAAGTACTGAATTATGCGCAATTTTAAAGCGTGACATGTTAGGTATCTATTTACTCGGCGTTACATCATCCTTTATATTATACAAACAAATTGGGGTAACTTTACTGTTTTTTTTTTTTTTAGTTCACAAAATTATTTTTTTCCCCCCAAAGAATTGGGTTTGAAAAATTGCTGCGCAAAAACTGTGTGACAGAAAAAAATAGTGGTAATTATCTCCTCACCCGATGTGCTCTCATCTAGGGGATAAGACCAACCAATGGTCTATATGCGCTATTTCCCTCTTTGGGGGTCTGAGATGATGTACTTTCTCCCTTGTAGTTACCTCTGGGTTCAAATCCTCCTCTCCTTGTAGTTATCTCCTCTCAGCCAAATCACAAAAAGAGAAAGCTGGACAGCTTTCTCCTTTTCAAAAATAACCGTTGTTTTAAATTGAATACTTCTATAGTTAAAATGTTGCGCCACAGGGACATCTGCCTGAGAAAGCCACATGTCCCCGTGGCACAATGCGTAGAGCCCTCCCCTACGCATTGTGCCACAGGGACACGTGGCTTCCTCAGGCGGATGTCCTTTTGGCGCAACGTTTTTACTATACTATATAAGTATTAAAAAAAAACATTTTTTTGCTTGAAAAGGATAATCACTATGTCCAGCTTTCTCTTTTTGTGATTTGGATGAGAGGAGATAACTACAAGGAGAGGAGGATTTGAAACCAGAGGTTCAAAACCGTGTGACATAAAAAAATGTGGTAATTATCCCCTCAACCGATGTGCCCTCACCTAGGAGATAAGACCAACCAATGGTCTACATGTGCTATTTCCTGAGGAAGCCACCTGTCCCTGTGGCGCAATGCATAGGGCCCTCCCCAACGCATTGCACCACAGGGACACGTGGCTTCCTCAGGCGGATGTCCCTTTGGCGTGCGTATGCAAGCAGCTATACACTTGAGGACATTTTTAGGACTGAATGATCACCGTTCACATCAAGTTATTTTGATTTATAATTCATATTTGAGACATTGTTTAACTGTATGAACTTAATGCAGTTTTAAAGAGACAGTAACACTGGTTTTTAGGAGCGCGGCACCAATTCTGATTATAATTTTAGAAAAGGGATGACATTACTATGTTGGGTGTAATTCTCAGTATCTCTTCTTATTCTGTATGTATAGACTCTGCACAGTGTATGCTGGGTGTAATTCTCTGTATCTGTGGTGTTATGTATAGTGATTCATACCTCGGTAAGCTGAATAGGTTCCCATGGGACTCTCGTTGGGTGTTGGGTCCTCCTGGAGACACTCTATGTCCTTATACCGCACTGACATGTCCTGTAGAAGACTCCATTATAGACCGAGAGATCCATAGATAACAGGCCAGACATATCATTCCTCTGTCTCACCTTGTGGTCTAGGTGTTGTGGTCTTGGTGTTGTGGTCTCGTGTTGTGGTCCCAGTGTTGTGGTCCTGGTGTTGTGGTCCCGGTGTTGTGGTCCCGGTGTTGTGGGCTCGGTGTTGTGGGCTCGGTGTTGCGGGCTCGGTGTTGCGGTCTCCATGTTTTGTCTCAGTGTTGTGGTCTCGGTGTTATAGTATCAGTGTTGAGGTCTCGGTGTTGTGGTCTCTGTGTTGTAGTCTCGGGGTTGTGGTCTTGTGTTATAGTATCAGTGTTGTGGTCTCTGTATTGTGGTCTCTGTTTTGTAGTCTTGGTGTTGTGGTCTTGGTGTTCTGGTCTTGGTGTTGTGGTCTCAGTGTTGTGGTCTCTGTGGTCTTGGTGTTGTGGTCTAGGTGTTGTGGTCACGGTGTTGCAGTCTCGGTGTTGCGGTCTCGATGTTGCAGTCTCTGTGTTGTAGTCTCGGTGTTGTAGTCTCGATGTTGCAGTCTCTGTGTTGTAGTCTCGGTGTTGCAGTCTCTGTGTTGTAGTCTCGGTGTTGTAGTCTCGGTGTTGTAGTCTCTGTGTTGTAGTCTCGGTGTTGTAGTCTCGGTGTTGTAGTCTCGGTGTTGTAGTCTCGATGTTGCAGTCTCTGTGTTGTAGTCTCTGTGTTGTAGTCTCGGTGTTGTAGTCTCGATGTTGCAGTCTCTGTGTTGTAGTCTCGATGTTGCAGTCTCTGTGTTGTAGTCTCTGTGTTGTAGTCTCGGTGTTGTAGTCTCGGTGTTGTAGTCTCGGTGTTGTAGTCTCGGTGTTGTGGTCTCGGTGTTGTGGTCTCGGTGTTGTGGTCTCGGTGTTGTGGTCTCGGTGTTGTGGTCTCTGTGTTGTGGTCTCTGTGTTGTGGTCTCTGTGTTGTGGTCTCTGTGTTGTAGTCTCTGTGTTGTGGTCTCAGTGTTGTAATCTCAGTGTTGTAGTCTCGGTGTTGCAGTCTCGGTGTTGCAGTCTCAGTGTTGTGGTCTCGATGTTGTGGTCTCTGTGTTGTAGTCTCGGTGCTGTAGTCTCTGTGTTGTGGTCTCTGTGTTGTAGTTCTCAGTGTTGTAATCTCAGTGTTGTAGTCTCGGTGTTGCAGTCTCAGTGTTGCGGTCTCGATGTTGCGGTCTCAGTGTTGTGGTCTCGATGTTGTGGTCTCGGTGTTGTAGTCTCGGTGTTGTAGTCTCGGTGTTGTAGTCTCGGTGTTGCAGTCTCAGTGTTGTGGTCTCGATGTTGTGGTCTCGGTGTTGTGGTCTCGGTGTTGTGGTCTCTGTGTTGTAGTTCTCAGTGTTGTAATCTCAGTGTTGTAGTCTCGGTGTTGCAGTCTCAGTGTTGCGGTCTCGATGTTGCGGTCTCAGTGTTGTGGTCTCGATGTTGTGGTCTCGATGTTGTAGTCTCGGTGTTGTAGTCTCGGTGTTGTAGTCTCGGTGTTGCAGTCTCAGTGTTGTGGTCTCGATGTTGTGGTCTCTGTGTTGTGGTCTCGGTGTTGTGGTCTCTGTGTTGTAGTTCTCAGTGTTGTAATCTCAGTGTTGTAGTCTCGGTGTTGCAGTCTCAGTGTTGCGGTCTCGATGTTGCGGTCTCAGTGTTGTGGTCTCGATGTTGTAGTCTCGGTGTTGTAGTCTCGGTGTTGTAGTCTCGGTGTTGCAGTCTCAGTGTTGTGGTCTCGATGTTGTGGTCTCGGTGTTGTGGTCTCGGTGTTATAGTATCAGTGTTTTGGTCTTGGTGTTCTGGTCTTGGTGTTGTGGTCTCTGCGTTGTGGTTTCTGTGTCGTAGTCTCTGTGTTGTAGTCTCGGTTTTGTAGTCTCACCTTGTATTCTCAGCATATTGTCCTCTCAGTGTCTCTCGGTGGTTTGGAGCTCTGAAGTTTGGAAGTTCCTTCCTTTATATTATTTTCTTCTCCCGTACTTCCTGTTACCCCCCATGCAGCTCTTTATTTCATCACCCCAAGGAGAAAGGAGAAGTTTTGCAATAATTCCCCAGACCTTTCAAGAAGTCACATCACATATCACAACAGTAATATTAAGAATTATAATCCTTTTTCAGAATGAATACTGACTGAGACAGGAGTGACTTTGGGTGGGGGGTTGGTGTGACTCAGCTTGCCCTGGAGAGCTCTGGAGGCTCCCTGTCTAGCTTCCCCGATGCCTCTTATGTGTAGATCACCCTGTGTCTCTAATAGGGGCACATGAATGAGACCCCCACTATGATCTGTGCTGGTCAGACTCAATGCTGTATATATGTATATATTGTGTGCTGTGCCATGCTGTTGGACTATTTGCTGTGATGGTTTGGGGTGTGACTATTCTATTGTCTATTGTGGCTAACTATTATGGGATGTGCAAGTGTGTTTGCTGTGAGGAAAAAGGGAGGGGGGATTCCGCCAACCCTCCTGCTGATAAGACTGTGTACTGAGAAGTTTGAATACACCTGACCTGTATCACCATTGTCATTGGACAGTTTAACCCGCCCTGTTCCCCAAGGGTGGGAGGGAAGTGATTTGAAGAGAGATATCTGTTAACATGTGCTTGAATAAAGGAGTTTGTGGTTTTACCCTACACTGAGGTGTTGTGTCTGTGGACTGGGGGGGCTAAAGAAGCTTGGACGGTGCTGGATCTGAACAGAGGAAGCATTGACGGCGGACCTAGATCTGTTTGAGGACAGAGGGTTCGTCACACTGACCAATCCCTGCAACCACTTGTAGTGCCGCTCAAGGTGCTGTGTCGGGAAAAGATCCGGTGTCTCCCAATGTAAGGGTTTTCAGCGCCCGGGGCAATGTAAGTAATTTGCGCCCCCTAACCTGTGCATTCGCCGAGTCCCTTCCCTTCCTACAATAGTACTGACCAGTCTTATTCCTACACTGACCTACCTGACCACTGCACTGACCTACCTGACCACTACACTTACCTACCTGCTTCCTATACTGGCCACTACACTGACCTACCCGCTTCCTATACTGGCCACTACACTGACCTACCCGCTTCCTATACTGGCCACTACACTGACCTACCCGCTTCCTATACTGGCCACTACACTGACCTACCCGCTTCCTATACTGGCCACTACACTGACCTACCCGCTTCCTATACTGGCCACTACACTGACCTACCCGCTTCCTATACTGGCCACTACACTGACCTACCCGCTTCCTATACTGGCCGCTACACTGACCTGCCCGCTTCCTATACTGGCCACTACACTGACCTACCCGCTTCCTATACTGGCCACTACACTGACCTGCCCACTTCCTATACTGGCCACTACACTGACCTGCCCGCTTCCTATACTGGCCACTACACTGACCTGCCCGCTTCCTATACTGGCCACTACACTGACCTACCCGCTTCCTATACTGGCCGCTACACTGACCTGCCCGCTTCCTATACTGGCCCCCGTACACTGACCTACCTATCCCCTATCCTGACCACTACACTACCTGATCCTTACACTGTCCACTACACTACCTGATCCTTACACTGTCCACTAAGCTACACTGACCTACCTAACTACTACACTACACTACACACCCCGCCGCAAGCACGGATAGGCCAGCCCCACCGCAAGCACAGATAGGCCAGCCCCGCCGCAAGCAAAGATAGGCCAGCCCCGCCCCGCCGTGAGCACGGATAGGCCAGCCCTGCCACGGCCTCCGCACATGACCCCATGCGCTGAATCACAGGGCGCCAGCCCCAGTTGCATTCAGGGACACAGGTAGTAAACATTAGGAGGGACGAAGCAGGGAATGTGACACACACTACCTGGCGCGGGATTTTGCCCCCCTAAATGTTGCGCCTGGGGGCACAGGCCCCTGCGCACCCCCTACGCTACGCCACTGGTCAGCCCTACACTACACACCCTGCCACGAGCACGGATAGGCCAGCCCCGCCGCGAGCACAGATAGGCCAGCTCAGCCGCGGCCTCCACACATGACCCCATTCGCTAAATCACAGGGCGCCAGCCCAAGTTGTGCTCAGGGACACAGGCAGTAAACATTAGGGGGACGAAGCCTGGAATGTGACAGACACTACCTGGTGCAGGATTTTGCCCCCCTAAACTTTGCGCCCGGGGCCACGGCCCCCTCTGCACCTCCCACGCTACGCCACTGGTCAGCCCTACCTCCCTCCATCATCTTTTCTAGATATTTCTCGGATGTTTTAAAGTCTTTCCATTTTCCCCATATATTTGTAGCGGGGTCTTCAATTTAGTGGGGTACACTTGGGGAGTAGTGTGACCCAAGTGTGTAATTATGTTAGGGTTCAGACCCCTTTTTCTTATTTGTGGAGGATTGGGTGGTGTAATATTCTCTTCGACCAGTGGGTGTCAGTGTACCTACTGGCTCGGGGTAGAATCACTACCAGAGTGCTACCCTTCTTTGTCCCTTCCTGGAGATGGTACGGCCGGGGCGGGGAACCCGCCGTGGTGTCGACGGGAGGGGATAAAAAGGGGGAGACGCCCTCGCCACGAGGTGTCTTTCCGGAGGATCTCTTCACGCACCCAGGCACCTTCAGCCTGGGTGCGGGCGGTTCAAGGTTCCGGCCTAGGCGCCCTAGGCCTGGCCGGGATGAAGATGGAGTCCATCCCAGGCACCTTCAGCCTGGGATGAGGTACTATTGAGGAGGCCTGGGACCCGGTGGCTCCGACTGGGTCCCGCGAGGGTGAAGTTGCTCCAGGGCGCCCTTTGCGAGGGGACCCGCATCTGAGGTGAGGAGGCTGGGGAGGTCACTCGTCCGAAGACCCGGTGTAGTGTCAACCCGGTGACGGATGGGTCTTCAGTAACTCTCTTGGAGGACATCTTCCCCTGATAGAGGCCTGCAGCGCAACGGAGGTATTCATGTCGAGACTCCTACCCCCCTTGGTCATAGTATGGGGGGTGTGGGGACCCAGATCAGTATAGTGCCTCGACCTGCTCATTTCACCGTATCATGCCATCGCATTGCCTTGTAACTGAAGATACGAAATAAATCTAACCGTTGGATTGTGATCGGTGTATGGACTCTGTTAATGGGAGCAGAGGGACGTTTCCTGCACGACAGACTCAGTACATGTTCAGGACACCGGCCCGAGGAAACATTAGGTATTGGCCTTCACCTCGCCTGCAAGTAGTGGGGAGGACATGGGCCGTAGCGCACCCTCACCCCTGTCGCGTGACGTACCCCTGAGCCAGGAGAAGAAGACGGGGTGTGGGGAGGTGGCCGCTACATATTGTTGTATTTTCCAGTTTGTCCTTTTTCTCTACTGCTTAGATATTCCATTCTTTTATTTCTGGTTTCTCTGTGTTTAGCCATTTTGTTGGTATTAGTCCTTTTTTGCGGCATTCAACAGTATTGGAATTACTGTTTTCCTGAAATTTTTATTGTAAAATGTTAAAAACACTCTTGTGTAAAAACTTAGGGCCGTACGATAACACTCTCACTTTGGGGACACAAAGACACACTTCGGGTTTGTCTGGTGACATCCCTACGCATTTCATCGCAACTGACGTCATCAGGGGGCCAGGTTCCCAGCTGGCCCCTGATGACGTCAGTTGTGACAAAATGCTGTAGTGGTATGTTGTGACTGAGCAGTCTTGAGGTTTTGTTATAGGTGTTATTACCTATACATGCTAATATCCAGTTATTTTTTGTGCATTTAGGAATGCATCCAGCCCTTTTTTTAATGGTTAACGGCCGGCTCTTGTACATATACGTCGGCAGAATGGCACGGCTGGGCAGAGTAACGTATATGTACGTCACTTTAAAAGTCCCGCCGTGCGTGCATGCGTGCGCCTGCCGGGAGCTTCGTGACCGTGCCCGCGGGACCCGCAGACTCGATGTCTGCCGGTGTCCCGCGGTCAGGTCACAGAGCTGCAGAACGGGGAGAGGCCAGTGTAAACAAGCATCTCCCTGTTCTGCCTAGTGACACTGTCACTGATCGTCTGCTCCCTCTCATCGGAAGCAGCGATCAGTGACGTGTCACTCCTAGCCACGCCCCCTAACAGTTAGAATCACTCCCTAGGACACACTTAACCCCTTCAGCACCCTCTACAGGTTAACCCCTTCACTGCCAGTGTAATTTTTACAGTAATCAGTGCATTTTTATAGCACTGATTGCTGTCAAAATGACAATGGTCCCAAAATGGTGTCAATAGTGTCCGATGTGTCCGCTATAATGTCGCAGTCACAATAAAAATCGCTGATCGCCGCCATTACTAGTAAAAAAAAATTATTAATAAAAATGCCATAAAACTATCCCCTATTTTGTAGACGCTATAACTTTTGTGCAAACCAATCAATAAACGCGTATTGCGATTTTTTTTTACCAAAAATATGTAGAAGAATACGTATCGGCCTAAACTGAGAAAAAAAAACATTTTTTTTTTTGGGGGGATTTTTATTATAGCAAAAAGTAAAAACATTAGGGCTGTGGAAATTAACGATTAATTCCTCGATTAATCGTTAATCTTTTTGATCAATCAAAATCCTTTTGATCAGTACTCACCTCTCCGCTGGCTTCCGGGTCTTCAGGAAGTTCCGTTGGAGATCCAGTGACGTCACGGACATCAACGTCACCGGACTCCTCCCCCCTTCCCCAAGTGCCTCTGTCTCCGTCGGCTCAACCGGTTCTCTGCTCCGCCCCCTCACGGAGGCCTCTGTAGATCTCGGTGACGTGCACTTGCTCCCGCACGGCTTGGTTGTCCCAGCGGATTTCCTTACATCTCACGGCGGGGCTTGCCGTGTCCATCTGAAGGGCTCCTTTGATGTGCCTTCATATCTGCATGCCGGCGGGACCTTACTATCTGCCACACGCAAGGGCTGTTACACTTCCCTCTATCAACCTGGGATTCTACAGCCATCCACTGGGAGTTGTGATCGTTCCCTTCACGGGACATCTACATGCCGACGGACTGATGTTAACCCCTCCTCATCTGGATTCAGCAGTGGTATCGTTGTACACATTTTTATACCAGTATCATACTTGGCTACATATTTTTATGACTGCTTTTGCTACCGTTTGATATTACTCGCACAATTTTTACAGTTTATGTAGCTCGATTTTACAGAGGTGGGGGACTTGAGTCACATGACTTGACTTAAGTCAGACTTAAGTCACCTGTTTGAGGACTTGTGACTTGCTTAACAGAATTCAATAAATGAGTCGACTTGACTTTGACTTGTCACTAATGACTTGCGACTTGACTTTGACTTGGGCTATATGACTTGCAATGACTTGGCACCACTAACACTAACAGCAAGCCGCCGTCTGCCTACCTAATCAGCGTGTCATGCAGACAGACGGCGGCCATTGTAGTGTTCAAAAGCCGCGCCTCCTCGTCTGTGATAGGCGGAACACTCAATTTCACAGCAGGCAGTGTTCAGCCTATCACGGACATTCTCTTATTCTCGTCTGTGTTATGAGGATGAGCGGATGTCCGTGATAGGCGGAACACTGAATCCTGGGAAATTGAGTGTTCCGCCTATCACAGACGAGGAGGAGGCGCGGCTTTTGAATACTGGAATGGCCGCCGGGATGCCGCCAATCAGGTACAAGGCTGACGGGCACAGTGAAGCATGGGCACAGTGAGACACGGGCACAGTGAGGCATTAGGCACAGTGAGGCATTGGGCACAGTGAAGCACAGGCACAGTGAGACACGGGCACAATGAGGCACGGGCACAGTGAGACACGGGCACAGTGAAGCATGGGCACAGTGAGGCATGGGCACAGTGAAACATGGACACAGTGAAGCATGGACACAGTGAAGCATGGGCACAGTGAAGCATGGGCACAGTGAAGCACAGGAACAGTGAAACACGGACACAGTGAGGCACGGGCACAGTGAGACACGGGCACAGTTAAGCATAGACACAGTGAAGCATGGGCACAGTGAAGCATGGGCACAGTGAAGCATGGACACAGTGAGGCATGGGCACAGTGAGGCATGGGCACAGTGAAACATGGGCACAGTGAAGCATGGGCACAGTGAAGCATGGGCACAGTGAAGCATGGGCTCAGTGAGGCATGGGCACAGTGAGGCATGGGCACAGTGAAGCATTGGCACAGTGAAGCATGGACACAGTGAGGCATGGGCACAGTGAAGCATGGGCTCAGTGAGGCATGGGCACAGTGAAGCATGGATGGACACAGTGAAGCATGGGCACAGTGAAGCATGGACACAGTGAGGCATGGGCACAGTGAAGCATGGGCACAGTGAAGCATGGGCTCAGTGAGGCATGGGCACAGTGAAGCATGGATGGACACAGTGAAGCATGGGCACAGTGAAGCATGGGCACAGTGAAGCATGGGCTCAGTGAGGCATGGGCACAGTGAAGCATGGATGGACACAGTGAAGCATGGGCACAGTGAAGCATGGACACAGTGAGGCATGGGCACAGTGAGGCATGGGCACAGTGAAGCATGGGCACAGTGAAGCATGGGCACAGTGAGCATGGGCACAGTGAGGCATTTGCACATAACCAATATTATTTATTGTTATCCCTCCTATTATTTTTATACAGTATGGGGTAGATCAGTATTTTGACTTGATTTGTGACTTGACCAAAATAAATGACTTGCTTGACTTCTAGCCGGGGCGCGACTTGCTTGCTTTTCGTCACAGTAACTTGGGACTTGCTTGGGACTTGAAGGTTAAGACTTGAGACTTGCTTGTGACTTGCACATGTGTGACTTACTCCCATGTCTGCGATTTTATCTCCAGTGCAATATTTATTTTGTTACCTACTTAAGTTTTAATGCTATTCCCATCGAGCGCGGCCTTTCTGTGTTTTTTGTATCCTGCTATCCATTTTTCCAGTGGTTGGGAGCTGCACTGGGAATCGGCCTGCAAGGAGATCAGCTAAAAGTAGTTGGATCTGTATGTGCGTTATAATTCATTGAAATTAGTCGATTAATCGATTTAAAAAAAATCGATTAATCGAACACGAAGATTTTAATCAGTAACAGCCCTAAAAAATATTGCTTTTTTAAAAAAATTTACGTGCTTTTTTTGTTTATAGCGCAAAAAATAAAAACCGCAGAGGTGATCAAATACCACCAAAAGAAAGCTCTATTTGTGGGAAAAAAAAGGACGTTTAATTTTGTTTGGGTGCCACGTCGCACGACCGCGCAATTGTTAGTCAAAGCTACGCAGTGCCGAATCGCAAAAAGTCCTCTGGTCTTTGGCCAGCCAAATGGTCCGGGCTGAAGTGGTTAAAAACCATCTACTGAGTTGGCCAGAAGATCACCAAACAGTCAGGCACGAATCAGGAATACAAGAATCAGGACATCAGCAGAAATTCTCAGATTCAGTGTAAGCCGAGTTTTTCAGCACATTTTTTTGTGCTGAAAATGCCCCCCTCGGCTTATACTCGAGTCACCTTTTTGCGCCTGATCTCCCGGACTTTGGGGACCCGGTACCGGCCGGCCGTAGGTCCCCTGGACCCCAAACTTGTCACACAGGTAGCCCCACTCTTCCTCTAAAAGTTTGTTGTCCGGGGGACCTACGGCCGGTGAGCAGCGATTTTTCAAAGCCGGGCACCCCTTAGACTCCCATGTTAAACGGTCATTTCTCCGGTAATTTTTGGGGCCGCGGTACCGGCCGGTCGTAGGTCCCCTGGATCCGAAACTTGGCACACATATAGCCCCAATTCTCCTCTACAAGTGTGCAAAGTTTGCTGTCTGGAGAACCTACGGCAGGGGAGCACTGATTTTTCAAAGCCGGGTACCCCTTCCATATACTCCCATGTTAAACGTCAGTCTAGTCATGGACACAGTGAGGCATGGACACAATGAGGCATGGGCACAATGAGGCATGGGCACAGTGAGGCATGGGAACGGTGAGGCATGGACACAGTGAGGTATGGGCACAGTGAGGCATGGACACAGTGAGGCATGGGTACAGTGAGGCATGGGTACAGTGAGGCATGGGCACAGTGAGGCATGGACTAGGGTGACCACATTTCCAAACTACCATTCAGGGACACCCTCCCTTTCCAAAAATCAGCTTGTGCTGTAACGAATCACAGCACAGTGATTGGACACACGAGGCGGGGATTTATGATTTCTCCAATCACAAGCAGGGGGCGGGATTGTGCTCCTCCAGGCATTCCGGGCCAGGACAAGTACTGTCAGTGAGTAAAGCGGTGATGTGGTGGCCTTTTTTGGGGCATCAGATTGGCCCGAGAGGGGGTGTCTGTGTCAGTTTCATTCCGGGACATTGTATTGTCCTGGAATGAGTGTGCCCGGGACAGACCTGCAAAATGCGGGACTGTCCTGGGCAATCCGGGACACGTGGTCACCCTAGCACGGGCACAGTGAGGCACGGGCACAGTGAGGCATGGGAACGGTGAGGCATGGGCACAGTGAGGCATGGACACAGTGAGGCATGCACATGGACACAGTGAGGCATGGGCACAGTGAGGCATGGGAACGGTGAGGCATGGACACAGTGAGGCATGGGCACAGTGAGGCATGGGCACAGTGAGGCATGGGAACGGTGAGGCATGGGAACGGTGAGGCATGGACACAGTGAGGCATGGGCACAGTGAAGCATGGGCATAGTGAGGCATGGACACAGTGAGGCATGGACACAGTGAGGCATGGACACAGTGAGGCATGGACATGGGCACAGTGAGGCAGGGGCACAGTGAGGCATGGACACAGTAAGGCATGCACATGGACACAGTAAGGCATGGACACAGTAAGGCATGCAGATGGACACCCTAGGCTTATACTCGAGTCAATACGTTTTCCCAGTTTTTTGTGGTAAAATTAGGTGCCTCGGCTTATATTCGGGTCGGCTTATACTCAAGTATATACGGTAATTAAGGCAGTCAGTGAGTGCAGATGGTTAATAAGCGTTTCCTCTTATTAAGAATCTAATATGCTAAGTATAGTAGATGTAATCAGGTGAAGATAAAATAATGATAATTACAACATGTCAATAGGCATGCAAGTTGAGCACCTGGATCCTTTTATTTATTTTGTTTTTCATATTTTTATTAAGTATTTTACCTTTACAGAATCTTTAGACAATTCCCACTCACAGCACAAATATGTTATAAATCAGATATAGTTTTGTTATTAGTTCATATCTCAGGTTCCTCATTAGTGATGAGCCGAACACCCCCGGGTTCGGTTCGCACCAGAACCCGCGAACGGACCGAAAGTTCGAACGAACATTAGAACCCTATTAAATACAATGGATGCGAACGTTCGAATTCTAAAGTGCTAATTATAACAACTATTATGCATGTTATTGTCCTAAAAAGGGTTTGGGAACCCGGGTTCTGCACCAGGGGACATGTATCAATGCAAAAAGAAGTTTTAAAAACGGTCGTTTTTCGGGAGCAGTCATTTTAATGATGCATAAAGTGAAAAAAAAAAGTCAAATATTCCTTTAAATATCGTACCTGGGGGGTGTCTAAAGTATGCCTGTGAAGTGCCACGTGTTTCCAGTGTTTAGAACTGTCCCTGCACAAAATGACACTTCTAAAGGAAAAAAAAGCCATTTAAAACTGCTTGCGGCTTTAATGTAATGTCTGGTCCCGGTAATATGGATGAAATTCTTTAAGAAAAATGGCATAGCTACCCCATGACCCCCCCCCCCTACCCCAGCCCATTACCAGCCCCTTTGGGTCTTGTATGGATATTAAGGGGAACCCCGCACATAAAATAAAAAAGGCCCTATATACTCTGAACAGCCCTATACAGGCGGTGCATACAAGACAGGGACTGTAGGTTTGTTCTTATGTAGAATCTGTTTGTAATTTTGAACAGGTACATTGTTTAAGTGTAGCTCCAGACCAAAAATCTATTTTTAAGCGTTTTGGAAAACATAGGTAAGGGTTATCACCCCTGTAACATTTGTTTTGCTGTCTGTGCCCCTGTTCAGAACATTTCACCTCACTTTCCGTCCCAATGACAACTGTTTTTGAAATGTGGTGTTTTTCTTGAAACAAGGATTGCTGATAAAGCATCAGTACAGAGGAGACACCTTTCTCCCATATTTATTCTTACAGGAGAGAATTTTCCTTCCTAGGGGTAGATTTCCTCTCACTTCCTGTTGTCTTCTTGCGTTTGCAAGTAGGAGTCGTTTGTAAGTTGGATGTTTGAAAGTAGGGACCTGCCGTATATACTCTGCAGAAATAGGCCCCTTAGTTGTTGGTGTTGGCACAACACTGTAAGCACTCACAGTTACTCTTGGTTGGTGCTGGAACGCCCTGCTGTCAACTATTATATCAGGAATTTTAATTACATATAATTGTTGAACAGTGGTAGTAAAAATTGGGCCTTTGATGGTGGTGCTGGTGCCACAACACTGTAAGCCCTGACAGTTACTCTTGGTGGGTGCAGCAATGGGCCCTGCTGTGAATTATTAGATCAAGAATTGTAATTACATGCCCCTGTTGAACAGGGGCTGAAAAATTGGGCCTTAGGCACTGGTGGCACAACACTGCAACCCCTCACAGATACTGTACTTGGAGCACAGCAATGAGCCCTGTTGCAAAGTATTGCTTCAAAAATTGTAATGACACGCCCCTGTTAAACAGGGGCTGAAAAATTGGGCCTTAGGCACTGGTGGCACAACACTGCAACTCCTCACAGATACTGTACTTGGAGCACAGCAATGAGCCCTGTTGCAAAGTATTGCTTCAAAAATTGTAATGACACGCCCCTGTTAAACAGGGGCTGAAAAATTGGGCCTTAGGCACTGGTGGCACAACACTGCAACTCCTCACAGATACTGTACTTGGAGCACAGCAATGAGCCCTGTTGCAAAGTATTGCTTCAAAAATTGTAATTACACGCCCCTGTTAAACAGGGGCTGAAAAATTGGGCGTTAGGCACTGGTGGCGGCACCCATAAACAAAAATGATCTTCCAAGCTATCATCATCAATCGTATCATTGAGGACTCGGAGGAGGAGGATAGCCAGTCAACATAACAGCACAGGCACTCAGCATCAGCATCAGTCTTGAAGGGATGTGACATGTTAAAATCAATTAGTCTGTTATATCAGCATCAGGTGTGTGGTAGCTGGTGGTGATCCAAGACTGGTTCATCTTGATGAAAGTCAGTCGATCAACCGAGTCGGTGGACAGGCGCACCCTGTGATCCGTGACAAATCCTCCAGCAGCACTGAATGTGCGTTCCGAAAGAACGCTGGATGCAGGACAGGCCAGTAGCTCAATTGCATACTGTGCAAGCTCTGGCCAGTGATCCATCCTCAAGACCCAGTAAGCCAGAGGATTTTCGGTGGGGAAGGTGTCCAAGTCTGACCTTGCCCCTAGATATTCCTGCACCATGTTTATCAGACGCTGGCGATGGTTGCTGGAACCGATCATACTTTGGGGCTGCGGACTAAAGAATTGTCTGAACGCATCGGTCAGACGGCCACCTTCCCCACCGCTCCTTCTTTGACTGGCCGAAGCCTCAGCAACTCGTTGTCCAGGACCAGGAGTTTGCAACCTCCCAGTCTCTGGGAACGCGTTGCACAGACCTTTCTGCAAGGCCTCCCGGAGTTGTCTCATCCTCTGCTCCCTCTGCGACGGTAACATAAGGTCCGCAACCTTACCCTTGTACCGTGGATCAAGGAGAGTGGCCAGCCAGTAATGGTCCCTCTCCTTGATCCGAAGAATACGAGGATCCTTCCGCAGACTTTGCAGGATCAGGGAGGCCATGCAGCGTAGGTTTGCTGAGGCATTCGCTCCGGAGTCCTCTGGGTCACTAAGGACGACATGATCCGCAGCCACCTCCTCCCAGCCACGTACAAGTCCACTGGTTTCTTGGGACTGTAAATCATCCCTAAAAGACTGCTGCTGATGATGCTGAGTGCCAGCCTCCACCTCCATGCTGACACAATCCTCCTCCTCCTCCTCCTCTTCCTGTGCGATGGGTGGGACAGAAGGAACACTGTCTGGGTAAAGGGGGCCTTGAGAGGCAAGGAAGTCCTCCTCTTCCTGCCTCTGTTCTGCCTCAAGTGCCCTGTCCATTATTCCACGCAGCGTGAGCTCCCCTGACCCTGTCCTGGTGCCGTAGTCGCACAGGTACTCATTGATGGCCCTCTGCTGCGTGTGCAGCCGCTGCAGCATGGCCAACGTTGAGTTCCACCTGGTGGGCATGTCACATATAAGGCGGTTCTTGGGCAGGTTCAACTCCTTTTGCAGCTCAGCCAGGCGAGCACTGGCATTATAAGATCTGCGGAAATGCACACAGACTTTCCTGGCCTGCCTCAGGACATCCTGTAAGCCCGGGTACCTGCCCAAGAAGCGCTGCACCACCAGGTTAAGGACGTGAGCCACACAGGGCACATGGGTCAGTTGTCCCTGTCGGAGGGCGGAGAGGAGGTTGGTGCCATTGTCGCAAACCACCATTCCTGGCTTAAGCTGGCGTGGCGTCAACCACCTCTCGGCCTGGCCCTGCAGAGCAGACAGGACCTCTGCCCCAGTGTGGCTTCTGTCCCCCAAACACACCAGCGCAAGCACGGCATGGCATCTTTTTGCCTGCGTACTTGCGTAGCCCCGTGAACGGCTACGGAGCACCGCTGGTTCATAGGACAAACCACAGGAAGAGGCCATGGAGGAAGAAGAAGAGGAGGGGGTGGAGGAGAGAGGTGTGTCACAACCAGTAGTAGCATTTTGGAGGCGTGGCGGTGGGACAACCTCCAACACTACTGCACCTTGTCCTGAATCCTTCCCAGCTGCCAAAAGAGTGACCCAATGGGCCGTGAAAGAAAGGTAACGTCCCTGCCCATGCCTGCTGGACCATGAGTCAGCGGTAATATGCACCTTACCGCTGACCGCCCTGTCCAGCGAGGCCAAGACATTGCCTTCCACATGCCGGTAGAGAGCCGGAATAGCCTTCCGTGAGAAAAAGTGGCGTTTGGGAACCTGCCACTGAGGAACCGCACATTGCACAAACTCACGGAAGGGGGCCGAGTCTACCAACTGAAAAGGCAGCAGTTGAAGCGCTAGCAATTTAGCCAAGCTAGCATTCAACCGCTGGGCATGTGGATGGCTGGGAGTGAACTTCTTTCGACGGTCCAGCAGCTGGGGCAGGGAAATTTGCCTGCTAGAATCGGACGTCGGTGTACTGCTAGCAGAGTGGGCGCAAGTACTTGGCTGTGACACACCTAATTCTACACCTTCATTCCTCTCAGTGCATGTTTCAGAGAGGACTGAAGTTATAGTGGGGTTGGAGATCCCAGCTGATGCGGTGCAAGGAGAGGTCCGCTTTGTTCTTTGGTGTGGGTCTTTGAGGTAGGCTTGCCAACGAGCTGCATGGCAGGTCAACATATGTCTGGTCAGGCATGTGGTACCCAAGCGGCTGATGTTTTGGCCACGCGATATACGCTTGAGACATATGTTGCAAACAGCAGCTGTGCGATCTGATGCACTAGCCTCAAAAAAGGCCCACACCAAAGAACTTTTTGAATGACGGGCAGAGGCAGCGCCCTGCACAGGCGGAGCTCTGCGGTGTGATTCCGTCGGTGTACTGCCCTTACGCTGGCCACCAAAGGGCATCCTGCCTCGTTGGAGATGTGCCTCCTCCTCATCCTCCTCCTCCTCCTCTCTCCTATTAGGCACCCACGTGGAGTCAGTGACCTCATCATCCCCTCCCTCCTCATCACTGGAGCCAATCTGGCAGTATGCTGCAGCTGCTGGAACATGACTGCCAGATTGGTGTCCTTCTTGAGCATCCCCTCTGTCTGCTCTCACGCTACTGCCTTCCTCTAGCTGGGTTTCATCATCAGACCCTTCGAAACGCTGGGCATCCTCCTGGAGCATGTACCCAACACTGTGCTGAAACAGTTCGGGGGACTCCTCAGGAGGAGGACATGGTGGGTCTAGGGAAGGAGTGACTGATGATTTGTCTGACATTGATACCAGGGAAGAGGACGCTTTGGCAGCTGCTTTTCCAGTACCCTGAGCCTGGGTGAGAGAGGATGAGGAGGAGGAGGAGGGCTTGGTCATCCACTCTACCAAGTCTTCGGCATGATGTGGCTCAACATGTCCAGCTGCCGAAAAGAAGGACAAGCGTGTCCCATGGCCATGTGCTGATGACAATGCACCGCGTCCACGACCAGCACTGTTGCCCCCAGACACAGAGCCTGCTTGCCCTCTTTTATTGCCTCCTGACTGTCTGCCTCTCCTTGTTTGCCTTCCAGACATTCTAATAGATGGCCTGCAGGGAGATGGGAAAAAAGCAATAAGGGCTACCTTCAGGTGTCCTTCTCTGTCCCTTGAAACAAGGACTTTCACAGTGAAAGAAACTGACACTCTCCCTACCTACAGTTTTCTGTCCCTAGAAAAATTTTTTTTTTTAAGCACAATATAGCACAAGGACAATTCACTCACTGTCCTTACAGGTCCCTGGAAACAAGGACTTGCAGAGTGAAAGAAAAAAAACACTCTCCCTACCTACAGTTTTCTGTCCCTAGAAAAAATGTTTTTTTTAATCACAATATAGCACAAGGACAATTCACTCACTGTCCTTACAGGTCCCTGGAAACAAGGACTTGCAGAGTGAAATAAACTGACACTCTCCCTACCTACAGTTTTCTGTCCCTAGAATAAATGTTTTTTTTAAGCACAATATAGCACAAGGACAATTCACTCACTGTCCTTACAGGTCCCTGGAAACAAGGACTTGCAGAGTGAAAGAAAAAAAACACTCTCCCTACCTACAGTTTTCTGTCCCTAGAAAAAATGTTTTTTTTAATCACAATATAGCACAAGGACAATTCACTCACTGTCCTTACAGGTCCCTGGAAACAAGGACTTGCAGAGTGAAATAAACTGACACTCTCCCTACCTACAGTTTTCTGTCCCTAGAATAAATGTTTTTTTTAAGCACAATATAGCACAAGGACAATTCACTCACTGTCCTTACAGGTCCCTGGAAACAAGGACTTGCAGAGTGAAAGAAAAAAAACACTCTCCCTACCTACAGTTTTCTGTCCCTAGAAAAAATGTTTTTTTTAATCACAATATAGCACAAGGACAATTCACTCACTGTCCTTCCAGGTCCCTGGAAACAAGGACTTGCAGAGTGAAAGAAACTGACACTCTCCCTACCTACAGTTTTCTGTCCCTAGAATAAATGTTTTTTTAAACACAATATAGCACAAGGACAATTCACTCACTGTCCTTCCAGGTCCCTGGAAACAAGGACTTGCAGAGTGAAAGAAACTGACACTGTCCCTACCTACAGTTTTCTGTCCCTAGAAAAAATGTTTTTTTTAAGCACACTATAGCACAAGCACAAAACACACTGACACTCTCCCTACCTATCCTTCTCTTTCCCTAAACTAAAGGAATCCAGGTTAAGCAAGAAAGAAATAACAGTCACTGTCCCTGCCTATGCTTCTCTTTCCCTGCTCCGGAACACACTACACTAGGCCGCCGTGCTGGCGGCCTTTTATAGTGTGGGGCGTGTACTAAACACCCTCAGCAATAATTGGCCACAGGCATCCTGCCTGTGGCCAATCATTGCTCTCCTCGCTGCCGGCGCTGTGATTGGCCAAGCATGCGGGGTCACAGTGCATGCTTGGCCAATCACAGCGCCTGGATGACACTGCGATGGCGTAGTGCATTGTGGGCCGTTCGCGTCACTCGAATTTGGCGCGAACGGCCCAAATCGTTCGATCTTCGTCGAACGATCGAACAGCCGATGTTCGAGTCGAACGTATGTTCGACTCGAACACGAAGCTCATCCCTATTCCTCATATATCCTAATTGATAGAACCAAAAAAAAAAAAAGGAGAGAAAGAGAAAAAAAGAAAACACCAGACCAAGTAGAAGAAAGCCAGAAGTCCACATACAGGTAATTTGGTCTTCTCTTTCCTTCCCTTAACCCCTTTCTCTATACAGTAAACCCCCGTTATATCGCGGTTCAGTTTTCGCAGTCTCGGTATATTGCGTTTTTTTCTGTAAGACCTATTAACATTATTTTATTGATTAAATCCTTGTTAATTAAATATTTTTGTGTTTTCCATTGCTCTTGCTATGTCTCTCAGTATCTTTTATGTGTTTAAATGTGTTTCTATTGTTTTAAAAGTGTGTTTAAATACCTTAAAATGCTTTTAAAGTACAGCGAAAGTTATAAAAACATGCCTAGTGTGTATTTAAATAGCGCATTTCTATTTCGCGGATTTTCACTTATTGCGGGTGGGTCTGGAACGTAACCCCCGCGATGGAGGGGGGTTTACTGTATATCTATTTTGTGCTGTTGAGTGGGCCTCGTGGGTGCGTATTTGCCCCAGTATGAGGAAAAAGTAGGAAAAAAGACAAAACCAAGAAGAAGAGAGAAAAAAAAAAAAGAGAAAAAAAAAGGAGAAAGAGAAAAAAAAAAAGAAGGGGGATGAACCACAGTCACACACATACACACAACCATAACTTCTTCTTCTTCTGGGAAGCCCCATCTCCCGACCCTCAGAACCATTCACCCATGTCCAAACCTGACCCTACTCTGAAGTAGTGTTGAGCGAACCCGAACTGTAAAGTTCGGGTCCGTACCGAACTTTAGCTTTTTCCTGAACCCGGACTTTGTCCAAAAGTCCGGGTTCGGGTTCGGGTTCGGCAATCTAATTACGCATTTAGAAATGCTTCAGGGGCCAGCCAATCACCTTTTGATTAGCTGGTGTGCCCTTAGAGGCCATCATAGCCATGCCTACTAATGGCATGGCTGTGATTGGTCAGTGCAACATGTGACCCAGCTTCTATATAAGCTAGAGGCACACAGCACACACGTCACTCTGCTTCAGAATAGATAGGGAGAGGATCTAGTCTGCTGCTGCTTTTAGGGAGAGATAGAAAGATAGATGAGGTAGTCCTGATTCTACAATCTGAGGGAAAAGATAGAGAGATAGTGTAGTGTAGGGCCAGGTTCCTGTGTTGGTGCTTTCAGGGAGAGAGAATATTATATAGGAGTCCAGATTCAGAGATTAAAATCAGCGATCTGCATAGGTCTACCTATTTGTGTTGCAGTGCAGTCTTTTTACACTGCCATGAGCCCAGTGTCAGAGAAAATCTAACTTTTAGGGGAAAAAAAAAAGGCACTTTATTGTTCTCTTTTCCAAAAGACCCATAGGGCAAAAAAAAAAAAAAAGCATTTTATTTTGCTCGTGCAAAAAAAGACCCGTTTAGGGCAAAAAAAAAAAAAAAAAAGAAAAATTTGCACTTTAATGTACGCTTGCAAAAAACGCCGTTTAGGGGCACAAAAAATATTTTGCAGTGTGTTATACATATTTTGAGGTGTGTGAAATAAACAATTTCTATATAGTTTTCTCCTACTGTGCTATACTAAAAAAACAACATTTTTTTTGAATAGCATTTTCTGCAGTTCTGTAGCTGTGCGTTTCAGCCATTACGTACTGTGGGTGTGTTCTGCTCTTCCAAAAACACCCATTTAGGGAAAGATCCTAAATTTGGAAAATATGAGGAGAAGGTCAAAGGGACGTGGTGGCCCCGGTCGTGGTGCTGCTGGTGGAGCTCCTGTTGCAGGGAGAGGACGTGGTGGATCTGTGCCAGATACACGCACAAGTGAAACACCTTCCTCAGGTGCGAGTAGGCGACCGAGCCTGCGGCGGTATTTTGTTGCGCCTAATGAGGCTGTACGAATGTTTAGGCCAGGACAAGTACAGGCGATAGTAGATTGGGTTGCTGACAGTGCCTCGGGTTCCTTCACATTGTCTCCCACCCACTCTTCTGATGAAAGAACAGAGTTGGCACCTGAAGCCCATGTCCATCAGTCTTTCACCTCACCCCCTTGCAAATCAGCCAAGCAGTCTGAGCCCCAAATCATGCAGCAGTCTCTTCTGCTTTTCGATGACTCTGTTAGCAGGGTTTCCCAGGGCCATCCACCTAGCCCTGCCCCAGAAGTGGAAGAGATTGAGTGCACCGATGCCCAACCACTTATGTTTCATGATGGGTACATGGGAGGACCATCGCAGCACGTCTCGGATGATGACGAAACACAGGTGCCAACTGCTGCTGCTTTCGCAATTGTGCAGACAGACAAGGAGGGCAGGGGTGAAGACTGGGTGGAAGATGATGTGGAGGACGATGAGGTCCTCGACCCCACATGGAATCAACGTTATGCAGGTGACCAGTGTAGTTCGGAGGAAGAGGCGGTGGTCGCACAGAGCCACCAGCACAGCAGAAGAGGGAGCAGGGTGCAAAAGCGGAGCGTCCGTCCCCTTGACAGTATGTCTGCTACTGCCCAACGCAGCAAGGGACCGAGCACACCAAAGCCAGGTCCAAGGAGTTCCCTAGCGTGACAGTTCTTCACACAATGTGCTGATGACAAGACACGAGTGGTTTGCAGGCTGTGCAATCAGAGGCTGAAGCGAGGCATAAACGTTCTCAACCTGAGCACAAGCTGCATGACCAGGCATCTAAGTGCAAAGCACGAGCTGCAGTGGAGTAGACACCTCAAAAACCAAGAAAGGTCTCTGGCTCCTACTGCTTCCTCTTCTGCTGCAGTCTCGGCCTCTTCATCCACCTCTGTAGTGACAGTGGTACCTGCCACCCCGCAAACAGAGGATCTGCCAGCAACACTACCACCTGGGTCACCAACCATCTCCACAATGTCCCATGGAAGCGTTCAGCTCTCTATCTCCCAAACATTGGAGCGGAAGAGGAAGTACCCCCCTAGCCACCCGCGATCCCTGGCCCTGAATGCCAGCATTTCAAAACTCCTGGCCTTTGAAATGCTGTCATTCCGTCTGGTGGAGACGCAGAGTTTTAAAAGCCTGATGGCATTGGCTGTCCCGCAGTACGTCGTGCCCAGCCGCCACTACTTTTCCAGGCGAGCCATCCCTTCCCTGCACAACCAGGTGGGGGACAAAATCAGGTGTGCACTGCGCAACGCCATCTGTGGCAAGGTCCACCTAACTACGGATGCGTGGACCAGTAAGCACGGTCAGGGACGTTATATCTCCCTAACAGCACACTGGGTAAATGCAGTGGCGGCTGGGCCTGAGGCAGATAGCAGTTTGGCGCATGTCCTTCCACCACCGAGGATTGCAGGGCGCTTCAGTTTGCCTCCTGTTGCTAACTCCTCCTACTCCGCTTCCTCATCCTCTACCGCCTCCTCATCCGGTCAGCGTAACACCTTCACCACCAACTTCAGCACAGCCAGGGGTAAACGACAGCAGGCAGTTTTAAAACTTTCCTGTTTGGGGGAAAAACCCCACACCGCGCAGGAGTTGTGGAGGGACATGGAACAACAGACCGATGAGTGGTTGCTGTCAGTGAGCCTCAAGCCCGGCCTGGTGGTGTGTGATAATGGGCGAAATCTCGTAGCAGCTCTGGGTCTAGCCGGTTTGACGCACATCCCTTGCCTGGCGCATGTGCTGAACTTGGTGGTCCAGAGGTTCCTTAAAAATTACCCCAATATGCCAGAGCTGCTGCAGAAAGTGCGGGCTGTCTGTGCGCACTTTCGGCGTTCTCACCCTGCTGCTGCTCGCCTGTCAGCGCTGCAGCGTAACTTCGGCCTTCCCGCTCACCGCCTCATATGTGACGTGCCCACAAGGTGGAACTCCACCTTGCACATGCTGGCCAGACTGTGCGAGCAGCAGCAGGCAATAGTGGAGTTTCAGCTGCAGCAATCACGCGTGAGTCGCTCTGCGGAACAGCACCACTTCACCACCAATAACTGGGCCTCCATGCGAGACCTGTGTGCCTTGTTGCGCTGTTTCGAGTACTCCACCAACATGGCCAGTGCCAATGACGCCGTTCTCAGCGTTACTATCCCAGTTCTATGCCTCCTTGAAAAAACGCTTCGTGCGATGATGGAAGAGGATGTGGCACAGGAGGATGAGGAGGAGGAGGAGGAGGAAGCGGGATCATTTCAAAGGCTTTCAGGGCAGTCTTTCACAAGTGGCTACGAGGGTGGGTTCCTGCACCAACAAACGCCAGGTACACAATTGTCCGGCAGAAAGGGCACAGTTCTGGAGGATGACGAGATGGAGGAGGAGTAGGAGCCATTTTCACAGCAGGGTGGCACCCAGACCAGCTCGTGGCCATCACTGGTGCGTGGCTGGGGGGATACAGAGGACACAGACGATACACCTCCCACAGAGGACAGCTTTTCTTTGCCTCTGGGCAGCCTGGCAAACATCAGCGATTACATGCTGCAGTGTTTCCGCAATGACCGCCGAGTTGCCCACATTTTAACTGGTGCTGATTACTGGGTGGCCACCCTGCTGGATCCTTGTTACAAGGACAACGTACCATCCTTAATTCCCTCACTGGAGCGGGAACGTAAGATGCGCGAGTACAAGCGCACGCTGGTAGACGCGCTGCTGGTGGCATTCCCACCTGACAGCGGGCGTACGGTGGAAGCACAAGGCGAAGGCAGAGGAGGAGGAAGAGGTCGTCAACGCAGCCGGGGCACCGGCAGCACCTCAGAAGGCAGGGTTAGCATGGCTGAAATGTGGAAAAGCTTTGTCAGCACGCCACAACAACCAGCACTACCAGCTGAGATGGAACGTCTTAGCAGGAGGCAGCATTTCACCAACATGGTTGAGCAGTATGTGTCCACAGGCCTACACGTACTGGATGATGGGTCTGCCACCTTTAACTTCTGGGTCTCCAAATTGGGCACATGGCCTGAGCTTGCCCTTTATGCCTTGGAGGTGCTGGCCTGCCCTGCAGCCAGTGTATTATCTGAACGTGTATTTAGCACGGCAGGGGGCGTTATCACAGACAAGCGCAGCCGCCTGTCCAGAGCCAATGTGGACAAGCTCACGTTCATTAAAATGAACCAGGAATGGATCCCACAGGACTTGTCCGTACCTTGTGCAGAATAGACATGTATACCGGTGTTGTGACAAAAACTGTCCGGCCATCGGATTGTGTCCGGCCCATACTGCGAAGGCGCAGCGCTTACGCAGTACAGAGGACAAGGAGATTCACAAAATCTCCGAAGATGAACGGCGCCTGCGCTGTGAGTGCAGGTTCAAGCCCCACCATCCAAGTGGACATACGGTAGCACATAGTAACAGGGCCCCTCACGGGCTCGGTTCGATCGCCACGCTTCGGGCATGGCCTCACTTGGCTCGTCTTGAACCACGGATGGTGTGGCCTTCACCTGAACTCACCACGCAGGCGCAGTTCGTCTTGGGAGATTTTAGAAATCCCCTTGTCCTACATACTGAGCAAGCGCAGTACAGGGTGGACACTATTTGACAGGGGACAGAATTCGACACATCACCGGTAGGGATGAGCTTGGTGTTCGAGTCGAACATACGTTCGACTCGAACATCGGCTGTTCGATCGTTCGCCGAACAACGAACGATTTGGGCCGTTCGCGCCTAATTCGCGGCCCACAATGCCCTACGCCATCACAGTGTCATCCAGGCGCTGTGATTGGCCAAGCATGCACTGTGACCCCGCATGCTTGGCCAATCACAGCGCCGGCAGCGAGGAGAGCAATGATTGGCCACAGGCAGGATGCCTGTGGCCAATTATTGCTGATGGGGTTTAGTACACGCCCCACACTATAAAAGGCCGCCAGCATGGCGGCCTAGTGTAGTGTGTTCCGGAGCAGGGAAAGAGAAGCATAGGCAGGGACAGTGACATTTTTTTTTCTTGCTTAACCTGGATTCCTTTAGTTTAGGGAAAGAGAAGGATAGGTAGGGAGAGTGTCAGTCTGTTTTACTGTGTGAATCCTTGTTTCTAGGGACAGGGAAGGACAGTGAGGGAAATTCTCCTTGTGCTATACTGTGCTAAAGCATTGATCATCAACCATCTTTAAAAAAACATTTTTTATAGGGACAGAAAACTATAGGTAGGGAGAGTGTCAGTGTGTTTTACTGTGCTAATCCTTGTTTGTAGGGACAGGGAAGGACAGTGAGGGAAATTCTCATTGTGCTATACTGTGCTAAAGCATTCCTCATCAACCATCTTTAAAAAAAAAAAAATTATAGGGACAGAAAACTATAGGTAGGGAGAGTGTCAGTGTGTTTTACTGTGCTAAACCTTGTTTGTAGGGACAGGGAAGGACAGTGAGGGAAATTCTCATTGTGCTATACTGTGCTAAAGCATTCCTCATCAACCATCTTTGAAATCCTTGTTTTTTGGACAGTCAGGGAAATTGTCATTGTGCTATTCTGTGCGAAAGCAATCATCCTCAACCATATTTAGAAATCCTTAAGTAAAGGGACAGAGAAGGACACCTGAAGGTAGCCCTTATTGCTTTTTTCCCATCTCCCTGCAGGCCATCTATTAGAATGTCTGGAAGGCAAACAAGGAGAGGCAGACAGTCAGGAGGCAATAAAAGAGGGCAAGCAGGCTCTGTGTCTGGGGGCAACAGTGCTGGTCGTGGACGCGGTGCATTGTCATCAGCACATGGCCATGGGACACGCTTGTCCTTCTTTTCGACAGCTGGACATGTTGAGCCACATCATGCCGAAGACTTGGTAGAGTGGATGACCAAGCCCACCTCATCCTCCTCATCCTCTCTCACCCAGGCTCAGGGTACTGGCAAAGCAGCTGCCAAAGCGTCCTCTTCTCTGGTATCATTATCTTCATTAGTCAATCCTTCCCTAGACCCACCATGTCCTCCTCCTGAGGAGTCCCCCAAACTGTTTGAGCACAGTGTTGGGTACATGCTCCAGGAGGATGCCCAGCGTTTAGAAGGATCTGATGATGATACCCAGATAGAGGAAGGCAGTAGCGTGAGAGCAGAGAGAGGGGATGCTCAAGAAGGACACCAATCTGGCAGTCATGTTCCAGCAGCTGCAGCATACTGCCAGATTGGCTCCAGTGATGAGGAGGGAGGGGATGATGAGGTCACTGACTCCACGTGGGTGCCTAATAGGAGAGAGGAGGAGGAGGAGGATGAGGAGGAGGCACATCTCCAACGAGGCAGGATGCCCTTGGGTGGCCAGCGTATGGGCAGCACACCGACGGAATCACACCGCAGAGCTCCGCCTGTGCAGGGCGCTGCCTCTGCCCGTCATTCAAAAAGTTCTTTGGTGTGGGCCTTTTTTGAGGCGAGTGCATCAGATCGCACAGCTGCTGTTTGCAACATATGTCTCAAGCGTATATCGCGTGGCCAAAACATCAGCCGCTTGGGCACCACATGCTTGATCAGACATATGTTGACCTGCCATGCAGCTCGTTGGCAAGCCTACCTTAAAGACCCACACCAAAGAACAAAGCTGACCTCTCCTTGCACCGCATCAGCTGGGATCTCCAACCCCAGTATACCTTCAGTCCTCTCTGAAACCTGCACTGAGAGGAATGAAGGTGTAGAATTAGGTGTGTCACAGCCCAGTACTTGCGGCCACTCTGCTAGCAGTACACCGACGTCCGATTCTAGCAGGCAAATTTCCCTGCCCCAGCTGCTGGACCATCGAAAGAAGTTCACTCCCAGCCATCCACATGCCCAGCGGTTGAATGCTAGCTTGGCTAAATTGCTAGCGCTTCAACTGCTGCCTTTTCAGTTGGTAGACTCGGCCCCCTTCCGTGAGTTTGTGCAATGTGCGGTTCCTCAGTGGCAGGTTCCCAAACGCCACTTTTTCTCACGGAAGGCGATTCCGGCTCTCTACAGGCATGTGGAAGGCAATGTCTTGGCCTCGCTGGACAGGGCGGTCAGCGGTAAGGTGCATATTACCGCTGACTCATGGTCCAGCAGGCATGGACAGGGACGTTACCTTTCTTTCACGGCCCATTGGGTCACTCTTTTGGCAGCTGGGAAGGATGCAGGACAAGGTGCAGTAGTGTTGGAGGTTGTTCCACCTCCACGCCTCCAAAATGCTACTACTGGTTGTGACACACCTCTCTCCTCCACCCCCTCCTCTTCTTCTTCCTCCATGGCCTCTTCCTGTGCTTTGTCCTCGGAACCAGCGGTGCTCCGTAGGCGTTCAAGGGGCTACGCAAGTACGCAGGCAAAAAGATGCCATGCCGTGCTTGCGCTGGTGTGTTTGGGGGACAGGAGCCACACTGGGGCAGAGGTTCTGTCTGCTCTGCAGGGGCAGGCCGAGAGGTGGTTGACGCCACGCCAGCTTAAGCCAGGAATGGTGGTTTGCGACAATGGCACCAACCTCCTCTCCGCCCTACGACAGGGACAACTGACCCATGTGCCCTGTGTGGCTCACGTCCTTAACCTGGTGGTGCAGCGGTTCTTGGGCAGGTACCCGGGCTTACAGGATGTCCTGAGGCAGGCCAGGAAAGTCTGTGTGCATTTCCGCAGATCTTATAATGCCAGTGCTCGTCTGGCTGAGCTGCAAAAGGAGTTGAACCTGCCCAAGAACCGCCTTATATGTGACATGCCCACCAGGTGGAGCTCAACGTTGGCCATGCTGCAGCGGCTGCACACGCAGCAGAGGGCCATCAATGAGTACCTGTGCGACTACGGCACCAGGACAGGGTCAGGGGAGCTCGGGTTTTTTTCACCACGCCAGTGGGGCATGATCAGGGATGCATGTACTGTCCTGGCACCATTTGAGGAGGCCACGAGGATGGTGAGCAGTGACAGTGCATGCATCAGTGACACTGTACCTCTTGTCCACCTGTTGGAGCACACGCTGCGTGGAATAATGGACAGGGCACTTGAGGCAGAACAGAGGCAGGAAGAGGAGGACTTCCTTGCCTCTCAAGGCCCCCTTTACCCAGACAGTGTTCCTTCTGTCCCACCCATCGCACAGGAAGAGGAGGAGGAGGAGGATTGTGTCAGCATGGAGGTGGAGGCTGGCACTCAGCATCATCAGCAGCAGTCTTTTAGGGATGATTTACAGTCCCAAGAAACCAGTGGACTTGTACGTGGCTGGGAGGAGGTGGCTGCGGATCATGTCGTCCTTAGTGACCCAGAGGACTCCGGACTGAATGCTTCAGCTAACCTACGCTGCATGGCCTCCCTGATCCTGCAAAGTCTGCGGAAGGATCCTTGTATTCTTCGGATCAAGGAGAGGGACCATTACTGGCTGGCCACTCTCCTTGATCCACGGTACAAGGGTAAGGTTGCGGACCTTATCTTACCGTCGCAGAGGGAGCAGAGGATGAGACAACTCCGGGAGGCCTTGCAGAAAGGTCTGTGCAACGCGTTCCCAGAGACTGGGAGGTTACAAACTCCTGGTCCTGGACAACGAGTTGCTGAGGCTTCGGGCAGTCAAAGAAGGAGCGGTGGGGAAGGTGGCCGTCTGACCGATGCGTTCAGACAATTCTTTAGTCCGCAGCCTCAAAGTATGATCGGTTCCAGCAACCATCGCCAGCGTCTGATATACATGGTGCAGGAATACCTAGGGGCAAGGTCAGACTTGGACACCTTCCCCACCGAAAATCCTCTGGCTTACTGGGTCTTGAGGATGGATCACTGGCCAGAGCTTGCACAGTATGCAATTGAGCTACTGGCCTGTCCTGCATCCAGCGTTCTTTCAGAACGCACATTCAGTGCTGCTGGAGGATTTGTCACGGATCACAGGGTGCGCCTGTCCACCGACTCGGTTGATCGACTGACTTTCATCAAGATGAACCAGTCTTGGATCACCACCAGCTACCACACACCTGATGCTGATATAACAGACTAATTGATTTTAAAATGTCACATCCCTTCAAGACTGATGCTGATGCTGAGTGCCTGTGCTGTTATGTTGACTGGCTATCCTCCTCCTCCTCCTCAATGATCCGATTAATGATGATAGCTTGGAAGATCATTTTGGTTTATGGGTGCCGCCACCAGTGGCTAAGGCCCAATTTTTCAGCCCCTGTTTAACAGGGGCGTGTAATTACAATTTTTGATGCAATACTTTGCAACAGGCCTCATTGCTGTGCTCCAAGTACAGTATCTGTGAGGGGTTGCAGTGTTGAGCCACCAGTGCCTAAGGCCCAATTTTTCAGCCCCTGTTCAACAGGGGCATGCAATTATAATTATTGATCTAATAATTCACAGCAGGGCCCATTGCTGCGCCCACCAAGAGAAACTGTCAGGCCTTACAGTGTTGTGGCACCAGCACCACCATCACCACCACCACCACCACCAAAGGCCCAATTTTTCAGCCCCTGTTCAACAGGGGCATGCAATTATAATTATTGATCTAATAATTCACAGCAGGGCCCATTGCTGCGCCCACCAAGAGTAACTGTCAGGGCTTACAGTGTTGTGGCACCAGCACCACCATCAAAGGCCCAATTTTTACTACCACTGTTCAACAATTATATGTTATTACAATTCCTGATATAATAGTTGACAGCAGGGCGTTCCAGCACCCACCAAGAGTAACTGTGAGTGCTTACAGTGTTGTGCCAACACCAACACCTAAGGGGCCAATTTCTGCAGAGTATATACGGCAGGTCCCTACTTTCAAACATCCAACTTACAAACGACTACTACTTGCAAACGGAAGAAGACAACAGGAAGTGAGAGGAAATCTACCCATTGGAAGGAAAATTCTCTCCTGTAAGAATTAATATGGGAGAAAGGTGTCTCCTCTCTACTGATGCTTTATCACCAATCCTTGTTTCAATAAAAACACCACATTTCAAAAACAGTTGTCATTGGGATGCAAAGTGAGGTGAAATGTTCTGAACAGGGGCACAGACAGCAAAACAAATGTTACAGGGGTGATAACCCTTCCCTATGTTTTCCAAAAAGGTTAAAAATAGATTTTTTGGCTGGAGCTACACTTCAACAATGTACCTGTTCAAAATTACAAACAGATTCTACATAAGAACAAACCTACAGTCCCTGTCTTGTATGCACCGCCTGTATACGGCTGTTCAGAGTATATAGGGCCTTTTTTATTTTATGTGCGGGGTTCCCCTTAATATCCATACAAGACCCAAAGGGGCTGGTAATGGGCTGGGGTAGGGGGGGGCGGGGGGGTGATGGGGTAGCTATGCCATTTTTCTTAAAGATTTTCATCCATATTACCGGGACCAGACATTACATTAAAGCCGCAAGCAGTTTTAAATGGCTTTTTTTTCCTTTAGAAATGTTATTTTGTGCAGGGACAGTTCTAAACACGGGAAACACGTGGGACTTCACAGGCATACTTTAGACACCCCCCAGGTACAATATTTAAAGGAATATTTGACTTTTTTTTTTCACTTTATGCATCATTAAAATGACTGCTCCCGGAAAACGTCCGTTTTTAAAACTTCTTTTTGCATTGATACATGTCCCCTGGTGCAGAACCCGGGTTCCCAAACCCTTTTTAGGACAATAACATGCATAATAGTTGTTATAATTAGCACTTTAGAATTCGAACGTTCGCATCCATTGTATTTAATAGGGTTCTAATGTTCGTGCGAACTTTCGGTCCGTTCGCGGGTTCTGGTGCGAACCGAACCCGGGGGTGTTCGGCTCATCACTACTCCTGACCCTCAGAACCCTTGTCCAAACCTGACCCTACTCTGAAGTAATTACTTTTCAAAGAAAGGATCTCAACGTTTCCAAACTCAGACAATCAATCCAGGGTGACCAAACTTCCATGAATTTATAGATTGTTCAGAAAAAGAGGAGGAGAGAGAAAGAAAAGGAAAAAGGAACAAATAGACCATGGTATTTACAACTTAGCAGGAGTTCAGTTTTCTGATAAAGAACTGGAAGTGTTAAACTAAGGGTTAAAATGTGCACCTGATAAGGATGGGGATAGATTTGATCTATTTATTGACATAGAGAAATACATTAGAAAATTAAATATCAAAAAACATTTTGCGAATCAGACCTCTGGCCCCAGTGCATCAAGCACTGACCAGCAGTTTATACACAGTAGTCTCAAAAACAACTCAGTGTTCAAACCTGGCAAGGGCAAAAACCACCATATAGAAGTTTTTAGAACCATGGTTCAGGATGAAGCCAGGGAATTAGAAATAAAAAAAGCACATTTCAAATAAGAACATTTGGGAAGGAATCAAACTAATAGAAGAAAACAAACAGATAGTGATAAGACCAGCAGATAAAGGGGGTGGCGGGGGGGGGGGGGGATTGGTGGTGATGAGTAGGGAATACTAGTACTAGGAAATCCAAAGGTTACTTGCTGACACTGCCACTTATACAAAACTCAAGGGGAACCCTACAGCAAGATTAAAAATAGAATCGAGCAATTGGGTAGCAGAGGGAGTCCAAAAGTCTATTCTGAATAAAAAAGAAGCTGATTATATTAAAATTTTTGCCCCAAAAGTCCCAGTACTTTATATAGTACCAAAAATCCACAAAAACAAGGAGTTTCCACCTGGCCGACCCATAATTAGTGGGATAGACTCCCTTTTTTCCAGACTGGGAGAGTATCTTGATGGTTTTTTTCAAGCCTCTGGTTTCTCAGAGTCCTTCGTACTTGAAGGACAGTAGGGACCTTATAGTACTCTTACAAAAAATAAAAGCCACTCCAAATACCATTATGGTAACAGTGGACATCGAATCCCTGTATACCAATATTCAACATAAAGATGCATTGGAGGCTCTCAGGTGGGCGTTACTGAGGGAATCTAAGCTCAAAAAGGTCCAGATCAATTTTCTCATTAAAGGCCTTGAGTTGGCCACGAGTAACAACTTTTTCTGGGCCAAAAATGAGTTCTATAACCAGACTGGGGGCGTGGCCATGAGGGCTCGCTATGGCCCCAGTGTGGCTAATGTGGTTCTCAATAGGTGGGAGCAAGAGACCATTTTCAAGGACAAATATAGATCATTGTCCTTCTACAAAAGGTACATTGATGATGTTATCTTGTTCTGGGAAGGGTCTATGGCTAGTTTTGAAGTTTATTTGCAACAAATGAATGGCAATAAGTATGGACTTAAGTTCTCGGTTGAACCTAGTGATCAGGTTGTGAACTATCTAGACCTTACTATCACTAAAATTAATGGGACTTTTGAAACAAAAACTTACTTCAAGGCCACTGACAGAAACAGGTTTGTACCAACCCGGAGCTGTCATCATCCACAGTGGCTGGGGGCTGTCCCTAAGGGACAATATATGAGAATGAGGCACAATTGCGTGAATGACGCTGATTTCCATGCCCAGGCTGAGGTGCTCACTGGACGGTTTTTGGAAAAAGGCTATCCTTTGGGAATTCTCACTCAAGTTTTGGCACAGGTATCCGCAATGGATAGACAAACCCTCTTGATTACTAAATCTAAACCAGAATACAAGGGGGAAATAGCCTTTATCTCTGGGTTTCATAGACAATTCAGGCAGGTAGAAGCTATTTAAAAAAAAAACATTGGCCAATTTTGCTCAAAGATCAAGATCTTAAGGCCACAATCCCCCTGAAACCTAGATTTATTTATAGTAGAGCACCTGGACTAAGAAATAAAATAGCTAGGGATGTGCCAGATCCCCCTAAAAAAAAACATCCACTTTTCTGGAGAGCTCTGGCTTTCATTTTTGTACAAGATGTAAAGCATGCAGGACTACCAGAAACCCGGGTGCACCTAAGAAAATTTAAAATTTTCAATCTAGGGTCACCAAAGAGGTTTTCAATATAAAACCCTTTATAACATATAACTCAGACCATGTGACCTATGTGCTGGAGTGTCCCTGCTCCCTCCAGTACGTAGGCCAAACTACAAGGAAATTTAGAATTAGAATTAATGAGCATCTCAAAAATATAAAAAAAAGGTTTCCCCAACTACAGTGTCTCTAGACACTTCAAATTGTTCCATAATAGTGACCATTCATTGTGCTCATTTTATGGAATAGACAAGATTTCCACACATTGGAGGGGCACACATATGACTAGAGAAATTTCAAAGAATGAGACCAGGTGGCTGTATAAAATGAGGACCATGCAGCCGCTTGGGCTGAACATTGAGTTCGATCTCAATTGTTTTCTTTCTAATGATTGAAACCAGATTCAATGTGCTACCCTGTGTCTTTTATATATATATTTAATTTATTTCTCTCCTCCTTATGCTAGATGTATTCTAGCTCTGTTATATCAAGATTGTCCCTCTCATTTTGTATACAATTATTGGTGCTTCTGGGGAAGGGTCCCCACAAAGTTCATTCTTTCCCCATATGTTTCATTATACATGTGGGAGGTGGGTACCAATTAGTGCTGATAACAATGGGAGTCCTATTGAGCAGAGGCTGGGATCACTTGGCCGGGCCGGTGCTCAGGTGTCCCAATTTTCATTGTTTTTTTAATGGCTTTTTCAATTACTAATTTGTGTCTTTTTACCCGAGCAATGCAACCCCATGGGTTTATATCTTATTTTATCTGCCATTGCTACTCAGTGGAATTATGTCAGAAGTTTTATACCTGAAACGTTTTACTATGTGAATGCCTCACCGAGACTGCGGCTGCGCATTCCAATCAATTCCCGGGGTTTTAAAGTATAAATATTGTGACCTCTAGTGACCAGGTACGCTTCCTGAAGACGTAATCACGAAACGTACGTCGAGGCGGTACCTGGTAACGCTATCTACGCTGTTTCCGGCCCTGATGGTTGCAAGAGACAAGTGAGTGGAACGCACGCCATTCACGGAGGTGGACGGGTTCACGGCGGTTCCCCACAACCTATTCGCTTGTAAAGCCAGCAGCCCCAGTGACGGGATAGGCACTTTTAAATGTGAGTAGCCATTTGGCCTTATGTTTAATGCTCTATTTATACTAAAAAACGGAATTATGCTATGGATGTCCTCCATTGTTATGTCATATCCGGCCGGGACCTATGAGGAGGAAGGTGTACGATATCTCCAGTCATCATTAATGTGAGCAGGCACAATCCTGCACAAGCGGTGTTTGACCTTCTTTTTGGCTAAAGAGGTCAATAAGTTCTGGTAAGCACTAAGCAGATCTTATATCTGGTCACTTTGGGTGTTTTTCACTGTTGGTGAAGGAGCACGTTACAAGTTATTTTTCAAGATGAATCGCAGCAGCTTTCCATGGTTTTTTTAAGCGATGTGGAATATAAGTGTCATTATTTGGATCACATATCAAGAGTCATCACAGGAGCACTGAATGTTTAATTGGTGTATGGACTTTGATTTATTTCACTTGTTTATTACATCATCATTTGGGACTTTTTTTACAGTACATTATTATTTACAACTGTGTCAGCAATTGGTTCTATTGTATTTATATGCACTTTTAGTTTTTCCAGTTAATCAATATCGCCCCCTTATATTTACTTTATCACTTGGAGGATTCACTCTTTCAGGGGAGCAGCTTAGTTAGAATTATTCAATTTACCATTGGCGCGGAGTTTCATCACATACCACATGAATTTATGATAGCTACCCTCAATGCCTGCCGTTATTTCCTCCATTCTCTTTAAGTGATTAATTTCCGTGACCCATTCCTTAATTGTTGGAGAAATGCTTGTATTCCAATTTCTGTGGATGATTATACGCACAGCAGAAATCATATAGGGGAGCAATCCCCTTGAGACCTCTCGCGTAGATCCTGAGTATATCGATAGTAAAGCTATTTCCGGAGATTTCTGATAACATATAATAGTAACAAAAGTGCATTTTTGAATATTTGAAATATAGATTCCCAGAATTCTTTAATCGTTGGACAAGTCCATCATATATGAATCATTGTGCCTACTTCTCCACCACATCGCCAGCACACATCAGGGTACATCTGAGAGATTCTATGTAGTCTCTCCAGGCATCTGGACCATCTACTTAAGATCTTATAGTTCTTTCCTTGTATGTAGGTTGAAGAACTTGACCTAAAGGTAAAACAAAAGGCTTTCTTGCATTCATCTACAGGTATTGAATGGCCCAGTTCTCTCTCCCAGTCTCTAATATAGTACAGTCTTAGAGGAAATGCATGTGATATAAGTATACCATATAGTGTGTAGATAGTATTGGGACACCCTGTAGAATCGCTGCAGAGGGACTCAACCGGAGTTAAATCCCTATGGAGTGAAGTCGTTTTAGATAAATGGATTTTATTTATTAAGCTCTTGGATTCTATCTTCTCCCTTACAAGGGCGATAAGAGCCAGCTTCTCTGAGAGGCTAGCCCTTCACTTAGAATGTGGCCACGGCTATTTCCAGAAGGATTGACTTTCAGCTCCCCCTCCCCAGCTCTTTCCTACCTTTCCTCCAAGGTCTCTTCCCCTCCTACCACCTCATTCCACCCTCTCCTTTTCCCAGCTCTCTCCTCTACTTCCTCCCAGTGCCCTCCGCCCCCTCTTTTCAGATATTTTCACACACTCCTCCCAGCTCTCGCCTCCCCCTCCTCCCAGTTCCCGCTTCTCCTCTTCCCCCTCCCATCCCTCTTTACCCCTACCTTTCAGCTCCCCCCGATCTCTCCTACCTTTCCTCTGAGGTCTCTCCCCCTCCTACCACCTCATTCCTCCCCAGTGACGTACTAAGTAGGGGGCGGGGGGGGGTGTCAAGGGGCACGTTTGTGTGTTCCTATGCTTTGGGCTCCTGCGCCGTTATCTGTGTTTTTCAGGCCTTCCGCCTGGTTGGCTGGTAGAATTGTCTGTCTCCCTCGATGTGGGGGTGGGCGGGGCATACAACGTTTTTTTCCTAGGCCGGGAACTTTTTCGGCAGGACACAGGCTTGTGCGCGATTGGCAGGCGGTGGAGTGGGAGGCGCTGTGCCTCTGTGGTGTGCTGATTGGCCGTATGGGATATGATGCCCATCCATGACGTGCGCATTGCTCTGTTTACAGCGTGGCGGCACCATATTTGGTTTTCTCCATCTGGAGCATTCAGCAGGGTAAGCAAAACACTCTCTCTCCTATACCGCAGGGGAGAGAGAGACAGTGAGCAGCGCTGAGTAGAGAGCTGCTGAAGCTAACGTAAGTAAACCAGCAGGTGAATGCCCTCTGTTCAGTGCTGCTCACTGTCTCCATCTGCATGATTAATGTAGGAAGGGACAGAGCTGGGGGGTGTCTGTGTAAATCTAAACAGGTCCAGAGTGCTGCTGTCACCTGTGTAATGTAAAAGGGGTCCAGAGGTGCGGTGCTGTGTAATGTAAAAGAGGTCCAGAGTGCTGCTGTCACCTATGTAATGTAAAAGGGGTCCAGAGGTGAGGTGCTTTAGTAATATAAAAGGGGTCAAGAGGTGCAGAGTGCTGTGTGATGTAAAAGGGGTCCAGAGGTGGGGTGCTGTGTAATGTAAAAGGGGTCCAGAGGTGCAGAGTGCTGTGTAATGTAAAAGGGGTCCAGAGGTGTGGTGCTGTGTAATGTAAAAGGGGTCCAGAGGTGCGGTGCTGTGTGATGTAAAAGGGCGCCATAGGTGCGGTGCTGTGTAATGTAAAAGGGGTCCAGAGGTGCGGTGCTGTGTAATGTAAAAGGGGTCCAGAGGTGTGGTGCTGTGTAATGTAAAAGGGGTCCAGAGGTGTGGGGCTGTGTGATGTAAAAGGGCTCCATAGGTGCGGTGCTGTGTTATGTAAAAGGGGTCCAGAGGTGCGGTGTTGTGTAATGTAAAAGAGGTCCAGAGTGCTGCTGTCACCTATGTAATGTAAAAGGGGTCCAGAGGTGAGGTGCTTTAGTAATGTAAAAGGGGTCAAGAGGTGCAGAGTGCTGTGTGATGTAAAAGGGGTCCAGAGGTGGGGTGCTGTGTAATGTAAAAGGGGTCCAGAGGTGCAGAGTGCTGTGTAATGTAAAAGGGGTCCAGAGGTGTGGTGCTGTGTAATGTAAAAGGGGTCCAGAGGTGCGGTGCTGTGTGATGTAAAAGGGCTCCATAAGTGCGGTGCTGTGTAATGTAAAAGGGGTCCAGAGGTGCGGTGCTGTGTAATGTAAAAGGGGTCCAGAGGTGTGGTGCTGTGTAATGTAAAAGGGGTCCAGAGGTGCGGTGCTGTGTGATGTAAAAGGGCTCCATAGGTGCGGTGCTGTGTAATGTAAAAGGGGTCCAGAGGTGCGGTGCTGTGTAATGTAAAAGGGGTCCAGAGGTGCTGTGATGTGTAATGTAAAAGGGGCCCAGAGGTGCAGGGTGATGTGTAATGTAAAAGGGGTCCAGAGGTGCGGTGCTGTGTAATGTAAAAGGGGTCCAGAGGTGTGGTGCTGTGTAATGTAAAAGGGGTCCAGAGGTGCTGTGCTGTGTAATGTAAAAGGGGCCCAGAGGTGCAGGGTGATGTGTAATGTAAAAGGGGTCCAGAGGTGCGGTGCTGTGTAATGTAAAGTGGTCCAGAGGCGCGGTGGAGTGTAATGTAAAGGGGTCCAGAGGTGCAGTTGTGGAGAGGGGGTGCACAGTAGTGACAAAAAGATATTGGGGGATGCAGAGGCATGCAGGGGGCACAGTTGGGTGTTTTTGCATTTTACCGTGAGGGGGGTGCCATATATAGGATCCATACCAGGCTTTAGGTACGCCCATGTTCCTCCCTCTTTCTCCCTTTTTTCCTCCCAGTGCCCTCCACCCCCTGTTTCCAGATCTTTCCACCCACTCCTCCCAACTCTTGCCTCCCCCTCCTTCCAACTTCTCCTCTTCCCCTTCCCTGCTCCCTCTTCACCCCTAATTTTCAGCTCTCACCCCCAGCTCTTTCCTACATTTCCTACAAGGTCTCTCCCCCTCCTACCACCTCCTTTTCCCAGCTTTCTCCCCTCCTTCCTCCCAGTGCCCTCCACCCTCTCTTTTTAGATCTTTTCATCCACTCCTCCCAGCTTTCTCCTCCTCCTCTTCTCAGCTCCTACTTCTCTTCTTCTCCCTCTAAGCTCCCTCTTTTCCCCCTTCCTTTCAGCTCCCCCCAGCTCTTTCCTACATTTCCTCTGAGGTCTCTCCCCCTTCTACCACCTCATTCCTCCCTCTCCCTTTCCCAGCTTTCTACCCTCCTTCCTCCCAGTGTCCTCCACCCCCCTGTTTCCAGATCTTCTCCTCTTCCCCCTCCCAGCTCCCTCTTCCCTCTTTCCTTTCAGTTATCCCTCCCCCAGCTCTTTCCTACCTTTCCTCTGAGGTCTCTCCCTCTCCTACCACCTCCTTTTCCCAGCTTTCTCCCCTCCTTCCTCCCAGTGCCCTCCACCCCCTCTTTTCAGATCTTTTCACCCACTCCTCTGAGCTCCCGCTTTTCCTCTTCCCCCTCCCAGCTCCCTCCTCACTCCTTCCTTTGAGTTATCCTCCCCCCAGCTCTTTCCTACCTTTCCTCTGACATTTCTGCCTCTCCTACCACCTCCTTTTCCCAGCTTTCTCCCCTCCTTCCTCCCAGTGCCCTCCACCCCCTTTTGTTTCACCCACTCCTTTGAGCTCCCGCTTTTCCTCTTCCCCCTCCCAGCTCCTTCTTCACTCCTTCCTTTGAGTTATCCTCCCCCCAGCTCTTTCCTACCTTTCCTCTGAGGTCTCTGCCCCTCCTACCACCTCCTTTTCCCAGCTTTCTCCCCTCCTTCTACCCGGTACCCTCCACCCCCTCTTTTCACCCACTCCTCCCAGCTTTCTACTCCCCCTCCTCTCAGCTCCCGCCTCTCCTCTTCTCCCTCTAAGCTCCCCCTCCTGAGCTTTTTCCTACCTTTCCTCCGAGGTCTCTCCCCCTCCTACCGCCTCATTCCTCCCTCTCCCTTTCCCAGCTTTCTACCCTCCTTCCTCCCAGTGTCCTCCACCCCCTGTTTCCAGATCTTTCCACCCACTCCTCCCAGCTCCCGCTTCTCCTCTCCCCCCTCCCAGCTCCCTCTTCACTCCTTCCTTTCAGTTATCCTCCCCCAGCTCTTTCATACCTTTCCTCCAAGGTCTCTCCCCTCCTATCACCTCATTCCACCCTCTTCTTTTCCCAGCTCTCTCCCCTCCTTCCTCCCAGTGTCTTCCACCCCCTGTTTCCAGATCTTTCCACCCACTCCTCTGAGCTCCCCCTTATCCTCTTCCCACTTCCAGCTCTCTCTTCACTCCTTCCTTTCAGTTATCCTCCCCCCAGCTCTTTCCTACCTTTCCTCTGAGGTCTCTGCCCCTCCTACCACCTCCTTTTTCCAGCTTTATACCCTCCTTCCTCCCAGTGCCCTCCGCCCCCTCTTTTCAGATCTTTTCACCCACTCCTCCCAGCTTTCTCCTCCTCCTCTTCTCAGCTCCCACTTCTCCTCTTCTCCCTCCCATCCCTCTTTACCCCTACCTTCCAGCTCCCTCCAGCTCTTTCCTACCTTTCCTCTGAGGTCTCTCCCCCTCCTACTTCCTCGTTCCTCCCTCACCTTTTCCCAGCTTTCTACCCTCCTTCCTCCCAGTGCCCTCCACCCCCCCTGTTTCCAGATCTTCTCCTCTTCCCCCTCCCAGCTCCCTCTTCACTCCTTCCTTTCAGTTACCCCCAGCTCTTTCCTACCTTTCCTCTACGGTCTCTGCCCCTCCTACCACCTCCCCCCTATTTTCCCCAGCTTTCTTCCCTCCTTTCTCCTGCAAGTCTGAACAGGAGGGTCACACACCACTGGTATCACCCACAAGAAACTTTACTGAAGAAGTCAGGAGTCCCACACTCTCCCTCACATCACAGTGCACCACCTTACCTTGTGTTTCTGCAAGGAAGAGGGGAGTTGTGAGGGCCACATGGAATTGGCCTGGTGGGCCTCGGGTCTTGTGTATATTGATATACAGGTTGTGCAGCTCTTCACAGACATCACCAGATAAATACATTTATGTACACAGAGAATCATTTTGTGCATGAATTTATTTATACTGATCATCCACATAGAACACAATCCCCGCCCCTGAGTAGTTCATCCCCACTCCATTTATTCTCTGATATGTAAAAAGTACAGCTAATAAACTTCTGCTAAACATCATACATGACAAGAACCCCTTTACTCATTACTGTATTGTGATTGGACACCCCCCCCCCCCCCAGATACTCTTCAGGAACTTTAGAGCCCAGCGTGCCCTGCTGGTGCATTTTAGTATTTCATTAGTAGACTCATCACTGTGGTGTAGAAGAGGAGGAGGAGTCATTGGGAGTGATGATGTCAGGTGCTTTCCTGTTTGCTGGTCAAGAACTTTTCTTCTCACAGATATACGGATAGCTCCTGGAACAATGATTATCATTCCAACTTCCTGGGCTTACCAGCTCAGCACAATCTTCTCCTCCTCCGAGACAATGTCTGAACCATTCATCAGGCTGACCAGGCCGCCAGAACCTGCAGGAGGAACCAAGAAAAAAAGTGACTGGGCCAAGCCATTCACTGAGCAGAACTGATGGCAGGACCAACATAGAAAAGATGGCTGAGTCTAAAAAAGTTCATTAACCCAAAGAGAACCACCAAGAATACATCCAAAAATGTAGACAAATCACAGCTGACAAACAATGAGAGCTGTGACAGACCTACCTGGGACAGAGGCTTTTTGAGAGGACTGAATGCTGGCCTCTTGCCTTCCGATTATGGGCCCTGGATTTTAAGGGAACAATACTCTTTGCGAGGTGTATGCCTGGGGACCTTGAAGTAATGTTACTTTGGATTCAGGTCCATGTCCCCAAAAGGCACACAGACTTTTGGAACCATGTATATGTCATATTAGAAATAGTGACTGATTCATACTGTTGGGACACTGAGGCCTCGTACACACGGCCGAGATTCTCGTTGAGAAAAACATGTCGTTTTTTTCGACGAGATTCTTGGACAAGAAACTTGTCCCGGCCGAGTGTACACACGCTCGTTTCAAAGAACCCGCGGTTCTTTGAAAGGAGTGTACGCGGTGACGTCATCGACTACGTCGAGCATGCGCTTGTCACATTCGATGCCGTCGCCGCCATCTTGGTATACCCTACGTATGCCTAGGAAGTTACCGCGCATGCGTCAAATTCATTTCGATCATGCGCGGGCTTCCGGGCGGACACACACTCACTTTTCTCGTCGAGAAACACGCCGAGGAGAATCTCGACGAGAAAATAGAGAGCAGGTTCTCTATTTTCTCGTCGAGGTTTCTTGTCGGTTTTCTCGACGAGAAACACGCTAGCAGCGTACACACGACCGATTTACTCGGCAAGACCTCTCTGCCAGCAAGTTTCTTGCTGGTTCTTGCCGAGAAAATCGGTCGTGTGTACGAGGCCATACTGTTAGAATATGCTGATGTCAACTCCAGCCACCTGTCTGTCTGTTGTCTTCTATAATGTAAATGAGTCTAGTATGGCTTGTCACAGCTTCTAAGACTCTTTTCACCCAGTGTTTGTGTTAATTATCTCTGCTATTGTGTGAAGGAGTTCTGTGTTGATTTATGATAATGTGTATTGTAGTTAGGGAGCTAGGACACAGCCAGACTAGGACCTGAAAGGTCATGCCTATGAGTCACCTAGGCTGTCTAAAGGATTAGATAATCAGCTCATGGTAATTAGGTTTCTGGTTCAGTTTTTATTGTCACCCTTGTGTATATATTTGTGTGAGATCTCAAATAAAATGTTAGTCCTGATGTACTCCAAGACTGGTGTAGGCTGTTGGTTTTTACTCTACACTGAGGTGCTGTCTGTTGACTGGGGGGCTAAAGAATCTTGGACGGTGCTGGATCTGAACAGAGGCGGACCTAGATCTGTTTGAGGACAGAGGGTTTGTCACAAGAGCATTCAGATTATGGAGCAAAGTCAGAGGGAACTGGTGGGGGTGGGTCAGTGTCTTACTTTGGAGTAGCATCATAAGAAGTCCTGTCCACCCATTTCCAGGATCCGTCCACATCTGTGAGACCGATCCACGTGGTCTGAAATTGAGAAAGTTCATGTAGAAAAGTCTTTAAAAAGATAAAAAATAGGTAATGGTACATTGTTTATGTTAGTATAGCTCTGACATATACCGCAGTGCTGTACAGAGAACACTGGGCCAGCCACACCAGTGTCTCTACCAGAGGAGCTTACAATCTAATGTCCCCTCCCCCACAGTCACACACTATTATTATATATTTATATACTGTAGATCAGTTACAACATTCTGTAGACACACACACAGAGAACATCAAAATCTAAGTATATCCATTCTGCCACCCTTGTAGTGGCCATGGTACATGCGTTTAGGGATCAGCCCCCAATCCATTCTCCAGATCTGCAGGAAGCCTTCCCACCATGGCACACCCAATGACCAGTCATAGGAAGGAAATACAGGCAGATCATATGAAGCTCCCAGAATTGCGGAAAGGTTTCTTCACAGTAAGAGCTGTGAAAATGTGGAATAGACTCCCTGCAGAGGTGGTTCTGGCCAGCTCAGTAGATTGCTTTAAGAAAGGCCTGGATACTTTCCTAAATGTACATAATATAACTGAGTACTAACAGTTCTAGGTAAAGTTGATCCAGGGTAAATCCGATTGCCTCTCGGGGGATCAGGAAGGAATTTTTTCCCCTGCTGTAGCAAATTGGATTATGCTCTGCTGGGGTTTTTTGCCTTCCTCTGGATCAACTGTGGGTATAGAATTGGGTATATGGGATTGCACGATATTTTTTTTATTTTTATGGTTGAACTGGATGGACTTTGTCTTTTTTCAACCTGACTAACTATGTAACTATGTAACTATGTAATTCTTACATTTTCTTCCTCGCCATTAATGACCACCAAATGAGCCTTCTTCTTCTCACAGTCATTTTTCGCAGTCCTCCACGATCGCACACGCTGGGAATAGTAGCAGTCATCATTCTATTCACCTAACATTCCCAGCAACCAATCAGCACCCCTTCCACACATTTCCAGCAACCAATCAGCACCCCATCCTTCTAACATTACCAACGACCCATCAGCATTCCATCTATTCATTAGCACTTAACACATTAAAAACTCCCAACACCCAGCACTACCAACAACCTGCTAACGCCCTATCCATCCAATTCTCCCAACAACTCAACAACACCTCACCCACTCAACAGTTCCAACAACCCATCAGCACCCCATCCATTCAACAGTTCCAACAACCCATCAGCACCCCATCCATTCAACAGTTCCAACAACCCATCAGCACCTCATTAACCCAACGCCCCAAACAACCCATCAGCAGCCAATCCATCCAACACTCCAAACAACCCATCAGACACCCATCCACCCAACTCTCCAAAAAAAAAACATCTATCCAAAGTATTGTATGTGAAAAAAGGGGGTAAGTGGCGCTGCCCTGTACCTGATGGGGTGGAGGGCTAGGGCCAAACTTGCTATATCCTTAATAATGTATACCAACAATATTGGTGAATGGATCCACGGAGGTGGTAATAAGTAATAATAAATTAATTGAATGTCTGGTAGCCACTAGAAAGGGTAAACCCACATGTGATGTGAGCTCCCTTCACCTGCTCTGTGGAGCTGAATAGAGAAACCAGAGCATGCGTGGTGGGCCCCAGAGCCGGTGGAATACCCTGATGCTGAACAGCAATAAGTTGAGTGGATCACTCTTCCTGTGGTGTGTGTGGTTGACTGTGTCCAATAAGAGAGTGGGTGGACCCAGTCGGCCAAAAAACCTTTAGGTGAGAAATGTGATGTGTCAACAATTGTGAATGGTTAAACTAAATATTGAGTCACCATTCACAATTGTTGACACATCACATTTCTCACCTAAAGGTTTTTTGGCCGACTGGGTCCACCCACTCTCTTATTGGACACAGTCAACCACACACACCACAGGAAGAGTAATCCACTCACTTATTGCTGTTCAGCATTAGGGTATTCCACCGGCTCTGGAGCCCACCACGCATGCTCTGGTTTCTCTATTCAGCTCCACAGAGCAGGTGAAGGGAGCTCACATCACATGTGGGTTTACCCTTTCTAGTGGCTACCAGACATTCAATTAATTTATTATTACTTATTACCACCTCCGTGGATCCATTCACCAATATTGTTGGTATACATTATTAAGGATACAGCAAGTTTGGCCCTAGCCCTCCACCCCATCAGGTACAGGGCAGCGCCACTTACTCCCTTTTTTCACATACAATACTTTTGTTGGGCCCTTGGGTACTTCCGGGGGGGCCGCAGCCCAGAACCATCGCCTAAGCGCAGAATTGTTAAGAGGTTTACCCTATCTATCCAATTCTCCCAACAACCCATCACCACCCCATCACGCACGTTCATTGGCCGTGACACTTATACATTTCACATCTGTGTCACTTATTTGTCACTATCACGCCACTTATCTCTAGCCCCTGTTTATTAGACCAGCCCACAGCCCCTCCCTCATTCTCTTTTTTCCTTAGTGTAATCACAGCGCAGTCACCATCATTTATCAACACCCCATCCTTGCAACAGTTCCACCATCCCATCCATCCAATATCCCCAACAACTCATTAGCATAACACTGTCCACGCAAACCCAACAGTCCCAACAACCTATCAACACCCCATCCATCCAAAACTCCCAAACAACCCATTAACTCCCCAGCCACCCAACACTCTCAACAAACCATCAACTCCCCATCCATCCAACACTCCCAACATCCCATCAACACCCCATCTATCCAACAATCCCAACAACTCATCAACACCCCATACATCCAAAACTCCCAACAACCCATCAACGCCCCATTCATCCAACAACCCATCAATACCCCATCCACCCAACACTCCCAACAACTCATCTATCCAACTCTCCAAACATCTCATAAACACCCCATCCACCCAGCACTCCCAACAACTCATCAAAACCACATCAATCCAACACTTTCAACAACCCATAGAAGGCCCCATCCATCCAACAACCCATCAATACCCCATCCACCCAACGCTCCCAACAACTCATCCATCCAACACTCCAAACATCTCATCAACACCCCATCCACCCAGCACTCCCAACAACCCATCAAAACCACATCCATCCAACACTTCCAGCAACTCATCGACACCACCTCCATCCAACACTCCCAACAACCCATCAGCACCCTATCCATCCAATACTCTCAACAACTTAGTGGCATAACTCTGTCCACTCAACACATTAAACAACCCATCAACACCCCATCAACACCCAACATTCCCAACAACCCATCAATACCCTATCCACACAACATTCCCAACAAACCATCAACACCACATCCACCCAACACTCCCAACAACCCATCATCATCCCATCCATCCATCACTTCCAACATCCCATCACCACCCCATCCATCCAACAATCCCAACATCCCATCAACACCCCATCCATCCAAAACTCCCAACATCCCATCAACACCCCATCCATCCAACACTCCCAACAACCCATCAACACCCCATCCATCCAACACTCCCAACAACCCATTGACACCCCATCCATCCAACACTCCTAACAACCCATCAACACCCCATCAATTCAACACTTACAATAACTTATCAACACCCCATCCATCCAACACTACCAACAACCCATAACCACCCCATGCATTCAAAACTCCCAAAAACTCATCAGTACCCCTTTCAATATTTCCAACATTTTCAACATTTCCAACAATCCATCAACCCCTCATCCACCCAACACTCCCAACAACCCGCCAACGCCCATATCCATCCAATTCTCCCAACAACCCAACAACATTTCATTTATTAAACACTCCCAATAACCCATAAACACCCCACCCATCCTACAGTTCCAACAACCCATCAGCACCCCATCCATTCAACACTCCCAACAACCCATCAACACCAGATCCATTCAACAATTCCAACAACTCATCAGCACCCCATTCACCCAACACCCCCAACAACCCATCAACACCCCATCTATCCAACACTCCAAACAACCCATTAACACCCCATCCTCCTAACACTCCCAACAACCCATCAACACTCCATCCATCCAACACTCCAAAAAAACTATCAGCACTCTATCCATCCAATTCTTCCAACCACCCATCAACATCCTATCCTTCCAGCAGTTCCGCCATCCCATCCATCCAATATTCCCAACAACTCATTAGCATTACTCTGTCCACTCAACACATTAAACAACCCACCAACACCCATCAACACCCCATCAACACTCAACACTCCCAACAACCCATCAACACCCCATCCACCCAACACTCCCAACAACCCATCAAAATCTTATCCATCCAACACTCCCAACAACTCATCGACACCACATCCATCCAACACTCCCAACAACCCATCAGCACCGTATCTATCCAATGCTCCCAACAACCTATCAGCACCCCATCCATCTAACACAACCCATCAACACCCCATCCATCCAAACCTCCCAAAAACTCATCAGTACCCCTTTCAACATTTCCAACATTTTCAACATTTCCAACAATCCATCAACACCCCATCCACCCAACACTCCCAACAACCTGCCAACGCCCTATCCATACAATTCTCCCAACAACATTGTATTCATTGAACGCTCCCAACAACCCATCAACACCCCACCCATCCAACTGTTCCAACAACCCATCAGCACCCCATCCATTCAACACCCCCAACAACCCCTCAGCACCCTATCCATCCACTTCTCCTAACAACCCATCAGCACCCTATCCTTCCAACAGTTCCACTATCCCATCGATCCAATATTCCCAACAACTCTTAGCATAACTCTGTCCACTCAACACATTAAACAACCCATCAACACCCAACACTCCCAACAACCCATCAACACCCCATCCATCCAACACTCCCAACAAACCATCAGCCCCCCATCCATCCAACACTCCCAACAACCCATCAACACCCCATCCACCCAGCACTCCCAACAACCCATCAACACCCCATCCATCCAACACTCCCAACAAACCATCAGCCCCCCATCCATCCAACACTCACAACAAACCATCAGCCCCCATCCATCCAACACTCCCAACAACCCATCAACACCCCATCCTCCCAACACTCCCAACAACCCATCAACATCCCATCCATCCAACACTCCTAACAACCCATTAACACCCCATCCACCCAGCACTCCCAACAACCCATCAACACCCCATCCATCTAACACTCCCAACAAACCATCAGCCCCCCATCCATCCAACACTCCCAACAAACCATCAACACCCCATCCATCCAACACTCCCAACAAACCATCAGCCCCCCATCCATCCAACACTCCCAACAACCCATCAACTCCCCATCCACCCAGCACTCCCAACAACCCATCAACACTCCATCAATCCATCACTTTTTTACATACTGTCACAATAAAAAAAAATTTTATTCCATTTTTTTTTATTTTTTACTACTTTTTTTTTTTTTTTTACATACTTTCATAAATTTTGCATATTTATTATTAGCCCTTTATACAATCTTAGAATTGCTGATACCCACAAAGTAAAATTTAACTTTTTGTACGTGGAAAATCCACCCCCCCCCCCCCCAGGCAATGCCCTGTCCCCATTCCATTTGTTTGATAATCCCTTACCTATTAGCCTAGAAATACATTTTTAACATGCGGCTCCTATTTTAGCATTGGGGATTAGCTCACGTTCAACTCGAACATCGGGTTTTTGCCCGCTCGCTGAACAGCGGGAAATTTGAGCGCCGCGGAACGCCCCATAATGCGAGATCACAGTGCATTGCTGTATGATGATTGGCCAAAGCATGCGCCTGACCTGCATGGTTTGGCCAATCACAGCACACTCTGCTGAGAGAGCCATAATTGGCCAAAGGCAGGGTGCAATTACTTTTTTGTAAATATTTTATTCTATCTTTTTATGTGACAATACTGAAGAAATGACACTTTGCTACAATGTAAAGTAGTGAGTGTACAGCTTGTATAACGGTGTAAATTTGCTGTCCCCTCAAAATAACTCAACACACAGCCATTAATGTCTAAACCGCTGGCAACAAAAGTGAGTACACCCCTAAGTGAAAATGTCTAAACCCTATTGAGCATCTGTGGGGCATCCTCAAATGGAAGGTGGAGGAGTGCAAGGTCTGTAACATCCACCAGCTCTGTGATGTCGTCATGGAGGAGGGGAAGAGGACTTCAGTGGCAACTTGTGAAGCTCTGGTGACCTCCATGCCCAAGAGGGTTAAGGCAGTGCTGGAAAATAATGGTGGCCACACAAAATATTGACACTTTGGGCCCAGAGCTTCACAGGTTTTGAGGGGGCAGCAAATTTACACTGTTATACAAGCTGTACACTCACTACTTTACATTGTATCAAAGTGTCATTTCTTCAGTGTTGTCAACATGAAAAGATAGAAGAAAAGATTTACACAAATGTGACTGAGGGGTGTACTTACTTTAGTCAGATACTGTATATATACGGTCTAGTATATATATATATATATATATATATATATATATATATATATATACACCCTGCATTTAGTGTAGACTAGATATTCAGGTTAGACTCTATTATCAGTCAGTGCAGGCAGTGTAGTATATATAACACAGTGTATTGAAATGGCGTGGGGGTCCCCCTAAAATCCATACCAGGCCTTTCAGGTCTGGTATGGATTTTAAGGGGAACCCTGTGCCAAAATTAAAAATAAAATGGCATGGGGTCCCCCCCAAATTCATACCAAGCCCTTCAGGTCTGGTATGGATTTTAAGAAGAACCCTGTGCCAAAAAATAGGATTTTTATAACAGCTTACCTGTAAAATCCTTTTCTTGGAGTACATCACGGGACACAGAGCGACATAATCATTACTAATGGGTTATATAGTTACCGTCAGGTGCTGGCACTGGCAACTTCCAAAACCGGAAGTACCCTCCCCTATATAAGCCCCTCCCATCCGGGAGCACCTCAGTTTTGTAGCAAAGCAATAAGTGTCCCCAAAGAGGGGCGGGAGCTCTGTGTCCCGTGATGTACTCCAAGAAAAGGATTTTACAGGTAAGCTGTTATAAAAATCCTATTTTCTTTCTCGTACATCACGGGACACAGAGCGACATAATCATTACTAATGGGATGTCCTAAAGCAATGCCAAATGAGGGGGGGGATACACCATATATAAGCTGAGAGTGCTATCAGACATGAGGATCTTTTGCGGCCTGCAACACACTGCGCCCAAAGGCGACATCCTCCTGACTTCTAACGTCCACCTGGTAGAACCTAGTAAACGTGTGTACTGAAGACCATGTTGCGGCCTTACAGACTTGAGCCAGGGAGGCCTGGTGATGCACTGCCCATGAAGTTCCAACTGCTCTCGTGGAGTGCGCCCTAACTTTGAACGGAGGCGGTCTACTTCTCAAGCTATAGGCTTGTATTATGACCTGTCGAATCCACTTGGCTAAAGTAGATTTTGACGCTGCCTGACCCCTTCTGGGGCCTTCCGGCAGAATAAACAAAGTATCCGTTCTGCGAATCTGAGCAGTGGCTTTTAGATAAGCTTTAACTGCTCTTACTACATCCAAAGAATGCAATAACTTTTCCTCTACCGAAGTAGGCTTGGGGAAAAAAGAAGGAAGAACCACATCTTGGTTCAAATGAAACCTCGATACCACCTTAGGAAGAAAGGCTGGATGAGGACGTAACACTACTCTGTCCTTATGGATAACCAGATATGGCTCCCTACAGGACATAGCGGCTAATTCCGATACTCTTTTAGCCGAACAAATGGCTACTAAAAAAAATCAATTTCCTGGTGAGAAGCACTAAGGAAATATGCTATAATGGTTCAAATGGTTGTTTCTGTAGAACCGACAGAACCAAGTTTAGATCCCATGGACATATGGGAATATTAACCGGAGGACTAATACGCATCACTCCTTGTATAAAGGCTTTGACTAGTGAATGCGAAGCCAAGGGCCTTTGAAAAAATATTGACAAGGCCGAAATCTGACCCTTGATAGTACTCAAGGCAAGCTTCCTATCTACAGCCCATTGTAGGAAGTCCAGAATCCTACCTATTACGTACTTATGTGGATGCCATTTCTTGGCCTCACACCACGCGATGTACGCCTTCCAGATTCTATAGTAGATCTGCCTGGATACCGGCTTCCTGGCATTGATCATGGTAGATACCACAGCATTAGAGAGCCCTCTCTTTTTTAGAATGTGGGCTTCAATAGCCAGGCCGTCAAACCTAGGGCTGGTAAGGAAGGGTGGTATATCAGTCCTTGCGAAAGCCGGACGACGTGGGAGAGTCCAAGGACTCCCCACTGAAATTTTACAATCTCCGCGTACCACGCTCTTCGGGGCCACGCTGGAGCCACCGGAATCACTGGTTTCTTTTCTACCCTGATTCTGCGGAGTAATCGAGGTAACCATTGGCGGTGTGAATGCATATATCAGCTTGAACTGATCCCAAGGGAACACTAGGGCATCCGAGCCGCAAGCTAGGGGATCCCTTGTCCGAGAGACAAACCTGTCCCCCTTTGCGTTGAATCTGGATGCTAGAAGATCTACATCCGATGTTCCCCACCGCTGACATATTGTCCAGAAAACCTCGGGGTGAAGGGACCCTTCCTCTGGGCCTAATTGCTGGCGACTTAGAAAGTCCGCCTTCCAATTCTCCACTCCTGGAATGAATACCGCAGATATGGCTGGGACATATTTTTCTGCCCATTTCAGGATGTAATTTACTTCCCTCTGGGCTGCACGACTCCTGGTGCCCCCCTGATGATTGATATATGCCACTGCTGTGGCATTGTCTGATTGAATTCTGACAGGGGACCCTTGGAGTTTGGATGTCCATGCTACTAGGGCATACCGCTCGTATCTCTAAGAGATTGATGGGCAGGGCCTTTTCTGCATCCGACCATCTGCCCTGGAGAGACTATTGCTCCAATACTGCTCCCCAGCCTATAAGGCTGGCATCTGTAGTGACCACCTTCCAAGAAATCGGACTGAAGGATTTCCTTTTTTCCAGATTCTGGGGAACCAACCACCAACGGAGGCTCTTGCGAACGGAAGGGGACAAGGACATTGTAAGTCTAGGGCCTGAACTTTTTTGTTCCAGGCTGACAGTATGGCCCCTTGCAAATTCCTTGAATGGAATTGACCGTAGGGTACTGCTTCGAATGATGCCACCATTTTTCCCAGCAGCCTCATATACAGGCGTATGGACGGCTGTCTTTTTTGTACCCACTAAGTGGATCAAATCTTTCAAAGACAACACCTTTCCTCGAGGCAAGAATATTTTTCTCTGGCCTGAATCCAACCTTAGCCCCAAGTATTCCAGACTTTTGACTGGTTTCTAGGGCTGACTTGTCTCGGTTGATAATCCAACCGTGAGATTCCAGATACTTGAACGTCTTGTGAACGACCACGTCTAGTTTTTTCACTGAGTGGTCTATCAGCAACAAGTCATCCAGATATGCCATTATCATTACACCTTGTGTTCTTAGATTGGCCAATAAAGGGCCAGAATTTTTGTAAACACTCGTGGTGCTGTGGCCAAACCGAAGGGTAAGGCTCTGAACTGAAAATGGCGCCCTTCTACTGCAAAGCGTAGAAATTTTTGGTGGACTGGAAAGATGGGAATGTGCAAATAAGCATCTTTGATGTCGATCGTGGCTAACCAATCCTCCCCTTGTAGGGCAGTGGCCACCGATCGGATCGACTCCATTGGAAAGTCCTGATATACAGGAATTTGTATAGCCCTTTTAGAATTAATATGGGCCTCCCGACCGCGTTTGCTTCGGGACTGTAAAGAGGTTTGAGTAAAACTCGAACCCTCATTCTTCCAGGGGAACCTCCATAATTACTCCTTGGAGCAATAGTTGTTCTAGTGCCAACAGGAGGGACTCTCTCTTCCGGGGATCCCTTGGCACGTTTGACCTCAAAAATTGGGAAGGAGGAGAGTCTTTTAACTCCAAACTGTATCCCAAACCTACTGCGGAGAGCACCTATCTGTCTTGATCGTGTCCCGCCAGGTCTCTTGCGAACAACTGGAGTCCTCCCCCCACCCGACTGAGTGGGGGCTTCAATGAATTTCACTTTGGGGGAGGTTTTGTACCTCCCCTGACCCAGGGTTTCTTATTACCCTGCTACTGTCCCTGTTTTTTACCCCCGGGATTTGACCGAGGAGGCCGTCGGAACTGTTACACAGCCGATGCCCCAGGGACTGGAGAAGCAGGCCTCTTAAAGAGGGACCTCTAACTCTGCTTTTAACCGGCAAGAGCGTATTTTTACCGCTGGAAATTTTCTGGATATATTTGTCCAGGTTTTCCCTGAATAAGCGTTCACCATGAAATGGGACGCTAACCAGCCATTCTTTACAGGGAGCTTCAGCAGACCAGTTTCTGAGCCATAGGAGCCTACGCATATGTACTATAGACAGCGTAAGGCGGGAGGCCTGATGGACTGAATCCTCTATGGCATCAACCGCAAAGCCTAAGGCTCTAGGTAGATCAGCTAGGGCAAAGCCTGCTGATCTGTCAAGTCCCTCAAGACCTGTTTCAACTGATCCTTCACTGCTTAGCAGACCCCAATAGCTGCTACTGCTGGTTGTATCACCAAGCAGATTTTCATAAGGACTCCAATCTTTTATCTATTGGGTTCTTGAACATTTGGACATTATCCACTGGACATGTCAGTGATTTATACATACAAGAGATGGCTGCGTCCACTGTAGGGACCTTCCATTTTTTTTTTTTTTTTTTTTGATGAACTTATCCTCCATGGGATAGACCACCGGAAATCTCTTGGGGGAATAAATATTTTCTCAGGACGTTCCCAATCCTGGTAAATGAGCCCTTTCAGTAAAGGGTGAAGTGGAAAAGAACAAACAGTCTGGGGGCTTCTAGCGACCCCAACGAGGATACAGTAGTGGTTGATGGTTCCGCAAGGTGCATTTTTAAATGCTGATCGGACCATGTTAGTCAGAGACTGAACCCATAATCTTTCAGCTTGAGATGCTGAGAAAAGGTTCCCCCACTGTTGATTCCTCTATAACAGAATCAACCTTATCCTGATCCCCTTCAGGCAGGTCGATCCCTGTATGGGACTGTTGCTCTGCTAACAGGCACTCTGAAGGAGGAGACGGAGATCGGGCGTGCTTTCCCTGACAGGGAGGCAGCGATAAATTTTGACAATCTCTCTCTAATCCTCCCAGAGCTGAGGAAAAAACCTCCTCTGTTACATACACAGGAGCAGGTGACTGAGGACAGCCACAGTACCAAGTACCCCCGCGGGGTCTCTACGGTCACTTACCTCTGAACTTCAGGGGAGACTGGTGCAGCAGGAGTATGCCCAAGATCCTCAGAGCCCGATGAGACCCCCTTCGCTTCCTGGAAGATTCAGTTCCGGAGCTACTGGACGGCATATTCCTAAGCCTAAAGCTGAGGTATTCCAGCCGTAATACACCACTTTTACTGAGAATAGTCTAGCACAATTGCTGCTATATCACAGTTGGTGTCTACTAATGTGCCTTTCTAGGGGATGCCTGTATCAACCGCTATGCTGTATGCCTTTAAATGTTGCCAGCTCTGTCTCTGTACTTCATAACCAGCTTATCTGCAATAATGTGGCTTTTTAAAAACCTGCTGGGACGCCCGCACATGCGCAGAAGCGCTGCGGCGCGCACAGAGCGTCATCCCCCAGGCCCCGCCCCTTTTTCCGGCCACCTCTATATATAGAGGCGCGTGCACGCGCACGCGCGCGGCCACGTGCGCCTCGGCGCTAATTTTCAAACATGGAAACCAGGGACAGGAGCCAGGGCCCCCTTTGCCGCAGGCCGGGGGATAGACGAACACTGCAACATGGCAGAGGAAACAGTTTCCTGTAGGAGAACTCACCAGCTGCCTGGACTTTGCTCTCTGAGAAGAAACTAGTCCATATGACAAGAAAAACATTGCACAGCGGCCTCTAGTGGACAAACACAGGTACCGCAGTTTAATATACTAAACATATATAAAAAAACATTCTTTTTTTTTTTTTTTTTCTTGACCACCATTAAAAATTATTACATTTTTTTAGTAGTTACAGGCATGCACAGATATTAGCGGGAATACCGTTAGGTAACAGACAGAAAGACAAATTAGGCTTGGGGGTCCCCCAATAGAACCAAGTTCCTGGGGGCCCCCACTTACCTGTTCCCCGCCGCAGGACTTTGTTTGGTCCACAAAAGCCCAAACTTCACCTATCACGGCAGGCATTGTAATCAAACCTTCAGGGACCGGGTTCCCAAGGATTCCACTCCCCTGGACCTGTATAGCACCCTGCACAGAAAACATCTTGGTCGTGGGTATGACCAGAGCTCTGGATCCCAGGGTCCAGCTCTCCTAAGAGAAGCATTACAGGCAGAACCTTGCTCTTCTCTGCAAGGCCCGGGTACCGACCGTTTAGCTATGAAGCTTTTTTAGTCGGATCCGGAATAGCTTACTGAGGCCCAAAAGAACCTGTACGCAAGCTCAGTGAAAAACACATGTTTCTTCTTGGCCAACACCTTAGACACTGGCAAAAAACTGAGGTGCTCCCGGATGGGAGGGGCTTATATAGGGGAGGGTACTTCCGGTTTTGGAAGTTGCCAGTGCCAGCACCTGACGGTAACTATATAACCCATTAGTAATGATTATGTCGCTCTGTGTCCCGTGATGTACGAGAAAGAAAAACAAACATGTGGGCCCCCCCCAAGATCCATACCAGACCCTTATCTGAGCCTCCACGTTGAGGGCATGTGGCCTGGTACGGTTCAGGGGGAGGCACTCTCTCGCCCCCCCCTTTTCCTGCAGCCTGCCAGGTTGCATGCTCAGATAAGGGTCTGATATGGACTTTGGGGGGGACCCCCACGCCATTTTTTTTTACATTTTGGCACAGGGTTCCCCTTAAAATCCATACCAGACCTGAAGGGCCTGGTATGGATTTTGGGTGGATCCCACACCAAATTTTTTAAGAATGGCATGGAGTTCCCCTTAATATCCATAACAGACTCGAAAGGCCAGGAATGGACTGGGGGGGGCACGCTGTTTTTTTCAATGATTTTTTATGTATATTGCCGGGATACGGCAATACATTACAGCCACGAGCACTTTTCAATTACACTTTTTCCTTTCGAAATTAAATTTTGCTGCGGGACAGTAAAACACATCAGAAAGATGTGCCACTCTACAGGCAGACTAAGGGGACCCCCCAGGAACGATAATTAAAGGAATATTTCATTTTTATTGTTTAATTTTAAGTATTATTAACGGGCATTTAAAACATTTTTTTGCATTGATACATGTCCCCTGGGGCAGGACCTGGGTCCCCAAACACTTTTTATGGCAATAACATGCATATAAGCCTTTAAGATGAACACTTCTATTTTTTCACGTTCATGCCCCATAGACTTTGGCTTTTGGTGTTTGGCTGATTCCTACTGAGCATTGGGTTTTGGACTTGAACTTTAGTAATGTTCACTAAACCTACCTCAAACCAAACCTAGATACATTTAGCTCATCGGTAACCATCAATCAGCCCTCCATCCACCGAACTCTACCAACAACCTATCATCACCCTGTCCTTATCAACTCTCCCAAAAATCTATCAGCACTCTCTCCACTTAACACTCCTCAACAACCTATCAGCACCCGTTCCATCCAACACTCCCAACAACCTCTAAGCACTTTGTCTCACCCAGCGCTCCCAACAACCTATTAGCACCCAACACTGCCAACAATCTACCAGCACTCTGTCCATCCAACACTCCCAACAACCTATCAGCACTCTGTCCATTCAACACTCCCAACAATCTACCAGCACTCCCAGCAACCTCTAAGCACCCTGTCCATCCAACACTTCCAACAGCGTATCAGCACTCTGTCCATCCAACACTCCCAACAATCTATAAGCACCTTGTTCCCCCAACACTCCCAACAACCTATCAGCACTCTGTCCACCCAACACTTCCAACAACCTATCAGTAGTGATGAGCCGAACACCCCCGGGTTCGGTTCGCACCAGAACCCGCGAACGGACCGAAAGTTCGAACGAACATTAGAACCCTATTAAATACAATGGATGCGAACGTTCGAATTCTAAAGTGCTAATTATAACAACTATTATGCATGTTATTGTCCTAAAAAGGGTTTGGGAACCCGGGTTCTGCACCAGGGGACATGTATCAATGCAAAAAGAAGTTTTAAAAACGGTCGTTTTTCGGGAGCAGTCATTTTAATGATGCATAAAGTGAAAAAAAAAAAGTCAAATATTCCTTTAAATATCGTACCTGGGGGGTGTCTAAAGTATGCCTGTGAAGTGCCACGTGTTTCCCGTGTTTAGAACTGTCCCTGCACAAAATGACACTTCTAAAGGAAAAAAAAGCCATTTAAAACTGCTTGCGGCTTTAATGTAATGTCTGGTCCCGGTAATATGGATGAAATTCTTTAAGAAAAATGGCATAGCTACCCCATGACCCCCCCCCCTACCCCAGCCCATTACCAGCCCCTTTGGGTCTTGTATGGATATTAAGGGGAACCCCGCACATAAAATAAAAAAGGCCCTATATACTCTGAACAGCCCTATACAGGCGGTGCATACAAGACAGGGACTGTAGGTTTGTTCTTATGTAGAATCTGTTTGTAATTTTGAACAGGTACATTGTTGAAGTGTAGCTCCAGACCAAAAATCTATTTTTAAACTTTTTGGAAAACATAGGTAAGGGTTATCACCCCTGTAACATTTGTTTTGCTGTCTGTGCCCCTGTTCAGAACATTTCACCTCACTTTCCGTCCCAATGACAACTGTTTTTGAAATGTGGTGTTTTTCTTGAAACAAGGATTGCTGATAAAGCATCAGTACAGAGGAGACACCTTTCTCCCATATTTATTCTTACAGGAGAGAATTTTCCTTCCTAGTGGTAGATTTCCTCTCACTTCCTGTTGTCTTCTTGCGTTTGCAAGTAGGAGTCGTTTGTAAGTTGGATGTTTGAAAGTAGGGACCTGCCGTATATACTCTGCAGAAATAGGCCCCTTAGTTGTTGGTGTTGGCACAACACTGTAAGCACTCACAGTTACTCTTGGTTGGTGCTGGAACGCCCTGCTGTCAACTATTATATCAGGAATTTTAATTACATATAATTGTTGAACAGTGGTAGTAAAAATTGGGCCTTTGATGGTGGTGCTGGTGCCACAACACTGTAAGCCCTGACAGTTACTCTTGGTGGGTGCAGCAATGGGCCCTGCTGTGAATTATTAGATCAAGAATTGTAATTACATGCCCCTGTTGAACAGGGGCTGAAAAATTGGGCCTTAGGCACTGGTGGCACAACACTGCAACCCCTCACAGATACTGTACTTGGAGCACAGCAATGAGCCCTGTTGCAAAGTATTGCTTCAAAAATTGTAATGACACGCCCCTGTTAAACAGGGGCTGAAAAATTGGGCCTTAGGCACTGGTGGCACAACACTGCAACTCCTCACAGATACTGTACTTGGAGCACAGCAATGAGCCCTGTTGCAAAGTATTGCTTCAAAAATTGTAATTACACGCCCCTGTTAAACAGGGGCTGAAAAATTGGGCGTTAGGCACTGGTGGCGGCACCCATAAACAAAAATGATCTTCCAAGCTATCATCATCAATCGTATCATTGAGGACTCGGAGGAGGAGGATAGCCAGTCAACATAACAGCACAGGCACTCAGCATCAGCATCAGTCTTGAAGGGATGTGACATGTTAAAATCAATTAGTCTGTTATATCAGCATCAGGTGTGTGGTAGCTGGTGGTGATCCAAGACTGGTTCATCTTGATGAAAGTCAGTCGATCAACCGAGTCGGTGGACAGGCGCACCCTGTGATCCGTGACAAATCCTCCAGCAGCACTGAATGTGCGTTCCGAAAGAACGCTGGATGCAGGACAGGCCAGTAGCTCAATTGCATACTGTGCAAGCTCTGGCCAGTGATCCATCCTCAAGACCCAGTAAGCCAGAGGATTTTCGGTGGGGAAGGTGTCCAAGTCTGACCTTGCCCCTAGATATTCCTGCACCATGTTTATCAGACGCTGGCGATGGTTGCTGGAACCGATCATACTTTGGGGCTGCGGACTAAAGAATTGTCTGAACGCATCGGTCAGACGGCCACCTTCCCCACCGCTCCTTCTTTGACTGGCCGAAGCCTCAGCAACTCGTTGTCCAGGACCAGGAGTTTGCAACCTCCCAGTCTCTGGGAACGCGTTGCACAGACCTTTCTGCAAGGCCTCCCGGAGTTGTCTCATCCTCTGCTCCCTCTGCGACGGTAACATAAGGTCCGCAACCTTACCCTTGTACCGTGGATCAAGGAGAGTGGCCAGCCAGTAATGGTCCCTCTCCTTGATCCGAAGAATACGAGGATCCTTCCGCAGACTTTGCAGGATCAGGGAGGCCATGCAGCGTAGGTTTGCTGAGGCATTCGCTCCGGAGTCCTCTGGGTCACTAAGGACGACATGATCCGCAGCCACCTCCTCCCAGCCACGTACAAGTCCACTGGTTTCTTGGGACTGTAAATCATCCCTAAAAGACTGCTGCTGATGATGCTGAGTGCCAGCCTCCACCTCCATGCTGACACAATCCTCCTCCTCCTCCTCCTCCTCCTCCTCCTCTTCCTGTGCGATGGGTGGGACAGAAGGAACACTGTCTGGGTAAAGGGGGCCTTGAGAGGCAAGGAAGTCCTCCTCTTCCTGCCTCTGTTCTGCCTCAAGTGCCCTGTCCATTATTCCACGCAGCGTGTGCTCCAACAGGTGGACAAGAGGTACAGTGTCACTGATGCATGCACTGTCACTGCTCACCATCCTCGTGGCCTCCTCAAATGGTGCCAGGACAGTGCATGCATCCCTGATCATGCCCCACTGGCGTGGAGAAAAAAAACCAAGCTCCCCTGACCCTGTCCTGGTGCCGTAGTCGCACAGGTACTCATTGATGGCCCTCTGCTGCGTGTGCAGCCGCTGCAGCATGGCCAACGTTGAGTTCCACCTGGTGGGCATGTCACATATAAGGCGGTTCTTGGGCAGGTTCAACTCCTTTTGCAGCTCAGCCAGGCGAGCACTGGCATTATAAGATCTGCGGAAATGCACACAGACTTTCCTGGCCTGCCTCAGGACATCCTGTAAGCCCGGGTACCTGCCCAAGAAGCGCTGCACCACCAGGTTAAGGACGTGAGCCACACAGGGCACATGGGTCAGTTGTCCCTGTCGGAGGGCGGAGAGGAGGTTGGTGCCATTGTCGCAAACCACCATTCCTGGCTTAAGCTGGCGTGGCGTCAACCACCTCTCGGCCTGGCCCTGCAGAGCAGACAGGACCTCTGCCCCAGTGTGGCTTCTGTCCCCCAAACACACCAGCGCAAGCACGGCATGGCATCTTTTTGCCTGCGTACTTGCGTAGCCCCGTGAACGGCTACGGAGCACCGCTGGTTCATAGGACAAACCACAGGAAGAGGCCATGGAGGAAGAAGAAGAGGAGGGGGTGGAGGAGAGAGGTGTGTCACAACCAGTAGTAGCATTTTGGAGGCGTGGCGGTGGGACAACCTCCAACACTACTGCACCTTGTCCTGAATCCTTCCCAGCTGCCAAAAGAGTGACCCAATGAGCCGTGAAAGAAAGGTAACGTCCCTGTCCATGCCTGCTGGACCATGAGTCAGCGGTAATATGCACCTTACCGCTGACCGCCCTGTCCAGCGAGGCCAAGACATTGCCTTCCACATGCCGGTAGAGAGCCGGAATAGCCTTCCGTGAGAAAAAGTGGCGTTTGGGAACCTGCCACTGAGGAACCGCACATTGCACAAACTCACGGAAGGGGGCCGAGTCTACCAACTGAAAAGGCAGCAGTTGAAGCGCTAGCAATTTAGCCAAGCTAGCATTCAACCGCTGGGCATGTGGATGGCTGGGAGTGAACTTCTTTCGACGGTCCAGCAGCTGGGGCAGGGAAATTTGCCTGCTAGAATCGGACGTCGGTGTACTGCTAGCAGAGTGGGCGCAAGTACTTGGCTGTGACACACCTAATTCTACACCTTCATTCCTCTCAGTGCATGTTTCAGAGAGGACTGAAGTTATAGTGGGGTTGGAGATCCCAGCTGATGCGGTGCAAGGAGAGGTCCGCTTTGTTCTTTGGTGTGGGTCTTTGAGGTAGGCTTGCCAACGAGCTGCATGGCAGGTCAACATATGTCTGGTCAGGCATGTGGTACCCAAGCGGCTGATGTTTTGGCCACTCGATATACGCTTGAGACATATGTTGCAAACAGCAGCTGTGCGATCTGATGCACTAGCCTCAAAAAAGGCCCACACCAAAGAACTTTTTGAATGACGGGCAGAGGCAGCGCCCTGCACAGGCGGAGCTCTGCGGTGTGATTCCGTCGGTGTACTGCCCTTACGCTGGCCACCAAAGGGCATCCTGCCTCGTTGGAGATGTGCCTCCTCCTCATCCTCCTCCTCCTCCTCTCTCCTATTAGGCACCCACGTGGAGTCAGTGACCTCATCATCCCCTCCCTCCTCATCACTGGTGCCAATCTGGCAGTATGCTGCAGCTGCTGGAACATGACTGCCAGATTGGTGTCCTTCTTGAGCATCCCCTCTGTCTGCTCTCACGCTACTGCCTTCCTCTAGCTGGGTTTCATCATCAGACCCTTCGAAACGCTGGGCATCCTCCTGGAGCATGTACCCAACACTGTGCTGAAACAGTTCGGGGGACTCCTCAGGAGGAGGACATGGTGGGTCTAGGGAAGGAGTGACTGATGATTTGTCTGACATTGATACCAGGGAAGACGACGCTTTGGCAGCTGCTTTGCCAGTACCCTGAGCCTGGGTGAGAGAGGATGAGGAGGAGGAGGAGGGCTTGGTCATCCACTCTACCAAGTCTTCGGCATGATGTGGCTCAACATGTCCAGCTGCCGAAAAGAAGGACAAGCGTGTCCCATGGCCATGTGCTGATGACAATGCACCGCGTCCACGACCAGCACTGTTGCCCCCAGACACAGAGCCTGCTTGCCCTCTTTTATTGCCTCCTGACTGTCTGCCTCTCCTTGTTTGCCTTCCAGACATTCTAATAGATGGCCTGCAGGGAGATGGGAAAAAAGCAATAAGGGCTACCTTCAGGTGTCCTTCTCTGTCCCTTGAAACAAGGACTTTCACAGTGAAAGAAACTGACACTCTCCCTACCTACAGTTTTCTGTCCCTAGAATAAATGTTTTTTTTAAGCACAATATAGCACAAGGACAATTCACTCACTGTCCTTACAGGTCCCTGGAAACAAGGACTTGCAGAGTGAAAGAAAAAAAACACTCTCCCTACCTACAGTTTTCTGTCCCTAGAAAAAATGTTTTTTTAATCACAATATAGCACAAGGACAATTCACTCACTGTCCTTACAGGTCCCTGGAAACAAGGACTTGCAGAGTGAAATAAACTGACACTCTCCCTACCTACAGTTTTCTGTCCCTAGAATAAATGTTTTTTTTAAACACAATATAGCACAAGGACAATTCACTCACTGTCCTTACAGTTCCCTGGAAACAAGGACTTGCAGAGTGAAAGAAAAAAAACACTCTCCCTACCTACAGTTTTCTGTCCCTAGAAAAAATGTTTTTTTTAATCACAATATAGCACAAGAACAATTCACTCACTGTCCTTACAGGTCCCTGGAAACAAGGACTTGCAGAGTGAAAGAAAAAAAACACTCTCCCTACCTACAGTTTTCTGTCCCTAGAAAAAATGTTTTTTTTAATCACAATATAGCACAAGGACAATTCACTCACTGTCCTTACAGGTCCCTGGAAACAAGGACTTGCAGAGTGAAAGAAAAAAAACACTCTCCCTACCTACAGTTTTCTGTCCCTAGAAAAAATGTTTTTTTTAATCACAATATAGCACAAGGACAATTCACTCACTGTCCTTACAGGTCCCTGGAAACAAGGACTTGCAGAGTGAAATAAACTGACACTCTCCCTACCTACAGTTTTCTGTCCCTAGAAAAAATGTTTTTTTTAATCACAATATAGCACAAGGACAATTCACTCACTGTCCTTACAGGTCCCTGGAAACAAGGACTTGCAGAGTGAAAGAAAAAAAACACTCTCCCTACCTACAGTTTTCTGTCCCTAGAATAAATGTTTTTTTAAGCACAATATAGCACAAGGACAATTCACTCACTGTCCTTCCAGGTCCCTGGAAACAAGGACTTGCAGAGTGAAAGAAACTGACACTGTCCCTACCTACAGTTTTCTGTCCCTAGAATAAATGTTTTTTTTAAGCACACTATAGCACAAGCACAAAACACACTGACACTCTCCCTACCTATCCTTCTCTTTCCCTAAACTAAAGGAATCCAGGTTAAGCAAGAAAGAAATAACAGTCACTGTCCCTGCCTATGCTGCTCTATCCCTGCTCCGGAACACACTACACTAGGCCGCCGTGCTGGCGGCCTTTTATAGTGTGGGGCGTGTACTAAACACCCTCAGCAATAATTGGCCACAGGCATCCTGCCTGTGGCCAATCATTGCTCTCCTCGCTGCCGGCGCTGTGATTGGCCAAGCATGCGGGGTCACAGTGCATGCTTGGCCAATCACAGCGCCTGGATGACACTGCGATGGCGTAGTGCATTGTGGGCCGTTCGCGTCACTCGAATTTGGCGCGAACGGCCCAAATCGTTCGATCTTCGTCGAACGATCGAACAGCCGATGTTCGAGTCGAACGTATGTTCGACTCGAACACGAAGCTCATCCCTACCTATCAGTTCTTTGTCCACCCAACACTTCCAACAACCTCTAAGTACTTTGTCTCACCCAACACTCCCAACAACCTCGAAGCACCCTGTCAATCCAAAACTCCCAACTACCCATCAGCACTCTGTCTATTTAACACTCCCAACAACCTATCCGCACTCTGTCCACCCAACACTCCCAACAACCTATCAGCACTGCACCCAACATTGCAAACAGTTAACATGGCAAACTCTTACGCCGCGTGCACACGATCGATTTTTTCGACGGTGAAAACACCGTCGAGAAAATCGACGTGAAAAACGAGGAACAGCTTGTTCCCCCCACACACGGCCGTTTTAAATGACATTTTTTTTTTGGTCGAAAAAAACGACCGTGTGTGGGCTCCCCGGCAGTGTTTCCCTATGGGAAAACTGCCGCGGCAAAAAACTACGGGAATCACGACGAGAAAAATTAGAGCATGTTCTAATTTTTCTCGTCGTGATTAATGCCGTTTTTCCCGTCGAGAAAAACGACAAAAAGCCCACAGACGATCGTTTTTCTCGTCCAAAGGAAAAAATTTCATTTTTCTCGACGGGAAAAATGATCGTGTGTACGCGGTATTACAGAAAGGAAATAATAAACCAGTCCAAAGAGAAGTAATGAAATAAACTCCCGGGGATCAGTCAATTACCCATCACTCCACAGGGAGATTACAGGCTGGCCATGTACCTGAAAATAAAACCAGACCCCAAAGACACATCCAAAGTCCGACAGAGTAGATGCCCTCATCCTGAAAATTGAATTGAGGTGCCAAAAATACTGCAATGCCTCGTACACACGACCGGTTTTCCCGTCGTGAAAACTGCCATGACAGCTTTAGGCCGGGAAAGCCAGCCGTGTGTATGCTCCATCGCAGTTTTCCCGACGAGAAAACTGCAGGGAAAAAAAAGAGAACTTGTTCTCTTTTTTCCGTCGGAATTCCCGGCAGTCTTTTTCCCATTGTGAAAACCGTTGTGTGTATGCTTTCCTGAGGGAAAAAAAACATGCATGCTCGTAAACAATTTTACGCATGCGCGGAAGCACAGAAAGTAATTTTGACGGCTCGTCGTTGTCTTTGATGTCACCGCGTTCTTGCCAGTCAAAAGTTCAGCGGTATTTGGCCTGAACGTGTGTATGCAAGGCAGGCTTGAGAGGAATCCCGTCGGGAAAAGCGTCATTTTTTTTCCCTGCCTGGAAAACTAGTCGTGTGTATGAGGCATAAGCCCAGGGAAAGCAGACTGGATCAGAGATGTCACCAGGGAGCCCATGGGGATGAGCTCAGGGTGTTCTGGGAAATTACAGTTTGGTAAATGTTCTGATTCCTGGAATTAAATTAACTTACTGTTATCTTTCCTGATCTCATCTCTCAGTCCCGCGATGGCTTCCAGAATCCTCTGGATGTCATTTCCAAGAGAACCTGTAATATAAAGAACATCTTCTCAGTGTGCTGTGTACATGCCCTTCAGACCCTCTATAGTATACACATACATAGAGACATTCATTTTATGATAGCCTTAGGTGTGGCAGTTACACCACCACAAAATTTCAGTTCAGGTCTGCTTAAAGCCCGAGGAGAAAGTATACCAGGTGGAGTTTTTTCTTTCAGTCCCAGTCAGGATGGACATTCAGTACAATCGTAAATCATCAACATTGGTTGAGGTAAGGTTGGTCTACAATATGTAGCCAGAAGCCCAAAAATGAGTAAGCCAAGGTTTGGCCAAATATCAAATATTGCTATCTCCAGTATGAAAAGTTTAACCCTCTGAGAATTCCAAGCACAGCCCAAAAGTGTCCAAACACACCCATATTCAGGAAAACCACTCCCATTTCCATAGAATTCCATATGACTCCATTGTTGGATCAATACTTTGAAGATTTTCATAATAATGATCTCCTGACCCCAAAATACACATTTCATGTCTCATCTTGGAGCGTACGATTACCTGTTACGTCATCCGATAAAATTTGGTTCACAGATGCCTCCATCCCTTTTATTTTAGTAATTACACTGGAAGCTATGAAGAGAGGAAACCAATTACAAACGTATTCTGTACATGCATTCATGTGATGATATAGACCTCCGTACTACACACATATCTTTTTTACCCCGATCACCTTGATAGATCATGTTCTACAGTTGACGGGTGTGAATTACGTTTTTAAAAAGTTTGTTCACCTTTTGTAATTTGTACCCTCCACTTTTCCAACCTGCCCCAGCTCACCTCTCATGTCCTTTATGTAGGTTTCGATGTTGGCCAGTTTCTCCATCATCCTGGAATCTAGAGGAGAAGAACATTCATAAGGTGAGGAGACCAGACCCCAGTCACATAGTGTCACCCCCCCAGAGGTCCATCTTACCATCCTGTGACAGTTTCTCCACTCTGGAGTCCACTCCTAGACTCAGGTCCCTCAGCTTCACTTCCATGTTCTGCTCTGTCTGATCCACCCCCTGACCTGCCAGAGACAAAGAACCAGAATTTATCCCAGAAGATAAGTGATACTGAGGAGGACCCTGAAATTGCCTCCACCCTGGATCCCCCAATTATTACTCATGGGAGATCTTCCAGAGAACTTAGTGTGGATAGTGGGGGGAGATCTTCCAGAGAATGTAGTGTGGACAGTGGGGGGAGATCTTCCAGAGAATGTAGTGTGGACAGTGGGGGGGAGATCTTCCAGAGAATGTAGTGTAGACAGTAGTGATGAGCCGAACACCCCCGGGTGCGGTTCGCACCAGAACCCGCGAACGGACCGAAAGTTCGCACGAACATTAGAACCCTATTAAATACAATGGATGCGAACGTTCGGATTCTAAAGTGCTAATTATAACGACTATTATCCATGTTATTGTCCGAAACAGAGTTTGGGAACCCGGGTTCTGCACCAGGGGACATGTATCAATGCAAAAAGAAGTTTTAAAAACGGACGTTTTCCGGGAGCAGTCATTTTAATGATGCATAAAGTGAAAAAAAAAAAGTCAAATATTCCTTAAAATATTGTACCTGGGGGGTGTCTAAAGTATGCCTGTGAAGTGCCACGTGTTTCCCGTGTTTAGAACTGTCCCTGCACAAAATTACATTTCTAAAGGAAAAAAAGCCATTTAAAACTGCTTGCGGCTTTAATGTAATGTCTGGTCCCGGTAATATGGATGAAAATCTTTAGGAAAAATGGCATAGCTACCCCATCAACCCCCCCCCCCCCACCCCAGCCCATTACCAGCCCCTTTGGGTCTTGTATGGATATTAAGGGGAACCCCGCACACAAAATAAAAAAGGCCCTATATACTCTGAACAGCCGTATACAGGCGGTGCATACAAGACAGGGACTGTAGGTTTGTTCTTATGTAGAATCTGTTTGTAATTTTGAACAGCTGCATTGTTTAAGTGTAGCTCCAGCCCAAAAATCTATTTTTAAACTTTTTGGAAAACATAGGGAAGGGTTATCACCCCTGTCACATTTTTTTTGCTGTCTGTGCCCCTGTTCAGAACATTTCACCTCACTTTGCGTCCCAATGACAACTGTTTTTGAAATGTGGTGTTTTTATTGAAACAAGGATTGGTGATAAAGCATCAGTAGAGAGGAGACACCTTTCTCCCATATTAATTCTTACAGGAGAGAATTTTCCTTCCTAGGGGTAGATTTCCTCTCACTTCCTGTTGTCTTCTTCCGTTTGCAAGTAGGAGTCGTTTGTAAGTTTGATGTTTGAAAGTAGGGACCTGCCATATATACTCTGCAGAAATTGGCCCCTTAGGTGTTGGTGTTGGCACAACACTGTAAGCCCTCACAGTTATTCTTGGTGGGTGCTGGAACGCCCTGCTGTCAACTATTATATCAGGAATTGTAATAACATATACTGTATTTATTGGCGTATAACACTCACTTTTTTACCCTGAAAATAGAGGGTAAACTGTGCCTGCGTGTTATACGCAGGGGGCTGTGGAAAGTTTTTTTCCTGAAACTTCCCTCTTAAAGTTAGGGTGCGTGTTATACGCCTGTGCGTGTTATACGCCGATAAATACGGTAATTGTTGATCAGTGGTAGTAAAAATTGGGCCTTTGATGGTGTTGCTGGTGCCACAACACTGTAAGGCCTGACAGTTACTCTTGGTGGGCGCAGCAATGGGCCCTGCTGTGAATTATTCGATCAATAATTATAATTGCATGCCCCTGTTGAACAGGGGCTGAAAAATTGGGCCTTTGGTGGTGGTGGTGGTGGTGGTGGTGGTGATGGTGGTGCTGGTGCCACAACACTGTAAGGCCTGACAGATACTCTTGGTGGGCGCAGCAATGGGCCCTGCTGTGAATTATTCGATCAATAATTATAATTGCATGCCCCTGTTGAACAGGGGCTGAAAAATTGGGCCTTTGGTGGTGGTGGTGGTGGTGATGGTGGTGCTGGTGCCACAACACTGTAAGGCCTGACAGTTACTCTTGGTGGGCGCAGCAATGGGCGCTGCTGTGAATTATTAGATCAATAATTATAATTGCATGCCCCTGTTGAACAGGGGCAGAAAAATTGGGCCTTAGGCACTGGTGGCACAACACTGCAACCCCTCACAGATACTGTACTTGGAGCACAGCAATGAGGCCTGTTGCAAAGTATTGCATCCAAAATTTTAATTACACGCCCCTGTTAAACAGGGGCTGAAAAATTGGGCCTTAGCCACGGGTGGCGTCACCCATAAACCAAAATGATCTTCCAAGCTATCATCATTAATTGTATCATTGAGGAGGAGGAGGAGGATAGCCAGTCAACATAACAGCACAGGCACTCAGCATCAGCATCAGTCTTGAAGGGATGTGACATTTTAAAATCAATTAGTCTGTTATATCAACATCAGGTGTGTGGTAGCTGGTGGTGATCCAAGACTGGTTCATCTTGATGAAAGTCAGTCGATCAACTGAGTCGGTGGACAGGCGCACCCTGTGATCCGTGACAAATCCTCCATCAGCACTGAATGTGCGTTCTGAAAGAACGCTGGATGCAGGACAGGCCAGTAGCTCAATTGCATACTGTGCAAGCTCTGGCCAGTGATCCATCCTCAAGACCCAGTAAGCCAGAGGATTTTCGGTGGGGAAGGTGTCCAAGTCTGACCTTGCCCCTAGGTATTCCTGCACCATGTATATCAGACGCTGGCGATGGTTGCTGGAAACTATCATACTTTGGGGCTGCGGACTAAAGAATTGTCTGAACGCATCGGTCAGACGGCCACCTTCCCCACCGCTCCTTCTTTGACTGCCCGAAGCCTCAGCAACTCGTTGTCCAGGACCAGGAGTTTGTAACCTCCCAGTCTCTGGGAACGTGTTGCACAGACCTTTCTGCAAGGCCTCCCGGAGTTGTCTCATCCTCTGCTCCCTCTGCGATGGTAAGATAAGGTCCGCAACCTTACCCTTGTACCGTGGATCAAGGAGAGTGACCAGCCAGTAATGGTCCCTCTCCTTGATCCGAAGAATACGAGGATCCTTCCGCAGACTTTGCAGGATGAGGGAGGCCATGCAGCGTAGGTTAGCTGAGGCATTCAGTCCGGAGTCCTCTGGGTCACTAAGGACGACATGATCCGCAGCCACCTCCTCCCAGCCACGTACAAGTCCACTGGTTTCTTGGGACTGTAAATCATCCCTAAAAGACTGCTGCTGATGATGCTGAGTGCCAGCCTCCACCTCCATGCTGACACAATCCTCCTCCTCCTCCTCCTCCTCTTCCTGTGCGATGGGTGGGACAGAAGGAACACTGTCTGGGTAAAGGGGGCCTTGAGAGGCAAGGAAGTCCTCCTCTTCCTGCCTCTGTTCTGCCTCAAGTGCCCTGTCCATTATTCCACGCAGCGTGTGCTCCAACAGGTGGACAAGAGGTACAGTGTCACTGATGCATGCACTGTCACTGCTCACCATCCTCGTGGCCTCCTCAAATGGTGCCAGGACAGTGCATGCATCCCTGATCATGCCCCACTGGCGTGGTGAAAAAAAACCGAGCTCCCCTGACCCTGTCCTGGTGCCGTAGTCGCACAGGTACTCATTGATGGCCCTCTGCTGCGTGTGCAGCCGCTGCAGCATGGCCAACGTTGAGTTCCACCTGGTGGGCATGTCACATATAAGGCGGTTCTTGGGCAGGTTCAACTCCTTTTGCAGCTCAGCCAGGCGAGCACTGGCATTATAAGATCTGCGGAAATGCACACAGACTTTCCTGGCCTGCCTCAGGACATCCTGTAAGCCCGGGTACCTGCCCAAGAACCGCTGCACCACCAGGTTAAGGACGTGAGCCATACAGGGCACATGGGTCAGTTGTCCCTGTCGGAGGGCGGAGAGGAGGTTGGTGCCATTGTCGCAAACCACCATTCCTGGCTTAAGCTGGCGTGGCGTCAACCACCTCTCGGCCTGCCCCTGCAGAGCAGACAGGACCTCTGCCCCAGTGTGGCTCCTGTCCCCCAAACACACCAGCGCAAGCACGGCATGGCATCTTTTTGCCTGCGAACTTGCGTAGCCCCTTGAACGCCTAAGGAAGCACCGCTGGTTCCGAGGACAAAGCACCGGAAGAGGCAATGGAGGAAGAAGAAGAGGCGGGGGTGGAGGAGAGAGGTGTGTCACAACCAGTAGTAGCATTTTGGAGGCGTGGCGGTGGAACAACCTCCAACACTACTGCACCTTGTCCTGCATCCTTCCCAGCTGCCAAAAGAGTGACCCAATGGGCCGTGAAAGAAAGGTAACGTCCCCGTCCATGCGTGCTGGACCATGAGTCAGCGGTAATATGCACCTTACCGCTGACCGCCCTGTCCAGCGAGGCCAAGACATTGCCTTCCACATGCCTGTAGAGAGCCGGAATCGCCTTCCGTGCGAAAAAGTGGCGTTTGGGAACCTGCCACTGAAGAACCGCACATTGCACAAACTCACGGAAGGGGGCCGAGTCTACCAACTGAAAAGGCAGCAGTTGAAGCGCTAGCAATTTAGCCAAGCTAGCATTCAACCGCTGGGCATGTGGATGGCTGGGAGTGAACTTCTTTCGACGGTCCAGCAGCTGGGGCAGGGAAATTTGCCTGCTAGAATCGGACGTTGGTGTACTGCTAGCAGAGTGCCCGCAAGTACTTGGCTGTGACACACCTAATTCTACACCTTCATTCCTCTCAGAGCAGGTTTCAGAGAGGAGTGAAGGTATAGTGGGGTTGGAGATCCCAGCTGATGCGGTGCAAGAAGAGGTCAGCTTTGTTCTTTGGTGTGGGTCTTTAAGGTAGGCTTGCCAACGAGCTGCATGGCAGGTCAACATATGTCTGATCAAGCATGTGGTACCCAAGCGGCTGATGTTTTAGCCACGCGATATACGCTTGAGACATATGTTGCAAACAGCAGCTGTGCGATCTGATGCACTCGCCTCAAAAAAGGCCCACACCAAAGAACTTTTTGAATGACGGGCAGAGGCAGCGCCCTGCACAGGCGGAGCTCTGCGGTGTGATTCCGTCGGTGTGCTGCCCATACGCTGGCCACTCAAGGGCATCCTGCCTCGTTGGAGATGTGCCTCCTCCTCATCCTCCTCCTCCTCCTCTCTCCTATTAGGCACCCACGTGGAGTCAGTGACCTCATCATCCCCTCCCTCCTCATCACTGGAGCCAATCTGGCAGTATGCTGCAGCTGCTGGAGCATGACTGCCAGATTGGTGTCCTTCTTGAGCATCCCCTCTCTCTGCTCTCACGCTACTGCCTTCCTCTAGCTGTGTATCATCATCAGATACTTCGAAACGCTGGGCATCCTCCTGGAGCATGTACCCAACACTGTGCTCAAACAGTTCGGGGGACTCCTCAGGAGGAGGGCATGGTGGGTCTAGGGAAGGATTGACTAATGAAGATAATGATACCAGAGAAGAGGACGCTTTGGCAGCTGCTTTGCCAGTACTCTGAGCCTGGGTGAGAGAGGATGAGGAGGATGAGGTGGGCTTGGTCATCCACTCTACCAAGTCTTCAGCATGATGTGGCTCAACATGTCCAGCTGCCGAAAAGAAGGACAAGCGTGTCCCATGGCCATGTGCTGATGACAATGCACCGCGTCCACGACCAGCACTGTTGCCCCCAGACACAGAGCATGCTTGCCCTCTTTTTTTGCCTCCTGACTGTCTGCCTCTCCTTGTTTGCCTTCCAGACATTTTAATGGATGGCCTGCAGGGAGATGGAAAAAAGAGCAATAAGGGCTACCTTCAGGTGTATACTGTGCAGGAGGCTTAGCAACAATGACACTGACACTGTCCCCTGCCTATCCTTCTCTGTCCCTAAACTCAAGGATTTCAAATATGGAACAGCAAAATTGGTTTAGAACAGAATAGCACACTGTCAGTTTCACTCACTGTACCTCTCTGTCCCTAAACTCAAGGATTTCAAATATGGTTCAGCAAAATTGGTTTACAACAGAATAGCACACTGACACTTTCCCTCACTGTCCTACTCTGTCCCTCCCTACAAACAAGATTTAGCACAGAATAGCACACTGATAGTTTACACGAGTGTCCTTCTCTGTCCCTAAACTCAAGGATTTCAAATATGGAACAGCAAAATTGGTTTAGAACAGAATAGCACACTGACACTTTCCCTCACTGTCCTACTCTGTCCCTCTCTACAAACAAGATTTAGCACAGAATAGCACACTGATAGTTTACACGAGTGTCCTTCTCTGTCCCTAAACTCAAGGATTTCAAATATGGAACAGCAAAATTGGTTTAGAACAGAATAGCACACTGTCAGTTTCACTCACTGTACCTCTCTGTCCCTACAAACAAGGTTTAGCACAGAATAACACACTGACACTCTCCCTACCTATCCTTATTTGTCCCTAAACACAAGGAATCCAGGATTAGTAAAGGAAAAAAAATGACACTGTCCCTGCCTATGCTTCTCTTTCCCTGCTCCGGAACACACTACACAAGGCCGCCGCGCTGGCGGCCTTTTATAGTGTGGGGCGTGTACTAAACCCCCTCAGCAATAATTGGCCACAGGCATCCTGCCTGTGGCCAATCATTGCTCTCCTCGCTGCCGGCGCTGTGATTGGCCAAGCATGCGGGGTCACAGTGCATGCTTGGCCAATCACAGCGCCTGGATGACACTGCGATGGCGTAGTGCATTGTGGGCCGTTCGCGTCACTCGAATTTGGCGCGAACGGCCCAAATCGTTCGATCTTCGTCGAACGATCGAACAGCCGATGTTCGAGTCGAACGTATGTTCGACTCGAACACGAAGCTCATCCCTAGTAGACAGTGGGGGGAGATCTTCCAGAGAATGTAGTGTAGACAGTGGGGGGAGATCTTCCAGAGAATGTAGCGTGGACAGTGGGGGGGGGAGATCTTCCAGAGAATGTAGTGTGGACAGTGGGGGGAGATCTTCCAGAGAATGTAGTGTGGACAGTGGGGGGGAGATCTTCCAAAGAATGTAGTGTAGACAGTGGGGGGAGATCTTCCAGAGAATGTAGCGTGGACAGTGGGGGGAGATCTACCAGAGAATGTAATGTGGAAAGTGGGGGGAGATCTTCCAGAGAATGTAGTGTGGACAGTGGGGGGAGATCTTCCAGAGAATGTAGTGTGGACACTGGGGAGAGATCTTCCAGAGAATGTAGTGTGTAAAGTGGGGGGAGATCTTCAAGAGAATGTAGTGTGGACAGCGGGGGGAGATCTTCAAGAGAATGTAGTGTGGACAGCGGGGGGAGATCTTCCAGAGAATGTAGTGTGGACAGTGGGGGAATATTCCAGAGAATGTAGTGTGGACAGTGGGGGGAGATCTTCCAGAGAATGTAGTGTGGACAGCAGGGGGAGCTCTTACAGGGAATGTAATGTGGAAAGTGGGGGGAGATCTTCCAGAGAATGTAGTGTGGACAGCGGGGGGAGATCTTCCAGAGAATGTAGTGTGGACAGTGGGGGAATATTCCAGAGAATGTAGTGTGGACAGTGGGGGGAGATCTTCCAGAGAATGTAGTGTGGACAGCAGGGGGAGCTCTTCCAGGGAATGTAATGTGGAAAGTGGGGGGAGATCTTCCAGAGAATGTAGTGTGGACAGCGGGGGGAGATCTTCCAGAGAATGTAGTGTGGACAGCAGAGGGAGCTCTTCCAGAGAATGTAGTGTGGACAGCAGGGGGGAGCTCTTCCAGAGAATGTAGTGTGGACAGCAGGGGGAGCTATTCCATAGAATGTAGTGTGGATGGTGGGGGGAGATATTCCTGAGAATGTAGTGTTGACAGTTAGAGAGATCTTCCAGAGAATGTAGTGTGGACAGTGGGGGGAGATCTTCCAGAGAATGTAGTGTGGACAGTGGGGGGAGATCTTCCAGAGAATGTAGTGTGGACAGCGGGGGGAGATCTTCCAGAGAATGTAGTGTGGACAGCAGAGGGAGCTCTTCCAGAGAATGTAGTGTGGACAGCAGGGGGGAGCTCTTCCAGAGAATGTAGTGTGCACAGCAGGGGGAGCTCTTCCAGAGAATGTAGTGTGGACAGCAGGGGGAGCTATTCCAGAGAATGTAGTGTGGATGGTGGGGGGAGATATTCCTGAGAATGTAGTGTTGACGGTTAAAGAGATCTTCCAGAGAATGTAGTGTGGACAGTGGGGGGAGATCTTCCAGAGAATGTAGTGTGGACAGTGGGGGGAGCTCTTCCAGGGAATGTAATGTGGAAAGTGGGGGGGAGATCTTCTAGAGAATGTAGTGTGGACAGTCAGGTAAGTTACCTGTGATAAGTGTGCATGGAAAGTGAGGTGTTTGTACGGAGAGACAGCGAGAGTGAACTCACGTGTGATGGTGACGATGAGGATGATGATGATGAAGAGGAGGCCAATGCAAAGTGCTGACATAAAGCACATTAGGCCGGAGGAGAGTTCAGGGATCCACCTGTTCATGATAATTCCTGAAAGAGATAATTGCATTGAATCAGTACTACTTCTCTTGTCCTGTATGTCGGGTGTAATTCTCGGTATCTGTTCTTATTCTGTATGTATGGACTCTGCACAGTATCACTTCTCTTGTCCTGTATGTCGGGTGTGTTGTGGAATTTCTAGGCTGCTGTTTGCAGAGCACACAGCCCATAATTCCTGTGCTATCTAAGCACACATCAGATTTCATCTTTTTGCAATAATGCTATCTTTAGCCTAAGTTCCACTCACCCATCATTCATTCCAAGAAGCAAGCCTCACACATAGGTCTTATTATCAGGCCATTCCAGCATCGACTGACTAGCCGACGCCTAATCATAGGCTTTTATTAAACTCAAAAGATCTCACACAGGAGGTGATTGGCTGCAGCAACCAATCCCCTCCCCCATGGGCGGGAACCTCACATTATGTTTCTTCCTCACAGGAAAATGACAATACCTGGACATTCCTTCCAACAGGAGATGTCATACATGAATACAATAATGTAGGATGGCTAAAGTTACCGTTGATAGGAATTCTTATTCTGCGCTATTCCATAGAATAACGCATATTAAGATTATACTATTATTGAATGGGGGAGGGAGGCTATCTGCAGATGCGCACTACGAATTCCAACCAATGTTGATCAGACACAGCAGAGACAAGAGTATGCATCTGCTCATAACCAATGATGTTGTTGCAGAGCGAGCATATCCCCTCCCTAACGATCGTCCGTGCTAATGCACAGAGGGCCCCCCGTCGGTGGACATATCTGCACCCTGCAAACATCACACTCCAACCTCAAGACGTTTTCCCCTATCAGACGGGATTCAACCAGCCTCAGACTACCCCAATCAGCTCTTTTAGAGCGGGTTGCGGAAGTACTAACACTGGGTGACACTATGACAATACATATTAAATACATCTCCATAAAAATCTCCACAACAGTCCTCCCTTTTTTGTCATATGCACCCCATGTGTCCCTCGATGAGAGTTGATCTGCTTCTTACACCTGTAAATGAATCAGTCCTTAGTCCATAAAAATGAAAACACGGCTTGACATGTAGACTCTACTCTTCAGGGGCATGACTTGTAAAGGAGGACACGACATGGTGAGCTGTAGTAATCGCTGATCCGTCTGTGATCCTCTGTGTCTTGTATGTGGGTCCGGCTTCGGGGCGTCTCATCAAGGAAACTCTGGTCACGCGTCAAATCAGGCAACAGGAGCCTCTCGTCACGACATAGAAAGAATAGAAATAAAACGACATGAGTATATATATTCCCACTTCCTTAAACCACGATCCGCTGTAAAATAAAAATTAGATCCCCAAAGATTTCCAGACCCTTAAAATAGACTCCCAACCTTCACTTAGCTACAGCTCTGGCTTCAACAATTACATGAAGAACCCTATCCTTAACGGATGAGAATTGTTCAATCGTATCCCAAGCCCGAGCCCCCCCCCACCTTGTACATGCAGGACCCCATGCCCAGACCTGGTCGGGGTTGGTGAACAAATCCCTTCTAGCTGTCCCTGCCATTCTTAATTTCCTGCGCCATCAGATCCTCGCGATCGGCCGCGACATAAGATGCTGGGACAGCTTCACCATCGCGCATGAACCTCTTGCTTTGGGGGAATTACCTTTATAAGCTGCAGATCCACATAAACACCAAACTAAAGTTCAATCACACTTGTGGGCTGCCTAGATACCCAAACCGACAAGAGGCAGAGCCATTAAAACTAAAACCAATTTTACCCTCTAAAAATACATCGTTAGGTTCCATTGACAAGTGTCTGTCTGGAGTCTTCACTAGTTTGTCAAAAACTCCTCATACCCATAATAACATCATAAATGACATGTACCTCTGTCATCGCTGGGGACTAAAACTCCTCATACCCATAATAACATCATAAATGGCATGTACCGCTGTCATCGCTGGGGGACTAAAACTTCTCATACCCATAATAACATCATAAATGTCATGTACCTCTGTCATCACTGGGGACTAAAACTCCTCATACCCATAATAACATCATAAATGTCATGTACCGCTGTCATCGCTGGGGACTAAAACTCGGTGAAGACTCAGAACAGACCATCGGTCCTGTTCGCTTTCTGAGCTAGTCAGGACATACACTTTAAATAATAACTTGGGATGCTTTTCACCGTTACCCTCGCTAAAATTTACTAAACAACAAAAATATAAATAAACAAAGATACTCCTCATTCTTTGGTGTGGTTGAGCCGCTTCTTGCAGTGGCTGGCGTGGTCTCATCCCTCAAGCTTCTTTACAACGACCCAGTCACCTGGTTGGAAAGAATGTAAACTGATTACTGAGTCAGGGTCCAGGAGGGAATCGTGAAAACCTTTTGGTGGACATTTTGAAGTTCATGTCACAACGATCGCACCTCCCCCATTAGCCGAGAATATAAGTGACAGCTAATGAGGAAAGTACGACCCTGATTTTGATTGACCTCCAAACAACCCTCATATGACAATAACCCAGACATCGGGACTGTGGTCACTGCATAACCTGTGCGTGGCTTACAATACCTGGAGCCACTGACAAGGTTCTTAGCCTCTGGGATGGGAACCTACTTCACCAGACTGCTGCTTGCCGATTCAAATTCTATCAAAGAAAGACAGTCTTGGCACAAACTTGGTTAGAATTACAGAGGTTATTATTAGTTTGAAAAAAAAAAACTGTCACTCTTACATTTATCACTTCTCCCCCCTTTTCTTCCTCATTACAGACTGAAGGAAGAAATGCGTGGTGCAGGAAAAAAGAAACAATGAAATAGCCTGTGATACTTTTACCTCCCTTAGACTCATATTTATCCATATGTACCGCTGTCTACATACACCTGTTCTCTGTGTACAAACTCCTTGGACCTGAAAAATACTTATAAGCAAAATCATTACTCTATTCTTCATATTTAACCTGCAAAGAATGGAAAACAATAATGACATTCCTGTACATTGGTAAATTGTCAATGACATTCTTTCAAAACCGATTCAAACAAAACCCTCTGTAACCCTTACTTTTCCCGTTCCTACAAAAATACAACAGCCGCGACGCATCGGAGGATCGCCGCGGTAAGTTCGAACATATTCACGTTACTACATACAAACATTCCGATACAAACGTGGGGGAAATACTTCATAGTTTCCAAAACCAAAAATGAAAAAAACAGCCAGAATTCTCCCTTCACTCTTTCAGCAATAGGAAAAAATACAATGGGACAACCATGAGAGCAGCTCGAGAACCTTCCATGGACCAGCCATACAAAGTTCAAACAAACGGGCATGAGCCACCGTTCCTCATCATTACAGATTTCTGAAGCCGCAGCTCAACTACATCCACTCCAGAGGGATACCCAAAACAGTATCCTTGGACCACCTATGTTAATCTTTTTGGGGTTCAAAGGCCTTTGCCCCAAAACTAGGCTTTGTGCACTGTGTGACCGTCTGACTATGGGAAGCCTCCATTCCTTCCCTTTGCACAGACCTCCTTGTGTCCATGGCGATTCGAATCGGCTTATCGTCTTAAACCTGCGTCCAGGTTAAACCGTTGCACCCTTTCGGAGATCACCGCCCGGTGTCTTCTTATACGGTGAATTGAAGAACTACAACCACTATATGATCAAGTCCTCCAACTAGAAACCCTAACCGAGGCGTCAACTCTATGGCTTGCTGTCCCAACACGAACTACAGCAAGAACCACAGATCAACCCCCGAATTAGGCCTCTACCCCTCACAGTGTATGCATACACAAGCGTTTTCCGCTATACACCCATACACTGCGTTGTCAGACTAAACCTCACAGAACACTTACGCCAGTTTACCACCTGCAGAACAATGTGGCTTCTCTCTGTATCTAGATGTTACAATAATGGTGATACCCCCTGTTTTTCTCTCTCTCCAAAACTGTATTACAGTACAAAACTTCACAAAACTGGAACAAAATATAAAAGACTTTTAAACGCCAAAATGCTTTCCATTTTCCTTCCAAGCACAAATCTCATTGCTCACCTTTAAAAACCCCAAGCTCCTCCCACTAACTTTCTGCTGATATATAAATGCTGAAAAGAAACTTCCGGTTATGCTCAGCTACTTAAAAAACCAAACTGGTTTATTTACATATCAATTGTTCAGGAAGAGGGAGGGGGAGGGGAGGCGTTAGCCATAATCGCCTTGTCTATTAAGACTCCAAAAAATCTATGGCTACACATCATATATATTTCAACCATTTAAAACCTTGTCAAGGAAATGATGGAATAAACCCCCCTTTGCAAATGGGAGGGAATCCCCCCTGACCCACATTCCCTGGAAGTCAAACCATAAGTTGGGACTCAAAATACAAACTCCTGCCAAAAGTTGGCTATACAGTACAAGTTCCAAAAAATGAATTGCCCTCTGGGAAACTCCCAAATATTTAAACATAAAAACACATCATTGTACAAAAACTCTGTTAGTCTTACAATCTATCAAAATTCAGTGTAAAGTGAAGTTTTTCTTAAAACCAAAATCCAATGCAAAAAAACCGCCGCGCATATACTGCAAAGTCAGCTGACCCTGCAATAGCTTACATTCACTTAAATGAAAACAGAGAAATCCCCAACCTAATATCATGTGCATGGAGTTTGCATGTCCTCCCTGTGTCTGCGTTGGCCTCCTCCCACACTCCAACTGCTGGTAGGTCAGCCAGATCCCATCCATAAATAGGCCCCCAGCATGTGCTTGTGTCTGCAAGCACGTTGTGGCCCCTCGGGGTAAAACCGCGCTATTTTAAGATACCTCTCAACTCACCTCAAAAGGTGATGCTTAGAAAAGCAATTTAAACCAGAGACAAAACTGCGCCAATCAACAAATGCCAATACAGCATATTCAGGAGTCGTGTTTGCTAAACTGGAACTTCCTATCTCAAACTGTAAACGTCTCTCAAAATGGCCGACAAGCCAGGACTACAAAATGGTGGATGACCCACCACAGCACCTCATGGACAACAAGAATTGCGCCATTGACGCATGCAATTTTTCCCGCCAAAACCAGCATGGGACATCACAATGAACACCACATGGGTTCCCCCACACAAAGACAAACACAAATGGCCTCCAGCAGGTTAAAAAGGCCGCACTACCCAATTCGCACTAAACATCAAAAACTGAGAAATTCTATCAGCAACATAGCTGACGAATGCCACAGTATGTTCACATATCATCACACCCAAAGGAAAGGTGGCTGCACCTTCCCTTATAGGATACCCACAGGCTAAGACAAAACTGCGCCTCAAAATGGCAGGCAGACCGCAAGGTTAACAAAAGCCAAGAATGGCGCCATTACTTTTTCCCGCCAAAACCAGCATCTCTTTAAAAGAAAATCAAAAATGTTTCTCTCCACAAAGACTGACTACACCATTGAAACTTTTCTAAATTATCATCAAAATCCACTGAAAAAGGTGTCAGCTACACTCTACAAGGACCACATGTACACTTACAGACTTAGCCTCCCTTTTGCCAACTAAACAGCACATTCAATAAATGTGAGTTACATGACAATATTAAAAACATATTCATTTCTCTAAGTCCATATACTCTGAGATATTCACCACTTTTCTCTACCTAAAGTTCACACACAGTGGCCTCAGCTTCCATAACAAGCCATTGCAGAGACATACCTCCTCAATGCTAGCATCCAAAACAGCCTGCAACCATTCAAAGGGCGTATTCCTTTCAACAAACAGCTACTATTGTCTGGCTTCCAACAATGCCTGGCCACTTGGATATGCGGCAGGAATTTTCAACTTTAAAACCAAACACTTTTGTTAAAATATTTTTACACTTATGGGGACATGTGTCTTTGTCCCCTATAAAGGCAAAAATCACAATTTATCCATTTCTATTTTTCATAGAAATCACAAACACCACACACATACAGTATATTGTTGCTTGTAACATTTGCTTAGAGTGTCTTTCCCTCAGGGCACAGCCCCTGCAACACAAAACAGTGGGCAAGCCCTTCCCCCATTCAAGCACATGGTTCACAAACAAACCTCTGAGAAATACAAAAAGCTCAGCCAAACACACACATTGCAGGCTGAATAATACCACATCTATACCTTCATTTCATACACAATATACAGTCTATATTTCTCGCTTAGTTACACTCTTACAGCCCACAGTTTCCATCAGATCATCTCTCAGGGCCCTCCCACTACAAAACTCCTGCATGCTATTTACAGAAAGTCACCAACTTTCACCATTGTAACTGAGATGTTGCCTGCCCCTCCCCCACTAAACCTCATGGCTCACAAGGACCAGAACAATGCAGCAGCCATGGCTGGCATCAGACTTCTCAATACATCGCACAAACAGCCATCTCTTACACAATTTCAATCGCACTCATGGGTACACATGTCCTACATCACACAAACAATCTAATCACACACAGGCACATGCAGGCATACCCACACACAATCAAATTCACAGGCATACGATCCATGACAAAATCACACACACACATGCACACGCTGCAAACTTAAAGCATGATTTCAAAAAGACAACATTTTTTCTTTTTGTTCGTTTCAAAGTACAGCCTCTTTACGCATCAATCACATCGCAGGTCCACTCTCCTCCTCTGCTGATCTGATGCTCAAAGAGGCCGCAATTGGTCCCAACCGTGAGTCACCATTCTGTTGTGGAATTTCTAGGCTGTTTGCAGAGCACACAGCCTATAATTCCTGTGCTATCTAAGCACACATCAGATTTCATCTTTTTGCAATAATGCTATCTTTAGCCTAAGTTTGCTAAAATCCACTCACCGTTCATTCCCATTCATCCAAGAAAGGCAGCACCACAAAAGCTTATCTTCTCATCAGGCCATTCCAGCAAAGACTGTCTAGCCGACGCCTAATCATAGGCTTTTATTAAACTCAAAAGATCTCACACAGGAGGGGATTGGGTGCAACAACCAATCCCCTCCCCCATGGGCGGGGACCTCACATGTCCCTTCACACAGGAAAATGGCAATACCTGGACATTACTTCCAACAGGAGATGCCATACATGAATCCCACTCAAGAAATATGGCTTAAAGGATTCAATACAATAATACATACAATGAATACAATAATGTAGGATGGCTAAAGTTACCGTTGATAGGAATTCTTATTCTGCGCTATTCCATAGAATAACGCATATTAAGATTATACTATTATTGAATGGGGGAGGGAGGCTATCTGCAGACGCGCGCTACGAATTCCAACCAATGTTGATCAGACGCAGCAGAGACAAGAGCGCGCATCCGCCTATAACCAATGATGTCATTGCAGAGCGAGCATATCCCCTCCCCAACGATCGTCCGTGCTAATGCACAGAGGGCCCCCGTTGGCGGACATATCTGCACCCTGCAAACATCACACTCCAACCTCAAGACGGTTTCCCCTATCAGATGGGATTCAACCAGCCTCAGACTACCCCAATCAGCTCTTTTAGAGCGGGTTGCGGAAGTACTAACACTGGGTGACACTATGACAATACATATTAAATACATCTCCATAAAAATCTCCACAACAGGTGTAATTCTCAGTATCTGAGGTGTTATATATGGTGATTCATACCTCGGTAAGTTGAATGGGTTCCCATGGGACTCTCGTTGAGTGTTGGGTCTTCCTGAAGATGTTCTATGTCTTTATACCGCACTGACATGTCCTGTAGAAGACTCCATTATAGACAGACAGAACCATAGATAACAGGTTAGATATATCATTCCTCTCTCTTGATCTCACCTTGTAGTGTCACTGTTGTGGTCTCAGTGTTGTGGTCCCGGTGTTGTGGTCTCGGTGTTGTAGTGTCACTGTTGTGGTCTCAGTGTTGTGGTCTCGGTGTTGTAGTCTCGGTGTTGTGGTCTCAGTGTTGTCCTCTCAGTGTCTCTCGTGGTTTGGAGCTCTGTATATAAAAGTTCCTTCTTTTATATAATTTCACTCCCTGACTTCACTACATCCCTGTCAGCTCATCACTTTATACGAACTAGGGGAAGTTCTGCAATAATTCCTCAGAACTTTCAAAAAGTCTAATTATACAACACAACAACAGTCATACGCAAATGAAAAAATCTGCGCTCAGTGTACACAATAATTAATGTGGATGACTAGCGAATAGTTTAAAAATGTAAATTACTTAATGATTTTAACAGCAGCACTCACAATATTGCACACAACAAAAACCAAAAAAATATATAAACAAAAATGTGCTGCGCTGTTACATAAATAGTGCATTTTTTTTGTGTGTTTTGTCACCACATACAGATATTAAAAAAAAACTAAAATATCTAGAAACACCAAAAAAGTCCATAGAGTGATGAAAAAATGGTGTAATGTCCTCCAATTCTTATCCAGTGTGACACCCAGTGCTCAGGAGAATAAAGGTAAGATAGATCGATAGACTTTTCCAGGTCAATATTCACACCTCACACTAGGTGCAGATTACACCAGCCAATCCAGCCATCCAATGGAACCCAATAATGGAAGATATGAGCCCTCAAGGTATCCACAGGAACCACTCATGCAGAGTAATAATGAGAGAAGGAAAACTCATTGTGTAGCGGCCAGTAAAATTTGAAGAGTTTAATATAAAATCTACTTACAGCAGCAAAAAGTACAACGGCATTGGAAACAAAACATCCGTCCTGCACATTCCGTAGGCGTCTCAACGTCACCGCTATTTCCTGCCTTGCCTGACCTACGTTTTGCCCGATTGGACGTCTTCTGTAAAACAGTAGGGGCCTCACAGAAGACGTCCAACCACACGAAACGTACGTCAGGCAAGGCAGGAAATAGTGTTGATGTTGAGTCGCCTGTGGAATGTGCGGGACGGATGTTTTGTTTCCAATGCCCTTGTACTTTTTGCTGCTGGAAGTAGATTTTATATTAAACTCTTCAAATTTTACGGGACGCTGCGCAATGAGTTTTCAGAGCAACAATTGAATAAAATATTGAGAGCTGTATACAGTTACTCGATAGACTCAAACAGCATAGAAATTAACTATAAATGTCTGGCCAAATGGTATATAACTCCAGTTAAAGCACATAAATACCAAGTAGGAAAATCAGCACTGTGTTGGAGAGCTTGTAGTTTGCAGGGCACTATGACACATATATGATGGGAATGCCCAAGGATACTGGAATACTGGCAGGAGCTGCGGTATTTATCGGTGTATAACACGCACTTTTTTCCATGGGAAAATTGTTGGTGCGTGTTATACGCCAAACGGCTGCCTCAGAGTGGAAGGAGGGAACGAGCCCCACCGAAATAGACAGAGTGTACTGTGTACTCGGCTCCGCTTGCTCCGCTCGCAGTCCAGCCCAGTCCCGCCTCCTAGCATTTACGTCCCGCCATTGGACCAGTTTTATGTCCATCATAAGAGCCAGGCCAAGGGGCGGGACTGGGCGGGACTGCGAGAGGAGCCGAGTACACAGGACATCCGGCTCTGTCTATTTCGGTGGCGCTCGTTCCCTCCTCAGCAGGCACTGACCATGCTGCAATGATGGGCAAGGCTGCCGATGGACACTGTTGGGGAAGGCTGCAGATGGACACTGTTGGGAAAGGCTGCAGATGGACACTGTTGGGAAAGGCTGCAGATGGACACTGTTGGGAAAGGCTGCAGATGCACACTGTTGGGAAAGGCTGCAGATGGACACTGTTGGGGAAGGCTGCAGATGGACACTGTTGGGGAAGGCTGCAGATGGACACTGTTGGGAAAGGCTGCAGATGGACACTGTCGGGCAAGGCTGCAGAAGGACACTGATGGGAAAGGCTGCAGATGGACACTGTTGGGGAAGGCTGCAGATGGACACTGATGGGAAAGGCTGCAGATGGACACTGTTGGGCAAGGCTGCAGATGGACACTGTTGGGAAAGGCTGCAGATGGACACTGTTGGGCAAGGCTGCAGATGGACACTGATCATTCTGCAATGATGGGCAAAGCTGCAAATGGACACTGATAAGGCTGCATTGATGGGCATTTAAAATGTAAGTTTTTTTTCCTTAAACTTCCCTCCTAAACTTGGGGTGCGTGTTATACACCTGTGCGTGTTATACACCGATTAATACGGTAGTTGAGATCACAGAAGAGAAGTAGAGGTACCTGACGATCCGTGGAGCTGTTTGTTCCATAGTACTGATAAAACAATAAAACAGCATGTAGCGATACCCCCTAGAGGGCTGCTGGATTAAATTTGGGTCCTGCCGTTACCCCACTTTTCACCGTCCCAGATACTAATGCCCCATACACACGATCGTTTTTCATGCCGTTAAAAATGCCATTTTTAAAAATGGGCATTAAAACCGATCGTGTGTAGGCTCCAGAGCATTTTTAACGACGTGAAAAACGGCCATTAAAAATTTCGAACATGCTCTATTTTTTCACGTCGTTTTTCATGTCGTTTTCTTTTAACGACGTGAAAAACGATGGTGTGTATGCTTTGACGAGGTGAAAAAAACGCGCATGCTCAGAATCAAGTATGAGACGGGAGCGCTCGTTCTGGTAAAACTAGCATTTGTAATGGAGATAGCACATTCGTCACGCTGTAACGGACTGAAAAGCAGGAGGCTGAAAAGCGCGAATCGTCGCTCAACAAACTTTACTAACATGAAGGGTGGCGCCATCCGAACGGAACTTCCCCTTTATAGTGCCGTCGTACGTGTTGTACGTCACTGCGCTTTGCTTGAACGTTTTTTTAAATGATCGTGTGTACGCAAGACAGGCTTGAGAGGAAACATGAAAAAAAACGACGAGAAAAACGTTGGTTTAAAAAATGGCACGAAAAACGATCGTGTGTACACCGCATAAGAGTCTATGTTAGAAAGATGTGAGTGCCAGTCACTTCAGTCTTTTTCCAATGCTTTATTAAAGGAACTTGCAGCAGCAAAAGGATAGAGGGTTAGGGGAAGTTCAGATACCTTAATGCAGATCACTGATGAGGTTCTTGAATCCAGAGGACAACAGCTTTCTGTCTCTGGATCTTGCGACAACCGGATAGGCCTCTCACACTGACCTAGCAGCTGGTATGAAGCACGGACAAGTCTCTGCCACAGACTTAGCGATACGTGGAACTCCTGGATAATCCTCTGTCACAAGATTGTGTAACCAGCAGTCAGTTAGTTTTAAGTCAGCTGCACAGAACCTTTAAGCCATCCGGCAGTACTGTGAGGTAGGTTAACTTGGGTGCATCCTCCAAACGAGTCACCAGGCCCTTCCTAAGAAACCAGCCTTCAGCTCAGCTCGGTTCTTTCCAGCAAGGGTCCTCCCCTGGGATCTTCTCCGTTTGATTGGCTTCTTCGACACTGTGCTCAATTTGCAGCACCCCCCCCGGTTCTCTGCTCCAGGGGGCCCATGCCTGAAGCTGTGTAAGGGGCCCCAAAATTCCTGATGGCGGCCCTGATTGTAAGCATGGAATATTAACTGTGTTGAACTGTCAAACATGCGTACTTATAAATGAATAACCAGACAGAAATTGACAACAAAATTCTTTATTCAAGTGTCATCTTTTTTATTTATTTTTTGAAAAAATAATAGCTAAAATAGCCAACTTAAAATATATTTTTTAATATAAAAACTATAAACTGGGCTCTCAAGTAGACCTCTTGACCAAATTTTGAACAAAAAATGCACACATGCTCCTCAACTTTGGGCAGAACTAAAAATTCACAGATTGCGATATGTTCTTTGTAAAGGGGCCTCAGGGGAGTAGTGACTTGCAGAAGCTGTTTCATCACTGGCAGTGCTGGGAGCATGCCTAGGCTCGCCATGTTGCTGTGGCACATACATCCCCTGATTTTGTGGGGGTAGCCTGATTGAAGGAATTTGGGATGGAATGGGATAGGGAATGCGACACTGTGGTGCATCATATATTGAAGTTGCCTGTTGAAAACTAGAAGGATAGGATGGGGCAACATAGGGGTAAGCTTGGCGTTGTGGTTCAGGGTACTGGCCGGACATTGGGTACTGAAAGTGAGGTTTTGCTGGTGGCACATATGGCCTTTCAAATGTTGCAGCACTTGTTCTACAGTGCTTCGCATTTCCAAATATCTCTCAGGTTTGACTTTTTTGATAAGAGGGACAAAACTGAGCGCCGGTATAGTATCCGGACATAAAAAAAATCCACCTTTTCTGACATTATTTTCAACATTTTAAGTAGACGCTCACTTATGTCTGATTGCGATACAGGTGCTCGCCTACGCGCCACTTCGGCTGGCCGACCAATGTTTGCAGGAGCAGGGGAGGGCCCAGGGATAGCGTCTGCCACTGCAGATTCCTCTTCTGTGTTTTCTAGCCACAGATTTGAGGCTATTTGGATTTCTGCAATATCATCAGTGGGTTCCTGAAAAACTATATCTACTGGTGCCTCCAATTGTGCCTCAGAATGGCCCTCCGGTTGGTCCTCTAACACATCTTGTTCAACCCAACTAGCTTGTGTTCTGTAGGAAAATGAAGAGTGTAAGTTAACAAGGCCAAAACAAAAGAAAAAGTTTGCCCGATACATTGATGATGTAGATGATAACTTACTCCCTCATCTCTATAATTGGTTTAAGAAATTCTAGGTCCCCGGCAAACATATAGGGTACCCTAGCTGTTGCCCCTGAGCCACTCTTCACTTCTTTGACGCATCGATTATATTTTTTGTAGGCATCCCGCATGCTGTGCCACCTTGTATTTAAGTAGTGCACTGAAAAACAGACAAATGAATACTAATCTTATTTTTTTTGTTGGGGTTAAGGTACCTAGGTACAGGAAATTGGTTTGGAAGTCACTATGAGTACAAGGTTGGAAAATCAACTATAAGTGGCATTATTCATGAAACGTGCACTGTCATATGGGAAGTGTCGTGGAAACATAGGTTGTATACAGAGCACACAGCCTATATTTCCTGTGCTAAATAAGCACAGACTTCAGATTTCATCTCATTGCAACAATGCTATCTTTAGCTAAGTTCCACTCACCATTCATACGTCCCATGCATTCCAAGAAGGCAGCACCACGCAGCTATGTTCTCATCTCAGCATACCAGCATGACTGCTAAGCCGACGCCCCCTCAAAGGCTTTTATTAAACTCCAAAAGATCTCACAAACAGGAAGTGATGGCTGCAGCAGTCAATCACCTCCTCCATGGGAGGGGACATCACAGGATGTCCCCTCCACACAGGAAGTGAGGACACAGCAAATTCCCATACAAGGACATCCCTTCCAACAGGGTGTCCCATACAATCCAGTACATGAATACCACTCAAGAAATATAGCTTAAAGGATACAATTCAATACAATAATAATACAATAATGATACAATAACATGATGGCTAAAGTCTTATGGGCGTGTCCGGGCAGGGAAGGCGTGTATGCTCTTAGCAAGCAATTCCGTATGGCTTTTAAACATGGACGCTCTCCCTGACTTTAACACTCACAAGCTCTCATATTACCGCTGATAGTAATCCTTATTCTACGCTATTCCATAGAATAACGCATATTCAGATTATACTATTATTGAATGGGGGAGGGAGGCTATCTGCAGACGCGCGCTACGAATCCCAACCATGCTGATCAGACATAGCAGAGACAAAAGCGCACATCCGCCTATAACCAAAGATGTCGTTGCAGAGCGAGTATATCCCCTCCTCAATGATCGTTCGTGCTAATGCACAGAGGGCCCTCGTCGGCGAGCATATCCGCACCCTGCAAACATCACACTCCAACCTCAAGACATTTTTCCCTACCAGACGGGATTCAACCAGCCTCAGACTGCCCCAGTCAGCTCTTTAAAGCGGGTTGCGGAAGTACTAACACTGGGTGACACTATGACAATACATATTAAATACATCTTCATAAAATTCTCCACAACAAAAGAACTGAAGCATTTGGTGTTCAAGAAACCTACCAAACAAGATTAGTTGAAGGTATCCGAGCTATTCTGGGAGCGTTGCAACTTTCCAAACTGTCTGGGAGCCATCGATGGGAAGCACATCTGCATCCTCAAGCCATTTGATAGAGGGAGTCAGTTTTATAATGATAAAAATGTTTTCTCTATGGTCTTAATGGCAGTGGCAGATGCCAATTATAAATTTATTTATATAGATGTCGGTGCTTATGGCAGCAGCTCATTTAGGGCGAATGCTGAGGGAGAATAGACTTGACTTGGCAAATGATTCTTCCTTGCCCGGAACAACTGAGCCTGCCCTCCCACATGTTTTTGTAGGGAGGTCACATTTTTGTAGGGAGGGCACATTTTCAATGAAATTGGAATGTGGTGTCTGCATCCGTATATGCTCATTCTTATTATCTTTTATGTTTTTGTAGGGGATGAAGCTTTTGCCCTTGGAAAAAAACATGCTCAGACCTTTTTCAAGTCGATCGCTGACCAACGAAAAAAGAGTCTTTAATTATTGGCTCACTAGGGCACGCCGAGTAGTGGAATGTGCATTTGGGATTCTATGCAATAAGTGGAGATTCATGCATACTGCCATAAACCTCAGTCTTGAGCATGCTGTCTCTGCTGTTAAAACAGCCTGTGCACTGCACAACTATGTGCGTAAACGTGACGGGTATGTTTTTGAGGATTCCCTGATGCATAACATGGAGGCGGCACAGTGGAATGTTACTAGGGGCACTACCAGTGGGAAAATGATTAGAGATCAATTCCTAACATACTTTATGTCGCCAGCTGGTGAGGTACCTTGGCAGATGGATTCTATTTAATTTTATACTTACGGTACCTTTTTTGTGTTCACAAAAAATTATCTGTGCCTTTAAAAAGTGGAAAGTGACATAGTGTAAATAATGTAATTATGTGTAAGTTTAATGATGAAAAATAATAAAAAAAATTATGACATTTGTGTATTGTAATATTTGGGACACCTAAGCTAAGCCTAACTTTATAATTGTGCTTAATTCATGTCCTAATCCATCGCTGTCTGACGCCGTTATGTGTGCTCTGTTGTGGGTCATTTAAAAAAAAAAAACAAGGGGTGTGGCCAAGTTAAAAGGTCACTTGTCATTATGACGTCTTTGTACAGCCATCATGGGTCATAGCAAGGGGCTGACAAAAACAGATGGCCACTCCCACAAGGATCTGGGACCAACCTTGTTAAAGTGAGTTTGCAGATTCTTAAAAGACACACGCACGCAGACACCTACAACCACTGGCCAAGAATGTGGGAATGAGGCCCTTGTCACCATCAACATGGGGACAAGGTGCTTTGGGAGGGAGCCCAAAGCACCCTGGCCATGTTGAAAGCATGTGGCCTGGTATGGGTCAGGGGGGAGAGCTTGCTAGCACACTTAACATGCCCTGACAGGCTACATTAGGGTGACCACATTCTCAAACGGCCATTCAGGGACCTCTTCCCAAAAATCACTTTGTGCTGTAATGAATCACAGCACAGCTGGGGCAGCGGATGCGCGCTCTACCCAGAAGAACTGATCATGCCCCCAAAAAAGGCAGTCGCATCGCCACTTTACTCACTGACAGCACTTGTCCTGACTGTCCGAGACCTGTTTTACCTTATTCCAACGCTGGCTTTACACTACCCTGCTATGATTAGACACAAGAGATGCGTGCGGTGTATGATTTCTCCAATCACAAGCAGGGGGCGGGGATTGTGCCTCTCCAGACATTCCCGGGCCAGGACAAGTGCTGTCAGTGAGTAAAGCGGTGATGTGGTGGCCTTTTTTGGGGGCAACAGATAGAGGGGAGTGGGGTGGCTGTGTCAGCTTCATTCCGGGACACTGTATTGTCCTGGAATGAAGGTGCCCGGAACCTGGGACAGACCTGCAAAATGCGGGCCTGTCCCGGGCAATCTGGGACACATGGTCACCCTAGGCTGCATGCTTGGATAAGGGCCTGGTATGGATTTGATTGGGACCGCACGCTGTTTATTTTAATTTTAGTTTAAGTATAAAATGTTAACATAACTAAATAATATGAGAGCATCTACAGTTTGAGAATAAGAAAAAATAACTTACATTTGTCAGCCTGAACTTGGGATGAGTACATGCTCCACTCTGGCAATGTGTTTCTGGCAATTTCAAGCCATACTCGTTTTTTAAGCACGTTGTCCTTCTTCTTATTATTATTATTATTATAATACAGGATTTATATAGCGCCAACAGTTTACACAGTGGCGTCACTAGGGTTGGTGTCACCCGGTGCGAAAAAAAATGGTGTCACCCCCCAACAACTATAGTCCCCCCTCAGTACAGACCCCCCTCCACTAACTACAGACCCCACTCCCACAGTACAAACCCGCTCCACTAAGTACAGACTCTCCACCATCAATATAGACCCGCCTCCCTCAGTATGAACCCCCACCTCAGTGCAGACCACTCCATCAGTACAGACACCCCCACCTCAGTGCAGACCCCCTCAGTTACAGACACCCCCCCTCAGTTACAGACACCCCTCGTACAGACACCCCCCTCAGTACAGACACCCCCCTCAGTACAGACACCCCCCTCAGTAACAGACACCCCCTCGTACAGACTCCCCCTCGTACAGACTCCCCCTCGTACAGACCACCCCTCAGTTACAGACACCCCCTCAGTTACAGACACCCCTCGTACAGACACCCCCCTCAGTACAGACACCCCCCTCAGTACAGACACCCCCTCGTACAGACTCCCCCTCGTACAGACCACCCCTCAGTTACAGACACACCCTCAGTTAAAGACCCCCCCTCAGTTAAAGACCCCCCCTCAGTTACAGACACCCCCTCAGTTACAGACACCCCCCTCAGTACATACACCCCCTCAGTACAGACACCCCCTCAGTACAGACACCCCCACCTCAGTACAGACCGCTCCATCAGTACAGACACCCCCACCTCAGTGCAGACCTCCTCAGTTACAGACACCCTGCTCAGTTACAGACACCCCCCACAGTACCAGACACCCCTCGTACAGACACCCCCTCAGTTACAGACACCCCCCTCAGTACAGACACCCCCCTCAGTACAGACACCCCCTTGGTACCAGACCCCCCTCAGTACAGACACCCCCTCAGTTACAGCCCCCCTGGTGCAAACTCCCCCTAGTGCAGACCCCAGCAGTACAGACACCCCCTCCCCCCATCAGTAAAGATGCCCCCTTACCTTACAGACCTCAGAACAGAGCGGCAGATACACACAGCGGTGTGTCTCTCGAGCGCGGGCTCCTCCTCCTCCTCTGTGGATGTAAACAGAGAGGAGGCAGAGGGGGCGGCGGCTTCCTTCCGCTCCGCTGAGGGACACAGCCGCAGCGTGAGCCTAAGGCACAGGGCAGCGGGCAATGTCAGTGTGGTGCCGCTGCGCTACCCACGGGTGTCACCCCTCTGGTGGGTGTCACCCGGGTGCGGCCCGCCCCCCCCCGCACCTGGCTAGCAACGCTAGTGCGTGTCGTCACATCATCACAGTGCAGTGTGATGATGTGACAGGCTGAGTCGCTCGCTGGCTCTGTAGGGTAGGGAGGAGGATTGGAATTTAGGAATAGGAAGAATAAGGAGCCGGAGGACACACACCAGGCGTGGCCGCGGCGCTGGAGGTGTTGTTCCAGGCTTCCAGCCCAGCGGGGTGAAATTAATCAATGAATGGGTCAGCTGTAAAAAAAATAAATAAAAAAAAATAAAAAAAAATTAAAAAAAAAAAAAAAAAAAGGGAGGGTGTCACCCCTCTAGCGGGTGTCACCCGGGGGCGGACCGCACCCCCCGCACCCCCCTAGCAACGCCTCTGAGTTTACACAGCGCTTTACAATATAAAAGGGAGACAATACAGTTATAATACAATAAAATACAAGAGGATAAAGAGGGCCCTGCTCAGAAAAGCTCACAATCTAATAGGGTGGGGCAGGTGGTACAAAAGGTTGTAAGTGTGGGGAATGAGCTGATGGAAGTGGTAAAAGATTAGTTGGAGACGTGATGGGCTTCCCTGAAGAGGTTTTCAGGGATCGCCTGAAGGTAGCAAGAGTAGGGGATAGCCGGACAGGTTGAGGTAGTGAGTTCCAGAGGATGGGAGAGGCTCTGGGGAAATCCTGGAGATGAGCATGGGAGGAGGAGATGAGAGAGCTTGACAGTAGGAGGTCTTGAGAAGAGCGGAGAGGACGGTTTGGGATATGTCTTTGGAGACAAGATTGGTGATGTAGCTCAGAGCAGAGTTGTGGATGGCTTTGTAGGTTGTGGTTCGTATTTTGAATTTAATTCGCTGGGTGATCGGGAGCCAGTGTAGGGATTGGAGGAGGGGTTTGGCAGACACTGAGCGGTTGGTAAGGTGGATAAGTCTGGATGACGGGTGTCATAGATCATTGGGTTCTCCCTGACAAGTCGGATCAGCTCCTCACAATCCACAGGCTCCTTCACCTTTGCAGAAACTTTTTGGCTCTGTCTTTTTGACATGGCTCCTCAGGTCAGCAGCATCAAACAGACAGGGGAGGAACTTGGAAAAGGGGGATGTGGAGGAGGAGGGGAGCAAACTTCCATTCACATCGCAACACATCCACGAATCAGATGCGTGCCCATATAAGATAATGGGCCTGAATTCGCACCTGAGCCGCACCGCAATGCCTAGAAAACACACACGTTTTTTGGGCAATGCGCAGTGCGAATGCATCGCACAAATGTGAACCAGCCTGATTAAAATCAATGTATTTTAAAATGTTATGGAAATTGGATGCGGTGTAAGCCGCAACCAATTCGCATAGGTGTGAACGGGGCCTTAGAGTTCAAAGACTACATAATGACATCAAGACGGTGAACAAACGGTGAGCAGAAAATAACTGAAGTAAGGGGAACCACCACCGATAAGTAGAAGGCTTACCAAAGCGTTTGAACCCAAAAAAACATACGTTCCATGGGTCAAACGGGCTTGTGTTGTAAGGCAACAAGTGTGGATGGATACTTTGGAAGCTCCAAAAGTCTGGACCAGGATTACCCGACTATCCACGGGATGGGGATATCCTTACAGGATGGTTTCATGGGGGACGATGGTCAGATATCCATGGATGTGGTAAGGATGGTTTAAAAAAAGGAGAACAGAAGGGGCCACATAGCTTCATTCCGTTTATAATAAAAAGATTTTAATGTAGTTAGAACACATACATTTAGAAGATCTAACAAGCGCTTTAAAAGTACATGTGGCGGCAGTGGAGTCCTTTCCGGCGCGTTTCGTCTCCCCAGACGATGTCCTAGGAGATAATTTTTATTTTTTAGGGATTCTTGGTTCCACGGGCCCTCCTGTCACACAAGGCAAGAAGTTCCTGAAACCTGCACTCACTAGGATGTATGGGCTCCTATTACACACCTAGGGGTTAAACCTGAGACCATTGGAAGATCTCAAGGCATTGGGAGCTGAAACAAGAGTTTCCCAACCTCTCCAAGGGATTCTTGGTTCCACGGGCCCTCCCGTCACACAAGGCAAGAAGTTCCTGAAACCTGTTTACGTGTAAAGAGCCTCTGGGATGGGGCTGGGCTTTGCCGCTTCTTCTTTGTGTTTCCATTCTACTAATAGGTGTAATCTTCACTTTAGGACCCTGGCTGGGGCCATGGTGGCCATGGCTACGTTTGTTGTTTCATAGGATTATTACTTGAACTGCGTTTACATCCTTGAAAAAGTAGACTTTTGTTCCAAGAAAAGCATTGGATGAAAATGATTAAATGTCGGATGATCTGTGATGTGCACTACACAATAAATACTGCTGTAATGTCCTTTTATGGTCCCAACAAAAAAAAAGAATTAAAAAAATAGATGCTTTTACCTATGTGTTGAATATGTGCTGTATAGAACGCCAAGGATGGGTCCTTGATAGTAAATATGGGTCATCATTGTTTGGGTTGTGGTCCCCTCAAGGGGGGTGAAAAGAGAGGCCGCTTTGACTGCTTAGGATTAGCCTATAGGCAATTAGGGATCTGAACAGATCCCCTTTAAGGGTTGCTTCTCCTAAGTGGAGGATTCTGGGAACCCATTTATTAGCAGAAGGGGGTGGGAGACCAGAGAAGGGAGGCTTGACAGAGAGATAGAAAAGCAGTCAAGGCTGCAATACTCTTGTTCTCCCCCTTTGCGGGGGGGGGGGGGAGGGGAGCGTGGCTCACTGGGATTCTCCTGTTGGACTTATGGTAGGAGGTAATACCCCACTGTAGCCAAACTGAGCACAAAGAGGAGAAAATATAAGAGGAATTGGTCCCTTCCGTGGTTTTCCCCTACACAGAGAATGATATCAATGGGAGTCGTAGGTGGGAAGAGAATGCAGGCTAATCAATTCTGCCCAAAGCTTGAGACATGAGAATCTCTTAGCATGGAGTGGTTGAATACTTCCTCTACCCATGTCTGAAACATTTGAAAGACGGGCAAGAACTTGAACTGTTATGCCGCGTACACATGATCGGAAATTCCGACAAAAAGCTCAGATGTAAGCTTTTGGTCGGAAATTCCGACCGTGTGTAGGCTCCCTCTGACTTTTGCTGTCGGAATTTCCACCCAAAAAAAGAGATTAAGAGCAGGTTCTCTATTTTTCCGAAGGAAAAAGTTCCTTTCGGAAATTCTGCTCGTCTGTATGCAATTCCGACACGCAAAAAAACACACATGTTTAGAATCAAGCAGAAGAGCCAAACTGCCTATTGAACTTCATTGATTTTGGCTCGTCATATGTCTTGTACGTCACCGCGTTCCTTTCCAACAGGATTTGTGTGACCGTGTGTATGCAACAAGTTTGAGCCAACATTCCCTCAGAAACAATAAACGGTTTTCTTGTCAGAATTTCCGATCATGTGTACGTGGCATTAAAGTGGTTGTAAACCCTCCGAGACAACTTTCACCTACAGGTAAGCCTAGATTAAGGCTTACCTGTAGGTGCTTGCAATATCTCCTAGACCTACATGGTTTAGGAGATATATGCAGAAACAAATGCACCGCATTTGACAACGGCGCAGGCGCACTGAGCGTGCCAGTTCTGAATGGGATCCTGCCGGCTCCCACGCGCATTCGCGCGGAAGTGACGTCACGCACCGTCACGCGACTCTGGCCAGTCACAGAGCCGGAGTTTGCGGACCCCGGAAGAAGAGGGGTGAAGATGGCCGCATGCTACTAGTGAGGAAGACCGGGACATTGCGGGCTTCTCCTGCAGGTAAGTGACACATAATGGGCTACTATGCGATGCATAGTAGCCCATTATGCTTTACCTTTGCATGGAAAGAAAGAGGAAGTAACACCCATCAGGGTTTACTTCCTCTTTAAGCTAATATTGAGTTTATTCAGTGAAGGAAGTTATTCCTAAGACTTGGTCTCTGTGTGAATGTCTGGGCCAGAGAAGTCCCCGAACACCAAAGCCTGGGGAATGCAAGAACAAGTATTATCTGTGTTAACCTGGCTCTCCAGCCATTGAAGGAATTAGAGGCCAGCAGTGGATACCCCTGGAAGTGAGAAGGTTGAGCAGGCACAACCAGGAGGGTGAAATGGTCTGCTCTCCAGCCACCATCCTCACACTGGGAAGTATAGAATGGCTGAAGAGTCATGTCAGCCCTGGAGTCAAGTGTGGTAAGTGGGGTTGGTCCAGCTGTCCGCCATGGCCACTCATGTGGCATCCCAGGCCCCACTTACAAGCCCACCTGTGGGAGAACTCTATAAAGGCCAGGAATTAGGCCAGCAAGTCAATGAAGTGTTGTGTGGAGGTGGACTGGATGTGCTGAGGGCTGCTTGTTTGCTGAGACATTGCTGAGCTGTCCAGTCCTTTTGTGGGACAAGACAATGCTGGCGGTGAGCCGAGGCTTTGTTTTATACCAGAGTTTATCGACTGTTTCTGTTTGATTTATGCTGAAGATAAGCTGCTTTTTTGCTCTTTGGAGAAAATAAAGAAAAAAAAATATGTCTGGCTTCTAATTAGTGATCTGGACCCCCAAATCTCACAGTGAATACCCCATATATCTCTCTATGTTTTATCATATATCTTATAATATCTATCCAGGGACACATGTAGACAGAAGTGAAACTTTCCTTGGACTTCCCTTACTCTCTGTCCACCATCTTTCTTTGGAAATTAGTGAAAGCCACAAAACGGAGTCAATTCATGCCAAAATTCTTTCGTTTTGCTTATGGACTGAAAACATATCTCCTATTGGTCCTTTCATAGAAAATGTATTCAGTCTCCGCCCCTTTGGGATATATCTCATTCCCTATGCTGATTTACTGGACTTGTGTATTTAACATAAAGATCATAACTATTTCCCCTTATACTGATTTCATATTCATCATCATAAGAAGGAGTCCTTTATTCTGGAGAAAAGTGCGGTCTGTATGACCAGGACGACGTCCAGCAAGTGTAGTATGGAAGATGAGATTGATTTCTGGATTTTATTTTGTGGCTTGTTTTAAACTAAAGTTCAATTACCGAAAGAATAATCTATATGATTTGCTTATTGATGTAAAAAAGTATAATTAATAGAAAATAAAACAAGAGGCGCCTTCATAAAGTGGTGGATGATCTATTGGCTGGTTGTTGGCTGCCGGGGCCCCGTTGGTTCTTGTGGATTGTATTGTGTGAACAATACACCTATTCGTTCCTCCAAACAATTTGCTGTCTGCTCGCCATCATGGAGCAAGCTGGAATTTCAGTCTAAAATCCCCATTTGTACCCCCAATCCCACATCTGCTGCAAATTCCCATCCGAGTGGATTTACAGTACATCTGGTTCCAAGATATGCCAGGGAGTGGTCAATATTACTTCTGGAGAAGGACTATAATTCTTCTTTATACTGTTGTTGTGATGTATGATATGACCTCTAGAAAGTTCTGAGGAATTATTGTAGAACTTCCCCTATTTCCTCCAAACTGATGAAAATAGAGAGCTGTCCGGGACCGAGTGAAATCCGGGGGTGACAGGAAGTATGGGAGAAGAAAGGAACTTTTATTTCGAGAGCTCCAAACCACAGAGAGACACTGAGAGGACACACCCTGAGACTACAAGGTGAGATGGAGAGAGAAGAATATTATGTCTGTTCTGTTATCTATGAATCTGTCTGTTTATAATGAAGTCTTCCACAGGACATGTCAGTGCGGTATAAGGACATAGAACGTCTTCAGGGAGACCCAACACTCAGCAAGAGTCCCATAGGAAACCATTCAACGAAGGTACGGATCACCATACATAACACCACCGATACCGAGAATTACACCCGACATACAGGACAAGAGAAGTAGTACTGTGCAGAGTCCATACATACAGAATAAGAAGAGATACCGAGAATAATGCCGCATACACATGACCGTTATTCATGTCATGGAAAAAAACAACGTTTTTCTCGACATGATTTTTTGTGTTTCCTCTCAAGCCTGCCTTGCCTACACACGTTCATGAAAAAAAAACGCTCGAGCAAAGCGCGGTGACGTACAACACGTACGAAGGCACTATAAAGGGGAAGTTCCATTCGAATGGCGCCACTCTTTTGGACGCTTTTGCTCATCCTTGTGTTAATAAAGTTTGGTGAGAGACGATTTGTGCTTTTCAGTCTTCGTGCTTTTCAGTCCATTACAGCGTGACGAATGTGATATCTCCATTACGAACGCTAGTTTTACCAGAACGAGCGCTCCCGTCTCATACTTGATTCTGAGCATGCGCGTTTTTTTTCCCCTCGTAAAAGCGTACACACGACCGTTTTTCACGACGTTAAAAAGAACAACATGAAAAACAACGAGAAAAAATAGAGCAGGTTCTAAAATTTTTCGGGCATTTTTCTCGTCATGAAAAACGGTCGTGTGTACGTGGCATAACACCTAACACAGAGTAATGTCATCCTTTTTTTCCTACATAATACCCCAACTCAGTCACAAAAAAAAAGTAAATAATAAAGACGGAACAGTACCTTAATAAAAAAAAAAGGGATAAAAAAAAAAGTCCAATGATGTAAATGTACCAACGTCCTATAGCAATGCACATCCATGCCAATCATGAAGCCCAATGCCCATAACTCCACTGAAAGAAAAAAAAACAACCAGATCCAATGACTGCTCATCCATGAATGACAGGTCTGGTGGGTGACAGCTCATATAAACAACGAGGCGGGGTCTTCCAGGTGACATCATTAACCAAATTATGACCATGTCCAGTGTTGTGTGAAAGGAGTGTTGATTGGTTGTTGGCAGTGGTGGGTGCACGGGTTAGCTGTTGGGAGTGTTGGGTGGGCAGAGGGCTGATAAGTTGTTGAGAGTGTTAAATAGATGGAGTGCTGATGAGTTGTTCTTAGTGTAGCATGATTGGGGTGCTGATGGGTTGTTACTAGTGTTGGATGGATGGGGGTGCTGATGGGTTGTTGGGAGCGTTGGATGGGGTACTGATGGGATTTTGGGAATACTGGATGGATGGGATTCTGATGAGTTGTTGAGAGAGTTAAATGGACTGGGTGCTGATAGGTTGTTGATAGTGTTGGATGAATAGGGTGTTGATGGGTTGTTGGGAGTGTCGGATGGATGGGGTGTTGATTGGTTGTTGGGTGGATGTGGTGTCAATGAGTTGTTGGGAGTGTTGGCTGGTTGGGGTTCTGTTGAGTTGTTGAGAGCGTTAAATGGACTGGGTGCTGATAGGTTGTTGAGAGTTTTGGATGAATGGGGAATATTAGGAATACAGTATCAAGACTGACAGATACACAGTATCAAGCAAGATGCCTAGCAAATAAGCAGAAACTATGGTCTGTAACAGTAGAAATACACTTAAAAGTTACTTAACTTCAGTTACTGTGTGTTCATGATCTCCATTGACAATGAGGCTTCTGGAGATCAGGCACCTTCTTCTTGGCTTGTTACTGATTCATCCCCTTCTGGTCTTAAGGCATGATGCAAGTCCTCTGGTCTTACAGACTGTCCTTGCTTCTAATGCATGATGAAGTCCCTTGTTTTTAACGCATGATAAGTCCTTTTATATGTCTGGTTATTCACCATAACAACCGACTAACAGACAATAGACTGTTCAAACTTTCAACTGAAAACAACAAGGGTATCTATGTTCCCATTGTATCCAACAGCATTTTTTTGAGAGGTATCCACTCAAGCCAAACCTGACAGTAATCTGATTTCTGTTTCTATGACCAAGTACTAAACAGACTATCCCATGTAATGTTATGTCTGATTAATATAAAAAAATCATATTGTTTAACAAGCGCAACACAGTGGGGTGTTGGCAGGTTGTTGGGAATGTTGGGTGGATGGGTTGTTGATGGGTTGTTTAATGTGTAACGTGCTAATGAATTTTCTGGAGTTTTGGATAGATTTGATGCTGATGGGTTTTTGGTAATGTTGAAGGATGGGGTGCTAATTGGGTGCTGGGAATGTTAGGTGAATAGAATGAGTGTTGGGTGGACACAGTGTTAATGGATTGTTGGGTTGTGGTTCAATTTTTATCAGTCTAGGTATAGTAGGTGACAGGGCCCCTTAATTCATTACTATAAATGAGTGGCAGTGAAGCTTGGAGGAGGAGAGGAGAATGTTGGGAGAAGAGGTGAAAAGGGAGCTGGGAGGAGGGAAGGAGAGTGTAGGGAGAACAGGTGAAGAGGGAGATGGGAGGAGAGAAGGCGAGTGTAAAGAGAAGAGGGAGCTGGGAGAAAGGGGAGTTGACAGTTGGGAGGAGGGGAAGAAGTGTGTTGGGAGAAGAGGTGAAGAGGGAGCTGGGAGGAGGGGAGGAGAATGCTGGGAGAAGAGACAAAGAGGGAGCTGGGAGGAGGGGAGGAGAGTGCTGGGAGAAGAGACGAAGAGGGAGCTGGGAAGGGTGGTGTAGGGAGAAGAGGGAGCTCAGAGAAGGGGGAGATGACAGCTGGGAGGAGGGGAGGAGATTGCTGGGAGAAGAGGTGAAGAGGGAGATGGGAGGAGAGAAGGCAAGTGTAAAGAGAAGAGGGAGCTGGGAGAAGGGGGAGTTGACAGTTGGGAGGAGTGGAAGGAGAGGGTTTGGGAGAAGAGGTGAAGAGGGAGCTGGGAGGAGGGGAGGGGAGGAGAGTGCTGGTAGAAGAGGTGAAGAGGGAGCTGGGAAGGGTGGTGTAGGTAGAAGAGGGAGCTCAGAGAAGGGGGAGTTGACAGCTGGGAGGAGGGGAGGAGAGTGTTGGGAGGAGAGGTGAAGAGGGAGATGGGAGGAGGGAAGGAGAGTGTAGGGAGAAGAGGTGAAGAGGGATATGGGAGGAGGGAAGGAGAGTGTAGGGAGAAGAGGGAGCTGGGAGAAGGGGGAGTTGACAGTTGGGAGGAGGGGAAGGAGAGTGATGGAAGAAGCGTTAAATAGGGAGCTGGGAGGAGGGGAGGAGAGGGGAGTGCTGGTAGAAGAGGTGAAGAGGGAGCTGGGAAGTGTGGTGTAGGGAGAAGAGGGAGCTCAGAGATAGGGAAGGGGACAGCTGGGAGAAGGGGAGGAGAGTGTTGGGAGAAGAGGTGAGGGGGGAGCTGGGAGGAGGTAAGGAGAGTGTAGGGAGAACAGGGAGCTGGGAGAAAGGGGAGTTGACAGTTGGGAGGAGGGGAAGAAGTGTGTTAGGAGAAGAGGTGAAGAGGGAGCTGGGAGGAGGGGAGGAGAATGCTGGGAGAAGAGACAAAGAGGGAGCTGGGAGGAGGGGAGGAGAGTGCTGGGAGAAGAGACGAAGAGGGAGCTGGGAAGGGTGGTGTAGGGAGAAGAGGGAGCTCAGAGAAGGGGGAGTTGACAGCTGGGAGGAGGGGAGGAGATTGCTGGGAGAACAGGTGAAGAGGGAGATGGGAGGAGAGAAGGTGAGTGTAAAGAGAAGAGGGAGCTGGGAGAAGGGGGAGTTGACAGTTGGGAGGAGTGGAAGGAGAGTGTTTGGGAGAAGAGGTAAAGAGGGAGCTGGGAGGAGGGGAGGGGAGGAGAGTGCTGGTAGAAGAGGTGAAGAGGGAGCTGGGAAGGGTGGTGTAGGTAGAAAAGGGAGCTCAGAGAAGGGGGAGTTGACAGCTGGGAGGAGGGGAGGAGATTGCTGGGAGAACAGGTGAAGAGGGAGATGGGAGAAGAGAAGGCGAGTGTAAAGAGAAGAGGGAGCTGGAAGAAAGGGGAGTTGACAGTTGGGAGGAGGGGAAGAAGTGTGTTGGGAGAAGAGGTGAAGAGGGAGCTGGGAGGAGGGGAGGAGAATGCTGGGAGAAGAGACAAAGAGGGAGCTGGGAGGAGGGGAGGAGAGTGCTGGGAGAAGAGACGAAGAGGGAGCTGGGAAGGGTGGTGTAAGGAGAAGAGGGAGCTCAGAGAAGGGGGAGTTGACAGCTGGGAGGAGGGGAGGAGATTGCTGGGAGAACAGGTGAAGAGGGAGATGGGAGGAGAGAAGGCGAGTGTAAAGAGAAGAGGGAGCTGGGAGAAGGGGGAGTTGACAGTTGGGAGGAGTGGAAGAAGAGTGTTGGGAGAAGAGGTGAAGAGGGAGCTGGGAGGAGGGGAGGGGAGGAGAGTGCTGGTAGAAGAGGTGAAAAGGGAGCTGGGAAGGGTGGTGTAGGTAGAAGAGGGAGCTCAGAGAAGGGGGAGTTGACAGCTGGGAGGAGGGGAGGAGAGTGTTGGGAGGAGAGGTGAAGAGGGAGATGGGAGGAGGGAAGGAGAGTGTAGGGAGAAGAGGTGCAGAGGGATATGGGAGGAGGGAAGAAGAGTGTAGATGGAAGAGGGAGCTGGGAGAAGGGGGAGTTGACAGTTGGGAGGAGGGGAAGGAGAGTGTTGGAAGAAGCGTTAAATAGGGAGCTGGGAGGAGGGGAGGGGAGGGGAGTGCTGGTAGAAGAGGTGAAGAGGGAGCTTGGAAGGGTGGTGTAGGGAGAAGAGGAAGCACAGAGATAGGGAAGGTGACAGCTGGGAGAAGGGGAGGAGAGTGTTGGGAGAAGAGGTGAGGGGGGAGCTGGGAGGAGGTAAGGAGAGTGTAGGGAGAAGAGGGAGCTGGGAGAAGGGGAAGTTGACAGTTGGGAGGAGGGGAAGGAGAGTGTTGGGAGAAGAGGTGAAGAGGGAGCTGGGAGGAAGGGAGGGGAGGGGAGTGCTGGTAGAAGAGGTGAAGAGGGAGCTGGGAAGGGTGGTGTAGGCAGAAGAGGGAGCTCAGAGAAGGGGGAGTTGACAGCTGGGAGGAGGGAAGGAGAGTGTAGGGAGAAGAGGTGAAGAGGGATATGGGAGGAGGGAAGGAGAGTGTAGGGAGAAGAGGGAGCTGGGAGAAGGGGGAGTTGACAGTTGGGAGGAGGGGAAGGAGAGTGTTGGAAGAAGCGTTAAATAGGGAGCTGGGAGGAGGGGAGGGGAGGAGAGTGCTGGTAGAAGAGGTGAAGAGGGAGCTGGGAAGGGTGGTGTAGGGAGAAGAGGGTGCTCAGAGATAGGGAAGGTGACAGCTGGGAAGAGGGGAGGAGAGTATTGGGAGAAGAGGTGATGAGGGAGCTGGGAGGAGGTAAGGAGAATGTAGGGAGAACAGGGAGCTGGGAGAAAGGGGAGTTGACAGTTGGGAGGAGGGGAAGAAGTGTGTTGGGAGAAGAGGTGAATAGGGAGCTGGGAAGAGGGGAGGGTGGTGTAGGGAGAAGAGGGAGATCAGAGAAGGAGAAGTTGACAGCTGGGAGGAGGGAGGAGAGTGTTGGGAGAAGAGGTGAAGGGGGAGATGGGAGGAGGGAAGGAGAGTGTAGGGAGAAGAGGGAGCTGGGAGAAGGGGGAGTTGACAGTTGGGAGGAGGGGAAGGAGAGTGTTGGGAGAAGAGGTGAAGAGGGAGCTGGGAGGAAGGGAGGGGAGGGGAGTGCTGGTAGAAGAGTTGAAGAGGGAGCTGTGAAGGGTGGTGTAGGGAGAAGATGGAGCTCAGAGATAGGGGAGGGGGCAGCTGGGAGGAGGGGAAGAGAGTGTTGGGAGAAGAGGTGAAGAGGGAGATGGGAAGAGGGGAGGTTGGTGTTGGGAGAAGAGGGAGATCAGAGAAGGGGAAGTTGACAGCTGGGAGGAAAGGAGGAGAGTGTTGGGAGAAGAGGGGGCTGGGAGAAGCGGAAGTTGAGAGCTGAGAGGAGAGGAAGGAGAGTCTTGGGAGTAGAGATGAAGAGTGAGCTGTGAGGAGGGAAGGAAAGTGTTGGGAAAGAAGGCAAAGAGGGTGCTGGGAGGAGGAGAGGAGAGTGTTTGGAGAAGAGGTGAAGAGGGAGCTGGAAGAAGTGAAGGAGAGTGTAGGGAGAAGAGGGGGCTGGGAGAAGGGGGAGTTGAGAGCTGGGAGGAGGGGAAGGAGAGTTTTGGGAGAAGAGGTGAAGAGGGAGCTGGGAGGAGGGGAGGAGAGTGTTGACAGAAGGGTGAAGAGGGAGCTGGGAGGAGGGGAAGAGAGTGTTGGGAGAAGAGGTGAAGATGGAGCTGTAAGAAGGGAAGGAGAGTGTAGGGAGAAGAGGGAGCTGGGAGAAGGGGGAGTTGAGAGCTGGGAGGAGGGGAAGGAGAGTTTTGGGAGAAGAGGTGAAGAGGGAGCTGGGAGGAGGGGAAGAGAGTGTTGGGAGATGAGGTGAAGAGGGATCTGGAAGATGGGAAGGAGAGTGTAGGGAGAAGAGGGAGTTGGGAAAAGGTGGAGTTGAGAGCCGGGAGGAGGGGAAGGAGAGTGTTGGGAGAAGAGGTGAAGAGGGAGCTGGGAGGAGGGGAGAAGAGTGTAAGGAGAAGAGGGAGCTGGGAGAACGTGGAGTTGAGAGCTTGGTTGGAGAGGAAGGAGAGTGTTGGGAGAAGAGGTGAATAGGGAGCTGGTGAGAAAAAGAAAGATTTTGGAGGAGAATAGGGAGAGAGATTGGAGGAGGGAGAGGAGAGAGTATGGAGGGGGAGGAGAGAGCTGGGAGGAGGGGGAGGAATAGAGAGCTGAGAGGAGTGGGAGAACAGAGCTGGGAAGAGGAGATCACTGGGAAAAGGGGAGGGAGAGATGAGAGCTTGGAGAAGGGGGTGGAGAGAGCTGGGAGGAGGAAGAGTAGAGATCTAGAAGGAGGGGGAGGAGAGTGCTGAACATAGGAGGAGGGGGGTATGAGGAGAGAGCCGGGTGGTGTGGGAGAAGAGAGCTAGGCGGAAGGAAGAGGAAAGATTTAAGGGAAGGGAGAGGAGAGAGCTGGGAGGATGAGGAGGAGAGAGCTGGGAGGAGGGAGAGGAGAGAGCTGGGAGGAGGGGAAAGAGGGTGCTGGGAGGAGGGAGAAGCTGGGAGGAGGGGGAGGAGAGAGCTGTGAGGAGGGGAAAGAGGGAGCTGGGAGGAGGGGGGAAGCTGGGAGGAGGGAGAGGAGAGAGCTGGCAGGAGGGGGGAGCTGGGAGGAGGGGGAGGAGAGAGCTGGGAGGAGGGGAAAGAGGGTGCTGGGAGGAGGGGGAAGCTGGGAGGAGGGGGAGGAGAGAGCTGTGAGGAGGGGAAAGAGGGAGCTGGGAGTAGGGGGGAAGCTGGGAGGAGGGAGAGGAGAGAGCTGGCAGGAGGGGGGAGCTGGGAGGAGGGGGAGGAGAGAGTTGAACATAGGAGGAGGGGGTATGAGGAGAGAGCCGGGTGGAGTGGGAGAAGAGAGCTAGGCGGAAGGAAGAGGAAAGATTTAAGGGAAGGGAGAGGAGAGAGCTGGGAGGAGGGGGAGGAGAGAGCTGGGAGGAGGGGGAGGAGAGAGCTGGGAGGAGGGGAAAGAGGGTGCTGGGAGGAGGGGGGAAGCTGGGAGGAGGGGGAGGAGAGAGCTGGGAGGAGGGGGGAAGCTGGGAGGAGGGAGAGGAGAGAGCTGGGAGGAGGGGGAGGAGAGAGCTGGGAGGAGGGGAAAGAGGGTGCTGGGAGGAGGGGGGAAGCTGGGAGGAAGGGGAGGAGAGAGCTGTGAGGAGGGGAAAGAGGGAGCTGGGAGGAGGGGGAAGCTGGGAGGAGGGAGAGGAGAGAGCTGGGAGGAGGGGGGAGCTGGGAGGAGGGGGAGGAGAGAGCTGGGAGGAGGGGAGGGGGAGAAAGCTGGGAGGAGATTCAGCTTGCTCTGTCTCACACTCAAGTACAATCTGATTTGCTATAATACTTCAATTTAAGCATTGTGTCCCCTTTTGTAGGGCAATTTCCATTTAATCAGAGAAGACAGACTAATAAGGTGGGGCCAGAATTTTAGTCACATGAAGTGGTGAGTCCATTCCATGGTTATTTATCATCATAACCTGCCCTGCACTGACTCTTCCCTGGTAACTGTTGAACAGTGTGCTTATATCGCAGTCAGTTTGGATACTCTGATCAGAAAATATTGTGCTACTTCTAATGCCGCGTACACACGATCGATTTTCTCGACGGTGAAAACGCAGTCGAGGAAATCGACGGGAAAAACGAGGGAACGGCTTGGTTCCCTACACACGTCCGTTTTTCCCGACATTTTTTTTTTTGGTCGAGAAAAACGACCGTGTGTGGGCTCCGTGGCAGTGTTTCCCTATGGGAAAACTGCAGCGGAAAAAAACGGCGGGAATCACGACGAGAAAAATTAGAGCATGCTCCAATTTTTCTCGTCGTGATTAATGCCGTTTTTCCCATCGGGAAAAATGACAAAAAGCCCAAACACGGTCGTTTTTCTTGTTAAAAAAAAAAAATTCATTTTTCCCGATGGGAAAAATGATCGTGTGTACGCAGCATAAGATTTCACCATGACCTGATGATCTATGAATCTGCACAACCTCATATGATAAATACTGATAGTGGCTGGAGAAAGGAACGTTTTTCATTCCGGCCTATAATTGTTTGATGGAATCTCACCCATATTTAGATACTTTAAAGCCAATCAACTGATGTGAAGGGCTAGGCTCTGAGAGAATGAAGTTTTGTTTATAGATAAAAGGTGGCTCAGCAAGAAGAGATACTACAAGACACAGCAGAGGATGCAGGTTCAGATCCAGGTCCTGACAATCCTACCGGTGGTGATATTATTCTATTCTACCAAGGATGAGGGGTAAAGAACCAGGATCCTACTGGTGATGCCGTCATTCGATTCTTCCAAGGCTGAGGGGTAAAGAACCTGGATCCTACTGGTGATGCCGTCATTCAATTCTTCCAAGGATGAGGGGTAAATAACCAGGATCCTACTGGTGATGACGTCATTCATTCTTCCAATGCTGAGGAGTAAATAACCAAAATCCTACTGGTGATGATGTCATTCCATTCTACCAAGGCTGAGGGGTAAAGAACCAGGATCCTACGGGTGATGCCGTCATTCAATTCTTCCAAAGATGAGGGGTAAAGAACCAGAATCCTACTGGTGGTGCCGTCATTCCATTCTTCCAGGGCTGAGGGGTAAAGAACCAGGATCCTACTGGTGATGCCATCATTCCATTCTTCCAGGGCTGAGGGGTAAAGAACCAGGATCCTACTGGTGATGCAATCATTCGATTCTTCCAAGGCTGAGGGGTAAAGAACCAGGATCCTACTGGTGATACCATCATTCCATTCTTCCAGGGCTGAGGGGTAAAGAACCAGGATCCTACTGGTGATGCCGTCATTCGATTCTTCCAAGGATGAGGGGTAAAGAACCAGGATCCTACTGGTGATGACGTCATTAATTCTTCCAATGCTGAGGAGTAAAGAACCAAAATCCTACTGGTGATGATGTCATTTCATTCTACCAAGGCTGAGGTGTAAAGAACCAGGATCCTACGGGTGATGCCGTCATTCAATTCTTCCAAGGATGAGGGGTAAAGAACCAGTAGAATCCTACTGGTGGTGCCGTCATTCCATTCTACCAAGGCTGAGGAGTAAAGAACCTGGATCCTACTGGTGATGGCCCAGGCCCCTTCCTGTGGACATGGAGGTGATGATTCCCCAGCCAGGGATGCCACATGTACGTATGTTACTTTTATGAGATATGTTTATTATTTAATACAATAATTACTTGAACTGTGTACATCCTTGAAAAAGTGGACTTTGTTCCAAAGAAAGCGCTGAATGAAAATTAGCTTGTGCCGCGTGCATGCTCTCATGGGTCCTTTTATAGTCTCAACAAAAAATGTCAAGAATTAAAATGTTTTTTTACTTTTATCTTATGTCAGTGGTGAGTTAGGTGCGTAGCCCATTGTGCGTGAGGATATCTCTGCATGAACACAGGTATAGAGAAGTGAAACCTTCCTCAGACTTCCCCTGGATTTCCATGTCTGTGAATATTATGAAAGCCACAAAACGCTGTCAACTTATAACAACGTCTTAAAAAAAAGATGATTAACCATTAAGCTTCTGGACTGAAAATATATCTCCTATTGGTCATTTCATAGATAATATATTCTGTCTCCACCCACTCTGGGATGTGGCTCATTACCTATGCTGATTTGCTTATCTTATAATCCAGTATATTCAATGTAAAGATCACAACAATTTCCTCCTTATCATCATCATCATCATAAGAAGAAGGAGTCCTTCATTCCGGAGAAGAGCGCGGTCCGTATTACCAGGACGGTGCCAAGTGAGTGTAATATGGAAGATGGGATTTATTTATGGATTTTATGTTCTGGCTTGTTTTATTATGGAGAGCTAATTATCTAAAATGTAATTACTGAAAACATAATCCAAAGGTCTCAGTTTGCCAATAGCATGTCTAATTCTTGTTATTACTGTTATTGTACTGGATGAAGTTCTGAGAATTATCGTGGAACTTCTCCGATTTCCTCCAGATTGATGAGATAGAAAGCTGTCTGGGACGTAGTGAGGTCAGGGGGTGACGGGTCTGTATGGAAGAAGAAAATGATATAAAAGAAGGAGCATTAGCTCCAAACCACTGAGAGACACTGAGAGGACGACACCGAGACTTCAACACCAAGATCACAACGCCGAGACCACAACACCGAGACCACAACACCAAGATCACTTTGCTGAGACCACAACACCGAGACCACAACACTGAGACTACAACTCCTAGACCACAACACCGAGACTACAACACGGAGACTACAACACTGGGACTACAACACCGAGACTACAACACCGAGACCACAACACCGAGACTACAACACCGAGACCACAACACTGAGACCACAACACCGAGACTACAACACAGAGACCACAACACTGAGACTACAATACAGAGACTACAACACCGAGACTTCAACACCAAGATCACAACACCGAGACCACAACACCGAGACCACAACACTGAGACCACAACACCGAGACTACAACACTGAGACCACAACACCGAGACTACAACACTGAGACTACAACACCGAGACTACAACATCGAGACCACAACACCGAGACTACAACACTGAGACCACAACAATGAGACCACAACACTGAGACCACAACACTGAGACTACAACACCGAGACCACAACACCGAGACTACAACACCGAGACTACAACACCGAGACTACAACACAGAGACTACAACACCGAGACCACACCGAGACCACAACACCGAGACCACAACACCAAGATCACTTTTCCGAAACCACAACACCAAGACCACAACACCGAGACCACAACACTGAGACTACAACACTGAGACCACAACAAGAGACCACAACACAGAGACCACAACACAAGACTTCAACACCAAGATCACAACACCGAGACCACAACACCGAGACCACAACACCAAGATCACTTTGCCGAGACCACAACACAGAAACCACAACACAGAGACCACAACACAGAGACCACAACACCAAGACTATAACACCAAGACTACAACACCGATACTACAACACTAAGACCACCACACTAAGACCACCACACAGAGACCACAACACTGAGACCACAATACAGAGACCACAACACGGAGACTACAACACTGAGACTACAACACTGAGACTACAACACTGAGACTACAACACTGAGACCACAACACCGAGACCACAACACCGAGACCACAACACTGAGACTACAACACAGAGACCACAACATTGAGACCACAACACGGAGACTACAACACTGAGACTACAACACTGAGACCACAACACTGAGACTACAACACTGAGACCACAACACTGAGACTACAACACTGAGACCACAACACAGAGACTACAACACCGAGACTACAACACCGAGACTACAACACTGAGACTACAACACCGAGACTACAACACCGAGACCACAACACCGAGACCACAACACCGAGACCACAACACCAAAACTACAACACTGAGACTACAACACCGATACTACAACACTAAGACCACCACACTAAGACCACCACACAGAGACCACAACACTGAGACCACAACACCAAGACTATAACACCAAGACTACAACACCGATACTACAACACTAAGACCACCACACTAAGACCACCACACAGAGACCACAACACTGAGACCACAATACAGAGACCACAACACGGAGACTACAACACCGAGACTACAACACTGAGACTACAACACTGAGACCACAACACCGAGACCACAACACCGAGACCACAACACTGAGACTACAACACCGAGACCACAACATTGAGACCACAACACGGAGACTACAACACTGAGACCACAACACTGAGACTACAACACTGAGACCACAACACTGAGACTACAACACTGAGACCACAACACAGAGACTACAACACCGAGACTACAACACCGAAACTACAACACTGAGACTACAACACGGAGACTACAACACCAAGAACACAACACTGAGACTACAACAACGAGACCACAACACAGAGACCACAACACCGAGACTACAACACGGAGACTACAACGCTGAGACTACAACACTGAGACTACAACACCGAGACCTCAACACTGAGACTACAACACCAAACCACAACACTGAGACCTCAACACTGAGACCACAACACTGCGACTACAACACTGAGACCACAACACTGAGACTACAACACAGAGACCACAACACCGAGACCACAACACCGATACTACAACACGGAGACTACAACACTGAGACTACAACACCGAGACCACAACATTGAGACCTCAACATTGAGACCTCAACACTGAGACTACAACACCAAGACCACAACACTGAGACCTCAACACTGAGACCACAACACTGCGACTACAACACTGAGACCACAACACTGAGACCACAACACTGAGACCACAACACTGAGACTACAACATAGAGACCAAAACACTGAGACTACAACACAGAGACCACAACACAGAGACCACAACACTGAGACTACAACACCGAGACCACAACACCATGACCACAACACCGAGACCACATCACCACGGCCAAAACACCGAGACCACAACACCGCGACCAGAACACAGAGACTACAACACTGAGAGCACAACACTGAGACCACAACACAGAGAACACAACACTGAGACTACAACATAGAGACCACAACACTGAGACTACAACGCTGGGACCACAACACTGAGACTACAACATAGAGACCACAACACCGAGACTACAACACCGAGACCACAACACTGAGACTACAACACCGAGACCACAACACCATGACCACAACACCGAGACCACAACACCACGACCAGAAGACCGAGACTACAACACCGAGACCACAACACCGCCACCAGAACACAGAGACTACAACACTGAGAGCACAACATTGAGACTACAACACTGAGACTACAACGTAACAAAACAACAAAACCCAGACTAGATGAGAGAGGGAGGAATGAGATGTCTGTCCTGTTACATATAAATCTGTCTGTCTATAATGGAGTCTTCTACAGATCATGTCAGTACGGTATAAGGACATAGAGTGTCTCCAGGAGGACCCAACACCCAACAAGAGTCCCAAAGAAAACCATCCAACTTACCGAGGTATGAATCACCATACATAACACCACCCGGAATTCAGGACAAGAGACGTGATACTATGCAGAGTCCATACATACAGAATAAGGACAGATACTGAGAATTACACCCCACATACAGGACAAGAGAAGTAGTACTGTGCAGAGTCCATACATACAGAATAAGGACAGATACTGAGAATTACACCCGACATACAGGACAGGAGAAGTAGTACTGTGCAGAGTCCATACATACAGAATAAGGACAGATACTGAGAATTACACCCGGCATACAGGACAAGAGAAGTAGTACTGTGCAGAGTCCATACATACAGAATAAGGACAGATACTGAGAATTACACCCGACATACAGGACAAGAGAAGTAGTACTGTGCAGAGTCCATACATACAGAATAAGAAGAGATACCGAGAATTACACCCGACATACAGGACAAGAGAAGTAGTACTGTGCAGAGTCCATACATACAGAATAAGGACAGATACCGAGAATTACACCCGACATACAGGACAAGAGAAGTAGTACTGTGCAGAGTCCATACATACAGAATAAGAAGAGATACTGAGAATTACACCCGACATACAGGACAAGAGAAGTAGTACTGTGCAGAGTCCATACATACAGAATAAGAAGAGATACTGAGAATTACACCCGACATACAGGACAAGAGAAGTAGTACTGTGCAGAGTTCATACATACAGAATAAGAAGAGATACCGAGAATTACACCCGACATACAGGACAAGAGAAGTAGTACTGTGCAGAGTCCATACATACAGAATAAGAACAGATACCGAGAATTACACCCGACATACAGGACAAGAGAAGTAGTACTGTGCAGAGTCCATACATACAGAATAAGAACAGATACTGAGAATTACACCCGACATACAGGACAGGAGAAGTAGTACTGTGCAGAGTCCATACATACAGAATAAGAAGAGATACCGAGAATTACACCCGACATACAGGACAAGAGAAGTAGTACTGTGCAGAGTCCATACATACAGAATAAGGACAGATACCGAGAATTACACCCGACATACAGGACAAGAGAAGTAGTACTGTGCAGAGTCCATACATACAGAATAAGAACAGATACCGAGAATTACACCCGACATACAGGACAAGAGAAGTAGTACTGTGCAGAGTCCATACATACAGAATAAGGACAGATACCGAGAATTACACCCGACATACAGGACAAGAGAAGTAGTACTGTGCAGAGTCCATACATACAGAATAAGAACAGATACCGAGAATTACACCCGACATACAGGACAAGAGAAGTAGTACTGTGCAGAGTCCATACATACAGAATAAGAACAGATACCGAGAATTACACCCGACATACAGGACAAGAGAAGTAGTACTGTGCAGAGTCCATACATACAGAATAAGAACAGATACCGAGAATTACACCCGACATACAGGACAAGAGAAGTAGTACTGTGCAGAGTCCATACATACAGAATAAGAACAGATACCGAGAATTACACCCGACATACAGGACAAGAGAAGTAGTACTGTGCAGAGTCCATACATACAGAATAAGAAGAGATACTGAGAATTACACCCGACATACAGGACAAGAGAAGTAGTACTGTGCAGAGTCCATACATACAGAATAAGAACAGATACTGAGAATTACACCCGACATACAGGACAAGAGAAGTAGTACTGTGCAGAGTCCATACATACAGAATAAGAACAGATACCGAGAATTACACCCGACATACAGGACAAGAGAAGTAGTACTGTGCAGAGTCCATACATACAGAATAAGAACAGATACCGAGAATTACACCCGACATACAGGACAAGAGAAGTAGTACTGTGCAGAGTCCATACATACAGAATAAGAACAGATACCGAGAATTACACCCGACATACAGGACAGGAGAAGTAGTACTGTGCAGAGTCCATACATACAGAATAAGAACAGATACCGAGAATTACACCCGACATACAGGACAAGAGAAGTGGTACTGTGCAGAGTCCATACATACAGAATAAGGACAGATACCGAGAATTACACCCGACATACAGGACAGGAGAAGTAGTACTGTGCAGAGTCCATACATACAGAATAAGAAGAGATACTGAGAATTACACCCGACATACAGGACAGGAGAAGTAGTACTGTGCAGAGTCCATACATACAGAATAAGAAGAGATACCGAGAATTACACCCGACATACAGGACAAGAGAAGTAGTACTGTGCAGAGTCCATACATACAGAATAAGAACAGATACTGAGAATTACACCCGACATACAGGACAGGAGAAGTAGTACTGTGCAGAGTCCATACATACAGAATAAGAACAGATACCGAGAATTACACCCGGCATACAGGACAAGAGAAGTAGTACTGTGCAGAGTCCATACATACAGAATAAGAAGAGATACCGAGAATTACACCCGACATACAGGACAGGAGAAGTAGTACTGTGCAGAGTCCATACATACAGAATAAGAACAGATACCGAGAATTACACCCGACATACAGGACAAGAGAAGTAGTACTGTGCAGAGTCCATACATACAGAATAAGAAGAGATACCGAGAATTACACCCGACATACAGGACAAGAGAAGTAGTACTGTGCAGAGTCCATACATACAGAATAAGAACAGATACCGAGAATTACACCCGACATACAGGACAGGGGAAGTAGTACTGTGCAGAGTCCATACATACAGAATAAGAACAGATACCGAGAATTACACCCGACATACAGGACAAGAGAAGTAGTACTGTGCAGAGTCCATACATACAGAATAAGAACAGATACCGAGAATTACACCCGACATACAGGACAAGAGAAGTAGTACTGTGCAGAGTCCATACATACAGAATAAGAACAGATACCGAGAATTACACCCGACATACAGGACAAGAGAAGTAGTACTGTGCAGAGTCCATACATACAGAATAAGAAGAGATACCGAGAATTACACCCGACATACAGGACAAGAGAAGTAGTACTGTGCAGAGTCCATACATACAAAATAAGAACAGATACCGAGAATTACACCCGACGTACAGGACAAGAGAAGTAGTACTGTGCAGAGTCCATACATACAGAATAAGAACAGATACCGAGAATTACACCCGACATACAGGACAAGAGAAGTAGTACTGTGCAGAGTCCATACATACAGAATAAGAAGAGATACTGAGAATTACACCCGACATACAGGACAAGAGAAGTAGTACTGTGCAGAGTCCATACATACAGAATAAGAACAGATACTGAGAATTACACCCGACATACAGGACAAGAGAAGTAGTACTGTGCAGAGTCCATACATACAGAATAAGAACAGATACCGAGAATTACACCTGACATACAGGACAGGAGAAGTAGTACTGTGCAGAGTCCATACATACAGAATAAGAACAGATACTGAGAATTACACCCGACATACAGGACAGGAGAAGTAGTACTGTGCAGAGTCCATACATACAGAATAAGAACAGATACTGAGAATTACACCCGACATACAGGACAAGAGAAGTAGTACTGTGCAGAGTCCATACATACAGAATAAGAACAGATACTGAGAATTACACCCGACATACAGGACAAGAGAAGTAGTACTGTGCAGAGTCCATACATACAGAATAAGAACAGATACCGAGAATTACACCCGATATACAGGACAAGAGAAGTAGTACTGTGCAGAGTCCATACATACAGAATAAGAACAGATACCGAGAATTACACCCGACATACAGGACAAGAGAAGTAGTACTGTGCAGAGTCCATACATACAGAATAAGAACAGATACTGAGAATTACACCCGACATACAGGACAAGAGAAGTAGTACTGTGCAGAATCCATACATACAGAATAAGAACAGATAATGAGAATTACACCCGACATACAGGACAGGAGAAGTAGTACTGTGCAGAGTCCATACATACAGAATAAGAAGAGATACTGAGAATTACACCCGACATACAGGACAAGAGAAGTAGTACTGTGCAGAGTCCATACATACAGAATAAGGACAGATACCGAGAATTACACCCGACATACAGGACAAGAGAAGTAGTACTGTGCAGAGTCCATACATACAGAATAAGGACAGATACCGAGAATTACACCCGACATACAGGACAAGAGAAGTAGTACTGTGCAGAGTCCATACATACAGAATAAGAACAGATACCGAGAATTACACCCGACATACAGGACAAGAGAAGTAGTACTGTGCAGAATCCATACATACAGAATAAGAACAGATAATGAGAATTACACCCGACATACAGGACAGGAGAAGTAGTACTGTGCAGAGTCCATACATACAGAATAGGAACAGATACTGAGAATTACACCCGACATACAGGACAAGAGAAGTAGTACTGTGCAGAGTCCATACATACAGAATAAGGACAGATACCGAGAATTACACCCGACATACAGGACAAGAGAAGTAGTACTGTGCAGAGTCCATACATACAGAATAAGGACAGATACCGAGAATTACACCCGACATACAGGACAAGAGAAGTAGTACTGTGCAGAGTCCATACATACAGAATAAGAACAGATACCGAGAATTACACCCGATATACAGGACAAGAGAAGTAGTACTGTGCAGAGTCCATACATACAGAATAAGAACAGATACTGAGAATTACACCCGACATACAGGACAAGAGAAGTAGTACTGTGCAGAGTCCATACATACAGAATAAGAACAGATACCGAGAATTACACCCGACATACAGGACAAGAGAAGTAGTACTGTGCAGAGTCCATACATACAGAATAAGAACAGATACCGAGAATTACACCCGACATACAGGACAGGAGAAGTAGTACTGTGCAGAGTCCATACATACAGAATAAGAAGAGATACTGAGAATTACACCCGACATACAGGACAGGAGAAGTAGTACTGTGCAGAGTCCATACATACAGAATAAGAAGAGATACTGAGAATTACACCCGACATACAGGACAAGAGAAGTAGTACTGTGCAGAGTCCATACATACAGAATAAGAAGAGATACTGAGAATTACACCCGACATACAGGACAAGAGAAGTAGTACTGTGCAGAGTCCATACATACAGAATAAGAACAGATACCGAGAATTACACCCGACATACAGGACAAGAGAAGTAGTACTGTGCAGAGTCCATACATACAGAATAAGAACAGATACCGAGAATTACACCCGACATACAGGACAGGAGAAGTGGTACTGTGCAGAGTCCATACATACAGAATAAGGACAGATACCGAGAATTACACCCGACATACAGGACAGGAGAAGTAGTACTGTGCAGAGTCCATACATACAGAATAAGAACAGATACCGAGAATTACACCCGACATACAGGACAAGAGAAGTAGTACTGTGCAGAGTCCATACATACAGAATAAGAACAGATACCGAGAATTACACCCGACATACAGGACAGGAGAAGTAGTACTGTGCAGAGTCCATACATACAGAATAAGAACAGATACTGAGAATTACACCCGACATACAGGACAGGAGAAGTAGTACTGTGCAGAGTCCATACATACAGAATAAGAAGAGATACTGAGAATTACACCCGACATACAGGACAAGAGAAGTAGTACTGTGCAGAGTCCATACATACAGAATAAGAAGAGATACCGAGAATTACACCCGACATACAGGACAAGAGAAGTAGTACTGTGCAGAGTCCATACATACAGAATAAGAACAGATACCGAGAATTACACCCGACATACAGGACAGGAGAAGTAGTACTGTGCAGAGTCCATACATACAGAATAAGAACAGATACTGAGAATTACACCCGACATACAGGACAAGAGAAGTAGTACTGTGCAGAGTCCATACATACAGAATAAGAACAGATACCGAGAATTACACCCGACATACAGGACAAGAGAAGTAGTACTGTGCAGAGTCCATACATACAGAATAAGAACAGATACCGAGAATTACACCCGACATACAGGACAGGAGAAGTGGTACTGTGCAGAGTCCATACATACAGAATAAGGACAGATACCGAGAATTACACCCGACATACAGGACAAGAGAAGTAGTACTGTGCAGAGTCCATACATACAGAATAAGAACAGATACTGAGAATTACACCCGACATACAGGACAGGAGAAGTAGTACTGTGCAGAGTCCATACATACAGAATAAGAACAGATACCGAGAATTACACCCGACATACAGGACAAGAGAAGTAGTACTGTGCAGAGTCCATACATACAGAATAAGAACAGATACCGAGAATTACACCCGACATACAGGACAGGAGAAGTAGTACTGTGCAGAGTCCATACATACAGAATAAGAACAGATACTGAGAATTACACCCGACATACAGGACAGGAGAAGTAGTACTGTGCAGAGTCCATACATACAGAATAAGAACAGATACTGAGAATTACACCCCACATACAGGACAAGAGAAGTAGTACTGTGCAGAGTCCATACATACAGAATAAGGACAGATACTGAGAATTACACCCGACATACAGGACAAGAGAAGTGGTACTGTGCAGAGTCCATACATACAGAATAAGAACAGATACCGAGAATTACACCCGACATACAGGACAGGAGAAGTGGTACTGTGCAGAGTCCATACATACAGAATAAGAACAGATACTGAGAATTACACCCGACATACAGGACAAGAGAAGTAGTACTGTGCAGAGTCCATACATACAGAATAAGGACAGATACCGAGAATTACACCCGACATACAGGACAGGAGAAGTAGTACTGTGCAGAGTCCATACATACAGAATAAGAACAGATACCGAGAATTACACCCGACATACAGGACAGGAGAAGTAGTACTGTGCAGAGTCCATACATACAGAATAAGAACAGATACTGAGAATTACACCCGACATACAGGACAGGAGAAGTAGTACTGTGCAGAGTCCATACATACAGAATAAGAAGAGATACTGAGAATTACACCCGACATACAGGACAAGAGAAGTAGTACTGTGCAGAGTCCATACATACAGAATAAGAAGAGATACTGAGAATTACACCCGGCATACAGGACAAGAGAAGTAGTACTGTGCAGAGTCCATACATACAGAATAAGGACAGATACCGAGAATTACACCCGACATACAGGACAAGAGAAGTGGTACTGTGCAGAGTCCATACATACAGAATAAGAAGAGATACCGAGAATTACACCCGACATACAGGACAAGAGAAGTAGTACTGTGCAGAGTCCATACATACAGAATAAGGACAGATACCGAGAATTACACCCGACATACAGGACAAGAGAAGTGGTACTGTGCAGAGTCCATACATACAGAATAAGGACAGATACCGAGAATTACACCCGACATACAGGACAAGAGAAGTGGTACTGTGCAGAGTCCATACATACAGAATAAGAAGAGATACCGAGAATTACACCCGACATACAGGACAAGAGAAGTAGTACTGTGCAGAGTCCATACATACAGAATAAGGACAGATACCGAGAATTACACCCGACATACAGGACAAGAGAAGTAGTACTGTGCAGAGTCCATACATACAGAATAAGGACAGATACCGAGAATTACACCCGACATACAGGACAGGAGAAGTAGTACTGTGCAGAGTCCATACATACAGAATAAGAAGAGATACCGAGAATTACACCCGACATACAGGACAAGAGAAGTAGTACTGTGCAGAGTCCATACATACAGAATAAGAACAGATACTGAGAATTACACCCGACATACAGGACAAGAGAAGTAGTACTGTGCAGAGTCCATACATACAGAATAAGAAGAGATACCGAGAATTACACCCGACATACAGGACAGGAGAAGTAGTACTGTGCAGAGTCCATCCATACAGAATAAGAACAGATACCGAGAATTACACCCGACATACAGGACAAGAGAAGTAGTACTGTGCAGAGTCCATACATACAGAATAAGAAGAGATACCGAGAATTACACCCGACATACAGGACAAGAGAAGTAGTACTGTGCAGAGTCCATCCATACAGAATAAGAACAGATACCGAGAATTACACCCGACATACAGGACAAGAGAAGTAGTACTGTGCAGAGTCCATACATACAGAATAAGAAGAGATACCGAGAATTACACCCGACATACAGGACAAGAGAAGTAGTACTGTGCAGAGTCCATACATACAGAATAAGAACAGATACTGAGAATTACACCCGACATACAGGACAGGAGAAGTAGTACTGTGCAGAGTCCATACATACAGAATAAGAAGAGATACTGAGAATTACACCCGACATACAGGACAAGAGAAGTAGTACTGTGCAGAGTCCATACATACAGAATAAGAACAGATACCGAGAATTACACCCGACATACAGGACAAGAGAAGTAGTACTGTGCAGAGTCCATACATACAGAATAAGAAGAGATACTGAGAATTACACCCGACATACAGGACAAGAGAAGTAGTACTGTGCAGAGTCCATACATACAGAATAAGAACAGATACTGAGAATTACACCCGACATACAGGACAAGAGAAGTAGTACTGTGCAGAGTCCATACATACAGAATAAGAACAGATACTGAGAATTACACCCGACATACAGGACAGGAGAAGTAGTACTGTGCAGAGTCCATACATACAGAATAAGAACAGATACCGAGAATTACACCCGACATACAGGACAAGAGAAGTAGTACTGTGCAGAGTCCATACATACAGAATAAGAAGAGATACTGAGAATTACACCCGACATACAGGACAAGAGAAGTAGTACTGTGCAGAGTCCATACATACAGAATAAGAACAGATACCGAGAATTACACCCGACATACAGGACAAGAGAAGTAGTACTGTGCAGAGTCCATACATACAGAATAAGAAGAGATACCGAGAATTACACCCGACATACAGGACAAGAGAAGTAGTACTGTGCAGAGTCCATACATACAGAATAAGAAGAGATACCGAGAATTACACCCGACATACAGGACAAGAGAAGTAGTACTGTGCAGAGTCCATACATACAGAATAAGAACAGATACCGAGAATTACACCTGACATACAGGACAGGAGAAGTAGTACTGTGCAGAGTCCATACATACAGAATAAGAACAGATACTGAGAATTACACCCGACATACAGGACAAGAGAAGTAGTACTGTGCAGAGTCCATACATACAGAATAAGAAGAGATACTGAGAATTACACCCGACATACAGGACAGGAGAAGTAGTACTGTGCAGAGTCCATACATACAGAATAAGAACAGATACTGAGAATTACACCCGACATACAGGACAAGAGAAGTAGTACTGTGCAGAGTCCATACATACAGAATAAGGACAGATACTGAGAATTACACCCGACATACAGGACAGGAGAAGTAGTACTGTGCAGAGTCCATACATACAGAATAAGAACAGATACTGAGAATTACACCCGACATACAGGACAAGAGAAGTAGTACTGTGCAGAGTCCATACATACAGAATAAGAAGAGATACCGAGAATTACACCCGACATACAGGACAAGAGAAGTAGTACTGTGCAGAGTCCATACATACAGAATAAGAACAGATACTGAGAATTACACCCGACATACAGGACAAGAGAAGTAGTACTGTGCAGAGTCCATACATACAGAATAAGAACAGATACCGAGAATTACACCCGACATACAGGACAAGAGAAGTAGTACTGTGCAGAGTCCATACATACAGAATAAGAAGAGATACCGAGAATTACACCCGACATACAGGACAAGAGAAGTAGTACTGTGCAGAGTCCATACATACAGAATAAGGACAGATACTGAGAATTACACCCGACATACAGGACAGGAGAAGTAGTACTGTGCAGAGTCCATACATACAGAATAAGGACAGATACTGAGAATTACACCCGACATACAGGACAAGAGAAGTGGTACTGTGCAGAGTCCATACATACAGAATAAGAAGAGATACTGAGAATTACACCCGACATACAGGACAAGAGAAGTAGTACTGTGCAGAGTCCATACATACAGAATAAGAACAGATACTGAGAATTACACCCGACATACAGGACAAGAGAAGTGGTACTGTGCAGAGTCCATACATACAGAATAAGAACAGATACTGAGAATTACACCCGACATACAGGACAGGAGAAGTAGTACTGTGCAGAGTCCATACATACAGAATAAGAACAGATAATGAGAATTACACCCGACATACAGGACAAGAGAAGTGGTACTGTGCAGAGTCCATACATACAGAATAAGAACAGATACTGAGAATTACACCCGACATACAGGACAGGAGAAGTAGTACTGTGCAGAGTCCATACATACAGAATAAGAACAGATACTGAGAATTACACCCGACATACAGGACAGGAGAAGTAGTACTGTGCAGAGTCCATACATACAGAATAAGAAGAGATACCGAGAATTACACCCGACATACAGGACAGGAGAAGTAGTACTGTGCAGAGTCCATACATACAGAATAAGAACAGATAATGAGAATTACACCCGACATACAGGACAGGAGAAGTGGTACTGTGCAGAGTCCATACATACAGAATAAGAACAGATACTGAGAATTACACCCGACATACAGGACAGGAGAAGTAGTACTGTGCAGAGTCCATACATACAGAATAAGAACAGATACCGAGAATTACACCCGACATACAGGACAGGAGAAGTAGTACTGTGCAGAGTCCATACATACAGAATAAGAACAGATACCGAGAATTACACCCGACATACAGGACAGGAGAAGTAGTACTGTGCAGAGTCCATACATACAGAATAAGAACAGATAATGAGAATTACACCCGACATACAGGACAGGAGAAGTAGTACTGTGCAGAGTCCATACATACAGAATAAGAACAGATACTAAGAATTACACCCGACATACAGGACAAGAGAAGTAGTACTGTGCAGAGTCCATACATACAGAATAAGAAGAGATACCGAGAATTACACCCGACATACAGGACAAGAGAAGTAGTACTGTGCAGAGTCCATACACACAGAATAAGAACAGATACCGAGAATTACACCCGACATACAGGACAGGAGAAGTAGTACTGTGCAGAGTCCATACATACAGAATAAGGAGAGATACCGAGAATTACACCCGACATACAGGACAAGAGAAGTAGTACTGTGCAGAGTCCATACATACAGAATAAGAACAGATACTGAGAATTACACCCGACATACAGGACAAGAGAAGTAGTACTGTGCAGAGTCCATACATACAGAATAAGAACAGATACCGAGAATTACACCCGACATACAGGACAGGAGAAGTAGTACTGTGCAGAGTCCATACATACAGAATAAGAACAGATACCGAGAATTACACCCGACATACAGGACAAGAGAAGTAGTACTGTGCAGAGTCCATACATACAGAATAAGGAGAGATACTGAGAATTACACCCGACATACAGGACAAGAGAAGTAGTACTGTGCAGAGTCCATACATACAGAATAAGAACAGATACCGAGAATTACACCCGACATACAGGACAAGAGAAGTAGTACTGTGCAGAGTCCATACATACAGAATAAGGACAGATACCGAGAATTACACCCGACATACAGGACAAGAGAAGTAGTACTGTGCAGAGTCCATACATACAGAATAAGGACAGATACCGAGAATTACACCCGACATACAGGACAGGAGAAGTAGTACTGTGCAGAGTCCATACATACAGAATAAGAAGAGATACTGAGAATTACACCCGACATACAGGACAAGAGAAGTAGTACTGTGCAGAGTCCATACATACAGAATAAGAACAGATACTGAGAATTACACCCGACATACAGGACAGGAGAAGTAGTACTGTGCAGAGTCCATACATACAGAATAAGGACAGATACTGAGAATTACACCCGACATACAGGACAGGAGAAGTAGTACTGTGCAGAGTCCATACATACAGAATAAGGACAGATACCGAGAATTACACCCGACATACAGGACAAGAGAAGTAGTACTGTGCAGAGTCCATACATACAGAATAAGAAGAGATACCGAGAATTACACCCGACATACAGGAGAAGAGAAGTAGTACTGTGCAGAGTCCATACATACAGAATAAGAACAGATACCGAGAATTACACCTGAGATACAGGACAGGAGAAGTAGTACTGTGCAGAGTCCATACATACAGAATAAGGACAGATACCGAGAATTACACCCGACATACAGGACAGGAGAAGTAGTACTGTGCAGAGTCCATACATACAGAATAAGAAGAGATACTGAGAATTACACCCGACATACAGGACAAGAGAAGTAGTACTGTGCAGAGTCCATACATACAGAATAAGAACAGATACCGAGAATTACACCCGACATACAGGACAGGAGAAGTAGTACTGTGCAGAGTCCATACATACAGAATAAGAACAGATACCGAGAATTACACCCGACATACAGGACAAGAGAAGTAGTACTGTGCAGAGTCCATACATACAGAATAAGAACAGATACCGAGAATTACACCCGACATACAGGACAGGAGAAGTAGTACTGTGCAGAGTCCATACATACAGAATAAGAAGAGATACTGAGAATTACACCCGACATACAGGACAAGAGAAGTAGTACTGTGCAGAGTCCATACATACAGAATAAGAAGAGATACTGAGAATTACACCCGACATACAGGACAGGAGAAGTAGTACTGTGCAGAGTCCATACATACAGAATAAGAACAGATACTGAGAATTACACCCGACATACAGGACAAGAGAAGTAGTACTGTGCAGAGTCCATACATACAGAATAAGAACAGATACCGAGAATTACACCCGACATACAGGACAGGAGAAGTAGTACTGTGCAGAGTCCATACATACAGAATAAGAACAGATACCGAGAATTACACCCGACATACAGGACAGGAGAAGTAGTACTGTGCAGAGTCCATACATACAGAATAAGAACAGATACTGAGAACTACACCCGACATACAGGACAAGAGAAGTAGTACTGTGCAGAGTCCATACATACAGAATAAGAACAGATACCGAGAATTACACCCGACATACAGGACAGGAGAAGTAGTACTGTGCAGAGTCCATACATACAGAATAAGAACAGATACCGAGAATTACACCCGACATACAGGACAGGAGAAGTAGTACTGTGCAGAGTCCATACATACAGAATAAGAACAGATACTGAGAATTACACCCGACATACAGGACAAGAGAAGTAGTACTGTGCAGAGTCCATACATACAGAATAAGAACAGATACTGAGAATTACACCCGACATACAGGACAAGAGAAGTAGTACTGTGCAGAGTCCATACATACAGAATAAGAAGAGATACCGAGAATTACACCCGACATACAGGACAGGAGAAGTGGTACTGTGCAGAGTCCATACATACAGAATAAGAAGAGATACTGAGAATTACACCCGACATACAGGACAGGAGAAGTAGTACTGTGCAGAGTCCATACATACAGAATAAGAAGAGATACTGAGAATTACACCCGACATACAGGACAGGAGAAGTAGTACTGTGCAGAGTCCATACATACAGAATAAGAAGAGATACTGAGAATTACACCCGACATACAGGACAAGAGAAGTGGTACTGTGCAGAGTCCATACATACAGAATAAGAAGAGATACTGAGAATTACACCCGACATACAGGACAAGAGAAGTAGTACTGTGCAGAGTCCATACATACAGAATAAGAACAGATACCGAGAATTACACCCGACATACAGGACAGGAGAAGTAGTACTGTGCAGAGTCCATACATACAGAATAAGGACAGATACCGAGAATTACACCCGACATACAGGACAGGAGAAGTAGTACTGTGCAGAGTCCATACATACAGAATAAGAACAGATACCGAGAATTACACCCGACATACAGGACAAGAGAAGTAGTACTGTGCAGAGTCCATACATACAGAATAAGAAGAGATACTGAGAATTACACCCGACATACAGGACAAGAGAAGTGGTACTGTGCAGAGTCCATACATACAGAATAAGAAGAGATACTGAGAATTACACCCGACATACAGGACAAGAGAAGTAGTACTGTGCAGAGTCCATACATACAGAATAAGAACAGATACCGAGAATTACACCCGACATACAGGACAGGAGAAGTAGTACTGTGCAGAGTCCATACATACAGAATAAGGACAGATACCGAGAATTACACCCGACATACAGGACAGGAGAAGTAGTACTGTGCAGAGTCCATACATACAGAATAAGAACAGATACCGAGAATTACACCCGACATACAGGACAAGAGAAGTAGTACTGTGCAGAGTCCATACATACAGAATAAGAACAGATACTGAGAATTGCACCCGACATACAGGACAGGAGAAGTAGTACTGTGCAGAGTCCATACATATAGAATAAGAACAGATACTGAGAATTACACCCGACATACAGGACAGGAGAAGTAGTACTGTGCAGAGTCCATACATACAGAATAAGAAGAGATACTGAGAATTACACCCGACATACAGGACAGGAGAAGTAGTACTGTGCAGAGTCCATACATACAGAATAAGAACAGATACCGAGAATTACACCCGACATACAGGACAAGAGAAGTAGTACTGTGCAGAGTCCATACATACAGAATAAGAAGAGATACTGAGAATTACACCCGACATACAGGACAGGAGAAGTAGTACTGTGCAGAGTCCATACATACAGAATAAGAAGAGATACCGAGAATTACACCCGACATACAGGACAGGAGAAGTAGTACTGTGCAGAGTCCATACATACAGAATAAGAAGAGATACCGAGAATTACACCCGACATACAGGACAAGAGAAGTAGTACTGTGCAGAGTCCATACATACAGAATAAGAACAGATACCGAGAATTACACCCGACATACAGGACAAGAGAAGTAGTACTGTGCAGAGTCCATACATACAGAATAAGAAGAGATACTGAGAATTGCACCCGACATACAGGACAAGAGAAGTAGTACTGTGCAGAGTCCATACATACAGAATAAGAACAGATACCGAGAATTACACCCGACATACAGGACAGGAGAAGTAGTACTGTGCTGAGTCCATACATACAGAATAAGAACAGATACTGAGAATTACACCCGACATACAGGACAAGAGAAGTAGTACTGTGCAGAGTCCATACATACAGAATAAGAACAGATACTGAGAATTACACCCGACATACAGGACAAGAGAAGTAGTACTGTGCAGAGTCCATACATACAGAATAAGAAGAGATACTGAGAATTACACCCCGACATACAGGACAAGAGAAGTAGTACTGTGCAGAGTCCATACATACAGAATAAGAACAGATACTGAGAATTACACCCGACATACAGGACAAGAGAAGTAGTACTGTGCAGAGTCCATACATACAGAATAAGAAGAGATACTGAGAATTACACCCGACATACAGGACAAGAGAAGTAGTACTGTGCAGAGTCCATACATACAGAATAAGAAGAGATACTGAGAATTACACCCGACATACAGGACAGGAGAAGTAGTACTGTGCAGAGTCCATACATACAGAATAAGAACAGATACTGAGAATTACACCCGACATACAGGACAGGAGAAGTAGTACTGTGCAGAGTCCATACATACAGAATAAGAAGAGATACCGAGAATTACACCCGACATACAGGACAGGAGAAGTAGTACTGTGCAGAGTCCATACATACAGAATAAGAACAGATACCGAGAATTACACCCGACATACAGGACAGGAGAAGTAGTACTGTGCAGAGTCCATACATACAGAATAAGAACAGATACCGAGAATTACACCCAACATACAGGACAAGAGAAGTAGTACTGTGCAGAGTCCATACATACAGAATAAGGAGAGATACTGAGAATTACACCCGACATACAGGACAAGAGAAGTAGTACTGTGCAGAGTCCATACATACAGAATAAGAACAGATACCGAGAATTACACCCGACATACAGGACAAGAGAAGTGGTACTGTGCAGAGTCCATACATACAGAATAAGAACAGATACTGAGAATTACACCCGACATACAGGACAGGAGAAGTAGTACTGTGCAGAGTCCATACATACAGAATAAGAAGAGATACTGAGAATTACACCCGACATACAGGACAGGAGAAGTAGTACTGTGCAGAGTCCATACATACAGAATAAGAACAGATACTGAGAATTACACCCGACATACAGGACAAGAGAAGTAGTACTGTGCAGAGTCCATACATACAGAATAAGAAGAGATACTGAGAATTACACCCGACATACAGGACAGGAGAAGTAGTACTGTGCAGAGTCCATACATACAGAATAAGAAGATACCGAGAATTACACCCGACATACAGGACAAGAGAAGTAGTACTGTGCAGAGTCCATACATACAGAATAAGAACAGATACTGAGAATTACACCCGACATACAGGACAGGAGAAGTAGTACTGTGCAGAGTCCATACATACAGAATAAGAAGAGATACCGAGAATTACACCCGACATACAGGACAAGAGAAGTAGTACTGTGCAGAGTCCATACATACAGAATAAGAACAGATACTGAGAATTACACCCGACATACAGGACAGGAGAAGTAGTACTGTGCAGAGTCCATACATACAGAATAAGAAGAGATACCGAGAATTACACCCGACATACAGGACAAGAGAAGTAGTACTGTGCAGAGTCCATACATACAGAATAAGAACAGATACTGAGAATTACACCCGACATACAGGACAAGAGAAGTAGTACTGTGCAGAGTCCATACATACAGAATAAGAACAGATACCGAGAATTACACCCGACATACAGGACAAGAGAAGTAGTACTGTGCAGAGTCCATACATACAGAATAAGAACAGATACTGAGAATTACACCCGACATACAGGACAAGAGAAGTAGTACTGTGCAGAGTCCATACATACAGAATAAGAACAGATACCGAGAATTACACCCGACATACAGGACAGGAGAAGTAGTACTGTGCAGAGTCCATACATACAGAATAAGAAGAGATACCGAGAATTACACCCGACATACAGGACAAGAGAAGTAGTACTGTGCAGAGTCCATACATACAGAATAAGAACAGATACTGAGAATTACACCCGACATACAGGACAAGAGAAGTAGTACTGTGCAGAGTCCATACATACAGAATAAGAACAGATACCGAGAATTACACCCGACATACAGGACAAGAGAAGTAGTACTGTGCAGAGTCCATACATACAGAATAAGAACAGATACTGAGAATTACACCCGACATACAGGACAGGAGAAGTAGTACTGTGCAGAGTCCATACATACAGAATAAGAACAGATACCGAGAATTACACCCGACATACAGGACAGGAGAAGTAGTACTGTGCAGAGTCCATACATACAGAATAAGAAGAGATACCGAGAATTACACCCGACATACAGGACAGGAGAAGTAGTACTGTGCAGAGTCCATACATACAGAATAAGAACAGATACTGAGAATTACACCCGACATACAGGACAAGAGAAGTAGTACTGTGCAGAGTCCATACATACAGAATAAGAAGAGATACTGAGAATTACACCCGACATACAGGACAAGAGAAGTAGTACTGTGCAGAGTCCATACATACAGAATAAGAACAGATACTGAGAATTACACCCGACATACAGGACAAGAGAAGTAGTACTGTGCAGAGTCCATACATACAGAATAAGAACAGATACTGAGAATTACACCCGACATACAGGACAAGAGAAGTGGTACTGTGCAGAGTCCATACATACAGAATAAGAACAGATACTGAGAATTACACCCGACATACAGGACAAGAGAAGTAGTACTGTGCAGAGTCCATACATACAGAATAAGAAGAGATACTGAGAATTACACCCGACATACAGGACAAGAGAAGTAGTACTGTGCAGAGTCCATACATACAGAATAAGAAGAGATACCGAGAATTACACCCGACATACAGGACAAGAGAAGTAGTACTGTGCAGAGTCCATACATACAGAATAAGAACAGATACTGAGAATTACACCCGACATACAGGACAAGAGAAGTAGTACTGTGCAGAGTCCATACATACAGAATAAGAACAGATACTGAGAATTACACCCGACATACAGGACAAGAGAAGTGGTACTGTGCAGAGTCCATACATACAGAATAAGAACAGATACCGAGAATTACACCCGACATACAGGACAAGAGAAGTGGTACTGTGCAGAGTCCATACATACAGAATAAGAACAGATACTGAGAATTACACCCGACATACAGGACAAGAGAAGTGGTACTGTGCAGAGTCCATACATACAGAATAAGAACAGATACTGAGAATTACACCCGACATACAGGACAAGAGAAGTAGTACTGTGCAGAGTCCATACATACAGAATAAGAAGAGATACTGAGAATTACACCCGACATACAGGACAAGAGAAGTAGTACTGTGCAGAGTCCATACATACAGAATAAGAACAGATACTGAGAATTACACCCGACATACAGGACAAGAGAAGTAGTACTGTGCAGAGTCCATACATACAGAATAAGAAGAGATACTGAGAATTACACCCGACATACAGGACAGGAGAAGTAGTACTGTGCAGAGTCCATACATACAGAATAAGAACAGATACTGAGAATTACACCCGACATACAGGACAAGAGAAGTAGTACTGTGCAGAGTCCATACATACAGAATAAGAAGAGATACTGAGAATTACACCCGACATACAGGACAGGAGAAGTAGTACTGTGCAGAGTCCATACATACAGAATAAGAACAGATACTGAGAATTACACCCGACATACAGGACAGGAGAAGTAGTACTGTGCAGAGTCCATACATACAGAATAAGAACAGATACCGAGAATTACACCCGACATACAGGACAAGAGAAGTAGTACTGTGCAGAGTCCATACATACAGAATAAGAACAGATACCGAGAATTACACCCGACATACAGGACAGGAGAAGTAGTACTGTGCAGAGTCCATACATACAGAATAAGGACAGATACCGAGAATTACACCCGACATACAGGACAGGAGAAGTAGTACTGTGCAGAGTCCATACATACAGAATAAGAAGATACCGAGAATTACACCCGACATACAGGACAAGAGAAGTAGTACTGTGCAGAGTCCATACATACAGAATAAGAAGAGATACCGAGAATTACACCCGACATACAGGACAGGAGAAGTAGTACTGTGCAGAGTCCATACATACAGAATAAGGACAGATACCGAGAATTACACCCGACATACCGGACAAGAGAAGTAGTACTGTGCAGAGTCCATACATACAGAATAAGGACAGATACCGAGAATTACACCCGACATACAGGACAAGAGAAGTAGTACTGTGCAGAGTCCATACATACAGAATAAGAAGAGATACCGAGAATTACACCCGACATACAGGACAAGAGAAGTAGTACTGTGCAGAGTCCATACATACAGAATAAGGACAGATACTGAGAATTACACCCGACATACAGGACAAGAGAAGTAGTACTGTGCAGAGTCCATACATACAGAATAAGAAGAGATACTGAGAATTACACCCGACATACAGGACAAGAGAAGTAGTACTGTGCAGAGTCCATACATACAGAATAAGAAGAGATACTGAGAATTACACCCGACATACAGGACAAGAGAAGTAGTACTGTGCAGAGTCCATACATACAGAATAAGAAGAGATACTGAGAATTACACCCGACATACAGGACAAGAGAAGTAGTACTGTGCAGAGTCCATACATACAGAATAAGAAGAGATACTGAGAATTACACCCGACATACAGGACAAGAGAAGTAGTACTGTGCAGAGTCCATACATACAGAATAAGAAGAGATACTGAGAATTACACCCGACATACAGGACAAGAGAAGTAGTACTGTGCAGAGTCCATACATACAGAATAAGAACAGATACTGAGAATTACACCCGACATACAGGACAGGAGAAGTAGTACTGTGCAGAGTCCATACATACAGAATAAGAACAGATACTGAGAATTACACCCGACATACAGGACAAGAGAAGTAGTACTGTGCAGAGTCCATACATACAGAATAAGAACAGATACTGAGAATTACACCCGACATACAGGACAAGAGAAGTAGTACTGTGCAGAGTCCATACATACAGAATAAGAACAGATACCGAGAATTACACCCGACATACAGGACAAGAGAAGTAGTACTGTGCAGAGTCCATACATACAGAATAAGAACAGATACCGAGAATTACACCCGACATACAGGACAAGAGAAGTAGTACTGTGCAGAGTCCATACATACAGAATAAGGACAGATACCGAGAATTACACCCGACATACAGGACAGGAGAAGTAGTACTGTGCAGAGTCCATACATACAGAATAAGAAGAGATACTGAGAATTACACCCGACATACAGGACAAGAGAAGTAGTACTGTGCAGAGTCCATACATACAGAATAAGAACAGATACTGAGAATTACACCCGACATACAGGACAGGAGAAGTAGTACTGTGCAGAGTCCATACATACAGAATAAGAACAGATACTGAGAATTACACCCGACATACAGGACAGGAGAAGTAGTACTGTGCAGAGTCCATACATACAGAATAAGAAGAGATACCGAGAATTACACCCGACATACAGGACAAGAGAAGTAGTACTGTGCAGAGTCCATACATACAGAATAAGAAGAGATACTGAGAATTACACCCCGACATACAGGACAAGAGAAGTAGTACTGTGCAGAGTCCATACATACAGAATAAGAAGAGATACTGAGAATTACACCCGACATACAGGACAAGAGAAGTAGTACTGTGCAGAGTCCATACATACAGAATAAGAACAGATACTGAGAATTACACCCGACATACAGGACAGGAGAAGTAGTACTGTGCAGAGTCCATACATACAGAATAAGAAGAGATACCGAGAATTACACCCGACATACAGGACAAGAGAAGTAGTACTGTGCAGAGTCCATACATACAGAATAAGAACAGATACCGAGAATTACACCCGACATACAGGACAGGAGAAGTAGTACTGTGCAGAGTCCATACATACAGAATAAGAACAGATACTGAGAATTACACCCGACATACAGGACAGGAGAAGTAGTACTGTGCAGAGTCCATACATACAGAATAAGAACAGATACCGAGAATTACACCCGACATACAGGACAGGAGAAGTAGTACTGTGCAGAGTCCATACATACAGAATAAGAACAGATACCGAGAATTACACCCAACATACAGGACAAGAGAAGTAGTACTGTGCAGAGTCCATACATACAGAATAAGAACAGATACCGAGAATTACACCCAACATACAGGACAAGAGAAGTAGTACTGTGCAGAGTCCATACATACAGAATAAGAACAGATACTGAGAATTACACCCGACATACAGGACAGGAGAAGTAGTACTGTGCAGAGTCCATACATACAGAATAAGAAGAGATACCGAGAATTACACCCGACATACAGGACAAGAGAAGTAGTACTGTGCAGAGTCCATACATACAGAATAAGAACAGATACTGAGAATTACACCCGACATACAGGACAAGAGAAGTAGTACTGTGCAGAGTCCATACATACAGAATAAGAAGAGATACCGAGAATTACACCCGACATACAGGACAAGAGAAGTAGTACTGTGCAGAGTCCATACATACAGAATAAGAACAGATACTGAGAATTACACCCGACATACAGGACAAGAGAAGTAGTACTGTGCAGAGTCCATACATACAGAATAAGAAGAGATACTGAGAATTACACCCGACATACAGGACAAGAGAAGTAGTACTGTGCAGAGTCCATACATACAGAATAAGAACAGATACTGAGAATTACACCCGACATACAGGACAGGAGAAGTAGTACTGTGCAGAGTCCATACATACAGAATAAGAACAGATACTGAGAATTACACCCGACATACAGGACAGGAGAAGTAGTACTGTGCAGAGTCCATACATACAGAATAAGAAGAGATACCGAGAATTACACCCGACATACAGGACAAGAGAAGTAGTACTGTGCAGAGTCCATACATACAGAATAAGAACAGATACCGAGAATTACACCCGACATACAGGACAAGAGAAGTAGTACTGTGCAGAGTCCATACATACAGAATAAGAACAGATACCGAGAATTACACCCGACATACAGGACAGGAGAAGTAGTACTGTGCAGAGTCCATACATACAGAATAAGAACAGATACTGAGAATTACACCCGACATACAGGACAGGAGAAGTAGTACTGTGCAGAGTCCATACATACAGAATAAGAAGAGATACCGAGAATTACACCCGACATACAGGACAAGAGAAGTAGTACTGTGCAGAGTCCATACATACAGAATAAGAACAGATACCGAGAATTACACCCGACATACAGGACAAGAGAAGTAGTACTGTGCAGAGTCCATACATACAGAATAAGGACAGATACCGAGAATTACACCCGACATACAGGACAAGAGAAGTAGTACTGTGCAGAGTCCATACATACAGAATAAGAACAGATACTGAGAATTACACCCGACATACAGGACAAGAGAAGTAGTACTGTGCAGAGTCCATACATACAGAATAAGAAGAGATACCGAGAATTACACCCGACATACAGGACAAGAGAAGTAGTACTGTGCAGAGTCCATACATACAGAATAAGAACAGATACCGAGAATTACACCCGACATACAGGACAGGAGAAGTAGTACTGTGCAGAGTCCATACATACAGAATAAGAACAGATACCGAGAATTACACCCGACATACAGGACAAGAGAAGTAATACTGTGCAGAGTCCATACATACAGAATAAGAACAGATACCGAGAATTACACCCGACATACAGGACAAGAGAAGTAGTACTGTGCAGAGTCCATACATACAGAATAAGAACAGATACCGAGAATTACACCCGACATACAGGACAAGAGAAGTAGTACTGTGCAGAGTCCATACATACAGAATAAGAACAGATACTGAGAATTACACCCGACATACAGGACAGGAGAAGTAGTACTGTGCAGAGTCCATACATACAGAATAAGAAGAGATACTGAGAATTGCACCCGACATACAGGACAAGAGAAGTGGTACTGTGCAGAGTCCATACATACAGAATAAGAACAGATACCGAGAATTACACCCGACATACAGGACAAGAGAAGTAGTACTGTGCAGAGTCCATACATACAGAATAAGAACAGATACCGAGAATTACACCCGACATACAGGACAAGAGAAGTAGTACTGTGCAGAGTCCATACATACAGAATAAGAAGAGATACCGAGAATTACACCCGACATACAGGACAAGAGAAGTAGTACTGTGCAGAGTCCATACATACAGAATAAGAACAGATACTGAGAATTACACCCGACATACAGGACAAGAGAAGTAGTACTGTGCAGAGTCCATACATACAGAATAAGAACAGATACTGAGAATTACACCCGACATACAGGACAAGAGAAGTAGTACTGTGCAGAGTCCATACATACAAAATAAGAACAGATACCGAGAATTACACCCGACGTACAGGACAAGAGAAGTAGTACTGTGCAGAGTCCATACATACAGAATAAGAACAGATACTGAGAATTACACCCGACATACAGGACAAGAGAAGTAGTACTGTGCAGAGTCCATACATACAGAATAAGAACAGATACCGAGAATTACACCCGACATACAGGACAAGAGAAGTAGTACTGTGCAGAGTCCATACATACAGAATAAGAAGAGATACTGAGAATTACACCCGACATACAGGACAAGAGAAGTAGTACTGTGCAGAGTCCATACATACAGAATAAGAACAGATACTGAGAATTACACCCGACATACAGGACAAGAGAAGTAGTACTGTGCAGAGTCCATACATACAGAATAAGAACAGATACCGAGAATTACACCTGACATACAGGACAGGAGAAGTAGTACTGTGCAGAGTCCATACATACAGAATAAGAACAGATACCGAGAATTACACCCGACATACAGGACAGGAGAAGTAGTACTGTGCAGAGTCCATGCATACAGAATAAGAAGAGATACTGAGAATTACACCCGACATACAGGACAGGAGAAGTAGTACTGTGCAGAGTCCATACATACAGAATAAGAACAGATACTGAGAATTACACCCGACATACAGGACAAGAGAAGTAGTACTGTGCAGAGTCCATACATACAGAATAAGAACAGATACTGAGAATTACACCCGACATACAGGACAAGAGAAGTAGTACTGTGCAGAGTCCATACATACAGAATAAGAAGATACCGAGAATTACACCCGACATACAGGACAAGAGAAGTAGTACTGTGCAGAGTCCATACATACAGAATAAGAAGAGATACTGAGAATTACACCCGACATACAGGACAAGAGAAGTAGTACTGTGCAGAGTCCATACATACAGAATAAGAACAGATACTGAGAATTACACCCGACATACAGGACAAGAGAAGTAGTACTGTGCAGAATCCATACATACAGAATAAGAACAGATAATGAGAATTACACCCGACATACAGGACAAGAGAAGTAGTACTGTGCAGAGTCCATACATACAGAATAAGAACAGATACCGAGAATTACACCCGACATACAGGACAAGAGAAGTAGTACTGTGCAGAGTCCATACATACAGAATAAGAACAGATACCGAGAATTACACCCGACATACAGGACAGGAGAAGTGGTACTGTGCAGAGTCCATACATACAGAATAAGAAGAGATACCGAGAATTACACCCGACATACAGGACAGGAGAAGTAGTACTGTGCAGAGTCCATACATACAGAATAAGAACAGATACTGAGAATTACACCCGACATACAGGACAAGAGAAGTAGTACTGTGCAGAGTCCATACATACAGAATAAGAAGAGATACTGAGAATTACACCCGACATACAGGACAGGAGAAGTAGTACTGTGCAGAGTCCATACATACAGAATAAGAAGAGATACTGAGAATTACACCCGACATACAGGACAAGAGAAGTAGTACTGTGCAGAGTCCATACATACAGAATAAGAAGAGATACCGAGAATTACACCCGACATACAGGACAAGAGAAGTAGTACTGTGCAGAGTCCATACATACAGAATAAGAAGAGATACTGAGAATTACACCCGACATACAGGACAGGAGAAGTAGTACTGTGCAGAGTCCATACATACAGAATAAGGACAGATACTGAGAATTACACCCGACATACAGGACAAGAGAAGTAGTACTGTGCAGAGTCCATACATACAGAATAAGGACAGATACTGAGAATTACACCCGACATACAGGACAAGAGAAGTAGTACTGTGCAGAGTCCATACATACAGAATAAGAACAGATACTGAGAATTACACCCGACATACAGGACAGGAGAAGTAGTACTGTGCAGAGTCCATACATACAGAATAAGAAGAGATACCGAGAATTACACCCGACATACAGGACAAGAGAAGTAGTACTGTGCAGAGTCCATACATACAGAATAAGAACAGATACTGAGAATTACACCCGACATACAGGACAAGAGAAGTAGTACTGTGCAGAGTCCATACATACAGAATAAGAACAGATACCGAGAATTACACCCGACATACAGGACAAGAGAAGTAGTACTGTGCAGAGTCCATACATACAGAATAAGAACAGATACCGAGAATTACACCCGACATACAGGACAGGAGAAGTGGTACTGTGCAGAGTCCATACATACAGAATAAGGACAGATACCGAGAATTACACCCGACATACAGGACAGGAGAAGTAGTACTGTGCAGAGTCCATACATACAGAATAAGAACAGATACCGAGAATTACACCCGACATACAGGACAAGAGAAGTAGTACTGTGCAGAGTCCATACATACAGAATAAGAACAGATACTGAGAATTACACCCGACATACAGGACAAGAGAAGTAGTACTGTGCAGAGTCCATACATACAGAATAAGAACAGATACTGAGAATTACACCCGACATACAGGACAGGAGAAGTAGTACTGTGCAGAGTCCATACATACAGAATAAGAACAGATACCGAGAATTACACCCGACATACAGGACAGGAGAAGTAGTACTGTGCAGAGTCCATACATACAGAATAAGAACAGATACTGAGAATTACACCCGACATACAGGACAGGAGAAGTAGTACTGTGCAGAGTCCATACATACAGAATAAGAACAGATACCGAGAATTACACCCGACATACAGGACAGGAGAAGTAGTACTGTGCAGAGTCCATACATACAGAATAAGAAGAGATACTGAGAATTACACCCGACATACAGGACAAGAGAAGTAGTACTGTGCAGAGTCCATACATACAGAATAAGAAGAGATACCGAGAATTACACCCGACATACAGGACAGGAGAAGTGGTACTGTGCAGAGTCCATACATACAGAATAAGAACAGATACAGAGAATTACACCCGACATACAGGACAAGAGAAGTAGTACTGTGCAGAGTCCATACATACAGAATAAGAACAGATACTGAGAATTACACCCGGCATACAGGACAAGAGAAGTAGTACTGTGCAGAGTCCATACATACAGAATAAGAACAGATACTGAGAATTACACCCGACATACAGGACAGGAGAAGTAGTACTGTGCAGAGTCCATACATACAGAATAAGAAGAGATACCGAGAATTACACCCGACATACAGGACAAGAGAAGTAGTACTGTGCAGAGTCCATACATACAGAATAAGAACAGATACTGAGAATTACACCCGACATACAGGACAGGAGAAGTAGTACTGTGCAGAGTCCATACATACAGAATAAGAAGAGATACCGAGAATTACACCCGACATACAGGACAAGAGAAGTAGTACTGTGCAGAGTCCATACATACAGAATAAGAACAGATACTGAGAATTACACCCGACATACAGGACAAGAGAAGTAGTACTGTGCAGAGTCCATACATACAGAATAAGAACAGATACCGAGAATTACACCCGACATACAGGACAAGAGAAGTAGTACTGTGCAGAGTCCATACATACAGAATAAGAACAGATACTGAGAATTACACCCGACATACAGGACAAGAGAAGTAGTACTGTGCAGAGTCCATACATACAGAATAAGAACAGATACCGAGAATTACACCCGACATACAGGACAGGAGAAGTAGTACTGTGCAGAGTCCATACATACAGAATAAGAAGAGATACCGAGAATTACACCCGACATACAGGACAAGAGAAGTAGTACTGTGCAGAGTCCATACATACAGAATAAGAACAGATACTGAGAATTACACCCGACATACAGGACAAGAGAAGTAGTACTGTGCAGAGTCCATACATACAGAATAAGAACAGATACCGAGAATTACACCCGACATACAGGACAAGAGAAGTAGTACTGTGCAGAGTCCATACATACAGAATAAGAACAGATACTGAGAATTACACCCGACATACAGGACAGGAGAAGTAGTACTGTGCAGAGTCCATACATACAGAATAAGAACAGATACCGAGAATTACACCCGACATACAGGACAGGAGAAGTAGTACTGTGCAGAGTCCATACATACAGAATAAGAAGAGATACCGAGAATTACACCCGACATACAGGACAAGAGAAGTAGTACTGTGCAGAGTCCATACATACAGAATAAGAACAGATACTGAGAATTACACCCGACATACAGGACAAGAGAAGTAGTACTGTGCAGAGTCCATACATACAGAATAAGAAGAGATACTGAGAATTACACCCGACATACAGGACAAGAGAAGTAGTACTGTGCAGAGTCCATACATACAGAATAAGAACAGATACTGAGAATTACACCCGACATACAGGACAAGAGAAGTAGTACTGTGCAGAGTCCATACATACAGAATAAGAACAGATACTGAGAATTACACCCGACATACAGGACAAGAGAAGTGGTACTGTGCAGAGTCCATACATACAGAATAAGAACAGATACTGAGAATTACACCCGACATACAGGACAAGAGAAGTAGTACTGTGCAGAGTCCATACATACAGAATAAGAAGAGATACTGAGAATTACACCCGACATACAGGACAAGAGAAGTAGTACTGTGCAGAGTCCATACATACAGAATAAGAACAGATACTGAGAATTACACCCGACATACAGGACAAGAGAAGTGGTACTGTGCAGAGTCCATACATACAGAATAAGAACAGATACCGAGAATTACACCCGACATACAGGACAAGAGAAGTGGTACTGTGCAGAGTCCATACATACAGAATAAGAACAGATACTGAGAATTACACCCGACATACAGGACAAGAGAAGTGGTACTGTGCAGAGTCCATACATACAGAATAAGAACAGATACTGAGAATTACACCCGACATACAGGACAAGAGAAGTAGTACTGTGCAGAGTCCATACATACAGAATAAGAAGAGATACTGAGAATTACACCCGACATACAGGACAAGAGAAGTAGTACTGTGCAGAGTCCATACATACAGAATAAGAACAGATACTGAGAATTACACCCGACATACAGGACAAGAGAAGTAGTACTGTGCAGAGTCCATACATACAGAATAAGAAGAGATACTGAGAATTACACCCGACATACAGGACAGGAGAAGTAGTACTGTGCAGAGTCCATACATACAGAATAAGAACAGATACTGAGAATTACACCCGACATACAGGACAAGAGAAGTAGTACTGTGCAGAGTCCATACATACAGAATAAGAAGAGATACTGAGAATTACACCCGACATACAGGACAGGAGAAGTAGTACTGTGCAGAGTCCATACATACAGAATAAGAACAGATACTGAGAATTACACCCGACATACAGGACAGGAGAAGTAGTACTGTGCAGAGTCCATACATACAGAATAAGAACAGATACCGAGAATTACACCCGACATACAGGACAAGAGAAGTAGTACTGTGCAGAGTCCATACATACAGAATAAGAAGAGATACCGAGAATTACACCCGACATACAGGACAGGAGAAGTAGTACTGTGCAGAGTCCATACATACAGAATAAGAACAGATACCGAGAATTACACCCGACATACAGGACAGGAGAAGTAGTACTGTGCAGAGTCCATACATACAGAATAAGGACAGATACCGAGAATTACACCCGACATACAGGACAGGAGAAGTAGTACTGTGCAGAGTCCATACATACAGAATAAGAAGATACCGAGAATTACACCCGACATACAGGACAAGAGAAGTAGTACTGTGCAGAGTCCATACATACAGAATAAGAAGAGATACCGAGAATTACACCCGACATACAGGACAGGAGAAGTAGTACTGTGCAGAGTCCATACATACAGAATAAGGACAGATACCGAGAATTACACCCGACATACCGGACAAGAGAAGTAGTACTGTGCAGAGTCCATACATACAGAATAAGGACAGATACCGAGAATTACACCCGACATACAGGACAAGAGAAGTAGTACTGTGCAGAGTCCATACATACAGAATAAGAAGAGATACCGAGAATTACACCCGACATACAGGACAAGAGAAGTAGTACTGTGCAGAGTCCATACATACAGAATAAGGACAGATACTGAGAATTACACCCGACATACAGGACAAGAGAAGTAGTACTGTGCAGAGTCCATACATACAGAATAAGAAGAGATACTGAGAATTACACCCGACATACAGGACAAGAGAAGTAGTACTGTGCAGAGTCCATACATACAGAATAAGAAGAGATACTGAGAATTACACCCGACATACAGGACAAGAGAAGTAGTACTGTGCAGAGTCCATACATACAGAATAAGAAGAGATACTGAGAATTACACCCGACATACAGGACAAGAGAAGTAGTACTGTGCAGAGTCCATACATACAGAATAAGAAGAGATACTGAGAATTACACCCGACATACAGGACAAGAGAAGTAGTACTGTGCAGAGTCCATACATACAGAATAAGAAGAGATACTGAGAATTACACCCGACATACAGGACAAGAGAAGTAGTACTGTGCAGAGTCCATACATACAGAATAAGAACAGATACTGAGAATTACACCCGACATACAGGACAGGAGAAGTAGTACTGTGCAGAGTCCATACATACAGAATAAGAACAGATACTGAGAATTACACCCGACATACAGGACAAGAGAAGTAGTACTGTGCAGAGTCCATACATACAGAATAAGAACAGATACTGAGAATTACACCCGACATACAGGACAAGAGAAGTAGTACTGTGCAGAGTCCATACATACAGAATAAGGACAGATACCGAGAATTACACCCGACATACAGGACAAGAGAAGTAGTACTGTGCAGAGTCCATACATACAGAATAAGAAGAGATACCGAGAATTACACCCGACATACAGGACAGGAGAAGTAGTACTGTGCAGAGTCCATACATACAGAATAAGGACAGATACTGAGAATTACACCCGACATACAGGACAAGAGAAGTAGTACTGTGCAGAGTCCATACATACAGAATAAGAACAGATACTGAGAATTACACCCGACATACAGGACAAGAGAAGTAGTACTGTGCAGAGTCCATACATACAGAATAAGAACAGATACCGAGAATTACACCCGACATACAGGACAAGAGAAGTAGTACTGTGCAGAGTCCATACATACAGAATAAGAACAGATACCGAGAATTACACCCGACATACAGGACAAGAGAAGTAGTACTGTGCAGAGTCCATACATACAGAATAAGGACAGATACCGAGAATTACACCCGACATACAGGACAGGAGAAGTAGTACTGTGCAGAGTCCATACATACAGAATAAGAAGAGATACTGAGAATTACACCCGACATACAGGACAAGAGAAGTAGTACTGTGCAGAGTCCATACATACAGAATAAGAACAGATACTGAGAATTACACCCGACATACAGGACAGGAGAAGTAGTACTGTGCAGAGTCCATACATACAGAATAAGAACAGATACTGAGAATTACACCCGACATACAGGACAGGAGAAGTAGTACTGTGCAGAGTCCATACATACAGAATAAGAAGAGATACCGAGAATTACACCCGACATACAGGACAAGAGAAGTAGTACTGTGCAGAGTCCATACATACAGAATAAGAAGAGATACTGAGAATTACACCCCGACATACAGGACAAGAGAAGTAGTACTGTGCAGAGTCCATACATACAGAATAAGAAGAGATACTGAGAATTACACCCGACATACAGGACAAGAGAAGTAGTACTGTGCAGAGTCCATACATACAGAATAAGAACAGATACTGAGAATTACACCCGACATACAGGACAGGAGAAGTAGTACTGTGCAGAGTCCATACATACAGAATAAGAAGAGATACCGAGAATTACACCCGACATACAGGACAAGAGAAGTAGTACTGTGCAGAGTCCATACATACAGAATAAGAACAGATACCGAGAATTACACCCGACATACAGGACAGGAGAAGTAGTACTGTGCAGAGTCCATACATACAGAATAAGAACAGATACTGAGAATTACACCCGACATACAGGACAGGAGAAGTAGTACTGTGCAGAGTCCATACATACAGAATAAGAACAGATACCGAGAATTACACCCGACATACAGGACAGGAGAAGTAGTACTGTGCAGAGTCCATACATACAGAATAAGAACAGATACCGAGAATTACACCCAACATACAGGACAAGAGAAGTAGTACTGTGCAGAGTCCATACATACAGAATAAGAACAGATACCGAGAATTACACCCAACATACAGGACAAGAGAAGTAGTACTGTGCAGAGTCCATACATACAGAATAAGAACAGATACTGAGAATTACACCCGACATACAGGACAGGAGAAGTAGTACTGTGCAGAGTCCATACATACAGAATAAGAAGAGATACCGAGAATTACACCCGACATACAGGACAAGAGAAGTAGTACTGTGCAGAGTCCATACATACAGAATAAGAACAGATACTGAGAATTACACCCGACATACAGGACAAGAGAAGTAGTACTGTGCAGAGTCCATACATACAGAATAAGAAGAGATACCGAGAATTACACCCGACATACAGGACAAGAGAAGTAGTACTGTGCAGAGTCCATACATACAGAATAAGAAGAGATACCGAGAATTACACCCGACATACAGGACAAGAGAAGTAGTACTGTGCAGAGTCCATACATACAGAATAAGAAGAGATACTGAGAATTACACCCGACATACAGGACAAGAGAAGTAGTACTGTGCAGAGTCCATACATACAGAATAAGAACAGATACTGAGAATTACACCCGACATACAGGACAGGAGAAGTAGTACTGTGCAGAGTCCATACATACAGAATAAGAACAGATACCGAGAATTACACCCGACATACAGGACAGGAGAAGTAGTACTGTGCAGAGTCCATACATACAGAATAAGAAGAGATACCGAGAATTACACCCGACATACAGGACAAGAGAAGTAGTACTGTGCAGAGTCCATACATACAGAATAAGAACAGATACCGAGAATTACACCCGACATACAGGACAAGAGAAGTAGTACTGTGCAGAGTCCATACATACAGAATAAGAACAGATACCGAGAATTACACCCGACATACAGGACAGGAGAAGTAGTACTGTGCAGAGTCCATACATACAGAATAAGAACAGATACTGAGAATTACACCCGACATACAGGACAGGAGAAGTAGTACTGTGCAGAGTCCATACATACAGAATAAGAACAGATACCGAGAATTACACCCGACATACAGGACAAGAGAAGTAGTACTGTGCAGAGTCCATACATACAGAATAAGGACAGATACCGAGAATTACACCCGACATACAGGACAAGAGAAGTAGTACTGTGCAGAGTCCATACATACAGAATAAGAAGAGATACCGAGAATTACACCCGACATACAGGACAAGAGAAGTAGTACTGTGCAGAGTCCATACATACAGAATAAGGACAGATACCGAGAATTACACCCGACATACAGGACAGGAGAAGTAGTACTGTGCAGAGTCCATACATACAGAATAAGAACAGATACTGAGAATTACACCCGACATACAGGACAAGAGAAGTAGTACTGTGCAGAGTCCATACATACAGAATAAGAAGAGATACCGAGAATTACACCCGACATACAGGACAAGAGAAGTAGTACTGTGCAGAGTCCATACATACAGAATAAGAACAGATACCGAGAATTACACCCGACATACAGGACAGGAGAAGTAGTACTGTGCAGAGTCCATACATACAGAATAAGAACAGATACCGAGAATTACACCCGACATACAGGACAAGAGAAGTAGTACTGTGCAGAGTCCATACATACAGAATAAGAACAGATACCGAGAATTACACCCGACATACAGGACAAGAGAAGTAGTACTGTGCAGAGTCCATACATACAGAATAAGAACAGATACCGAGAATTACACCCGACATACAGGACAAGAGAAGTAGTACTGTGCAGAGTCCATACATACAGAATAAGAACAGATACTGAGAATTACACCCGACATACAGGACAGGAGAAGTAGTACTGTGCAGAGTCCATACATACAGAATAAGAAGAGATACTGAGAATTGCACCCGACATACAGGACAAGAGAAGTGGTACTGTGCAGAGTCCATACATACAGAATAAGAACAGATACCGAGAATTACACCCGACATACAGGACAAGAGAAGTAGTACTGTGCAGAGTCCATACATACAGAATAAGAACAGATACCGAGAATTACACCCGACATACAGGACAAGAGAAGTAGTACTGTGCAGAGTCCATACATACAGAATAAGAAGAGATACCGAGAATTACACCCGACATACAGGACAAGAGAAGTAGTACTGTGCAGAGTCCATACATACAGAATAAGAACAGATACTGAGAATTACACCCGACATACAGGACAAGAGAAGTAGTACTGTGCAGAGTCCATACATACAGAATAAGAACAGATACTGAGAATTACACCCGACATACAGGACAAGAGAAGTAGTACTGTGCAGAGTCCATACATACAAAATAAGAACAGATACCGAGAATTACACCCGACGTACAGGACAAGAGAAGTAGTACTGTGCAGAGTCCATACATACAGAATAAGAACAGATACTGAGAATTACACCCGACATACAGGACAAGAGAAGTAGTACTGTGCAGAGTCCATACATACAGAATAAGAACAGATACCGAGAATTACACCCGACATACAGGACAAGAGAAGTAGTACTGTGCAGAGTCCATACATACAGAATAAGAAGAGATACTGAGAATTACACCCGACATACAGGACAAGAGAAGTAGTACTGTGCAGAGTCCATACATACAGAATAAGAACAGATACTGAGAATTACACCCGACATACAGGACAAGAGAAGTAGTACTGTGCAGAGTCCATACATACAGAATAAGAACAGATACCGAGAATTACACCTGACATACAGGACAGGAGAAGTAGTACTGTGCAGAGTCCATACATACAGAATAAGAACAGATACTGAGAATTACACCCGACATACAGGACAAGAGAAGTAGTACTGTGCAGAGTCCATACATACAGAATAAGAAGAGATACTGAGAATTACACCCGACATACAGGACAGGAGAAGTAGTACTGTGCAGAGTCCATGCATACAGAATAAGAACAGATACTGAGAATTACACCCGACATACAGGACAAGAGAAGTAGTACTGTGCAGAGTCCATACATACAGAATAAGAACAGATACCGAGAATTACACCCGACATACAGGACAAGAGAAGTAGTACTGTGCAGAGTCCATACATACAGAATAAGAACAGATACTGAGAATTACACCCGACATACAGGACAAGAGAAGTAGTACTGTGCAGAGTCCATACATACAGAATAAGAACAGATACTGAGAATTACACCCGACATACAGGACAAGAGAAGTAGTACTGTGCAGAGTCCATACATACAGAATAAGAACAGATACTGAGAATTACACCCGACATACAGGACAAGAGAAGTAGTACTGTGCAGAGTCCATACATACAGAATAAGAACAGATACCGAGAATTACACCTGACATACAGGACAGGAGAAGTAGTACTGTGCAGAGTCCATACATACAGAATAAGAACAGATACTGAGAATTACACCCGGCATACAGGACAAGAGAAGTAGTACTGTGCAGAGTCCATACATACAGAATAAGAAGAGATACTGAGAATTACACCCGACATACAGGACAGGAGAAGTAGTACTGTGCAGAGTCCATGCATACAGAATAAGAACAGATACTGAGAATTACACCCGACATACAGGACAAGAGAAGTAGTACTGTGCAGAGTCCATACATACAGAATAAGAACAGATACTGAGAATTACACCCGACATACAGGACAAGAGAAGTAGTACTGTGCAGAGTCCATACATACAGAATAAGAAGATACCGAGAATTACACCCGACATACAGGACAAGAGAAGTAGTACTGTGCAGAGTCCATACATACAGAATAAGAAGAGATACTGAGAATTACACCCGACATACAGGACAAGAGAAGTAGTACTGTGCAGAGTCCATACATACAGAATAAGAACAGATACTGAGAATTACACCCGACATACAGGACAAGAGAAGTAGTACTGTGCAGAATCCATACATACAGAATAAGAACAGATAATGAGAATTACACCCGACATACAGGACAAGAGAAGTAGTACTGTGCAGAGTCCATACATACAGAATAAGAACAGATACCGAGAATTACACCCGACATACAGGACAAGAGAAGTAGTACTGTGCAGAGTCCATACATACAGAATAAGAACAGATACCGAGAATTACACCCGACATACAGGACAGGAGAAGTAGTACTGTGCAGAGTCCATACATACAGAATAAGAACAGATACTGAGAATTACACCCGACATACAGGACAAGAGAAGTAGTACTGTGCAGAGTCCATACATACAGAATAAGAAGAGATACTGAGAATTACACCCGACATACAGGACAGGAGAAGTAGTACTGTGCAGAGTCCATACATACAGAATAAGAAGAGATACTGAGAATTACACCCGACATACAGGACAAGAGAAGTAGTACTGTGCAGAGTCCATACATACAGAATAAGAAGAGATACTGAGAATTACACCCGACATACAGGACAGGAGAAGTAGTACTGTGCAGAGTCCATACATACAGAATAAGGACAGATACTGAGAATTACACCCGACATACAGGACAAGAGAAGTAGTACTGTGCAGAGTCCATACATACAGAATAAGGACAGATACTGAGAATTACACCCGACATACAGGACAAGAGAAGTAGTACTGTGCAGAGTCCATACATACAGAATAAGAACAGATACTGAGAATTACACCCGACATACAGGACAGGAGAAGTAGTACTGTGCAGAGTCCATACATACAGAATAAGAAGAGATACCGAGAATTACACCCGACATACAGGACAAGAGAAGTAGTACTGTGCAGAGTCCATACATACAGAATAAGAACAGATACTGAGAATTACACCCGACATACAGGACAAGAGAAGTAGTACTGTGCAGAGTCCATACATACAGAATAAGAACAGATACCGAGAATTACACCCGACATACAGGACAAGAGAAGTAGTACTGTGCAGAGTCCATACATACAGAATAAGAACAGATACCGAGAATTACACCCGACATACAGGACAGGAGAAGTGGTACTGTGCAGAGTCCATACATACAGAATAAGGACAGATACCGAGAATTACACCCGACATACAGGACAGGAGAAGTAGTACTGTGCAGAGTCCATACATACAGAATAAGAACAGATACCGAGAATTACACCCGACATACAGGACAAGAGAAGTAGTACTGTGCAGAGTCCATACATACAGAATAAGAACAGATACCGAGAATTACACCCGACATACAGGACAGGAGAAGTAGTACTGTGCAGAGTCCATACATACAGAATAAGAACAGATACTGAGAATTACACCCGACATACAGGACAGGAGAAGTAGTACTGTGCAGAGTCCATACATACAGAATAAGAAGAGATACTGAGAATTACACCCGACATACAGGACAAGAGAAGTAGTACTGTGCAGAGTCCATACATACAGAATAAGAACAGATACTGAGAATTAGACCCGACATACAGGACAAGAGAAGTAGTACTGTGCAGAGTCCATACATACAGAATAAGAACAGATACTGAGAATTACACCCCACATACAGGACAAGAGAAGTAGTACTGTGCAGAGTCCATACATACAGAATAAGGACAGATACTGAGAATTACACCCGACATACAGGACAAGAGAAGTGGTACTGTGCAGAGTCCATACATACAGAATAAGAACAGATACCGAGAATTACACCCGACATACAGGACAGGAGAAGTGGTACTGTGCAGAGTCCATACATACAGAATAAGAAGAGATACTGAGAATTACACCCGACATACAGGACAGGAGAAGTAGTACTGTGCAGAGTCCATACATACAGAATAAGAAGAGATACTGAGAATTACACCCGACATACAGGACAGGAGAAGTAGTACTGTGCAGAGTCCATACATACAGAATAAGAACAGATACTGAGAATTACACCCGACATACAGGACAAGAGAAGTAGTACTGTGCAGAGTCCATACATACAGAATAAGAACAGATACTGAGAATTACACCCGACATACAGGACAAGAGAAGTAGTACTGTGCAGAGTCCATACATACAGAATAAGGACAGATACCGAGAATTACACCCGACATACAGGACAGGAGAAGTAGTACTGTGCAGAGTCCATACATACAGAATAAGAACAGATACTGAGAATTACACCCGACATACAGGACAGGAGAAGTAGTACTGTGCAGAGTCCATACATACAGAATAAGAAGAGATACTGAGAATTACACCCGGCATACAGGACAAGAGAAGTAGTACTGTGCAGAGTCCATACATACAGAATAAGAAGAGATACTGAGAATTACACCCGACATACAGGACAGGAGAAGTAGTACTGTGCAGAGTCCATACATACAGAATAAGAACAGATACTGAGAATTACACCCGACATACAGGACAAGAGAAGTGGTACTGTGCAGAGTCCATACATACAGAATAAGAAGAGATACCGAGAATTACACCCGACATACAGGACAAGAGAAGTAGTACTGTGCAGAGTCCATACATACAGAATAAGAAGAGATACCGAGAATTACACCCGACATACAGGACAAGAGAAGTAGTACTGTGCAGAGTCCATACATACAGAATAAGGACAGATACCGAGAATTACACCCGACATACAGGACAGGAGAAGTAGTACTGTGCAGAGTCCATACATACAGAATAAGAAGAGATACTGAGAATTACACCCGACATACAGGACAGGAGAAGTGGTACTGTGCAGAGTCCATACATACAGAATAAGAACAGATACTGAGAATTACACCCGACATACAGGACAGGAGAAGTAGTACTGTGCAGAGTCCATACATACAGAATAAGAACAGATACTGAGAATTACACCCGACATACAGGACAAGAGAAGTAGTACTGTGCAGAGTCCATACATACAGAATAAGAAGAGATACCGAGAATTACACCCGACATACAGGACAGGAGAAGTAGTACTGTGCAGAGTCCATCCATACAGAATAAGAACAGATACCGAGAATTACACCCGACATACAGGACAAGAGAAGTAGTACTGTGCAGAGTCCATACATACAGAATAAGAAGAGATACCGAGAATTACACCCGACATACAGGACAAGAGAAGTAGTACTGTGCAGAGTCCATACATACAGAATAAGGACAGATACTGAGAATTACACCCGACATACAGGACAAGAGAAGTAGTACTGTGCAGAGTCCATACATACAGAATAAGAACAGATACTGAGAATTACACCCGACATACAGGACAGGAGAAGTAGTACTGTGCAGAGTCCATACATACAGAATAAGAAGAGATACTGAGAATTACACCCGACATACAGGACAAGAGAAGTAGTACTGTGCAGAGTCCATACATACAGAATAAGAACAGATACCGAGAATTACACCCGACATACAGGACAAGAGAAGTAGTACTGTGCAGAGTCCATACATACAGAATAAGAACAGATACCGAGAATTACATCCGACATACAGGACAGGAGAAGTAGTACTGTGCAGAGTCCATACATACAGAATAAGAACAGATACCGAGAATTACACCCGACATACAGGACAGGAGAAGTAGTACTGTGCAGAGTCCATACATACAGAATAAGAACAGATACTGAGAATTACACCCGACATACAGGACAAGAGAAGTAGTACTGTGCAGAGTCCATACATACAGAATAAGAAGAGATACCGAGAATTACACCCGACATACAGGACAGGAGAAGTAGTACTGTGCAGAGTCCATACATACAGAATAAGAACAGATACTGAGAATTACACCCGACATACAGGACAAGAGAAGTAGTACTGTGCAGAGTCCATACATACAGAATAAGAACAGATACTGAGAATTACACCCGACATACAGGACAAGAGAAGTAGTACTGTGCAGAGTCCATACATACAGAATAAGAACAGATACTGAGAATTACACCCGACATACAGGACAAGAGAAGTAGTACTGTGCAGAGTCCATACATACAGAATAAGAACAGATACCGAGAATTACACCCGACAGACATACAGGACAAGAGAAGTAGTACTGTGCAGAGTCCATACATACAGAATAAGAACAGATACTGAGAATTACACCCGACATACAGGACAGGAGAAGTAGTACTGTGCAGAGTCCATACATACAGAATAAGAAGAGATACCGAGAATTACACCCGGCATACAGGACAAGAGAAGTAGTACTGTGCAGAGTACATACATACAGAATAAGAACAGATACTGAGAATTACACCCAACATACAGGACAAGAGAAGTAGTACTGTGCAGAGTCCATACATACAGAATAAGAACAGATACTGAGAATTACACCCGACATACAGGACAAGAGAAGTAGTACTGTGCAGAGTCCATACATACAGAATAAGAACAGATACCGAGAATTACACCCAACATACAGGACAAGAGAAGTAGTACTGTGCAGAGTCCATACATACAGAATAAGAACAGATACTGAGAATTACACCCGGCATACAGGACAAGAGAAGTAGTACTGTGCAGAGTCCATACATACAGAATAAGAACAGATACTGAGAATTACACCCGACATACAGGACAAGAGAAGTAGTACTGTGCAGAGTCCATACATACAGAATAAGAACAGATACTGAGAATTACACCCAACATACAGGACAAGAGAAGTAGTACTGTGCAGAGTCCATACATACAGAATAAGAACAGATACTGAGAATTACACCCAACATACAGGACAAGAGAAGTGGTACTGTGCAGAGTCCATACATACAGAATAAGAACAGATACTGAGAATTACACCCGACATACAGGACAAGAGAAGTAGTACTGTGCAGAGTCCATACATACAGAATAAGAACAGATACTGAGAATTACACCCAACATACAGGACAAGAGAAGTAGTACTGTGCAGAGTCCATACATACAGAATAAGAACAGATACTGAGAATTACACCCAACATACAGGACAAGAGAAGTAGTACTGTGCAGAGTCCATACATACAGAATTAGAACAGATACTGAGAATTACACCCGACATACAGGACAAGAGAAGTAGTACTGTGCAGAGTCCATACATACAGAATAAGAACAGATACTGAGAATTACACCCGACATACAGGACAAGAGAAGTAGTACTGTGCAGAGTCCATACATACAGAATAAGAACAGATACCGAGAATTACACCCGACATACAGGACAAGAGAAGTGATACTGTGCAGAGTCCATACATACAGAATAAGAACAGATACTGAGAATTACACCCGACATACAGGACAAGAGAAGTAGTACTGTGCAGAGTCCATACATACAGAATAAGAACAGATACTGAGAATTACACCCAACATACAGGACAAGAGAAGTAGTACTGTGCAGAGTCCATACATACAGAATAAGAACAGATACTGAGAATTACACCCAACATACAGGACAAGAGAAGTAGTACTGTGCAGAGTCCATACATACAGAATTAGAACAGATACTGAGAATTACACCCGACATACAGGACAAGAGAAGTAGTACTGTGCAGAGTCCATACATACAGAATAAGAACAGATACTGAGAATTACACCCGACATACAGGACAAGAGAAGTGGTACTGTGCAGAGTCCATACATACAGAATAAGAACAGATACTGAGAATTACACCCAACATACAGGACAAGAGAAGTAGTACTGTGCAGAGTCCATACATACAGAATAAGAACAGATACCGAGAATTACACCCGACATACAGGACAAGAGAAGTAGTACTGTGCAGAGTCCATGCATACAGAATAAGAACAGATACCGAGAATTACACCCGACATACAGGACAAGAGAAGTAGTACTGTGCAGAGTCCATACATACAGAATAAGAAGAGATACTGAGAATTACACCCGACATACAGGACAAGAGAAGTAGTACTGTGCAGAGTCCATACATACAGAATAAGAACAGATACCGAGAATTACACCCGACATACAGGACAAGAGAAGTAGTACTGTGCAGAGTCCATACATACAGAATAAGAAGAGATACTGAGAATTACACCCGACATACAGGACAAGAGAAGTAGTACTGTGCAGAGTCCATACATACAGAATAAGAACAGATACCGAGAATTACACCCGGCATACAGGACAAGAGAAGTAGTACTGTGCAGAGTCCATACATACAGAATAAGAACAGATACTGAGAATTACACCCAACATACAGGACAAGAGAAGTAGTACTGTGCAGAGTCCATACATACAGAATTAGAACAGATACCGAGAATTACACCCGGCATACAGGACAAGAGAAGTGGTACTGTGCAGAGTCCATACATACAGAATAAGAACAGATACCGAGAATTACACCCGACATACAGGACAAGAGAAGTAGTACTGTGCAGAGTCCATACATACAGAATAAGAAGAGATACTGAGAATTACATCCGACATACAGGACAAGAGAAGTAGTACTGTGCAGAGTCCATACATACAGAATAAGAACAGATACCGAGAATTACACCCGACATACAGGACAAGAGAAGTAGTACTGTGCAGAGTCCATACATACAGAATAAGAAGAGATACCGAGAATTACACCCGACATACAGGACAAGAGAAGTGGTGCTGTGCAGAGTCCATACATACAGAATAAGAACAGATACTGAGAATTACACCCGACATACAGGACAGGAGAAGTAGTACTGTGCAGAGTCCATACATACAGAATAAGAACAGATACTGAGAATTACACCCGACATACAAGACAAGAGAAGTAGTACTGTGCAGAGTCCATACATACAGAATAAGAACAGATACCGAGAATTACACCCGACATACAGGACAAGAGAAGTAGTACTGTGCAGAGTCCATACATACAGAATAAGAAGAGATACCGAGAATTACACCCGACATACAGGACAAGAGAAGTAGTACTGTGCAGAGTCCATACATACAGAATAAGAACAGATACTGAGAATTACACCCGACATACAGGACAAGAGAAGTAGTACTGTGCAGAGTCCATACATACAGAATAAGAAGAGATACTGAGAATTACACCCGACATACAGGATAAGAGAAGTGGTACTGTGCAGAGTCCATACATACAGAATAAGAAGAGATACCGAGAATTACACCCGGCATACAGGACAAGAGAAGTAGTACTGTGCAGAGTCCATACATACAGAATAAGAACAGATACTGAGAATTACACCCGGCATACAGGACAAGAGAAGTAGTACTGTGCAGAGTCCATACATACAGAATAAGAACAGATACCGAGAATTACACCCGACATACAGGACAAGAGAAGTAGTACTGTGCAGAGTCCATACATACAGAATAAGAACAGATACCGAGAATTACACCCGGCATACAGGACAAGAGAAGTAGTACTGTGCAGAGTCCATACATACAGAATAAGAACAGATACCGAGAATTACACCCGGCATACAGGACAAGAGAAGTAGTACTGTGCAGAGTCCATACATACAGAATAAGAACAGATACCGAGAATTACACCCGACATACAGGACAAGAGAAGTAGTACTGTGCAGAGTCCATACATACAGAATAAGAACAGATACCGAGAATTACACCCGACATACAGGACAAGAGAAGTAGTACTGTGCAGAGTCCATACATACAGAATAAGAACAGATACTGAGAATTACACCCGACATACAGGACAAGAGAAGTAGTACTGTGCAGAGTCCATACATACAGAATAAGAAGAGATACCGAGAATTACACCCGACATACAGGACAAGAGAAGTAGTACTGTGCAGAGTCCATACATACAGAATAAGAACAGATACCGAGAATTACACCCGGCATACAGGACAGGAGAAGTAGTACTGTGCAGAGTCCATACATACAGAATAAGAACAGATACTGAGAATTACACCCGACATACAGGACAAGAGAAGTAGTACTGTGCAGAGTCCATACATACAGAATAAGAACAGATACCGAGAATTACACCCGACATACAGGACAAGAGAAGTAGTACTGTGCAGAGTCCATACATACAGAATAAGAAGAGATACTGAGAATTACACCCGACATACAGGATAAGAGAAGTGGTACTGTGCAGAGTCCATACATACAGAATAAGAAGAGATACCGAGAATTACACCCGGCATACAGGACAAGAGAAGTAGTACTGTGCAGAGTCCATACATACAGAATAAGAACAGATACTGAGAATTACACCCGGCATACAGGACAAGAGAAGTAGTACTGTGCAGAGTCCATACATACAGAATAAGAACAGATACCGAGAATTACACCCGACATACAGGACAAGAGAAGTAGTACTGTGCAGAGTCCATACATACAGAATAAGAACAGATACCGAGAATTACACCCGACATACAGGACAAGAGAAGTAGTACTGTGCAGAGTCCATACATACAGAATAAGAACAGATACTGAGAATTACACCCTACATACAGGACAAGAGAAGTAGTACTGTGCAGAGTCCATACATACAGAATAAGAAGAGATACCGAGAATTACACCCGGCATACAGGACAAGAGAAGTAGTACTGTGCAGAGTCCATACATACAGAATAAGAACAGATACCGAGAATTACACCCGGCATACAGGACAAGAGAAGTAGTACTGTGCAGAGTCCATACATACAGAATAAGAACAGATACCGAGAATTACACCCGACATACAGGACAAGAGAAGTAGTACTGTGCAGAGTCCATACATACAGAATAAGAACAGATACCGAGAATTACACCCGACATACAGGACAAGAGAAGTAGTACTGTGCAGAGTCCATACATACAGAATAAGAACAGATACTGAGAATTACACCCGACATACAGGACAAGAGAAGTAGTACTGTGCAGAGTCCATACATACAGAATAAGAAGAGATACCGAGAATTACACCCGACATACAGGACAAGAGAAGTAGTACTGTGCAGAGTCCATACATACAGAATAAGAACAGATACCGAGAATTACACCCGGCATACAGGACAGGAGAAGTAGTACTGTGCAGAGTCCATACATACAGAATAAGAACAGATACTGAGAATTACACCCGATATACAGGACAAGAGAAGTAGTACTGTGCAGAGTCCATACATACAGAATAAGAACAGATACCGAGAATTACACCCGACATACAGGACAGGAGAAGTAGTACTGTGCAGAGTCCATACATACAGAATAAGAACAGATACTGAGAATTACACCCGACATACAGGACAAGAGAAGTAGTACTGTGCAGAGTCCATACATACAGAATAAGAACAGATACTGAGAATTACACCCGATATACAGGACAAGAGAAGTAGTACTGTGCAGAGTCCATACATACAGAATAAGAACAGATACCGAGAATTACACCCGACATACAGGACAGGAGAAGTAGTACTGTGCAGAGTCCATACATACAGAATAAGAACAGATACCGAGAATTACACCCGACATACAGGACAAGAGAAGTAGTACTGTGCAGAGTCCATACATACAGAATAAGAAGAGATACCGAGAATTACACCCAACATACAGGACAAGAGAAGTAGTACTGTGCAGAGTCCATACATACAGAATAAGAAGAGATACCGAGAATTACACCCGACATACAGGACAGGAGAAGTAGTACTGTGCAGAGTCCATACATACAGAATAAGAACAGATACTGAGAATTACACCCGACATACAGGACAGGAGAAGTAGTACTGTGCAGAGTCCATACATACAGAATAAGAACAGATACTGAGAATTACACCCGACATACAGGACAAGAGAAGTAGTACTGTGCAGAGTCCATACATACAGAATAAGAACAGATACCGAGAATTACACCCGACATACAGGACAAGAGAAGTAGTACTGTGCAGAGTCCATACATACAGAATAAGAACAGATACTGAGAATTACACCCGGCATACAGGACAGGAGAAGTAGTACTGTGCAGAGTCCATACATACAGAATAAGAAGAGATACTGAGAATTACACCCGACATACAGGACAAGAGAAGTAGTACTGTGCAGAGTCCATACATACAGAATAAGAACAGATACTGAGAATTACACCCGGCATACAGGACAGGAGAAGTAGTACTGTGCAGAGTCCATACATACAGAATAAGAAGAGATACTGAGAATTACACCCGACATACAGGACAAGAGAAGTGGTACTGTGCAGAGTCCATACATACAGAATAAGAACAGATACCGAGAATTACACCCGACATACAGGACAAGAGAAGTGGTACTGTGCAGAATCCATACATACAGAAGAAGAACAGATACAGAGAATTACACCCGACATACAGGACAGGAGAAGTAGTACTGTGCAGAGTCCATACATACAGAATAAGAACAGATACTGAGAATTACACCCGACATACAGGACAGGAGAAGTAGTACTGTGCAGAGTCCATACATACAGGATAAGAACAGATACTGAGAATTACACCCGACATACAGGACAAGAGAAGTAGTACTGTGCAGAGTCCATACATACAGAATAAGAACAGATACCGAGAATTACACCCGACATACAGGACAGGAGAAGTAGTACTGTGCAGAGTCCATACATACAGAATAAGAACAGATACTGAGAATTACACCCGACATACAGGACAAGAGAAGTAGTACTGTGCAGAGTCCATACATACAGAATAAGAAGAGATACCGAGAATTACACCCAACATGCAGGACAAGAGAAGTAGTACTGTGCAGAGTCCATACATACAGAATAAGAAGAGATACTGAGAATTACACCCGACATACAGGACAAGAGAAGTAGTACTGTGCAGAGTCCATACATACAGAATAAGAACAGATACTGAGAATTACACCCGACATACAGGACAAGAGAAGTAGTACTGTGCAGAGTCCATACATACAGAATAAGAACAGATACCGAGAATTACACCCGACATACAGGACAAGAGAAGTAGTACTGTGCAGAGTCCATACATACAGAATAAGAACAGATACCGAGAATTACACCCGGCATACAGGACAGGAGAAGTAGTACTGTGCAGAGTCCATACATACAGAATAAGAACAGATACTGAGAATTACACCCGACATACAGGACAAGAGAAGTAGTACTGTGCAGAGTCCATACATACAGAATAAGAACAGATACCGAGAATTACACCCAACATGCAGGACAAGAGAAGTAGTACTGTGCAGAGTCCATACATACAGAATAAGAAGAGATACTGAGAATTACACCCGACATACAGGACAAGAGAAGTAGTACTGTGCAGAGTCCATACATACAGAATAAGAACAGATACTGAGAATTACACCCGACATACAGGACAAGAGAAGTAGTACTGTGCAGAGTCCATACATACAGAATAAGAACAGATACCGAGAATTACACCCGACATACAGGACAAGAGAAGTAGTACTGTGCAGAGTCCATACATACAGAATAAGAACAGATACTGAGAATTACACCCGACATACAGGACAAGAGAAGTAGTACTGTGCAGAGTCCATACATACAGAATAAGAAGAGATACTGAGAATTACACCCGGCATACAGGACAAGAGAAGTAGTACTGTGCAGAGTCCATACATACAGAATAAGAAGAGATACTGAGAATTACACCCGACATACAGGACAAGAGAAGTAGTACTGTGCAGAGTCCATACATACAGAATAAGAACAGATACTGAGAATTACACCCGACATACAGGACAAGAGAAGTAGTACTGTGCAGAGTCCATACATACAGAATAAGAACAGATACTGAGAATTACACCCGACATACAGGACAAGAGAAGTAGTACTGTGCAGAGTCCATACATACAGAATAAGAACAGATACCGAGAATTACACCCGACATACAGGACAAGAGAAGTAGTACTGTGCAGAGTCCATACATACAGAATAAGAACAGATACTGAGAATTACACCCGACATACAGGACAAGAGAAGTAGTACTGTGCAGAGTCCATACATACAGAATAAGAACAGATACTGAGAATTACACCCGACATACAGGACAAGAGAAGTAGTACTGTGCAGAGTCCATACATACAGAATAAGAACAGATACCGAGAACTACACCCAACATGCAGGACAAGAGAAGTAGTACTGTGCAGAGTCCATACATACAGAATAAGAACAGATACTGAGAATTACACCCGACATACAGGACAAGAGAAGTAGTACTGTGCAGAGTCCATACATACAGAATAAGAACAGATACTGAGAATTACACCCGACATACAGGACAAGAGAAGTGGTACTGTGCAGAGTCCATACATACAGAATAAGAACAGATACCGAGAATTACACCCAACATGCAGGACAAGAGAAGTAGTACTGTGCAGAGTCCATACATACAGAATAAGAACAGATACCGAGAATTACACCCAACATGCAGGACAAGAGAAGTAGTACTGTGCAGAGTCCATACATACAGAATAAGAAGAGATACTGAGAATTACACCCGACATACAGGACAAGAGAAGTAGTACTGTGCAGAGTCCATACATACAGAATAAGAACAGATACCGAGAATTACACCCAACATGCAGGACAAGAGAAGTAGTACTGTGCAGAGTCCATACATACAGAATAAGAAGAGATACTGAGAATTACACCCGACATACAGGACAAGAGAAGTAGTACTGTGCAGAGTCCATACATACAGAATAAGAACAGATACTGAGAATTACACCCGACATACAGGACAAGAGAAGTAGTACTGTGCAGAATCCATACATACAGAAGAAGAACAGATACAGAGAATTACACCCGACATACAGGACAAGAGAAGTAGTACTGTGCAGAGTCCATACATACAGAATAAGAACAGATACCGAGAATTACACCCGACATACAGGACAGGAGAAGTAGTACTGTGCAGAGTCCATACATACAGAATAAGAACAGATACTGAGAATTACACCCGACATACAGGACAAGAGAAGTAGTACTGTGCAGAGTCCATACATACAGAATAAGAAGAGATACCGAGAATTACACCCAACATGCAGGACAAGAGAAGTAGTACTGTGCAGAGTCCATACATACAGAATAAGAACAGATACTGAGAATTACACCCGACATACAGGACAAGAGAAGTAGTACTGTGCAGAGTCCATACATACAGAATAAGAACAGATACTGAGAATTACACCCGACATACAGGACAAGAGAAGTAGTACTGTGCAGAGTCCATACATACAGAATAAGAACAGATACTGAGAATTACACCCGACATACAGGACAAGAGAAGTGGTACTGTGCAGAGTCCATACATACAGAATAAGAAGAGATACTGAGAATTACACCCGACATACAGGACAGGGGAAGTAGTACTGTGCAGAGTCCATACATACAGAATAAGAACAGATACCGAGAATTACACCCGACATACAGGACAGGAGAAGTGGTACTGTGCAGAGTCCATACATACAGAATAAGAAGAGATACTGAGAATTACACCCGACATACAGGAGAAGAGAAGTAGTACTGTGCAGAGTCCATACATACAGAATAAGAACAGATACCGAGAATTACACCCGACATACAGGACAAGAGAAGTGGTACTGTGCAGAGTCCATACATACAGAATAAGAACAGATACCGAGAATTACACCCGACATACAGGACAAGAGAAGTAGTACTGTGCAGAGTCCATACATACAGAATAAGAAGAGATACTGAGAATTACACCCAACATACAGGACAAGAGAAGTAGTACTGTGCAGAGTCCATACATACAGAATAAGAACAGATACCGAGAATTACACCCAACATGCAGGACAAGAGAAGTAGTACTGTGCAGAGTCCATACATACAGAATAAGAACAGATACCGAGAATTACACCCGACATACAGGACAAGAGAAGTAGTACTGTGCAGAGTCCATACATACAGAATAAGAAGAGATACTGAGAATTACACCCGACATACAGGACAAGAGAAGTAGTACTGTGCAGAGTCCATACATACAGAATAAGAAGAGATACTGAGAATTACACCCAACATACAGGACAAGAGAAGTAGTACTGTGCAGAGTCCATACATACAGAATAAGAACAGATACCGAGAATTACACCCAACATGCAGGACAAGAGAAGTAGTACTGTGCAGAGTCCATACATACAGAATAAGAACAGATACCGAGAATTACACCCGACATACAGGACAAGAGAAGTAGTACTGTGCAGAGTCCATACATACAGAATAAGAAGAGATACTGAGAATTACACCCGACATACAGGACAAGAGAAGTAGTACTGTGCAGAGTCCATACATACAGAATAAGAACAGATACCGAGAATTACACCCGACATACAGGACAAGAGAAGTAGTACTGTGCAGAGTCCATACATACAGAATAAGAAGAGATACTGAGAATTACACCCGGCATACAGGACAAGAGAAGTAGTACTGTGCAGAGTCCATACATACAGAATAAGAACAGATACCGAGAATTACACCCAACATGCAGGACAAGAGAAGTAGTACTGTGCAGAGTCCATACATACAGAATAAGAACAGATACTGAGAATTACACCCGACATACAGGACAAGAGAAGTAGTACTGTGCAGAGTCCATACATACAGAATAAGAACAGATACCGAGAATTACACCCGACATACAGGACAGGAGAAGTAGTACTGTGCAGAGTCCATACATACAGAATAAGAACAGATACCGAGAATTACACCCGACATACAGGACAAGAGAAGTAGTACTGTGCAGAGTCCATACATACAGAATAAGAACAGATACTGAGAATTACACCCGATATACAGGACAAGAGAAGTAGTACTGTGCAGAGTCCATACATACAGAATAAGAACAGATACTGAGAATTACACCCGACATACAGGACAAGAGAAGTAGTACTGTGCAGAGTCCATACATACAGAATAAGAACAGATACCGAGAATTACATCCGACATACAGGACAAGAGAAGTAGTACTGTGCAGAGTCCATACATACAGAATAAGAACAGATACCGAGAATTACACCCGACATACAGGACAAGAGAAGTAGTACTGTGCAGAGTCCATACATACAGAATAAGAAGAGATACTGAGAATTACACCCGACATACAGGACAAGAGAAGTAGTACTGTGCAGAGTCCATACATACAGAATAAGAACAGATACTGAGAATTACACCCGACATACAGGACAAGAGAAGTAGTACTGTGCAGAGTCCATACATACAGAATAAGAACAGATACCGAGAATTACATCCGACATACAGGACAAGAGAAGTAGTACTGTGCAGAGTCCATACATACAGAATAAGAACAGATACCGAGAATTACACCCGACATACAGGACAAGAGAAGTAGTACTGTGCAGAGTCCATACATACAGAATAAGAACAGATACTGAGAATTACACCCGACATACAGGACAAGAGAAGTAGTACTGTGCAGAGTCCATACATACAGAATAAGAAGAGATACTGAGAATTACACCCGACATACAGGACAAGAGAAGTAGTACTGTGCAGAGTCCATACATACAGAATAAGAAGAGATACCGAGAATTACACCCGACATACAGGACAAGAGAAGTAGTACTGTGCAGAGTCCATACATACAGAATAAGAAGAGATACCGAGAATTACACCCGACATACAGGACAAGAGAAGTAGTACTGTGCAGAGTCCATACATACAGAATAAGGACAGATACCGAGAATTACACCCGACATACAGGACAAGAGAAGTAGTACTGTGCAGAGTCCATACATACAGAATAAGAACAGATACTGAGAATTACACCCGACATACAGGACAAGAGAAGTAGTACTGTGCAGAGTCCATACATACAGAATAAGAACAGATACCGAGAATTACACCCGACATACAGGACAGGAGAAGTAGTACTGTGCAGAGTCCATACATACAGAATAAGAAGAGATACTGAGAATTACACCCGGCATACAGGACAAGAGAAGTAGTACTGTGCAGAGTCCATACATACAGAATAAGAACAGATACCGAGAATTACACCCGACATACAGGACAAGAGAAGTAGTACTGTGCAGAGTCCATACATACAGAATAAGAACAGATACTGAGAATTACACCCGACATACAGGACAAGAGAAGTAGTACTGTGCAGAGTCCATACATACAGAATAAGAACAGATACCGAGAATTACACCCGACATACAGGACAAGAGAAGTAGTACTGTGCAGAGTCCATACATACAGAATAAGAAGAGATACTGAGAATTACACCCGACATACAGGACAAGAGAAGTAGTACTGTGCAGAGTCCATACATACAGAATAAGAACAGATACTGAGAATTACACCCGACATACAGGACAAGAGAAGTAGTACTGTGCAGAGTCCATACATACAGAATAAGAACAGATACCGAGAATTACACCCGACATACAGGACAAGAGAAGTAGTACTGTGCAGAGTCCATACATACAGAATAAGAACAGATACTGAGAATTACACCCGGCATACAGGACAAGAGAAGTAGTACTGTGCAGAGTCCATACATACAGAATAAGAACAGATACTGAGAATTACACCCGGCATACAGGACAAGAGAAGTAGTACTGTGCAGAGTCCATACATACAGAATAAGAACAGATACCGAGAATTACACCCAACATGCAGGACAAGAGAAGTAATACTGTGCAGAGTCCATACATACAGAATAAGAACAGATACTGAGAATTACACCCGACATACAGGACAAGAGAAGTAGTACTGTGCAGAGTCCATACATACAGAATAAGAACAGATACCGAGAATTACACCCGACATACAGGACAGGAGAAGTAGTACTGTGCAGAGTCCATACATACAGAATAAGAACAGATACTGAGAATTACACCCGACATACAGGACAAGAGAAGTAGTACTGTGCAGAGTCCATACATACAGAATAAGAACAGATACCGAGAATTACACCCGACATACAGGACAAGAGAAGTAGTACTGTGCAGAGTCCATACATACAGAATAAGAACAGATACCGAGAATTACACCCGACATACAGGACAAGAGAAGTAGTACTGTGCAGAGTCCATACATACAGAATAAGAACAGATACTGAGAATTACACCCGACATACAGGACAAGAGAAGTGGTGCTGTGCAGAGTCCATACATACAGAATAAGAACAGATACTGAGAATTACACCCGACATACAGGACAAGAGAAGTAGTACTGTGCAGAGTCCATACATACAGAATAAGAACAGATACTGAGAATTACACCCGACATACAGGACAAGAGAAGTAGTACTGTGCAGAGTCCATACATACAGAATAAGAACAGATACCGAGAATTACACCCGACATACAGGACAAGAGAAGTAGTACTGTGCAGAGTCCATACATACAGAATAAGAACAGATACCGAGAATTACATCCGACATACAGGACAAGAGAAGTAGTACTGTGCAGAGTCCATACATACAGAATAAGAACAGATACCGAGAATTACACCCGACATACAGGACAAGAGAAGTAGTACTGTGCAGAGTCCATACATACAGAATAAGAAGAGATACTGAGAATTACACCCGACATACAGGACAAGAGAAGTAGTACTGTGCAGAGTCCATACATACAGAATAAGAACAGATACTGAGAATTACACCCGACATACAGGACAAGAGAAGTAGTACTGTGCAGAGTCCATACATACAGAATAAGAACAGATACCGAGAATTACATCCGACATACAGGACAAGAGAAGTAGTACTGTGCAGAGTCCATACATACAGAATAAGAACAGATACCGAGAATTACACCCGACATACAGGACAAGAGAAGTAGTACTGTGCAGAGTCCATACATACAGAATAAGAAGAGATACTGAGAATTACACCCGACATACAGGACAAGAGAAGTAGTACTGTGCAGAGTCCATACATACAGAATAAGGACAGATACCGAGAATTACACCCGACATACAGGACAAGAGAAGTAGTACTGTGCAGAGTCCATACATACAGAATAAGAAGAGATACTGAGAATTACACCCGACATACAGGACAAGAGAAGTAGTACTGTGCAGAGTCCATACATACAGAATAAGGACAGATACCGAGAATTACACCCGACATACAGGACAAGAGAAGTAGTACTGTGCAGAGTCCATACATACAGAATAAGAAGAGATACTGAGAATTACACCCGACATACAGGACAAGAGAAGTAGTACTGTGCAGAGTCCATACATACAGAATAAGAACAGATACTGAGAATTACACCCGACATACAGGACAGGAGAAGTAGTACTGTGCAGAGTCCATACATACAGAATAAGAACAGATACTGAGAATTACACCCGACATACAGGACAGGAGAAGTAGTACTGTGCAGAGTCCATACATACAGAATAAGAACAGATACCGAGAATTACACCCGACATACAGGACAGGAGAAGTAGTACTGTGCAGAGTCCATACATACAGAATAAGAACAGATACTGAGAATTACACCCGACATACAGGACAAGAGAAGTAGTACTGTGCAGAGTCCATACATACAGAATAAGAACAGATACTGAGAATTACACCCGACATACAGGACAAGAGAAGTAGTACTGTGCAGAGTCCATACATACAGAATAAGAACAGATACCGAGAATTACACCCAACATGCAGGACAAGAGAAGTAGTACTGTGCAGAGTCCATACATACAGAATAAGAAGAGATACTGAGAATTACACCCGACATACAGGACAAGAGAAGTAGTACTGTGCAGAGTCCATCCATACAGAATAAGAAGAGATACTGAGAATTACACCCGACATACAGGACAAGAGAAGTAGTACTGTGCAGAGTCCATACATACAGAATAAGAACAGATACCGAGAATTACACCCGACATACAGGACAAGAGAAGTGGTACTGTGCAGAGTCCATACATACAGAATAAGAACAGATACTGAGAATTACACCCGGCATACAGGACAAGAGAAGTAGTACTGTGCAGAGTCCATACATACAGAATAAGAAGAGATACTGAGAATTACACCCGACATACAGGACAAGAGAAGTAGTACTGTGCAGAGTCCATACATACAGAATAAGAACAGATACTGAGAATTACACCCGACATACAGGACAAGAGAAGTAGTACTGTGCAGAGTCCATACATACAGAATAAGAACAGATACCGAGAATTACACCCGACATACAGGACAAGAGAAGTAGTACTGTGCAGAGTCCATACATACAGAATAAGAACAGATACCGAGAATTACACCCGACATACAGGACAAGAGAAGTAGTACTGTGCAGAGTCCATACATACAGAATAAGAACAGATACTGAGAATTACACCCGGCATACAGGACAAGAGAAGTAGTACTGTGCAGAGTCCATACATACAGAATAAGAACAGATACCGAGAATTACACCCGACATACAGGACAAGAGAAGTAGTACTGTGCAGAGTCCATACATACAGAATAAGAACAGATACCGAGAATTACACCCGACATACAGGACAGGAGAAGTAGTACTGTGCAGAGTCCATACATACAGAATAAGAACAGATACTGAGAATTACACCCGACATACAGGACAAGAGAAGTAGTACTGTGCAGAGTCCATACATACAGAATAAGAACAGATACCGAGAATTACATCCGACATACAGGACAAGAGAAGTAGTACTGTGCAGAGTCCATACATACAGAATAAGAACAGATACCGAGAATTACACCCGACATACAGGACAAGAGAAGTAGTACTGTGCAGAGTCCATACATACAGAATAAGAAGAGATACTGAGAATTACACCCGACATACAGGACAAGAGAAGTAGTACTGTGCAGAGTCCATACATACAGAATAAGAACAGATACTGAGAATTACACCCGACATACAGGACAAGAGAAGTAGTACTGTGCAGAGTCCATACATACAGAATAAGAACAGATACCGAGAATTACACCCGACATACAGGACAGGAGAAGTAGTACTGTGCAGAGTCCATACATACAGAATAAGAACAGATACCGAGAATTACACCCGACATACAGGACAGGAGAAGTAGTACTGTGCAGAGTCCATACATACAGAATAAGAACAGATACTGAGAATTACACCCGACATACAGGACAAGAGAAGTAGTACTGTGCAGAGTCCATACATACAGAATAAGAACAGATACCGAGAATTACACCCAACATGCAGGACAAGAGAAGTAGTACTGTGCAGAGTCCATACATACAGAATAAGAAGAGATACTGAGAATTACACCCGACATACAGGATAAGAGAAGTAGTACTGTGCAGAGTCCATACATACAGAATAAGAACAGATACCGAGAATTACACCCGACATACAGGACAAGAGAAGTAGTACTGTGCAGAGTCCATACATACAGAATAAGAACAGATACCGAGAATTACACCCGACATACAGGACAAGAGAAGTAGTACTGTGCAGAGTCCATACATACAGAATAAGAACAGATACTGAGAATTACACCCGACATACAGGACAAGAGAAGTAGTACTGTGCAGAGTCCATACATACAGAATAAGAACAGATACCGAGAATTACACCCGACATACAGGACAAGAGAAGTAGTACTGTGCAGAGTCCATACATACAGAATAAGAACAGATACCGAGAATTACACCCGACAAAGAGGACAAGAGAAGTAGTACTGTGCAGAGTCCATACATACAGAATAAGAACAGATACTGAGAATTACACCCGACATACAGGACAAGAGAAGTGGTACTGTGCAGAGTCCATACATACAGAATAAGAAGAGATACTGAGAATTACACCCGACATACAGGACAAGAGAAGTAGTACTGTGCAGAGTCCATACATACAGAATAAGAACAGATACCGAGAATTACACCCGGCATACAGGACAAGAGAAGTAGTACTGTGCAGAGTCCATACATACAGAATAAGAACAGATACCGAGAATTACACCCAACATGCAGGACAAGAGAAGTAGTACTGTGCAGAGTCCATACATACAGAATAAGAAGAGATACTGAGAATTACACCCGACATACAGGACAAGAGAAGTAGTACTGTGCAGAGTCCATACATACAGAATAAGAACAGATACCGAGAATTACACCCGACATACAGGACAAGAGAAGTAGTACTGTGCAGAGTCCATACATACAGAATAAGAACAGATACTGAGAATTACACCCGGCATACAGGACAAGAGAAGTAGTACTGTGCAGAGTCCATACATACAGAATAAGAACAGATACTGAGAATTACACCCGGCATACAGGACAAGAGAAGTAGTACTGTGCAGAGTCCATACATACAGAATAAGAACAGATACCGAGAATTACACCCAACATGCAGGACAAGAGAAGTAGTACTGTGCAGAGTCCATACATACAGAATAAGAACAGATACTGAGAATTACACCCGACATACAGGACAAGAGAAGTAGTACTGTGCAGAGTCCATACATACAGAATAAGAACAGATACCGAGAATTACACCCGACATACAGGACAAGAGAAGTAGTACTGTGCAGAGTCCATACATACAGAATAAGAAGAGATACTGAGAATTACACCCGACATACAGGACAAGAGAAGTAGTACTGTGCAGAGTCCATACATACAGAATAAGAAGAGATACTGAGAATTACACCCGACATACAGGACAAGAGAAGTAGTACTGTGCAGAGTCCATACATACAGAATAAGAACAGATACTGAGAATTACACCCGACATACAGGACAAGAGAAGTAGTACTGTGCAGAGTCCATACATACAGAATAAGAACAGATACCGAGAATTACACCCGACATACAGGACAAGAGAAGTAGTACTGTGCAGAGTCCATACATACAGAATAAGAACAGATACCGAGAATTACACCCGACATACAGGACAGGAGAAGTAGTACTGTGCAGAGTCCATACATACAGAATAAGAACAGATACCGAGAATTACACCCGACATACAGGACAAGAGAAGTAGTACTGTGCAGAGTCCATACATACAGAATAAGAAGAGATACTGAGAATTACACCCGACATACAGGACAAGAGAAGTAGTACTGTGCAGAGTCCATACATACAGAATAAGAACAGATACTGAGAATTACACCCGACATACAGGACAAGAGAAGTAGTACTGTGCAGAGTCCATACATACAGAATAAGAACAGATACCGAGAATTACACCCGACATACAGGACAAGAGAAGTAGTACTGTGCAGAGTCCATACATACAGAATAAGAACAGATACTGAGAATTACACCCGACATACAGGACAAGAGAAGTAGTACTGTGCAGAGTCCATACATACAGAATAAGAACAGATACTGAGAATTACACCCGACATACAGGACAAGAGAAGTAGTACTGTGCAGAGTCCATACATACAGAATAAGAACAGATACTGAGAATTACACCCAACATACAGGACAAGAGAAGTAGTACTGTGCAGAGTCCATACATACAGAATAAGAAGAGATACTGAGAATTACACCCGACATACAGGACAAGAGAAGTGGTACTGTGCAGAGTCCATACATACAGAATAAGAACAGATACCGAGAATTACACCCGACATACAGGACAAGAGAAGTAGTACTGTGCAGAGTCCATACATACAGAATAAGAAGAGATACTGAGAATTACACCCGACATACAGGACAGGAGAAGTGGTACTGTGCAGAGTCCATACATACAGAATAAGAACAGATACTGAGAATTACACCCGACATACAGGACAGGAGAAGTGGTACTGTGCAGAGTCCATACATACAGAATAAGAACAGATACCGAGAATTACACCCGACATACAGGACAGGAGAAGTGGTACTGTGCAGAGTCCATACATACAGAATAAGAACAGATACCGAGAATTACACCCAACATACAGGAGAAGAGAAGTAGTACTGTGCAGAGTCCATACATACAGAATAAGAACAGATACCGAGAATTACACCCAACATACAGGACAAGAGAAGTAGTACTGTGCAGAGTCCATACATACAGAATAAGGAGAGATACCGAGAATTATACCCGGCATACAGGACAAGAGAAGTGGTACTGTGCAGAGTCCATACATACAGAATAAGAACAAATACCGAGAATTACACCCGACATACTGGACAAGAGAAGTAGTACTGTGCAGAGTCCATACATACAGAATAAGAACAGATACCGAGAATTACACCCGGCATACAGGACAAGAGAAGTAGTACTGTGCAGAGTCAATACATACAGAATAAGAACAGATACTGAGAATTACACCCGACATACAGGACAAGAGAAGTAGTACTGTGCAGAGTCCATACATACAGAATAAGAACAGATACCGAGAATTACACCCGACATACAGTACAAGAGAAGTAGTACTGTGCAGAGTCCATACATACAGAATAAGAACAGATACCAAGAATTACATCCGACATACAGGACAAGAGAAGTAGTACTGTGCAGAGTCCATACATACAGAAGAAGAACAGATACCGAGAATTACACCCGACATACAGGACAAGAGAAGTAGTACTGTGCAGAGTCCATACATACAGAATAAGAACAGATACCGAGAATTACACCCGGCATACAGGACAAGAGAAGTAGTACTGTGCAGAGTCCATACATACAGAATAAGAAGAGATACTGAGAATTACACCCGACATACAGGACAAGAGAAGTGGTACTGTGCAGAGTCCATACATACAGAATAAGAAGAGATACTGAGAATTACATCCGACATACAGGACAAGAGAAGTAGTACTGTGCAGAGTCCATACATACAGAATAAGAAGAGATACCGAGAATTACACCCGACATACAGGACAAGAGAAGTAGTACTGTGCAGAGTCCATACATACAGAATAAGAAGAGATACTGAGAATTACACCCGACATACAGGACAAGAGAAGTAGTACTGTGCAGAGTCCATACATACAGAATAAGAACAGATACCGAGAATTACACCCGACATACAGGACAAGAGAAGTAGTACTGTGCAGAGTCCATACATACAGAATAAGAACAGATACCGAGAATTACACCCGACATACAGGACAAGAGAAGTAGTACTGTGCAGAGTCCATACATACAGAATAAGAACAGATACCGAGAATTACACCCAACATGCAGGACAAGAGAAGTAGTACTGTGCAGAGTCCATACATACAGAATAAGAACAGATACCGAGAATTACACCCGACATACAGGACAAGAGAAGTAGTACTGTGCAGAGTCCATACATACAGAATAAGAAGAGATACTGAGAATTACACCCGACATACAGGACAGGAGAAGTAGTACTGTGCAGAGTCCATACATACAGAATAAGAAGAGATACCGAGAATTACACCCGACATACAGGACAAGAGAAGTGGTACTGTGCAGAGTCCATACATACAGAATAAGAAGAGATACCGAGAATTACACCCGACATACAGGACAAGAGAAGTGGTACTGTGCAGAGTCCATACATACAGAATAAGAACAGATACTGAGAATTACACCCGACATACAGGACAAGAGAAGTAGTACTGTGCAGAGTCCATACATACAGAATAAGAACAGATACCGAGAATTACACCCGACATACAGGACAAGAGAAGTAGTACTGTGCAGAGTCCATACATACAGAATAAGAACAGATACCGAGAATTACACCCGACATACAGGACAAGAGAAGTAGTACTGTGCAGAGTCCATACATACAGAATAAGAAGAGATACTGAGAATTACACCCGACATACAGGACAAGAGAAGTAGTACTGTGCAGAGTCCATACATACAGAATAAGAACAGATACCGAGAATTACACCCGACATACAGGACAAGAGAAGTGGTACTGTGCAGAGTCCATACATACAGAATAAGAACAGATACCGAGAATTACACCCGACATACAGGACAAGAGAAGTAGTACTGTGCAGAGTCCATACATACAGAATAAGAACAGATACTGAGAATTACACCCGACATACAGGACAGGAGAAGTAGTACTGTGCAGAGTCCATACATACAGAATAAGAAGAGATACCGAGAATTACACCCGGCATACAGGACAAGAGAAGTAGTACTGTGCAGAGTACATACATACAGAATAAGAACAGATACCGAGAATTACACCCAACATACAGGACAAGAGAAGTAGTACTGTGCAGAGTCCATACATACAGAATAAGAACAGATACTGAGAATTACACCCGACATACAGGACAAGAGAAGTAGTACTGTGCAGAGTCCATACATACAGAATAAGAACAGATACTGAGAATTACACCCAACATACAGGACAAGAGAAGTAGTACTGTGCAGAGTCCATACATACAGAATAAGAACAGATACTGAGAATTACACCCGACATACAGGACAAGAGAAGTAGTACTGTGCAGAGTCCATACATACAGAATTAGAACAGATACTGAGAATTACACCCGACATACAGGACAAGAGAAGTAGTACTGTGCAGAGTCCATACATACAGAATAAGAACAGATACTGAGAATTACACCCGACATACAGGACAAGAGAAGTAGTACTGTGCAGAGTCCATACATACAGAATAAGAACATATACTGAGAATTACACCCAACATACAGGACAAGAGAAGTAGTACTGTGCAGAGTCCATACATACAGAATAAGAAGAGATACTGAGAATTACACCCGACATACAGGACAAGAGAAGTAGTACTGTGCAGAGTCCATACATACAGAATAAGAACAGATACCGAGAATTACACCCGACATACAGGACAAGAGAAGTAGTACTGTGCAGAGTCCATACATACAGAATAAGAAGAGATACTGAGAATTACACCCGACATACAGGACAAGAGAAGTAGTACTGTGCAGAGTCCATACATACAGAATAAGAAGAGATACTGAGAATTACACCCGACATACAGGACAAGAGAAGTAGTACTGTGCAGAGTCCATACATACAGAATAAGAACAGATACCGAGAATTACACCCGACATACAGGACAAGAGAAGTAGTACTGTGCAGAGTCCATACATACAGAATAAGAAGAGATACTGAGAATTACACCCGACATACAGGACAAGAGAAGTAGTACTGTGCAGAGTCCATACATACAGAATAAGAACAGATACCGAGAATTACACCCGACATACAGGACAAGAGAAGTAGTACTGTGCAGAGTCCATACATACAGAATAAGAACAGATACCGAGAATTACACCCGACATACAGGACAAGAGAAGTAGTACTGTGCAGAGTCCATACATACAGAATAAGAACAGATACCGAGAATTACACCCGGCATACAGGACAAGAGAAGTAGTACTGTGCAGAGTCCATACATACAGAATAAGAACAGATACTGAGAATTACACCCGATATACAGGACAAGAGAAGTGGTACTGTGCAGAGTCCATACATGGAGAATAAGAAGAGATACTGAGAATTACACCCGACGTACAGGACAAGAGAAGTAGTACTGTGCAGAGTCCATACATACAGAATAAGAACAGATACTGAGAATTACACCCAACATACAGGACAAGAGAAGTAGTACTGTGCAGAGTCCATACATACAGAATTAGAACAGATACCGAGAATTACACCCGGCATACAGGACAAGAGAAGTGGTACTGTGCAGAGTCCATACATACAGAATAAGAACAGATACCGAGAATTACACCCGACATACAGGACAAGAGAAGTAGTACTGTGCAGAGTCCATACATACAGAATAAGAACAGATACTGAGAATTACACCCGACATACAGGACAAGAGAAGTAGTACTGTGCAGAGTCCATACATACAGAATAAGAACAGATACCGAGAATTACACCCGACATACAGGACAAGAGAAGTAGTACTGTGCAGAGTCCATACATACAGAATAAGAAGAGATACCGAGAATTACACCCGACATACAGGACAAGAGAAGTAGTACTGTGCAGAGTCCATACATACAGAATAAGAACAGATACTGAGAATTACACCCGACATACAGGACAAGAGAAGTAGTACTGTGCAGAGTCCATACATACAGAATAAGAACAGATACCGAGAATTACACCCGACATACAGGACAAGAGAAGTAGTACTGTGCAGAGTCCATACATACAGAATAAGAACAGATACCGAGAATTACACCCGACATACAGGACAAGAGAAGTAGTACTGTGCAGAGTCCATACATACAGAATAAGAACAGATACTGAGAATTACACCCTACATACAGGACAAGAGAAGTAGTACTGTGCAGAGTCCATACATACAGAATAAGAAGAGATACCGAGAATTACACCCGGCATACAGGACAAGAGAAGTAGTACTGTGCAGAGTCCATACATACAGAATAAGAACAGATACCGAGAATTACACCCGGCATACAGGACAAGAGAAGTAGTACTGTGCAGAGTCCATACATACAGAATAAGAACAGATACCGAGAATTACACCCGACATACAGGACAAGAGAAGTAGTACTGTGCAGAGTCCATACATACAGAATAAGAACAGATACCGAGAATTACACCCGACATACAGGACAAGAGAGGTAGTACTGTGCAGAGTCCATCCATACAGAATAAGAAGAGATACTGAGAATTACACCCGACATACAGGACAAGAGAAGTAGTACTGTGCAGAGTCCATACATACAGAATAAGAACAGATACCGAGAATTACACCCGACATACAGGACAAGAGAAGTAGTACTGTGCAGAGTCCATCCATACAGAATAAGAAGAGATACTGAGAATTACACCCGACATACAGGACAAGAGAAGTAGTACTGTGCAGAGTCCATACATACAGAATAAGAACAGATACCGAGAATTACACCCGACATACAGGACAAGAGAAGTGGTACTGTGCAGAGTCCATACATACAGAATAAGAACAGATACTGAGAATTACACCCGGCATACAGGACAAGAGAAGTAGTACTGTGCAGAGTCCATACATACAGAATAAGAAGAGATACTGAGAATTACACCCGACATACAGGACAAGAGAAGTAGTACTGTGCAGAGTCCATACATACAGAATAAGAACAGATACTGAGAATTACACCCGACATACAGGACAAGAGAAGTAGTACTGTGCAGAGTCCATACATACAGAATAAGAACAGATACCGAGAATTACACCCGACATACAGGACAAGAGAAGTAGTACTGTGCAGAGTCCATACATACAGAATAAGAACAGATACCGAGAATTACACCCGACATACAGGACAAGAGAAGTAGTACTGTGCAGAGTCCATACATACAGAATAAGAACAGATACTGAGAATTACACCCGGCATACAGGACAAGAGAAGTAGTACTGTGCAGAGTCCATACATACAGAATAAGAACAGATACTGAGAATTACACCCGGCATACAGGACAAGAGAAGTAGTACTGTGAAGAGTCCATACATACAGAATAAGAACAGATACTGAGAATTACACCCGACATACAGGACAAGAGAAGTAGTACTGTGCAGAGTCCATACATACAGAATAAGAACAGATACCGAGAATTACACCCGACATACAGGACAAGAGAAGTAGTACTGTGCAGAGTCCATACATACAGAATAAGAACAGATACCGAGAATTACACCCGACATACAGGACAGGAGAAGTAGTACTGTGCAGAGTCCATACATACAGAATAAGAACAGATACTGAGAATTACACCCGACATACAGGACAAGAGAAGTAGTACTGTGCAGAGTCCATACATACAGAATAAGAACAGATACCGAGAATTACATCCGACATACAGGACAAGAGAAGTAGTACTGTGCAGAGTCCATACATACAGAATAAGAACAGATACCGAGAATTACACCCGACATACAGGACAAGAGAAGTAGTACTGTGCAGAGTCCATACATACAGAATAAGAAGAGATACTGAGAATTACACCCGACATACAGGACAAGAGAAGTAGTACTGTGCAGAGTCCATACATACAGAATAAGAACAGATACTGAGAATTACACCCGACATACAGGACAAGAGAAGTAGTACTGTGCAGAGTCCATACATACAGAATAAGAACAGATACCGAGAATTACACTCGACATACAGGACAGGAGAAGTAGTACTGTGCAGAGTCCATACATACAGAATAAGAACAGATACCGAGAATTACACCCGACATACAGGACAGGAGAAGTAGTACTGTGCAGAGTCCATACATACAGAATAAGAACAGATACTGAGAATTACACCCGACATACAGGACAAGAGAAGTAGTACTGTGCAGAGTCCATACATACAGAATAAGAACAGATACCGAGAATTACACCCAACATGCAGGACAAGAGAAGTAGTACTGTGCAGAGTCCATACATACAGAATAAGAAGAGATACTGAGAATTACACCCGACATACAGGACAAGAGAAGTAGTACTGTGCAGAGTCCATACATACAGAATAAGAACAGATACCGAGAATTACACCCGACATACAGGACAAGAGAAGTAGTACTGTGCAGAGTCCATACATACAGAATAAGAACAGATACCGAGAATTACACCCGACATACAGGACAAGAGAAGTAGTACTGTGCAGAGTCCATACATACAGAATAAGAACAGATACCGAGAATTACACCCGACAAAGAGGACAAGAGAAGTAGTACTGTGCAGAGTCCATACATACAGAATAAGAACAGATACTGAGAATTACACCCGACATACAGGACAAGAGAAGTGGTACTGTGCAGAGTCCATACATACAGAATAAGAAGAGATACTGAGAATTACACCCGACATACAGGACAAGAGAAGTAGTACTGTGCAGAGTCCATACATACAGAATAAGAACAGATACCGAGAATTACACCCGGCATACAGGACAAGAGAAGTAGTACTGTGCAGAGTCCATACATACAGAATAAGAACAGATACCGAGAATTACACCCAACATGCAGGACAAGAGAAGTAGTACTGTGCAGAGTCCATACATACAGAATAAGAACAGATACTGAGAATTACACCCGACATACAGGACAAGAGAAGTAGTACTGTGCAGAGTCCATACATACAGAATAAGAACAGATACCGAGAATTACACCCGACATACAGGACAAGAGAAGTAGTACTGTGCAGAGTCCATACATACAGAATAAGAACAGATACTGAGAATTACACCCGGCATACAGGACAAGAGAAGTAGTACTGTGCAGAGTCCATACATACAGAATAAGAACAGATACTGAGAATTACACCCGGCATACAGGACAAGAGAAGTAGTACTGTGCAGAGTCCATACATACAGAATAAGAACAGATACCGAGAATTACACCCAACATGCAGGACAAGAGAAGTAGTACTGTGCAGAGTCCATACATACAGAATAAGAACAGATACTGAGAATTACACCCGACATACAGGACAAGAGAAGTAGTACTGTGCAGAGTCCATACATACAGAATAAGAACAGATACCGAGAATTACACCCGACATACAGGACAAGAGAAGTAGTACTGTGCAGAGTCCATACATACAGAATAAGAAGAGATACTGAGAATTACACCCGACATACAGGACAAGAGAAGTAGTACTGTGCAGAGTCCATACATACAGAATAAGAAGAGATACTGAGAATTACACCCGACATACAGGACAAGAGAAGTAGTACTGTGCAGAGTCCATACATACAGAATAAGAACAGATACCGAGAATTACACCCAACATGCAGGACAAGAGAAGTAGTACTGTGCAGAGTCCATACATACAGAATAAGAACAGATACTGAGAATTACACCCGACATACAGGACAAGAGAAGTAGTACTGTGCAGAGTCCATACATACAGAATAAGAACAGATACCGAGAATTACACCCGGCATACAGGACAAGAGAAGTAGTACTGTGCAGAGTCCATACATACAGAATAAGAACAGATACCGAGAATTACACCCGACATACAGGACAAGAGAAGTGGTACTGTGCAGAGTCCATACATACAGAATAAGAAGAGATACTGAGAATTACACCCGACATACAGGACAAGAGAAGTAGTACTGTGCAGAGTCCATACATACAGAATAAGAACAGATACCGAGAATTACACCCGACATACAGGACAAGAGAAGTAGTACTGTGCAGAGTCCATACATACAGAATAAGAACAGATACTGAGAATTACACCCGGCATACAGGACAAGAGAAGTAGTACTGTGCAGAGTCCATACATACAGAATAAGAACAGATACTGAGAATTACACCCGACATACAGGACAAGAGAAGTAGTACTGTGCAGAGTCCATACATACAGAATAAGAACAGATACCGAGAATTACACCCGGCATACAGGACAAGAGAAGTAGTACTGTGCAGAGTCCATACATACAGAATAAGAACAGATACTGAGAATTACACCCGACATACAGGACAAGAGAAGTAGTACTGTGCAGAGTCCATACATACAGAATAAGAACAGATACCGAGAATTACACCCGACATACAGGACAAGAGAAGTAGTACTGTGCAGAGTCCATACATACAGAATAAGAACAGATACCGAGAATTACACCCGACATACAGGACAGGAGAAGTAGTACTGTGCAGAGTCCATACATACAGAATAAGAACAGATACCGAGAATTACACCCGACATACAGGACAAGAGAAGTAGTACTGTGCAGAGTCCATACATACAGAATAAGAAGAGATACTGAGAATTACACCCGACATACAGGACAAGAGAAGTAGTACTGTGCAGAGTCCATACATACAGAATAAGAACAGATACTGAGAATTACACCCGACATACAGGACAAGAGAAGTAGTACTGTGCAGAGTCCATACATACAGAATAAGAACAGATACTGAGAATTACACCCGACATACAGGACAAGAGAAGTAGTACTGTGCAGAGTCCATACATACAGAATAAGAACAGATACTGAGAATTACACCCAACATACAGGACAAGAGAAGTAGTACTGTGCAGAGTCCATACATACAGAATAAGAAGAGATACTGAGAATTACACCCGACATACAGGACAAGAGAAGTGGTACTGTGCAGAGTCCATACATACAGAATAAGAACAGATACCGAGAATTACACCCGACATACAGGACAAGAGAAGTAGTACTGTGCAGAGTCCATACATACAGAATAAGAAGAGATACTGAGAATTACACCCGACATACAGGACAGGGGAAGTAGTACTGTGCAGAGTCCATACATACAGAATAAGAACAGATACTGAGAATTACACCCGACATACAGGACAGGAGAAGTGGTACTGTGCAGAGTCCATACATACAGAATAAGAACAGATACCGAGAATTACACCCGACATACAGGACAGGAGAAGTGGTACTGTGCAGAGTCCATACATACAGAATAAGAACAGATACCGAGAATTACACCCAACATACAGGAGAAGAGAAGTAGTACTGTGCAGAGTCCATACATACAGAATAAGAACAGATACCGAGAATTACACCCAACATACAGGACAAGAGAAGTAGTACTGTGCAGAGTCCATACATACAGAATAAGGAGAGATACCGAGAATTATACCCGGCATACAGGACAAGAGAAGTGGTACTGTGCAGAGTCCATACATACAGAATAAGAACAAATACCGAGAATTACACCCGACATACAGGACAAGAGAAGTAGTACTGTGCAGAGTCCATACATACAGAATAAGAAGAGATACTGAGAATTACACCCGACATACTGGACAAGAGAAGTAGTACTGTGCAGAGTCCATACATACAGAATAAGAACAGATACCGAGAATTACACCCGGCATACAGGACAAGAGAAGTAGTACTGTGCAGAGTCAATACATACAGAATAAGAACAGATACTGAGAATTACACCCGACATACAGGACAAGAGAAGTAGTACTGTGCAGAGTCCATACATACAGAATAAGAACAGATACCGAGAATTACACCCGACATACAGTACAAGAGAAGTAGTACTGTGCAGAGTCCATACATACAGAATAAGAACAGATACCAAGAATTACATCCGACATACAGGACAAGAGAAGTAGTACTGTGCAGAGTCCATACATACAGAAGAAGAACAGATACCGAGAATTACACCCGACATACAGGACAAGAGAAGTAGTACTGTGCAGAGTCCATACATACAGAATAAGAACAGATACCGAGAATTACACCCGGCATACAGGACAAGAGAAGTAGTACTGTGCAGAGTCCATACATACAGAATAAGAAGAGATACTGAGAATTACACCCGACATACAGGACAAGAGAAGTGGTACTGTGCAGAGTCCATACATACAGAATAAGAAGAGATACTGAGAATTACATCCGACATACAGGACAAGAGAAGTAGTACTGTGCAGAGTCCATACATACAGAATAAGAACAGATACCGAGAATTACACCCGACATACAGGACAAGAGAAGTAGTACTGTGCAGAGTCCATACATACAGAATAAGAACAGATACCGAGAATTACACCCAACATGCAGGACAAGAGAAGTAGTACTGTGCAGAGTCCATACATACAGAATAAGAAGAGATACCGAGAATTACACCCGACATACAGGACAAGAGAAGTAGTACTGTGCAGAGTCCATACATACAGAATAAGAAGAGATACTGAGAATTACACCCGACATACAGGACAAGAGAAGTAGTACTGTGCAGAGTCCATACATACAGAATAAGAACAGATACCGAGAATTACACCCGACATACAGGACAAGAGAAGTAGTACTGTGCAGAGTCCATACATACAGAATAAGAACAGATACCGAGAATTACACCCAACATGCAGGACAAGAGAAGTAGTACTGTGCAGAGTCCATACATACAGAATAAGAAGAGATACCGAGAATTACACCCGACATACAGGACAAGAGAAGTAGTACTGTGCAGAGTCCATACATACAGAATAAGAAGAGATACTGAGAATTACACCCGACATACAGGACAAGAGAAGTAGTACTGTGCAGAGTCCATACATACAGAATAAGAACAGATACCGAGAATTACACCCGACATACAGGACAGGAGAAGTAGTACTGTGCAGAGTCCATACATACAGAATAAGAAGAGATACCGAGAATTACACCCGACATACAGGACAAGAGAAGTGGTACTGTGCAGAGTCCATACATACAGAATAAGAAGAGATACCGAGAATTACACCCGACATACAGGACAAGAGAAGTGGTACTGTGCAGAGTCCATACATACAGAATAAGAACAGATACTGAGAATTACACCCGACATACAGGACAAGAGAAGTAGTACTGTGCAGAGTCCATACATACAGAATAAGAACAGATACCGAGAATTACACCCGACATACAGGACAAGAGAAGTAGTACTGTGCAGAGTCCATACATACAGAATAAGAACAGATACCGAGAATTACACCCGACATACAGGACAAGAGAAGTAGTACTGTGCAGAGTCCATACATACAGAATAAGAAGAGATACTGAGAATTACACCCGACATACAGGATAAGAGAAGTAGTACTGTGCAGAGTCCATACATACAGAATTAGAACAGATACCGAGAATTACACCCGACATACAGGACAAGAGAAGTGGTACTGTGCAGAGTCCATACATACAGAATAAGAACAGATACCGAGAATTACACCCGACATACAGGACAAGAGAAGTAGTACTGTGCAGAGTCCATACATACAGAATAAGAAGAGATACTGAGAATTACACCCGACATACAGGACAAGAGAAGTGGTACTGTGCAGAGTCCATACATACAGAATAAGAACAGATACTGAGAATTACACCCGACATACAGGACAAGAGAAGTAGTACTGTGCAGAGTCCATACATACAGAATAAGAACAGATACTGAGAATTACACCCGACATACAGGACAGGAGAAGTAGTACTGTGCAGAGTCCATACATACAGAATAAGAAGAGATACCGAGAATTACACCCGGCATACAGGACAAGAGAAGTAGTACTGTGCAGAGTACATACATACAGAATAAGAACAGATACCGAGAATTACACCCAACATACAGGACAAGAGAAGTAGTACTGTGCAGAGTCCATACATACAGAATAAGAACAGATACTGAGAATTACACCCGACATACAGGACAAGAGAAGTAGTACTGTGCAGAGTCCATACATACAGAATAAGAACAGATACTGAGAATTACACCCAACATACAGGACAAGAGAAGTAGTACTGTGCAGAGTCCATACATACAGAATAAGAACAGATACCGAGAATTACACCCGACATACAGGACAGGAGAAGTAGTACTGTGCAGAGTCCATACATACAGAATAAGAACAGATACTGAGAATTACACCCAACATACAGGACAAGAGAAGTAGTACTGTGCAGAGTCCATACATACAGAATTAGAACAGATACTGAGAATTACACCCGACATACAGGACAAGAGAAGTAGTACTGTGCAGAGTCCATACATACAGAATAAGAACAGATACTGAGAATTACACCCGACATACAGGACAAGAGAAGTAGTACTGTGCAGAGTCCATACATACAGAATAAGAACATATACTGAGAATTACACCCAACATACAGGACAAGAGAAGTAGTACTGTGCAGAGTCCATACATACAGAATAAGAAGAGATACTGAGAATTACACCCGACATACAGGACAAGAGAAGTAGTACTGTGCAGAGTCCATACATACAGAATAAGAACAGATACCGAGAATTACACCCGACATACAGGACAAGAGAAGTAGTACTGTGCAGAGTCCATACATACAGAATAAGAAGAGATACTGAGAATTACACCCGACATACAGGACAAGAGAAGTAGTACTGTGCAGAGTCCATACATACAGAATAAGAACAGATACCGAGAATTACACCCGACATACAGGACAAGAGAAGTAGTACTGTGCAGAGTCCATACATACAGAATAAGAACAGATACCGAGAATTACACCCGACATACAGGACAAGAGAAGTAGTACTGTGCAGAGTCCATACATACAGAATAAGAACAGATACCGAGAATTACACCCGGCATACAGGACAAGAGAAGTAGTACTGTGCAGAGTCCATACATATAGAATAAGAACAGATACTGAGAATTACACCCGACATACAGGACAAGAGAAGTGGTACTGTGCAGAGTCCATACATGGAGAATAAGAAGAGATACTGAGAATTACACCCGACATACAGGACAAGAGAAGTAGTACTGTGCAGAGTCCATACATACAGAATAAGAACAGATACTGAGAATTACACCCAACATACAGGACAAGAGAAGTAGTACTGTGCAGAGTCCATACATACAGAATTAGAACAGATACCGAGAATTACACCCGGCATACAGGACAAGAGAAGTGGTACTGTGCAGAGTCCATACATACAGAATAAGAACAGATACCGAGAATTACACCCGACATACAGGACAAGAGAAGTAGTACTGTGCAGAGTCCATACATACAGAATAAGAACAGATACTGAGAATTACACCCGACATACAGGACAAGAGAAGTAGTACTGTGCAGAGTCCATACATACAGAATAAGAACAGATACCGAGAATTACACCCGACATACAGGACAAGAGAAGTAGTACTGTGCAGAGTCCATACATACAGAATAAGAAGAGATACCGAGAATTACACCCGACATACAGGACAAGAGAAGTAGTACTGTGCAGAGTCCATACATACAGAATAAGAACAGATACTGAGAATTACACCCGACATACAGGACAAGAGAAGTAGTACTGTGCAGAGTCCATACATACAGAATAAGAACAGATACTGAGAATTACACCCGACATACAGGATAAGAGAAGTGGTACTGTGCAGAGTCCATACATACAGAATAAGAACAGATACTGAGAATTACACCCTACATACAGGACAAGAGAAGTAGTACTGTGCAGAGTCCATACATACAGAATAAGAAGAGATACCGAGAATTACACCCGGCATACAGGACAAGAGAAGTAGTACTGTGCAGAGTCCATACATACAGAATAAGAACAGATACCGAGAATTACACCCGGCATACAGGACAAGAGAAGTAGTACTGTGCAGAGTCCATACATACAGAATAAGAACAGATACCGAGAATTACACCCGACATACAGGACAAGAGAAGTAGTACTGTGCAGAGTCCATACATACAGAATAAGAACAGATACCGAGAATTACACCCGACATACAGGACAAGAGAAGTAGTACTGTGCAGAGTCCATACATACAGAATAAGAACAGATACTGAGAATTACACCCGACATACAGGACAAGAGAAGTAGTACTGTGCAGAGTCCATACATACAGAATAAGAACAGATACTGAGAATTACACCCGACATACAGGACAGGAGAAGTAGTACTGTGCAGAGTCCATACATACAGAATAAGAACAGATACTGAGAATTACACCCAACATACAGGACAGGAGAAGTAGTACTGTGCAGAGTCCATACATACAGAATAAGAACAGATACTGAGAATTACACCCGGCATACAGGACAGGAGAAGTAGTACTGTGCAGAGTCCATACATACAGAATAAGAAGAGATACCGAGAATTACACCCGACATACAGGACAAGAGAAGTAGTACTGTGCAGAGTCCATACATACAGAATAAGAACAGATACCGAGAATTACACCCGACATACAGGACAAGAGAAGTAGTACTGTGCAGAGTCCATACATACAGAATAAGAAGAGATACTGAGAATTACACCCGACATACAGGACAGGAGAAGTAGTACTGTGCAGAGTCCATACATTCAGAATAAGAAGAGATACCGAGAATTACACCCGACATACAGGACAAGAGAAGTAGTACTGTGCAGAGTCCATACATACAGAATAAGAACAGATACTGAGAATTACACCCGATATACAGGACAAGAGAAGTAGTACTGTGCAGAGTCCATACATACAGAATAAGAAGAGATACCGAGAATTACACCTGGCATACAGGACAGGAGAAGTAGTACTGTGCAGAGTCCATACATACAGAATAAGAAGAGATACCGAGAATTACACCCGACATACAGGACAAGAGAAGTAGTACTGTGCAGAGTCCATACATTCAGAATAAGAAGAGATACCGAGAATTACACCCGACATACAGGACAAGAGAAGTAGTACTGTGCAGAGTCCATACATACAGAATAAGAACAGATACTGAGAATTACACCCGATATACAGGACAAGAGAAGTAGTACTGTGCAGAGTCCATACATACAGAATAAGAACAGATACCGAGAATTACACCCGACATACAGGACAGGAGAAGTAGTACTGTGCAGAGTCCATACATACAGAATAAGAACAGATACTGAGAATTACACCCGACATACAGGACAAGAGAAGTAGTACTGTGCAGAGTCCATACATACAGAATAAGAACAGATACTGAGAATTACACCCGATATACAGGACAAGAGAAGTAGTACTGTGCAGAGTCCATACATACAGAATAAGAACAGATACCGAGAATTACACCCGACATACAGGACAGGAGAAGTAGTACTGTGCAGAGTCCATACATACAGAATAAGAACAGATACCGAGAATTACACCCGACATACAGGACAAGAGAAGTAGTACTGTGCAGAGTCCATACATACAGAATAAGAACAGATACTGAGAATTACACCCGACATACAGGACAGGAGAAGTAGTACTGTGCAGAGTCCATACATACAGAATAAGAACAGATACTGAGAATTACACCCGACATACAGGACAAGAGAAGTAGTACTGTGCAGAGTCCATACATACAGAATAAGAACAGATACTGAGAATTACACCCGACATACAGGACAAGAGAAGTAGTACTGTGCAGAGTCCATACATACAGAATAAGAACAGATACCGAGAATTACACCCGACATACAGGACAAGAGAAGTAGTACTGTGCAGAGTCCATACATACAGAATAAGAACAGATACTGAGAATTACACCCGGCATACAGGACAGGAGAAGTAGTACTGTGCAGAGTCCATACATACAGAATAAGAAGAGATACTGAGAATTACACCCGACATACAGGACAAGAGAAGTAGTACTGTGCAGAGTCCATACATACAGAATAAGAACAGATACTGAGAATTACACCCGGCATACAGGACAGGAGAAGTAGTACTGTGCAGAGTCCATACATACAGAATAAGAAGAGATACTGAGAATTACACCCGGCATACAGGACAAGAGAAGTAGTACTGTGCAGGGTCCCTACATACAGAAGAAGAACAGATACAGAGAATTACACCCGACATACAGGACAAGAGAAGTAGTACTGTGCAGAGTCCATACATACAGAATAAGAACAGATACCGAGAATTACACCCGACATACAGTACAAGAGAAGTAGTACTGTGCAGAGTCCATACATACAGAATAAGAACAGATACCGAGAATTACACCCGACATACAGGACAAGAGAAGTAGTACTGTGCAGAGTCCATACATACAGAATAAGAAGAGATACCGAGAATTACACCCAACATGCAGGACAAGAGAAGTAGTACTGTGCAGAGTCCATACATACAGAATAAGAAGAGATACTGAGAATTACACCCGACATACAGGACAAGAGAAGTAGTACTGTGCAGAGTCCATACATACAGAATAAGAACAGATACTGAGAATTACACCCGACATACAGGACAAGAGAAGTAGTACTGTGCAGAGTCCATACATACAGAATAAGAACAGATACCGAGAATTACACCCGACATACAGGACAAGAGAAGTAGTACTGTGCAGAGTCCATACATACAGAATAAGAACAGATACCGAGAATTACACCCGGCATACAGGACAGGAGAAGTAGTACTGTGCAGAGTCCATACATACAGAATAAGAACAGATACTGAGAATTACACCCGACATACAGGACAAGAGAAGTAGTACTGTGCAGAGTCCATACATACAGAATAAGAACAGATACCGAGAATTACACCCAACATGCAGGACAAGAGAAGTAGTACTGTGCAGAGTCCATACATACAGAATAAGAAGAGATACTGAGAATTACACCCGACATACAGGACAAGAGAAGTAGTACTGTGCAGAGTCCATACATACAGAATAAGAACAGATACTGAGAATTACACCCGACATACAGGACAAGAGAAGTAGTACTGTGCAGAGTCCATACATACAGAATAAGAACAGATACCGAGAATTACACCCGACATACAGGACAAGAGAAGTAGTACTGTGCAGAGTCCATACATACAGAATAAGAACAGATACTGAGAATTACACCCGGCATACAGGACAAGAGAAGTAGTACTGTGCAGAGTCCATACATACAGAATAAGAACAGATACCGAGAATTACACCCAACATGCAGGACAAGAGAAGTAGTACTGTGCAGAGTCCATACATACAGAATAAGAACAGATACTGAGAATTACACCCGACATACAGGACAAGAGAAGTAGTACTGTGCAGAGTCCATACATACAGAATAAGAACAGATACTGAGAATTACACCCGACATACAGGACAAGAGAAGTAGTACTGTGCAGAGTCCATACATACAGAATAAGAACAGATACTGAGAATTACACCCGACATACAGGACAAGAGAAGTGGTACTGTGCAGAGTCCATACATACAGAATAAGAAGAGATACTGAGAATTACACCCGACATACAGGACAGGGGAAGTAGTACTGTGCAGAGTCCATACATACAGAATAAGAACAGATACCGAGAATTACACCCGACATACAGGACAGGAGAAGTGGTACTGTGCAGAGTCCATACATACAGAATAAGAAGAGATACTGAGAATTACACCCGACATACAGGAGAAGAGAAGTAGTACTGTGCAGAGTCCATACATACAGAATAAGAACAGATACCGAGAATTACACCCGGCATACAGGACAAGAGAAGTAGTACTGTGCAGAGTCCATACATACAGAATAAGAACAGATACCGAGAATTACACCCGACATACAGGAGAAGAGAAGTAGTACTGTGCAGAGTCCATACATACAGAATAAGAACAGATACCGAGAATTACATCCGACATACAGGACAAGAGAAGTAGTACTGTGCAGAGTCAATACATACAGAATAAGAACAGATACTGAGAATTACACCCGACATACAGGACAAGAGAAGTAGTACTGTGCAGAGTCCATACATACAGAAGAAGAACAGATACCGAGAATTACACCCGACATACAGGACAAGAGAAGTAGTACTGTGCAGAGTCCATACATACAGAATAAGAACAGATACCGAGAATTACACCCGACATACAGGACAAGAGAAGTAGTACTGTGCAGAGTCCATACATACAGAATAAGAACAGATACCAAGAATTACATCCGACATACAGGACAAGAGAAGTAGTACTGTGCAGAGTCCATACATACAGAATAAGAACAGATACCGAGAATTACACCCGACATACAGGACAAGAGAAGTGGTACTGTGCAGAGTCCATACATACAGAATAAGAACAGATACCGAGAATTACACCCGACATACAGGACAAGAGAAGTAGTACTGTGCAGAGTCCATACATACAGAATAAGAAGAGATACTGAGAATTACACCCGACATACAGGACAAGAGAAGTAGTACTGTGCAGAGTCCATACATACAGAATAAGAACAGATACCAAGAATTACACCCAACATGCAGGACAAGAGAAGTAGTACTGTGCAGAGTCCATACATACAGAATAAGAACAGATACCGAGAATTACACCCGACATACAGGACAAGAGAAGTAGTACTGTGCAGAGTCCATACATACAGAATAAGAAGAGATACTGAGAATTACACCCGACATACAGGACAAGAGAAGTAGTACTGTGCAGAGTCCATACATACAGAATAAGAACAGATACCGAGAATTACACCCAACATGCAGGACAAGAGAAGTAGTACTGTGCAGAGTCCATACATACAGAATAAGAACAGATACTGAGAATTACACCCGACATACAGGACAAGAGAAGTAGTACTGTGCAGAGTCCATACATACAGAATAAGAACAGATACCGAGAATTACACCCGGCATACAGGACAAGAGAAGTAGTACTGTGCAGAGTCCATACATACAGAATAAGAAGAGATACTGAGAATTACATCCGACATACAGGACAAGAGAAGTAGTACTGTGCAGAGTCCATACATACAGAATAAGAAGAGATACTGAGAATTACATCCGACATACAGGACAAGAGAAGTAGTACTGTGCAGAGTCCATACATACAGAATAAGAAGAGATACTGAGAATTACATCCGACATACAGGACAAGAGAAGTAGTACTGTGCAGAGTCCATACATACAGAATAAGAACAGATACCGAGAATTACACCCGACATACAGGACAAGAGAAGTAGTACTGTGCAGAGTCCATACATACAGAATAAGAACAGATACCGAGAATTACACCCGACATACAGGACAAGAGAAGTAGTACTGTGCAGAGTCCATACATACAGAATAAGAACAGATACCGAGAATTACACCCAACATGCAGGACAAGAGAAGTAGTACTGTGCAGAGTCCATACATACAGAATAAGAACAGATACCGAGAATTACACCCGACATACAGGACAAGAGAAGTAGTACTGTGCAGAGTCCATACATACAGAATAAGAAGAGATACTGAGAATTACACCCGACATACAGGACAAGAGAAGTAGTACTGTGCAGAGTCCATACATACAGAATAAGAACAGATACTGAGAATTACACCCGACATACAGGACAAGAGAAGTAGTACTGTGCAGAGTCCATACATACAGAATAAGAAGAGATACTGAGAATTACACCCGACATACAGGACAAGAGAAGTAGTACTGTGCAGAGTCCATACATACAGAATAAGAACAGATACCGAGAATTACACCCAACATGCAGGACAAGAGAAGTAGTACTGTGCAGAGTCCATACATACAGAATAAGAACAGATACTGAGAATTACACCCGACATACAGGACAAGAGAAGTAGTACTGTGCAGAGTCCATACATACAGAATAAGAACAGATACCGAGAATTACACCCGGCATACAGGACAAGAGAAGTAGTACTGTGCAGAGTCCATACATACAGAATAAGAAGAGATACTGAGAATTACATCCGACATACAGGACAAGAGAAGTAGTACTGTGCAGAGTCCATACATACAGAATAAGAACAGATACTGAGAATTACACCCGACATACAGGACAAGAGAAGTAGTACTGTGCAGAGTCCATACATACAGAATAAGAACAGATACTGAGAATTACACCCGACATACAGGACAAGAGAAGTAGTACTGTGCAGAGTCCATACATACAGAAGAAGAACAGATACCGAGAATTACACCCGACATACAGGACAAGAGAAGTAGTACTGTGCAGAGTCCATACATACAGAATAAGAACAGATACTGAGAATTACACCCGACATACAGGACAAGAGAAGTAGTACTGTGCAGAGTCCATACATACAGAATAAGAACAGATACCGAGAATTACACCCGACATACAGGACAAGAGAAGTAGTACTGTGCAGAGTCCATACATACAGAATAAGAACAGATACCGAGAATTACACCTGACATACAGGACAAGAGAAGTAGTACTGTGCAGAGTCCATACATACAGAATAAGAAGAGATACTGAGAATTACACCCAACATACAGGACAAGAGAAGTAGTACTGTGCAGAGTCCATACATACAGAATAAGAACAGATACTGAGAATTACACCCAACATACAGGACAAGAGAAGTAGTACTGTGCAGAGTCCATACATACAGAATAAGAACAGATACTGAGAATTACACCCAACATACAGGACAAGAGAAGTAGTACTGTGCAGAGTCCATACATACAGAATTAGAACAGATACTGAGAATTACACCCGACATACAGGACAAGAGAAGTAGTACTGTGCAGAGTCCATACATACAGAATAAGAACAGATACTGAGAATTACACCCAACATACAGGACAAGAGAAGTAGTACTGTGCAGAGTCCATGCATACAGAATAAGAACAGATACCGAGAATTACACCCGGCATACAGGACAAGAGAAGTAGTACTGTGCAGAGTCCATACATACAGAATAAGAAGAGATACTGAGAATTACACCCAACATACAGGACAAGAGAAGTAGTACTGTGCAGAGTCCATACATACAGAATAAGAACAGATACCGAGAATTACACCCGGCATACAGGACAAGAGAAGTAGTACTGTGCAGAGTCCATACATACAGAATAAGAACAGATACTGAGAATTACACCCGATATACAGGACAAGAGAAGTGGTACTGTGCAGAGTCCATACATGGAGAATAAGAAGAGATACTGAGAATTACACCCGACATACAGGACAAGAGAAGTAGTACTGTGCAGAGTCCATACATACAGAATAAGAACAGATACTGAGAATTACACCCAACATACAGGACAAGAGAAGTAGTACTGTGCAGAGTCCATACATACAGAATTAGAACAGATACCGAGAATTACACCCGGCATACAGGACAAGAGAAGTGGTACTGTGCAGAGTCCATACATACAGAATAAGAACAGATACCGAGAATTACACCCGGCATACAGGACAAGAGAAGTGGTACTGTGCAGAGTCCATACATACAGAATTAGAACAGATACCGAGAATTACACCCGACATACAGGACAAGAGAAGTAGTACTGTGCAGAGTCCATACATACAGAATAAGAACAGATACTGAGAATTACACCCGACATACAGGACAAGAGAAGTAGTACTGTGCAGAGTCCATACATACAGAATAAGAAGAGATACTGAGAATTACACCCGACATACAGGACAAGAGAAGTAGTACTGTGCAGAGTCCATACATACAGAATAAGAAGAGATACCGAGAATTACACCCGGCATACAGGACAAGAGAAGTAGTACTGTGCAGAGTCCATACATACAGAATAAGAACAGATACCGAGAATTACACCCGGCATACAGGACAAGAGAAGTAGTACTGTGCAGAGTCCATACATACAGAATAAGAACAGATACCGAGAATTACACCCGACATACAGGACAAGAGAAGTAGTACTGTGCAGAGTCCATACATACAGAATAAGAACAGATACTGAGAATTACACCCGACATACAGGACAAGAGAAGTAGTACTGTGCAGAGTCCATACATACAGAATAAGAACAGATACTGAGAATTACACCCGACATACAGGACAAGAGAAGTAGTACTGTGCAGAGTCCATACATACAGAATAAGAAGAGATACCGAGAATTACACCCGGCATACAGGACAAGAGAAGTAGTACTGTGCAGAGTCCATACATACAGAATAAGAAGAGATACCGAGAATTACACCCGACATACAGGACAAGAGAAGTAGTACTGTGCAGAGTCCATACATACAGAATAAGAACAGATACTGAGAATTACACCCGATATACAGGACAAGAGAAGTAGTACTGTGCAGAGTCCATACATACAGAATAAGAAGAGATACAGAGAATTACACCCGACATACAGGACAAGAGAAGTAGTACTGTGCAGAGTCCATACATACAGAATAAGAAGAGATACTGAGAATTACACCCGACATACAGGACAAGAGAAGTAGTACTGTGCAGAGTCCATACATACAGAATAAGAACAGATACTGAGAATTACACCCGACATACAGGACAAGAGAAGTAGTACTGTGCAGAGTCCATACATACAGAATAAGAACAGATACTGAGAATTACACCCGACATACAGGACAGGAGAAGTAGTACTGTGCAGAGTCCATACATACAGAATAAGAACAGATACTGAGAATTACACCCGACATACAGGACAAGAGAAGTAGTACTGTGCAGAGTCCATACATACAGAATAAGAACAGATACTGAGAATTACACCCGACATACAGGACAAGAGAAGTAGTACTGTGCAGAGTCCATACATACAGAATAAGAACAGATACCGAGAATTACACCCGACATACAGGACAAGAGAAGTAGTACTGTGCAGAGTCCATACATACAGAATAAGAACAGATACTGAGAATTACACCCGGCATACAGGACAGGAGAAGTAGTACTGTGCAGAGTCCATACATACAGAATAAGAACAGATACTGAGAATTACACCCGACATACAGGACAAGAGAAGTAGTACTGTGCAGCGTCCCTACATACAGAAGAAGAACAGATACCGAGAATTACACCCGACATACAGGACAAGAGAAGTAGTACTGTGCAGAGTCCATACATACAGAATAAGAACAGATACCGAGAATTACACCCGGCATACAGGACAAGAGAAGTAGTACTGTGCAGAGTCCATACATACAGAATAAGAACAGATACCGAGAATTACACCCAGCATACAGGACAAGAGAAGTAGTACTGTGCAGAGTCCATACATACAGAATAAGAACAGATACTGAGAATTACACCCGACATACAGGACAAGAGAAGTAGTACTGTGCAGAGTCCATACATACAGAATAAGAACAGATACTGAGAATTACACCCGACATACAGGACAAGAGAAGTAGTACTGTGCAGAGTCCATACATTCAGAATAAGAACAGATACCGAGAATTACACCCGGCATACAGGACAAGAGAAGTAGTACTGTGCAGAGTCCATACATACAGAATAAGAACAGATACCGAGAATTACACCCGGCATACAGGACAAGAGAAGTAGTACTGTGCAGAGTCCATACATACAGAATAAGAACAGATACTGAGAATTACACCCGGCATACAGGACAAGAGAAGTAGTACTGTGCAGAGTCCATACATACAGAATAAGAACAGATACTGAGAATTACACCCGGCATACAGGACAAGAGAAGTGGCCCCGGATCGGGGGTTCTCACGTTTTGTGGGGGGCCCCTGAAGCAAGGAAATTCCTCTGAAATGCTTCCAATCTCCTTGTCTGAGTGTCAGGCGGTTTTCCCCGCGGTGTCTGCTTAGTATCAGCGCGCTCCTCATTCCTGGCTGTGTTTTGGTTGGAAGGCTCGGCGGTCCCGTGGAGGCTCTGCGGTCACACAGATAAATGTCTCTAATACAGGTTCTCATGGCGGAGATGTTGAAGGGGGAGGACGGGGATGATGAAGGACACGGTGGGGGGATATTCTGTATCTATGGGGCAATATTAAACCTAAATCCTCCCTCTGGCCCCCCCCTTCAGTCTTGTAGCGGCTCCTCTCCTGGACTGAAACGGCTCCCTCTGATTTCACCGCACACTGCGAGCTTCTCACCATGTGCATTAGAAGCTGCCTCATTTTTTACTGGAGGACATCCAGCATCATCTGGCCTTGTCCTTGGCCCGCCCCCTTTCATTCATTGGATTTTAGTTCTTCCAATCATGGCGGCTCAGCATCACATGGCGGGCGTTACCGAGGGCGGTTTGCATAGAAGTTGTGTGTGTACTTTATTACTGTAAATTCAATTTTAGATATGAATATTTTATTATTCTGTTTTCAGCCAGCAGGTGGAGCCAAAGGCTGCTCTTCACATGTTTTCCCCTTTAACTTTATCTCTTGTTGTCAAAAGGTTTTTGTCTACAGAGCTCAGTAGCTTAGTCTGAAAAAAAAACACACGTGAATGGGCTAGTGCAAGGTTCCTCTAGTGCAGTGACTCCTCCTCCTGTGAAGTAACCAGTGGCGGCTGGTCCATAAGGGGCGCCGCCCCCCTAATCTCCATGCAGGGCACCAGGCGCATGAATTTCAATGTTTTTTTTTTTCAGAAGCACATAATTAGAGCCTGAGGTTCTAATTGGCTTCAAAAAGGGCGGGCTTGGGGCGCAGTGGTCTGCGCCCCAAGCCCACCCACTTGTGTGACAGTAGCAAATTAATATTCGCTATTGTTTTCCTGCTTCTCCTCCTGGCCAACCAAAAAGCGGGTCTCAAGACCCAATTGGCCAGAAGGAGATGCGACTGTCCGGTCTCTTCCAGAACGTCCTCTTCTCAGGTGACTGGTCGGGCTCGGTGACCACCCATCACATGGCCCGAGCCGGCTTCTTCTATCTGTGCACCAGGTCCAGTGCTTCTCCTACGGGGGAATCCTCCGGAGCTGGGAGCCCGGGGACCGGCCTGATACTGGCACCGCAAATACTTCCCTACCAGTCCGCATTCCCCAGCAACAGGACCTGCCGGACAACACTGAGCTGAGGCTGCACGACTGTCCGGGGAGCAGGAGAGCGAGGACCCCGCCATCTACCCCAAGCTACTGAACATGACCAGCCACATGGGGACCTTCCACAACTGGCCGCAACACACCGGGCTCAGCCCAGAGCAACTGGCTGCTGCTGGATTTTACTATACACCAGTATGTACTGCGGGGGGGGGACTGGGATCATCAGGGCCGCCATCAGGAATTTTGGGGCCCCTTACACAGCTTCATGCAAGGGCCCCCTGGAGCAGAGGAGAACTGGGGGGGGGGGGGGGGTGCTGCCGACGCAAATTGTTGAGGTCAGGGGGCTTTGGGTGCTGAAGAACAAAAAAATCAAAAGAACAAAAAAAAGGGGGGTTGCCATCTGGGGCCCTGGGGTCTTCTGGGCCCCTTACAAAAAAAAAAAGGAATACAATTTTTTTTAGAAAAAAAAAAAAGGGGGGTTGCCATCCGGGCCCCTGGGGACCTCCGGGCCCCTTACAGGTGTACTGCCTGTACCCCCTGATGGCGGCTCTGGGTATCATACCCCACCATAGGTCCTATCGCGGGCGATTGACCAGTCGACGGGGAGCAGGGATGGACTGGCCATAGGGACTACCGGGAGTTTCCCGGTGGGCCGATGGCTCAGTGGGCCGTTTAAAAAAAAAAAATAAAATTTTTTGTTTGTGGGCCGTTTTTTTATGCAGTTTGGTGGCAGCGGAGCATGGCAGCAAGCAGAGGCGGGGATTCGGGGAAGGTGGCGATCGAGGAGGGCAGTTGCATGTAAAATTCCAAGGGAGAAGAGCTCCACCCCCTCCCTGACCACCGAAGAGGCGGACAGTAGCGAGCGCGGCCACCCCGGCGCTCCCAGAACCTCGATTCCTCCACCTCCTCTCTGCTCCAGGAACCATGCGGCCTGGGCCGGAGGGCAGGCTGACTGGGAGCCCGGAGGAAAAGAACATGCGCCACTGTAAGGAGCAGATCAGCGTGAGCACCCCCCGGATCAAGAGGGAGACTCGGCGCTGCCGCTGATGGCCATTAGGTACCTGGCATCCTACACAAACATGCCAGAACACTGAGACAGTGGAGAGGTGAGCAGAGGAGGGACTGCAGAAAGGGACAGTGCTATGTGGTCTGTCTCAGCCCTCCCCTCTGTCTCTCTGCCCCCTCTGTCTCTCAGTCCTCCCCTCTGTCTCTCTGCCCCCTCTGTCTCTCAGTCCCCCCCTCTGTCTCTCAGTCCCCCCTCTTTCAGCCCCCTCCTCTGTCACTCGGCCCCCCCACTATCTCTCAGACCCCTCCTCTGTCTCTCAGACCCCCCCTCTGTCTCTCAGACCCCTCCTCTATCTCTCAGCTCTCCTCCTCTTTCTCTCAGCTCTCCTCCTCTGTCTCTCAGCTCTCCTCCTCTGTCTCTCAGCTCCCCCTCTGTCTCTCAGCTCCTCCTCGGTCTCTCAGCTCCCCTTCTGCCTCTCAGACCCCCCCACTGTCTCTCAGCCCCCTCCTCTATCTCTCAGCTCTCCCCCTCTGTCTCTCAGCTCTCCCCCTCTGTCTCTCAGCTTTTCCTCTGTCTCTCAGCTCTTCCTCTGTCTCTCAGCTCCCCCCTCTGTCTCTCAGACCCCCCTGTCTCTTAGACCCCCCTCTGTCTCTCAGTTCCCGTGTCTCTCAGTCCCCCCTCTTTTAGCCGCTCCGCTGTCTCTCAGCTCCCCTCTATCTCTCAGACCCCCCTCTGTCTCCCAGACCCCCCTCTGTCTCTCAGCTCTCCCCCTCTGTCTCTCAGCTCTCCTCCTCTGTCTCTCAGCTCTCCTCCTCTGTCTCTCAGCTCTCTTCCTCTGTCGCTCAGCTCCCAACTCTGTCTCTTAGCTCCCCACTCTGTCTCTCAGCCCCCCCTCTGTCTCTCAGCCCCCCCTCTGTCTCTCAGCCCCCCTCTGTCTCTCAGCTCCCCCTCTGTCTCTTAGACCCCCCTCTGTCTCTTAGACCCCCCTCTGTCTCTCAGACCCCCCTCTGTCTCTCAGTCCCCGTGTCTCTCAGTCTCCCCCTCTTTTATCCCCTCCTCTGTCTCTTAGCTCCCCCCTCTGTCTCTCAGCTCCTCCTCTGTCTCTCAGCTCCCCTTCTGCCTCTCAGACCCCCCCACTGTCTCTCAGCCCCCTCCTCTATCTCTCAGCTCTCCCCCTCTGTCTCTCAGCTCTCCCCTCTGTCTCTCAGCTCTTCCTCTGTCTCTCAGCTCTTCCTCTGTCTCTCAGCTCCCCCCTCTGTCTCTCAGACCCCCTGTCTCTTAGACCCCCTCTGTCTCTCAGTTCCCCCTCTTTTAGCCCCTCCTCTGTCTCTCAGCTCCCCTCTATCTCTCAGACCCCCTCTGTCTCTCAGACCCCCCTCTGTCTCTCAGACCCCCCCTCTGTCTTTCAGCTCTCCTCCTCTGTCTCTCAGCTTTCCCCCTCTGTCTCTCAGCTCCCAACTCTGTCTCTCAGCTCCCCCCTCTGTCTCTCAGCTCCCCCCTCTGTCTCTCAGACCCCTCCACTGTCTCTCAGACCCCTCCACTGTCTCTCAGACCCCTCCACTGTCTCTCAGACCCCCCTCTTTCTCTCAGCCCCCCCTCTGTCTCTCAGCCCCCTCTGTCTCCCTGCTCCCCCTGTCTCTCAGCCCCCTCTGTCTCTCAGCTCCCCCTATGTCTCTCAGCCCCCCCTCTGTCTCTCAGCCCCCCCTCTGTCTCTCAGCCCCCCCTCTGTCTCTCAGCCCCCCTCTGTCTCTCAGCTCCCCCTCTATCTCTTAGACCCCCCTCTGTCTCTTAGACCCCCTCTGTCTCTCAGACCCCCTCTGTCTCTCAGTCCCCCCTCTGTCTCTCAGTTCCCGTGTCTCTCAGTCCCCCCTCTTTTATCCCCTCCTCTGTCTCTCAGCTCCCCTCAGTCCCCCCTCTTTTATCCCCTCCTCTGTCTCTCAGCTCCCCTCTGTCTCTCAGACCCCTCCTCTGTCTCTCAGACCCCTCCTCTGTCTCTCAGATCTCCTCCTCTTTCTCTCAGATCTCCTCTCTGTCTCTCAGCTCCCCCCACTGTCTCTCAGACCCCTCCACTGTCTCTCAGCTCCCCTCCACTGTCTCTTAGCTCCCCCTCTGTCTCTCAGCTCCCCCTCTGTCTCTTAGCTCCCCCCTCTGTCTCTCAGCTCCCCCTCTGTCTCTCAGCTCCCCCTCTGTCTCTCAGCTTCCTCCTCTGTCTCTCAGACCCCTCCTCTATCTCTCAGCTCTCCTCCTCTATCTCTCAGCTCTCCTCCTCTGTCTCTCAGCTCTCCTCCACTGTCTCTTAGCTCCCCCTCTGTCTCTCAGCTCCTCCTCTGTCTCTCAGCTCCCCTTCTGCCTCTCAGACCCCCCCACTGTCTCTCAGCCCCCTCCTCTATCTCTCAGCTCTCCCCTCTGTCTCTCAGCTCTCCCCCTCTGTCTCTCAGCTCTCCCCCTCTGTCTTTCAGCTCTTCCTCTGTCTCTCCCCTCTGTCTCTCAGACCCCCCTGTCTCTTAGACCCCCCTCTGTCTCTCAGTTCCCGTGTCTCTCAGTCCCCCCTCTTTTAGCCCCTCCTCTGTCTCTCAGCTCCCCTCTATCTCTCAGACCCCCCTCTGTCTCTCAGACCCCCCTCTGTCTCTCAGACCCCCCTCTGTCTCTCAGCTCTCCTCCTCTGTCTCTCAGCTCTCCTCCTCTGTCTCTCAGCTCTCCCCCTCTGTCTCTCAGCTCCCAACTCTGTCTCTCAGACCCCTCCACTGTCTCTCAGACCCCTCCACTGTCTCTCAGACCCCCTCTGTCTCTCAGCCCCCCCTCTGTCTCTCAGCCCCCCTCTGTCTCTTAGCTCCCCCTCTGTCTCTCAGCACCCCTCTGTCTCTCAGCCCCCTCTGTCTCTCAGCCCCCCTCTGTCTCTCAGCTCCCCCTCTGTCTCTTAGACCCCCCTCTGTCTCTTAGACACTCCTCTGTCTCTCAGACCCCCCTCTGTCTCTCAGTTCCTGTGTCTCTCAGTCCCCCCTCTTTTATCCCCTCCTCTGTCTCTCAGCTCCCCCTCTGTCTCTCAGCTCCTCCTCTGTCTCTCAGCTCCCCTTCTGCCTCTCAGACCACCTCACTGTTTCTCAGCCCCCTCCTCTATCTCTCAGCTCTCCCCCTCTGTCTCTCAGCTCTCCCCCTCTGTCTCTCAGCTCTCCCCCTCTGTCTCTCAGCTCTTCCTCTGTCTCTCAGCTCTTCCTCTGTTTCTCAGCTCCCCCCTGTCTCTTAGACCCCCCTCTGTCTCTCAGTTCCCGTGTCTCTCAGTCCCCCCTCTTTTAGCCCCTCCTCTGTCTCTCAGCTCCCCTCTATCTCTCAGACCCCCCTCTGTCTCTCAGACCCCCCTCTGTCTCTCAGCTCTCCTCCTCTGTCTCTCAGCTCTCCTCCTCTGTCTCTCAGCTCTCCCCCTCTGTCTCTCAGCTCCCAACTCTGTCTCTCAGCTCCCCCTCTGTCTCTCAGACCCCTCCACTGTCTCTCAGACCCCTCCACTGTCTCTCAGACCCCCCTCTGTCTCTCAGCCCCCCCTCTGTCTCTCAGCCCCCCTTTGTCTCTCAGCTCCCCCTGTCTCTCAGCCCCCCGTCTCTCAGCTCCCCCTCTGTCTCTCAGCCCCCCTCTGTCTCTCAGCCCCCCTCTGTCTCTCAGCCCCCCTCTGTCTTTCAGCTCCCCCTCTGTCTCTTAGACCCCCCTCTGTCTCTTAGACCCCCTCTGTCTCTCAGACCCCCCTCTGTCTCTCAGTCCCCCCTCTGTCTCTCAGTCCCCCCCCTGTCTCTCAGTTCCCGTGTCTCTCAGCCCCCCTCTTTTATCCCCTCCTCTGTCTCTCAGCTCCCCTCTGTCTCTCAGACCCCTCCTCTGACTCTCAGACCCCTCCTCTGTCTCTCAGCTTTCCTCCTCTGTCTCTCAGCTCCCCTCTCTGTCTCTCAGCTCCCCCCACTGTCTCTCAGACCCCTCCACTGTCTCTCAGACCCCTCCACTGTCTCTCAGCTCCCCCCAACTGTCTCTTAGCTCCCCCTCTGTCTCTCAGCTCCCCCTCTGTCTCTCAGCTCCCCCCTCTGTCTCTCAGCTTCCCTCTCTGTCTCTCAGCTTCCCCCTCTGTCTCTCAGCTTCCCCCTCTGTCTCTCAGCCCCCCTCTGTCTTTCAGCTCCCTCTCTGTCTCTCAGCTCCCTCCCATTGTCTCTCAGTACCCTCCCATTGTCTCTCAGCTCCCTCCCATTTTCTCTCAGCTTCCCCCTCTGTCTCTCAGCTCCCTACCATTGTCTCTCAGCTCCCTCCCATTGTCTCTCAGCTTCCCCCTCTGTCTCTCAGACCCCTCCTCTGTCTCCCAGCCCCCTCCTCTGTCTCTCAGCCATTCATTTTAATGGGCAGGAGCGGTGTGTACACCGCTCCTCCACCGCCCCAAAGATGCTGCTTGGAGGACTTTCACGCTGAGACTGCAGCAAGGGCGTTTTTCAGGGGCTTTACAGGCGCTATTTTTAGCCCAAAAGTGCCAGAAAAACGCCTCAGTGTGAAAGGGGTCCTGCATTCACCCCCTCTCTTTTACACTCACTCCCTCTCTTTTACACTCACCCCCCTCTCTCACCCACCCCCTCTCATCCCCTTTCCCTCAACCCTCCCTCTCTCTCTCTCACTTTCTTTCTCATTCCCCTCTCGCTCACCCTATCATGATATACAATAATGGATGTAGGGGCCTTTTAGTGGGTGTGATTTTTTTTGGGGGGGTGGGGGGGCAGCATTTTATTGAATTAAAGTGGGCCGGTCTGGATGAAGTCCAGGGCCAAATTTTGGTCCCAGTCCAGCCCTGACGGGGAGTAGGTTTGTTTGCCACCCCCCCAAAAAAAATGGAGCACCAGCCGCCACTGGAAGTAACTCCTCCCATGCAGTGACTCCTCCCTCCAGTGTAGCGACTCCACCTCCACTCTCCCGTAGTAAACTGATAGATTTGCAGACTTATTTTAGTTTATAGAGAGACAGTCTGAAAGCTAACAGCTCCTGCTTTGGAAAACCCAGCATGCTCTGGGAATTCTGCGTCATGGGAGCACCCTCTATTACATGCGCAGGCGGTCTTTAGAAATGGTAAGAAAATTTTAATTTGGAATCAGAAGTGATGAAGCTTCTAAGCAAAACAAAACAGAACTGTGCATAGCTCAGGATGACAATAGCCTTTTGCATGAACCCTTGCAATGATAATACAGTGCCTTGAAAAAGTATTCATACCCCTTGAAATTTTCCACATTTTCTCATGTTACAACCAAAAACGTAAATGTATTTTATTGGGATTTTATGTGAGAGACCAACACAAAGTGGCACAAAATTGTGAAGTGGAAGGAAAATGATAAATGATACAAATAAATATGTGAAAAGTGTGGGGGGGCATTTGTATGGCGCCCCCCGGAGTCAATACTTTGTAGAACCCCCTTTCTCTGCAATTACAGCTGCAAGTCTTTTTGGGGGTGTCTCTACCAGCTTTGCACATCTAGAGAGGGACATTTCTGCCCATTCTTCTTCTTTGTAAAATATCTCAAGCTCTGTCAGATTGGATGGAGAGCGTCTGTGAACAGCAATTTTTAGGTCTTGCCACAGATTCTCAATGGGATTTAGGTCTGGACTGCGACTGGGCCATTCTAACACATGAATATGCTTTGATCTAAGCCATTCCATTGTAGCTCTGGCTGTATGTTTCGGGTTGTTGTCCTGCTGGAAGGTGAACCTCCCCCCCAGTCTTAAGTCTTTTGCAGACGCTAACAGGTTTTCTTCTAAGATTGTCCTGTATTTGGCTCCATCCATCTTCCCATCAACTCTGACCAGCTTCCCTGTCCCTGCTGAAGAAAAGCATCCCCACCACATGATGCTGCCACCACCATGTTTCACAGTGGGGATGTTGTGTTCAGGGTGATGTGCAGTGTTAGTTTTCCCCCACACATAGCGTTTTGCTTTTAGGCCAAAAAGTAGAATTTTGGTCTCATCTGACCAGAGCACCTTCTTCCACATGATTGCTGTGTCCCCCACATGTTTGCTGTGTCCCCCACATGATTGCTGTGTCCCCCACATGATTGCTTTGTCCCCCACATGTTTGCTGTGTCCCCCACATGATTGCTGTGTCCCCCACATGATTGCTGTGTCCCCCACATGTTTGCTGTGTCCCCCACATGATTGCTGTGTCCCCCACGTGTTTGCTGTGTCCCCCACATGTTTGCTGTGTCCCCCCACATGGCTTCTCACAAACTGCAAACAGGACTTCTTATGACTTTCTTTCACCAATGTCTTTCTTCTTGTCACTCTTCCATAAAGGGCAGATTTGTGGAGAAGCACGACTAATAGTTGTCCTGTGGACAGATTCTCCCCCCTGAGCTGTGGATCTCTGCAGCTCCTCCAGAGTTACCATGGACCTCTTGGCTGCTTCTCTGATGAATGTTCTCCTTGCCCGGCCCGGTCAGTTTAGGTGGACGGCCATGTCTTGGTAGGTTTGCAGTTGTGCCATACTCTTTCCATTTTCGGATGATGGATTGAACAGAGCTCCGTGAGATGTTCAAAGCTTGGGAGATTTTTTTATAACCTAACCCTGCTTTATACTTCTCCACAACTTTATCCCTGACCTGTCTGGTGTGTTCCTTGGCCTTCATGATGCTGTTTGTTCACTAAGGTTCTCTAACAAACCTCTGAGGGCTTCACAGAACAGCTGTATTTATACTGAGATTAAATGACACACTGGTGGACTCTATTTACTAATTAGGTGACTTCTGAAGGCAATTGGTTCCACTAGATTATAGTTAGAGGTATCAGAGTAAAGGGGGCTGAATACAAATGCCCCCCCACACTTTTCACAGATTTATTTGTAAAAAAGTTGGAAATCCATTTATTTATAAACATACAGCCAGAGCTACAATGGAATGGTTTAGATCAAAGCATATTCATGTGTTAGAATGGACCAGTCACAGTCCAGACCTAAATCCCATTGAGAATCTGTGGCAAGACTTGAAAATTGCTGATCACAGACGCTCTCCATCCAATCTGACAGAGCTTGAGATACTCTGCAAAGAAGAAGAATGGGCAGAAATGTCCCTCTCTAGATGGGCAAAGCTGGTAGAGACACCCCCAAAAAGACTTGCAGCTGTAATTGCAGAGAAAGGGGGTTCTACAAAGTATTGACTCCGGGGGGCGCCATACTAATGCCCCCCCCCACACTTTTCATATTTATTTGTATCATTTATAATTTTCCTTCCACTTCACAATTATGTGCCACTTTGTGTTGGTCTCTCACATAAAATCCCAATAAAATACATTTATGATTTTGGCTGTAACATGACAAAATGTGGAACATTTTAAGGGGTATGAATACTTTTTCATGGCACTGTATTGGCCCAATAGATGAAGTTGTTCCAATCTGCAGAACGAAGGGTAATTCTAGTCCGAAGTGAAAGACATCGCCCAGGGTGACTGGCACACTAAACTAAAGCCTGGCAAACTGAAGCTGGCAGGGAACTGTTATTTAGCAGCAGAAGTGCTTCCACTGCAAAATGACAGACGTAAGCTGGGTGAAAGCTGTGTGAATCTTGGGTGAAAGCGGTGTGAATCTTTGGGTGAAAGCGGTGTGAATCTCGGATGAAAGAGGTGTGAATCTTGGATGAAAGCTGTGTGAATCTTGGGTGAAAGCGGTGTGAATCTTGGGGTGAAAGCTGTGTGAATCTTTGGGTGAAAGCTGTGTGAATCTTTGGGTGAAAGCGGTGTGAATCTTTGGGTGAAAGCTGTGTGAATCTTGGGTGAAAGCTGTGTGAATCTTTGGGTGAAAGCTGTGTGAATCTTGGGTGAAAGCTGTGTGAATCTTGGGTGAAAGCTGTGTGAATCTTTGGGTAAAAGCTGTGTGAATCTTGGGTGAAAGCGGTGTGAATCTTTGGGTGAAAGCTGTGTGAATCTTGGGTGAAAGCTGTGTGAATCTTGGGGTGAAAGCTGTGTGAATCTTTGGGTGAAAGATGTGTGAATCTTGGGTGAAAGCTGTGTGAATCTTTGGGTGAACGCTGTGTGAATCTTGGGTGAAAGCGGTGTGAATCTTGGGGTGAAAGCTGTGTGAATCTTTGGGTGAAAGCGGTGTGAATCTTGGGTGAAAGCTGTGTGAATCTTTGGGTGAAAGCTGTGTGAATCTTGGGTGAAAGCGGTGTGAATCTTGGGGTGAAAGCTGTGTGAATCTTAGGTGAAAGCGGTGTGAATCTTTGGGTGAAAGCTGTGTGAATCTTGGGTGAAAGCTGTTTGAATCTTGGGGTGAAAGCTGTGTGAATCTTTGGGTGAAAGCTGTGTGAATCTTGGGTGAAAGCTTTGTGAATCTTGGGTGAAAGCTGTGTGAATCTTGGGTGAAAGCGGTGTGAATCTTTGGGTGAAAGCGGTGTGAATCCCGGATGAAAGAGGTGTGAATCTTGGATGAAAGCTGTGTGAATCTTGGGTGAAAGCTGTGTGAATCTTTGGGTGAAAGCTGTGTGAATCTTAGGTGAAAGCGGTGTGAATCGTTGGGTGAAAGCTGTGTGAATCTTGGGTGAAAGCGGTGTGAATCTCGGATGAAAGCTGTGTGAATCTTGGGTGAAAGCTGTGTGAATCTTTGGGTGAAAGCGGGGTGAATCTTGGGTGAAAGCTGTGTGAATCTTGTGTGAAAGCTGTGTGAATCTTGTGTGAAAGCTGTGTGAATCTTGTGTGAAAGCTGTGTGAATCTTGGGTGAAAGCGGTGTGAATCTTTGCGTGAAAGCTGTGTGAATCTTGGGTGAAAGTGGTGTGAATCTTTGGATGAAAGCTGTGTGAATCTTGGGTGAAAGCTGTGTGAATCTTAGGTGAAAGCGGTGTGAATCTTTGGGTGAAAGCGGTGTTAATCTTGGGTGAAAGCGGTGTGAATCTTAGGTGAAAGCGGTGTGAATCTTAGGTGAAAGCGGTGTGAATCTTAGGTGAAAGCTGTGTGAATCTTAGGTGAAAGCGGTGTGAATCTTAGGTGAAAGCGGTGTGAATCTTAGGTGAAAGCAGTGTGAATCTTAGGTGAAAGCGGTGTGAATCTTTGGGTGAAAGCGGTGTGAATCTTGGGTGAAAGCTGTGTGAATCTTGGGTGAAAGCGGTGTGAATCTTTGGGTGAAAGTGGTGGTAATCTCGGATGAAAGAGGTGTGAATCTTGGTTGAAAGCTGTGTGAATCTTGGGTGAAAGCTGTGTGAATCTTTGGGTGAAAGCTGTGTGAATCTTAGGTGAAAGCGGTGTGAATCGTTGGGTGAAAGCTGTGTGAATCTTGGGTGAAAGCGGTGTGAATCTCGGATGAAAGAGGTGTGAATCTTGGATGAAAGCTGTGTGAATCTTGGGTGAAAGCTGTGTGAATCTTTGGGTGAAAGCTGTGTGAATCTTGGGTGAAAGCTGTGTGAATCTTGTGTGAAAGCTGTGTGAATCTTGGGTGAAAGCGGTTTGAATCTTTGCGTGAAAGCTGTGTGAATCTTGGGTGGAAGTGGTGTGAATCTTTGGATGAAAGCTGTGTGAATCTTAGGTGAAAGCTGTGTGAATCTTTGGGTGAAAGCGGTGTGAATCTTGGGTGAAAGCTGTGTGAATCTTGTGTGAAAGCTGTGTGAATCTTGGGTGAAAGCGGTGTGAATCTTTGCGTGAAAGCTGTGTGAATCTTGGGTGAAAGTGGTGTGAATCTTTGGATGAAAGCTGTGTGAATCTTGGGTGAAAGCTGTGTGAATCTTAGGTGAAAGCGGTGTGAATCTTTGGGTGAAAGCGGTGTGAATCTTGGATGAAAGCTGTGTGAATCTTGGGTGAAAGCGGTGTGAATCTTAGGTGAAAGCTGTGTGAATCTTGGGTGAAAGCTGTGTGAATCTTTGGGTGAAAGCGGTGTGAATCTTGGGTGAAAGCTGTGTGAATCTTATGTGAAAGCTGTGTGAATCTTGGGTGAAAGCGGTGTGAATCTTTGCGTGAAAGCTGTGTGAATCTTGGGTGAAAGTGGTGTGAATCTTTGGATGAAAGCTGTGTAAATCTTGGTTGAAAGCTGTGTGAATCTTGGGTGAAAGCTGTGTGAATCTTTGGGTGAAAGCTGTGTGAATCTTAGGTGAAAGCGGTGTGAATCGTTGGGTGAAAGCTGTGTGAATCTTGGGTGAAAGCGGTGTGAATCTCGGATGAAAGAGGTGTGAATCTTGGATGAAAGCTGTGTGAATTTTGGGTGAAAGCTGTGTGAATCTTTGGGTGAAAGCTGTGTGAATCTTGGGTGAAATCTGTGTGAATCTTGTGTGAAAGCTGTGTGAATCTTTGGGTGAAAGCGGTGGTAATCTCGGATGAAAGAGGTGTGAATCTTGGTTGAAAGCTGTGTGAATCTTGGGTGAAAGCTTCCACTGCAAAATGACAGACGTAAGCTGGGTGAAAGCTGTGTGAATCTTGGGTGAAAGCGGTGTGAATCTTTGGGTGAAAGCGGTGATAATCTCGGATGAAAGAGGTGTGAATCTTGGTTGGAAGCTGTGTGAATCTTGGGTGAAAGCTGTGTGAATCTTTGGGTGAAAGCTGTGTGAATCTTAGGTGAAAGCGGTGTGAATCGTTGGGTGAAAGCTGTGTGAATCTTGGGTGAAAGCGGTGTGAATCTCGGATGAAAGAGGTGTGAATCTTGGATGAAAGCTGTGTGAATCTTGGGTGAAAGCTGTGTGAATCTTTGGGTGAAAGCTGTGTGAATCTTGGGTGAAAGCTGTGTGAATCTTGTGTGAAAGCTGTGTGAATCTTGTGTGAAAGCGGTGTGAATCTTTGCGTGAAAGCTGTGTGAATCGTTGGGTGAAAGTGGTGTGAATCTTTGGATGAAAGCTGTGTGAATCTTGGGTGAAAGCTGTGTGAATCTTAGGTGAAAGCGGTGTGAATCTTTGGGTGAAAGTGGTGTTAATCTTGGGTGAAAGCTGTGTGAATCTTAGGTGAAAGCTGTGTGAATCTTAGGTGAAAGCGGTGTGAATCTTAGGTGAAAGCTGTGTGAATCTTAGGTGAAAGCGGTGTGAATCTTTGGGTGAAAGCGGTGTGAATCTTGGGTGAAAGCTGTGTGAATCTTAGGTGAAAGCGGTGTGAATCTTGGGTGAAAGCTGTGTGAATCTTAGGTGAAAGCGGTGTGAATCTTTGGGTGAAAGCTGTGTGAATCTTGGGTGAAAGCGGTGTGAATCTTGGGTGAAAGCGGTGTGAATCTTTCGGTGAAAGCTGTGTGAATCTTGGGTGAAAGCGGTGTGAATCTTGGGTGAAAGCTGTGTGAATCTTAGGTGAAAGCGGTGTGAATCTTAGGTGAAAGCTGTGTGAATCTTGTGTGAAAGCTGTGTGAATCTTGGGTGAAAGCGGTGTGAATCTTTGCGTGAAAGCTGTGTGAATCTTGGGTGAAAGTGGTGTGAATCTTTGAATGAAAGCTGTGTGAATCTTGGGTGAAAGCTGTGTGAATCTTAGGTGAAAGCGGTGTGAATCTTAGGTGAAAGCTGTGTGAATCTTAGGTGAAAGCGGTGTGAATCTTAGGTGAAAGCTGTGTGAATCTTAGGTGAAAGCGGTGTGAATCTTTGGGTGAAAGCTGTGTGAATCTTGGGTGAAAGCTGTGTGAATCTTTGGATGAAAGCTGTGTGAATCTTAGGTGAAAGCGGTGTGAATCTTGGGTGAAAGCTGTGTGAATCTTGGGTGAAAGCTGTGTGAATCTTTGGATGAAAGCTGTGTGAATCTTGGGTGAAAGCGTTGTGAATTTTTGGGTGAAAGCTGAGTGAATCTTGGGTGAAAGCTGTGTGAATCTTGGGTGAAAGCGTTGTGAATTTTTGGGTGAAAGCTGTGTGAATCTTGGGTGAAAGCTGTGTAAATCTTTGGGTGAAAGCTGTGTGAATCTTGGGTGAAAGCTGTGTGAATCTTGGGTGAAAGTTGTGTGAATCTTGGGGTGAAAGCTGTGTGAATCTTGGGGTGAAAGCTGTGTGAATCTTGGGTGAAAGCTGTGTGAATCTAGGGTGAAAGTTGTGTGAATCTTGGGTGAAAGCTGTGTGAATCTTGGGGTGAAGGCTGTGTGAATCTTGGGTGAAAGCGTTGTGAATTTTTGGGTGAAAGCTGTGTGAATCTTTGGGTGAAAGCTGTGTGAATCTTTGGGTGGCAGCTGTGTGAATCTTTGGGTGAAAGCTGTGTGAATCTTGGGTGAAAGCTGTGTGAATCTTTGGGTGAAAGCGGTGTGAATCTTGGGTGAAAGCGTTGTGAATTTTTGGGTGAAAGCTGTGTGAATCTTGCATGCTGTAAATGTCTGGGAGCCGTTCCTCGCCCTCGCATGGTCTCGGTGATAATCGCTCTTGGTGGTTTCATGTAGTTGATGCGCACAATTGACTTTCCCCTAAACCTTCTCTCCATACTTTCCGCGTCCTCCTCTCTTCTCCTCCCATCCGCAAACCGCAGAGGAGGGAAAACCCGTCATTACCGCGGTGAAATGACAGACCTCGGTTTGGAGGTGAAAGGTCACGGACACAAAAAACGTCCCGCGGGATCCGTCTTCCTGCGGTCTAATCACAGGCAGAGGATGAAAGAGGCGAAAAATATACCAGGCGGCAAACCGCAGCGCGAGGACGTGACCCGTTCCACGGAAAGTGCGACTGTAAGAGAAGGGATAGGAGAAGAGCTCTCTATGGGGGATCATCCCATCCCGCTCGCTGGGACTAACACCGGGGGTCCCTCGCTATGGACCACTCGCTGGGACTAACACCCCCCCACCCCCCGGGGGCCTCTCGCTATGGACCCCTCGCTGGGACTAACACACCCCCCACCCCCCCGGGGGCCTCTCGCTATGGACTCCTCGCTGGGACTAACACCCCCCCCACCCCCCCGGGGACCCCTCGCTATGTACCCCTCGCTGGGACTAACACCCCCTCCACCCCCCCGGGGGCCCCTCGCTAAGTACCCCTCGCTGGGACTAACACCCCCTCCACCCCCCCGGGGACCCCTCGCTATGTACCCCTCGCTGGGACTAACACCCCCTCCACCCCCCCGGGGGCCCCTCGCTATGGACCCCTCGCTGGTTTCCAGAGAAAATCCTTCACATGTGTAGGAAGATCGCAGTGTAAACTAAAACAACAATGGAAATAACCGCCACTCATTTGCCACTGATACATCAGCAGTGGAAAACCAGTGGGGTACAGCGGGGGGCTCTGGATGCGGCTCCAACCCTGGATACTGCCTGCAGACAGTTATTCAAAACAGCTCAGCTTGCTCTAATTTTTGTCTGTGCTGGCCCAGCTCCTCCTCTGACCTCCCTTACATAACCTTTTATGTAGCAGCTGGAAAGGAGTGAAGTAGAGTACTATAGAGTGTCAGCTCTGAGTCTGACATCGCATCCAAGATGGCGGCGCCCATCAGCAGTCTCAGGGCTTTTATGGGAAGATTATTGCTGAACTGATTGGTCTGGTGAAGGGGTCCCTTCAATGTACACATGTGCTTCCTTACTTCCCCACTAGGGATGAGCTGCCAGTTTGGTCTGAATCTGGCTTTGGGTTCCCCCCCCCCCCAAAAAAAAATTCATACCAAGCCCTTCAGGCAGGGCCGCCATCAGGAGTTTTGGGGCCCCTTACATGGCTTCAGGCATGGGCCCCCTGGAGCAGAGGAGAACCGGGGGGGGGGGTGCTGCCCCACGAATTGTTGAGGTCGGGGGGGCTTTGGGTGCTGACGAACAAAAAACCCCCCCCCAAAGAACAAAAAAAAAAGGGGGGGTTGCCATCCGGGGCCCTGGGGACTTCCGGGCCTCTTGGGCCCTTACAAAAAAAAATGTAATTTTTAAAAAAAAATATTTAAAAAAAAGGGGCGTTGGCATCCGGGGCCCTGGGGACTTCCGGGCCTCTTGGGACCTCTGGGCCCCTTACAAAAAAAAAAAGCGGGGGTTGCCATCCGGGCCTCTGGGGACCTCTGGGCCCCTTACAAAAAAAATAATTTTTTTTTTAAATGTATAAAAAAAAAGGGGCGTTGACATCCGGGGCCCTGGGGACTTCCGGGCCTCTGGGGACCTCTGGGCCCCTTACAACAAAAAAAAAAATATATATATATATATATTTTTTATTCAAAATTTATAAAAAAAAGGACGGTTGCCATCTGGGGCCCTGGGGACCTCCGTGCCTCTGGGGACCTCTGGGCCCCTTACAAAAAATAAAATAAAAAAAAAATAAAAATAAAAATGTAAAAACAAAAACCTTTTTTATAAAACAAAACAAAGGGGGGGGGTTGCCATCAGGGGCCCTGTGGACCTCCGGACCTCTGGGCCCCTTACAAAAAAATAAAAGAAATAAAAAACAAAAAAAGAAGCGGGGGGTGCTGCCGCCGCCGCAAATTGTTGAGGAACGAATTGTTGAGGAACAAAAAAAACCCCAAAAGAACAAAAAAAAGGGGGGTTGCCATCTGGGGCCCTGGGGACCTCTGGGCCCCTTACAAAAAAATAAAATAAAAAATAAAATTCATTAAAAAAAAAGGGGGGGGTTGCCATCCGGGCCCCTTACAGGTGTACTGCCTGTACCCCCCTGAAGTTGGCCCTGCCTTTAAGTCTAATATGAATTTTAAGGGGGGTCCCCCAAAAAATGTTGTGGAATCCCCAAAGTAAGGGGTAACCCCATGCAAAAAAAAAAAATCATAGCATCTCTTCCAAAATCCATACCAGACCCTCATCCAAGCAAGCAGCCAGGAAGGCCAAGAAAAGGGGACAAGCATGAAGCCCCTCCTCCTGAACCATACCAAGTCACATGGGGGAGGGGAGGGCACCTTGGCAGGGCGCCCCCTCTGACACCATGTTGATGAGGAAAGGGCCTCTTCCCCACAACCTTGGCCTGGCCTGGTGATTATGGGGGGCTTGTGGGTGGTAGATTTATACTACCCACAAAAATAAAGGGTCCTCGAAATACTACCACTACGGCGATGGGAAATCCTGTTAACCACTTACCGACCGCCCACTGTATATATACGTCGGCACTTTAACCGCTTGCCGACCGCCGCACGCAGATATACGTCTGCAGGATGGCACGGGCAGGCCAAAGGACGTATATATATATATATATATATATATACGTCCCCTTTAAGAAGCGGCATTGTGGATGCGCACTGGCAGTGAAGGGGTTAACCACTAGGGGGCACTGTAGGGGTTAAGTGTGTCCTAGGGAGTGCTTCTTACTGTAGGGGGGTGGGCTGTGAGTGACAAGACAGTGATCACCGGTTCCGCTTCACAGGGAGCTGTGATCAGTGTCCTGTCACTAGGAAGACTGGGGAAATGCCTTGTTTACATCAGCATTTCCCCGTTCTTCCTCTCCGTGAGACGATCGCGAGTATCCCTGCGAACATCGAGTCCGCGGGACCCGCGGTCAGGCTCACGGGACTCGCAACTGGGGATACCCGCGATCGTCTCACGGTGAGGAAGAAGGGGGAAATGCTGATGTAAACAAGGCATTTCCCCAGTCTTCCTAGTGACAGGACACTGATCACAGCTCCCTGTGAAGCGGAAGCAGTGATCAGTGTCGTGTCACACACAGCCCATTCCCCCCCCCCTACAGTTAGAATCACTCCCTAGGTCACGCTTAACCCCTTCAGCGCCCCCTAGTGGTTAACCCCTTCACTGCCAGTGTCATTTACACAGTAATCAGTGCATTTTTATAGCACTGATCTCTGTAAAAAATGACAATGGTCCCAAAATGGCGTCAAAAGTGTCCGATGTGTCCGCCATAATGTCGCAGTCACGATAAAAATCGCAGATCGGCGCCATTACTAGTTAAAAAATTTTTTTTTATAAAAATGCCATAAATCTATCCCCTATTTTGTAGACGCTATAACTTTTGCGCAAACCAATCAATAAACGCTTATTGCGATTTTTTTTACCAAAAATATGTAGAAGAATACGTATCGGACTAAACTGAGGAAAAAAAAAATTTTATATATATTTTGGGGGATATTTATAATAGCAAAAAGTAAAAAAATATTGTTTTTTTTTTTCAAAATTGTCGCTCTATTTTTGTTTATAGCGCAAAAAAAAAAAAAAAAACGCAGAGATGATCAAATACCACCAAAAGAAATCTCTATTTGTGGGGGGGAAAAAAGGACGTCAATTTTGTTTGGGAGCCACGCCGCACGACCACGCAATTGTCAGTTAAAGCGACGCAGTGCCGAATCACAAAAAAGGGGCCCGGTCTTTGGCCAGCCAAATGGTCCGGGGCTGAAGGGGTTAAAGATGGATATCTTGGTTATGGGCAGTTATGGCAGCTGCTTGCTGCCCATAGCTGTTAAAGGGCCATTTTTTTCGTAATTTTTTCAAGTGACAATTTTTTTTTTATTGCATTTTAGTGTAAATATGAAATCTGAGTTCTTTTTGACCCCCCAGATCTCATATTTAAGAGGACCTGTCATGCTTTTTTTTCTATTACAAGGGATGTTTACATTTCTGGTAATAGGAATAAAAGTGACTCAATTTTTATTTATTTTTTAAAAAAACTGTGCGAAAATAAATAAATTCAAGTAAAATAATTAAGAAAAATTTTTAATTTTTTTTTTTAAAGCGCCCCGTCTCACCAAGCTCGCGCGCAGAAGCGAACGCATACGTGAGCAGCGCCCGCATATGAAAACGGTGTTCAAACCACACATGTGAGGTATCGCCGCGATCGTTAGAGCGAGATCAATAATTCTAGCCCTAGACCTCCTCTGTAACTCAAAACATGCAACCTTTAGAATTTTTTAAACTGAGATTTTTAAGGGTAAAAGTTTGACGCCATTCCACGAGCGGTGCGCAATTTTGAAGCGTGACATGTTTGGTATCAATTTACTCGGCGTAACATTATCTTTCACAATATAAAAAAAAAATTTGGGCTAACTTTACTGTTGTCTTATTTTTTTTATAATGTTTGGGGGTCCTAAGTAATTTTCTAGCAAAAAAAACTTGTTTTTAACTTGTAAACACCGAGTCTGAAAAACAGGCTCGGGGCCGAAGTGGAAGACACACCTTTTATTGGGGTTGTTTCTCTGCTAAAGGTAAAGGCCGACTTTGCCGCATTGAGGGGGCAATGGGCGGGGCCATGTATTGTAAAATCTTGGATGAGAACCTTCTTCTCTCCTTCCCTCAGCCAGAACACGGAAGATGGGTCATGGATGGGTCTTCCAGCAGGACAATCACCCAAAACATACCACCAAGGCAACAAAAGAGTGGCTCAAGAAGAAGCACATTAAGGTCATGGAGTGGCCCAGCCAGTCTCCAGACCTTAATCCTATAAAAAAAAAATATGGAGGGAGCTGAAACTTTGAGTTGCCAAGAAACCTTAAGGATTTAGAGAAGATCTGTAAAGAAGAGAGGAGCAAAATCCCTCCTGAGATGTGTGGAGACCTGATCACCAACTACAAGAAACATCTGACCTCTGTGCTTCCCAAAAAGGGTTTCTCCACCAACTACCAAGTCATGTTTTGCTTGGGGATCAAATACTTAATTTTACTCACTGAACTGCAACTCCATTTATAACATTTGAATTGCGTGCTTTTTCTGGATTTTTGGTTGATATTCTGTCTCTATCATATAAAATACACCTATGATAAAAATTATAGACCCTTCATTTCTATGTAAGGGGGCAAACTTACAGAATCTGCAGGGGATCAAATCATTATTCCCCCCCCCCCCCCCACTGTATGTAGAGTCGGGTGAATGGTTCGGGCCGAGCAAAAGTTTGGCCCGAACATCACCTGTTCGCCCGTTCCGATTGCATTCTACATTCTAAGCCCTAATTGGGCAGAGCTTTGCCCAATCAGGATGCAGTGTATAGCTGGTTGTTAAGGAGCGGGGGCCAGGAAGCCGACTGCAGCGTCCTTAACAACCGATGAGTCATCAGCTGTCAATGGGCTTCCCCGCTGACAGCTGAATAAAAAAAAGAAAACAATGCCGACAAGAAAAAAGTGAAAAAAGAAATAAAAAAACGCAGTGGGGGTCCCCCCCCCCCAATCCATACCAGGCTCTTCGTTCCAGATTTCGATAAGCCTCCTGCCTGCAGACCCCCACAAACACCGCCGGGGTTGTGGGGATTAGGCCCTTGTCCCCATCTTTTGCATGGTGGGGGCAGAACCCCATGTTGAGGGCAAGTGGCCTGGTATGGATCAGGAGGGGGGGGGGCTCACTCATCCCCATCCTTTCCTGACCTACCGGGCTGCATGCTCAAATAAGGGTCTGGTATGGATTTTGGGAGGGGACCCACGCCATTTTTAAAAAAAAACATTGGCATGGGGTTCCCATTAAAATCCACACCAGACCTTTTAATGGGAATGGGGGGGAGGGGGCTTGGCGACAATTCAAATCTGATTAGATTTTTTTATTTTTTTCCTTTAGAAATATAATTTTTGCTGCAGCAGGTTCTATACATGTTACAGATACGCCACTTTACAGGCAGACTAAGGGGACCCCCCAGGCACTATATTTAAATTATTTTTTAATGTTTATTGTTGCACTTTAAGCTTTAAAATCACTGCTCCTGTAAAAACAATCTTTTTTTAAAAACATTTTTTGCTTTGATACATGTCCCCCAGGGCAGTACCTGGGCCCCTATACCCCTTTATGGCCAATTACTTGAATATAAGCCTTAAAAATTTGGATTTTTGCAGTGGCTGCCCATCCATAAGGGGCATAGGGGCACTGCCCCCCTAATCCATGTATCTGGACCCTAATCTACAGGCAGGGTGCCGGACGCATGGATTCCAATGGGTTTTTTTTTTTTTTTCCGAAGCATGTGATTAGAGCCGAAGGCTCTAATTGGCTTTAAAAAGGGTGGGCTCGGGCCCAGGGTTGTTTGCCGCGCCCCTCCCCAACAACAAAATGGAGCACCAGCCTCCACTGGACTTTTGATTTTTCCTGTTCCGCTCTCATAGACTTTAATAGAGTTCGCTGTTCAGGTCAGAACTTTTTCTTTGTTCGGGAGTTCTGATGCGAACTGAACAGGGAGGTGTTCGGCCCATCTCTATATTCACTATCATGTCAAAAGTATTGGGACACCTGCCTTTACACCCACATGAACTTTAATGGCATCCTAGTCTTAGTCCGTAGGGTTCAATATTGAGTTGGCCCACCCTTTGCAGCTATAACAGCTTCTTCTGGGAAGGCTGTCCACAAGGTTTAGGAGGGTGTCTATGGGAATGTTTGACCATTCTTCCAGAAGAGCATTTGTGAGGTCAGGCACTGATGTTGGATGAGAAGTCCTGGCTCGCAGTCTCCGCTCTAATTCATCCCAAAGCTGTTCTATCGTGTTGAGGTCAGGACTCTGTGCAGGCCAGTCAAGTTCCTCCACCCAAACGCACTCACCCATGTCTTTATGGACCTTGCTTTGTGCACTGGTCCAATTCATTTGGTGGAGGGGAGGGGGGATTATGGTGTGGGGGTTGTTTTTCAGGGGTTGAGATTGGCCCCTTAGTTCCAGTGAAGGGAACTCTTAAGGCATCAGCATACCAAGACATTTTGAACAATTTCATGCTCCCAACTTTGTGGGAAAATTTTGGGGACGGCCCCTTCCTGTTCCAACATGACTGCCCACTAGGGTGACCACATTTCCAAACTGCCATTCAGGGAAACTCCCCAACAACACCCCCCCCCATCCAATCTTGCATCCCCCGCCCCAAAAAAAGATGATAATGATGATGACTTCTACTTTATTAATATTCCCTCAGTCATTCCCCTGTGTCATCTTCATATCCCCTCACTTCTCAGCTTCTTTACTGTCCCCCACTTGTGTCACCTTCTTCTTCATTACTGTCCCCCACTTGTGTCACCTTCTTCTTCTTCATGACTGTCCCCCACTTGTGTCACATTCTTCTTCTTCATTACTGTCCCCCACTTGTGTCACCTTCTTCTTCTTCATTACTGTCCCCCACTTGTGTCACCTTCTTCTTCTTCATTACTGTCCCCCACTTGTGCCACCTTCTTCTTCTTCATTACTGTCCCCCACTTGTGTCACCTTCTTCTTCATGACTGTCCCCCACTTGTGTCACCTTCTTCTTCTTCATGACTGTCCCCCACTTGTGTCACCTTCTTCTTCTTCATGACTGTCCCCCACTTGTGTCACCTTCTTCTTCTTCATTACTGTCCCCCACTTGTGCCACCTTCTTCTTCATTACTGCCCCCCACTTGTGTCACCTTCTCCTTCATGACTGTCCCCCACTTGTGTCACCTTCTTCTTCTTCATGACTGTCCCCCACTTGTGTCACCTTCTTCTTCTTCATGACTGTCCCCCACTTGTGTCACCTTCTTCTTCTTAATTTCTGTCCCCCACTTGTGCCACCTTCTTCTTCATGACTGTCCCCCACTTGTGTCACCTTCTCCTTCATTACTGCCCCCCACTTGTGCCACCTTCTTCTTCATGACTGTCCCCCACTTGTGTCACCTTCTCCTTCATTACTGTCCCCCACTTGTGTCACCTTCTTCATTACTGTCCCCCACTTGTGTCATCTTCTTCATTACCGTCCCCCACTTGTGTCACCTTCTTCTTCATTACTGTCCCCCACTTGTGTCACCTTCTTCTTCTTCTTCTTCATTACTGTCCCCCACTTGTGCCACCTTCTTCTTCATGACTGTCCCCCACTTGTGTCACCTTCTTCTTCATGACTGTCCCCCACTTGTGTCACCTTCTTCTTCATGACTGTCCCCCACTTGTGTCACCTTCTTCTTCATTACTGTCCCCCACTTGTGTCACCTTCTTCATTACTGTCCCCCACTTGTGTCACCTTCTTATTCATTACTGTCCCCCTCCCCCACTTGTGTCACCTTTTCCTTCATAACTTTATACTACTATTCCATCCATTCTTTAATCTGTCCCTTCTCTGGGGCTGGGCTCTGGTGAGTGGTCCACTGTGGTCCCTGAGACAGTTGCTTGTGCCGTAAGCGGGAGGAGGAGAACTCGGGCAGCCATGCATCTTCTGAGCCAGCCAGCAGTGCAGCAGCAGCAGCACACAAACAGAAAAGGTCAGGCCAGCTGCTGCAAGTCACTCTCTCTGCATGCAATGCCACCGGGCGGCGGGCAGTGGTGGGCCGTGGGTGCCAGGGATAGAGTGGAGCAGTGGAGACACTGGAGTGAAGAAGATAACACACAAACTGACGATTCCCTCCCTGCTGCCAAGTCACTCCCTCTCACGCCGCTGGGCGCCGGAGAAAGAGGAGGTGGGTGGAGACAGCTGTGCAGTGCAGCACTAGGCGCAGGCCTCTCTCTGAGTGAGACTGTGATGTCACTGGTTGCTAGATGCCAGGCGGGGCAGCCCTAGCAACCAGTTCTGGCAATCTAGTTAGAAAGGTGGCTGTGTGCGTCCTCTATTCCATTCCGGGACACTGTATTGTCCCGGAATGAAGGTGCCCAGGACCAGGGACAGACATGGCAATTGCGGGACAGTCCCGGGCAATCCGGGACACGTGGCCACCCTACTGCCCACCAGGGCACAAAGCAAGGTCCATAAAGACATGGAGGAGCGAGTTTGGGGTGGAGGAACTTGACTGGCCTGCAACTGTTCCCACAAAGTTAAAGGGTCCATGGGGACCACTCAATCTCATTCAAGTGGTCATAGGAGGGACAGAATGTTGCTGCTGGAGTCTCAGTAGTAGAGCGTGTCCTAAAGTTTCTGGATATCGGGTGGATAAAGAGTATCCCCAAACAGCTGGTAGGGCTGCTTATAGGGCCCTTTATTGTCTACTGCCACCCTTTGGAAAGGCTGTCCAATAATGGGCAATGGCCTCAATGGGTCCCTGTTGGCGGCTCCACCAGGCAGTCCGGTCATACCACTACTTCTGGGTGGCTTAGGTAAAGATTTGCCACGCTAGGTCCATCAGAGTGTCCATTTTCTCTCCCGGTTTTATAGAATATATTTTATCCAATGTTACCCTGTACAAAATTCAAGCCAAAACTTTATTTAATCTGGAGAGTTTTTTGCTGTCGGTTTTCCTTTGGGGAGATTTTCCTTCATTTCCTGCCCTAGAGACACCACCAGGAAGTGATAGGAAATCTCAGGTCAGAGTCCCTGAATTGCATTCAATGTTACACTCCGAATGAAGAGACATTGTTGCCACTTTTGTCTGTTACCAATAAAAGGTGAAAATTCTTCTTTAATCCAGCTATGGATGGTTCAGTAGAAGTCAGCGATAATTTGTCAGATCGGTTTACCCAGATGCGTTTCGTCCAGTAATTCGCTCCAGGTGGCACGGGCAGGCGATAGTCAGATTCGCAATCCGTCTGATGCAATCTTGCCGCCTCTGGCTCCTGTCTGGCCATAATCAGGAATGACGCGATGATTACATCTACGTGTGGGGCGGGGAGGGGGGAATTATTTTGTTTAGAGGTGCCAAGAAAAACCGTAAAATGGTGGACCCCACAAACACCCCGAACGCAGCTCTCTACAGCCAACGCCTGGAAGGGATACCGTCATTAGTACCAGGCAGCTGTCACAGCCAGAGATCCGCGCAGTGCGGATAATCCACCTTGAAACATTCTTGAGCGACCGCCGCTTCCATTTTTAACATCTATTAGTAACTTCATGATTGTTTCAGGATCTAAAGGATTAGAACAATGTGGTATTAATTAATCCGGCCCTGGGCAAAGAAGTCAGGATGTTGGAGCCGCCTGACAACCCTGAAATGTAACGTGGCAATGGCACTTCCAACATTAACTCCTTGTAGATGCTGTCCAGTGGGGCTGCCGACAGACAGAAATTAAAGGTCAGATCCACCCTAAATAAAATTATTAGTTTTGGATGAATGTTGGTGGGCTGGATTATTATGTCACCTCTCAGAGTAATATTCCCTGCAGTAGGTTTTGCTTCTGCCCCCCCCCCCCTCACGATGGTGAGATTTCCTGCAGTCGTTTGTGTCTCTGCCCCTCCCACAATGGTGAGGTTTCCTGCAGTTGTTTGTGTCTCTGCCCCTCCCACAATGGTGAGATTTCCTGCAGTCGTTTGTGTCTCTGCCCCTCCCACAATGGTGAGATTTCCTGCAGTAGTTTGTGTCTCTGCCCCTCCCACAATGGGGAGATTTCCTGCAGTAGTTTGTGTCTCTGCCCCTCCCACAATGGTGAGATTTCCTGCAGTCGTTTGTGTCTCTGCCCCTCCCACAATGGTGAGGTTTCCTGCAGTTGTTTGTGTCTCTGCCCCTCCCACAATGGTGAGATTTCCTGCAGTCGTTTGTGTCTCTGCCCCTCCCACAATGGTGAGATTTCCTGCAGTAGTTTGTGTCTCTGCCCCTCCCACAATGGGGAGATTTCCTGCAGTAGTTTGTGTCTCTGCCCCTCCCACAATGGTGTTATTTCCCTGCAGTAGTTTGTGTCTCTGCCCCTCCCACATGGATAAGATTTCTCTACAGTAGTTTGTGTCTCTTCCCCTCCCACAATGGTGAGATTTCCTGCAGTAGTTTGTGTCTCTGCCCCTCCCACAATGGGGAGATTTCTCTGCAGTAGTTTGTGTCTCCGCCCCTCCCACAATGGTGAGATGTCCTGCAGTAGTTTGTGTCTCTGCCCCTCCCACAATGGGGAGATTTCCTTGCAGTAGTTTGTGTCTCTGCCCCTCCCACAATGATGAGATTTCTCTGCAGTAATTTGTGTCTCTGCCCCTCCCACAATGGTGAGATTTCCTGCAGTAGTTTGTGTCTCTGCCCCTCCCACAATGGTGAGATTTCCTGCGTAGTTTGTGTCTCTGCCCCTCCCACAATGGGGAGATTTCTCTGCAGTAGTTTGTGTCTCTGCCCTTCCCACAATGGTGAGATTTCCTGCAGTAGTTTGTGTCTCTGCCCCTCCCACAATGGGGAGATTTCCTGCAGTTGTTTGTGTCTCTGCCCCTCCCACAATGGTGAGATTTCCTGCAGTAGTTTGTGTCTCTGCCCCTCCCACAATGGGGAGATTTCCTGCAGTTGTTTGTGTCTCTGCCCCTCCCACAATGGTGAGATTTCCTGCAGTAGTTTGTGTCTCTGCCCCTCCCACAATGGTGAGATTTCCTGCAGTAGTTTGTGTCTCTGCCCCTCCCACAATGGTGAGATTTCCTGCAGTAGTTTGTGTCTCTGCCCCTCCCACAATGGGGAGATTTCCTGCAGTAGTTTGTGTCTCTGCCCCTCCCACAATGGTGAGATTTCCTGCAGTAGTTTGTGTCTCTGCCCCTCCCACAATGGTGAAATTTCCTGCAGTAGTTTGTGTCTCTGCCCCTCCCACAATGGGGAGATTTCCTGCAGTTGTTTGTGTCTCTGCCCCTCCCACAATGGTGAGATTTCCTGCAGTAGTTTGTGTCTCTGCCCCTCCCACAATGGTGAGATTTCCTGCAGTAGTTTGTGTCTCTGCCCCTCCCACAATGGTGAGATTTCCTGCAGTAGTTTGTGTCTCTGCCCCTCCCACAATGGGGAGATTTCCTGCAGTAGTTTGTGTCTCTGCCCCTCCCACAATGGTGAGATTTCCTGCAGTAGTTTGTGTCTCTGCCCCTCCCACAATGGTGAAATTTCCTGCAGTAGTTTGTGTCTCTGCCCCTCCCACAATGGTGAGATTTCCTGCAGTAGTTTGTGTCTCTGCCCCTCCCACAATGGGGAGATTTCCTGCAGTAGTTTGTGTCTCTGCCCCTCCCACAATGGTGAGATTTCCTGCAGTAGTTTGTGTCTCTGCCCCTCCCACAATGGTGAGATTTCCTGCAGTAGTTTGTGTCTCTGCCCCTCCCACAATGGGGAGATTTCCTGCAGTAGTTTGTGTCTCTGCCCCTCCCACAATGGTGAGATTTCCTGCAGTAGTTTGTGTGAGTTTCAGGAGAGTGGTATCTGGCGTGTTGAGGCACGTTTGGGTGTTCAGTCATTTAGGTGGCCAGAATCTTAATTTTTTCTGGCCACTGAAATAAATAAACACTAAAGCCCTAAACACGCACTTTTAGACGCGATTGAACATGTTTAGGCGCCTTTAGGAATTTTTTCCAATCTGGCTCCATATCACCACTATATCTGTTGAATACATTTTTTGCAGCACCGGATTCTGGGTGCAAATGCTGGAATATCAATGTCGTGACGACTTTAAGCGTTTAGCCCCCTTCCTCATACACCCCAGCGCACAATAACGCACTTCCGTTAGTTGTGGTGTGCACTACGTTCCAAAAAAATGGCGCATGTCCAATTTTTTGGGGACATTTTGGTGCATTTTTAGCCTCAGCGCAACGCACGCAAATGAGTTAATGCAACATAACGCACAATTGCGCCACGTTGTGGCAACACACATGCATTGCCACATTTTTTTTAACCCCCTGCTTACCTGGTTCCCGGGTCCTGTACAGTTACGATACTCACTGGATCCAGCGCCGTTCTGCTGGGATCCACTTCTCTTCTGCCATCCTACATCCCAACACCAACAAACAGGTTTCTGCACAGATGTCAATGTAAATCGCGGCCGAAATCGCAAAAAGTAGTACAGAAACTACTTTTTGAAATCGTTTCAGCGCCGCAGATGCGGTGTCGCACCGATTAGGACGGTGCCATTGCGGCAAATATCGCAGTTTTGACATGCGATTTGACATGCCAAATCGCATGTCAAAACGCACCAGTGTGAATCAGGGCTTAGGCTGGGTTCACACTGTTGTGAATTCTATTGCGAATCTGAGCCGTTGCGATTTCTCAAATTCGCAAGTCATTTAAATAACATTGTTTTACATTAGTGCCGTTCACATCAATGCGTGGCGAATCTAAGCTGCGGGGAAAAAAGGGTCCTGTGCGAGTTTGATGCGATGCGAATTCAGCTCTATAGACTGGCATTCCCTGAAATCGCGGCCGCGAATTGTGGCAAAATCGCCGCAAAATCGTGGTAAAATCGCGCGATTTTGAATTTGCAGCAGTGTGAACCTAGCCTAGGCCCCTTTTACACTTAAGCCCAGGTTCACACTGGGCTGCTGGAGTGAAGCCGTGAGAGTTCAGCTGAACTCGGACAATTTCACTCCCGCCTGTCAGTCCCGATTTCGGCCGCGATTACAGAGACATCTGTGTAGGTTTCTGCACAGATGTCAATGTAAATCGCGGGCCAAAATCGCAAAAAAGTATTACAGAAACTACTTTTTGAAATCGGTGCAGCGCCGAAGATGCGGCGTCGCACCGATTAGGACGGTGTCATTGCCGGAAATTTGCGGCAAATACCGCCGTTTTGACATGCGATTTGACATGCCAAATCACATGTCAAAACGCACCAGTGTGAACCAGGGCTTATTATACAACTTGTCCCACGATTGGTGATAGCAAAGTAGCATGACTAGTAGAGATGTGCACTGCCGAAAAATTCAGTTTTTTCGTTTTGTTTTTTTTTTTTGCTTTTTTCGGAAATTCAGAAATTCGGGAAATTCAAAAAAAAATTTTTTTTAGTTTTTTTGTCTTTTTGGAAATTCGGGAAATTCGGAATTCCGAATTTCCGAATTACGAATTTTAGAATTTCCAAAAAAACGAATAAAACAAAAACGAAAAAAACAAATTTTTTGAATTTCCGAAAAAACGAACAAGACGAATTTCCGATTTCCGGAAATTCGTAAATTCTAAAAATTCGGAATTCAAAAATTCAACCTTCCAAATTTCCCATTTTCGTATTTTAGATTTTCGAATTTTAGATTTTTGAATTTAGCAATTTCGAATTTTCGAATCTCGAATTTTCGAAAATTCCAATTTTCGAAAATTCCAATTTTCGAAATTCCAAATTTCCGAAGTTTCCGAAACCCGAAAACTCGGAAATTGAAAAATTCGGAAATCCGAAAATTCAGAAATTGAAAAATTTGGAAATTCGGAATTTCGAAAATCCGAAAATTCGGAAATTGAAATATTCGGAAATTCGGAAGTTTCGAAATTAACGAATTTCTCTAAATTTGTGAAAAACGAATTAGAAACTAAACGAATTGCACATGTCTAATGACAAGTCGTTTCCCATGATTTCCAATGACAACCATTCATATTAGTACGACTTCAAGTCGGTCCGACATCAAAGTAGTCCCTGCACTACTTTGGTACGATTTTGATGCCACTTACACAGGCATTCCCTGAAATCGCGAAAAAATCGCGGCCGCAAATCGCGGCAAAATCGCGCTGCGCAATCGCGGTAAAATCGCGCGACTTTGAAGTCGCAGTAGTGTGAAAGGGGCCTAAAGCAAGCCATACACGCGTCGAATATCGAAAAATTTTCTTTTCAAAATCAGAAAGTTTTTTTTATTTTTTGGGATCCGATGATGCCACCATTGATTTTCGAAATTCGGCCGGGAATATTCTTTTCTCTCCTGGAATATTCTTTTCTCTCCAGGAATATTCTTTTCTTGCACATGCGCATTTTTTTTCTTTTACATTTCTCGCAAGATTCTCCCATCATTGATTAGAAAATCATTTGTTTTTCAAAAAATTTCCAACATGTCCGATTCCTCAAATTTGATTGCCGCACTAAAATCTGCTGTTGCTGCAGCCCCACTAACGGTGCGAAATTTGTACGAAAATTCTTTAATACGATTTCCGAAAGAAAATTCATTCGAAATTTGAACCGTGTATGGCCGGCTGGAGGCTGCTTTTACCGCGATTTTGCGGCCGCAATTTTGCGGCGATTTCAGGGAATGCCAGTCTATAGAGCTGAATTCGCATCGCACACGGATCAAACTCGCACAGGACCCTTTTTTCCCGCAGCTTAGATTCGCACCGCACTGATGTGAACGGCACTAATATAAAACGATGTTATTTAAATGACTTGCGAATTTGAGAAATCGCAACGGCTCAGATTCGCAATAGAATTCACAGCAGTGTGAACCCAGCCTAAGGGGGATAGTGGCTTGTGGCGTACAGGTCACAATAACCAAGTAAGCGATTGCTGCATTTGGGACCCAGGGCACCTCGTCAGGGCAGGTGCCCTGCAAGATAAATCAGTGGAGCCTAAATGGGGAACTAGTTCATGGGCAATGGGAACCAGAACTCCAGCCTGGATCCGCCACTGAAGTTTGGTTGAAATCTTGGGGCAGTCCCGCAGAATCTGGGACAGTTGGGAGCTATTCTTTAGCAAGGCAGTGGTCGTCTTGGAGTAGGGTGACCACATTTCCAAACTACCATTCAGGGACACCCTCCCTTCCCAAAAATCAGCTTGTGCTGTAACGAATCACAGCACAGTGATTGGACACAAGAGGCGGGATTTATGCTTTCTCCAATCACATGCAGGGGGCAGGATTGTGCTCCTCCAGCCATTCCTGGCCAGGACAAGTACTGTCAGTGAGTAAAGCGGTGATGTGACGGCCTTTTTTGGGGGCATCAGATTGGCCCGGGGGGGTGGTTGTGTCAGTTTCATTCCGGGACACTGTATTGTCCTGGAATGAATGTGCCCGGGACAGACCTGCAAAATGCGGGACTGTCCCTGGCAATCCGGCACATGTGGTCACCCTATCTTGGAGGTGTGTTTGGGGTGGTTATCATGTTGGAATACTACCCTGCGGTCCAGTCTCTGAAGGGAGGGGATCATGCTCTGCTTCAGTATGTCACAGTACATGTTGGCATTCATGGTCCCCTCAATGATCTGTAGCTCCCTAGTGCCGGCAACACTCATGCAGCCCCAGACCATGACACTCCCACCACCATGCCTGACTGTAGGGAAGACACACTTGTCTTTGTCCTCCTCACCTGGTTGCCCCCACACACACCTGACACCATCTGACACCAAATAAGTTTATCTTGGTCTCATCAGACCACAGGACATGGTTCCAGTAATCCATGTCCTTAGTCTGCTTGTCTTCAGCAAACTGTTTGCGGCTCTTTCTTGTGCATCATCTTTAGAAGAGGCTTCCTTCTGGGACGACAGCCATGCAGACCAATTTGATGCAGTGTGCGGCGTATGGTCTGAGCACTGACAGGCTGACCCCTCCCCCACCCCTTCAACCTCTGCAGCAATGCTGGCAGCACTCATACGTCTATTTCCCAAAGACAACCTCTGGATATGACGCTAAACACGTGACTTCAACTTCTTTGGTGGACCATGGCGAGGCCTGTTCTGAGGGGAACCTGTCCTGTTATACCGCTGTATGGTCTTGGCCACCGTGCTGCAGCTCAGTTTCAGGGTCTTGGCAATCTTCTTATAGCCTCGGCCATCTTTATATAGAGCAACAATTCTATTTTTTTCAGATCCTCAGAGAGTTCTTTGCCATGAGGTGCCATGTTGTACTTCCAGTGACCAGTATGAGAGAGTGAGAGCGATAACACCGAATTTAACACACCTGCTCCCCATTCACACCTGAGACCTTGTAACACTAATGAGTCACATGACACCGGGAAGGGAAAATGGCTAATTGGGGACCAATTTGGACATTTTCACTTAGGGGTGTACTCACTTTTGTTGCCAGCGGTTTAGACATTAATGGCTGTGTGTTGAGTTATTTTGGGGGGACAGAAAATTTACACCGTTATACAAGCTGTACACTCACTACTTTACATTGTAGCAAAGTGTCATTTCTTCAGTGTTGTCACATGAAAAGATACAAGAAAATATTTACACAAATGTGAGGGGTGTACTTACTTTTGTGAGACATTGTACATAGCCACAGCTCCTGTGTCCGCTATTCCTTTCCCCCGGCCCCGCCGCGCTTATTGGCTTAAAGCGGGTTTAAGCTCTGCTAATGATTCCTGGCTCCTGCGGGAACAATGGGGTTAATACAAAATGAAATTAACGCACATAAGCCTCCCGCGAAGCCGCCACAGGCCAACGCCAGACAGCCATCCCGCCGGCCTCGCCAATGTGACTGACGTTTGGACCCTTGTAAAAAAAAAAAAAAATCCATAAGTGCAGCACACCTGCGTGGGAGCCATAACGTTTATTAGGGATGGGAAACAGATGCCCCCCGTAGACGTTCCGCCAACAAAGACGCAGAGCAGTTATCACCGGCTGCCGTAAAAAAAAAAAAAAAAAACGCCATCAGGCCGGAGCTGAAACCTGAGAAAGTGCGTGTAAATAAAGCAAGATCCCTGCGTCCAGACAGGAGGGCTCCCGGGCGCCCCGGCCGCGCCACATCGCCTCTTTGGTGACTTGGAGAGGTTGACCACAGAGAAGGAGGTCAGCGTCGCCCCGTCTGAAGGAGGAGCCCAACGCCTGGCCTGTGTCACCGCTCTATGCGCTTAACCCTCCGAAGGGCCTTTAACCCCCTAATGTTGCTCAATGCGTTGCCGTACCCTGAAACTGTGACTTGGCAGCAAACAGGACAAGTGGTAAAGTGGACCTGTCACCTGATAAATATAGTACTCTCCTGACAATGCCTTCATCTGCTTTCTTTCCAGAAGGATGGCACCATCTTTGTTCATGTATCGTCCGCGGTCCGGATTGAGTTGCCAGCTCTGAGATGACACAATCATGTAAATACTGGTGTCTGTACAGTTCTTGGCTGTGTTCACAAATTCTTGACACAGATCAGCCCCTGTTGCAGCCTCATACTTTCTTACTGGATAAAAGTTACAATGTTGCAGTCTGATCACTGGGGGAGAAGAGGAAAAAGCCTTTTCCCAGCATTGGTGCCAGTGGGCATACTAACAACCCCCAGCATTGGTAACAGTGGCTGCAATAATAACCCCCAGCACTGGTCTCAGTGAATGCAACAATAAACCCCAGCATTGGTTTCAGTGTGTGCAATAATAACCCCAGCATTGATGCCAGTGGCTGCAACAATAAACTCCAGCATTGGTGTCAGTTTGCGCAATAATAACCCCCAGCATTGGTGCCAGTGGGCATAATAATAACCCCAGCATTGGTGCCAGTGGGCATAATAATAACCCCCAGCATTGGTGCCAGTGGCTGCAATAATAACCCCCAGCACTGGTGTCAGTGGATGCAATAATAACCCTCTGCATTACTGTAAATGGGTGCAAAGATAACCTTCAGCATTGGTGTCAGTGGATGTGACAATAACGCCCAACATTGGTGTCAGTGTGCGCAATAATAAATGTAATTTAATTGTGATTTTGTTTCTACAATGACAATAAATCTTATAAATCTATAAATCTAAATAAATCTAATAACCCCTAGCACTGGTATCAGTGAATGCAATAATAACCCTCAGCATTAAGCATTATTGTAAATGGGTGCAAAGATAACCCTCAGCATTAGTGTCAGTGGATTTAATAATAAAGCCCCAACATTGGTGTCAATGGGTGTAATAATAATAACCCCCCCAGCATTGGTGTCAGTGACTTCAATGATAACACCTGCATTGGTGATCAGGGTTACAGTATTTAATCTCCCCTTCATTGGAAGTCAGTGGCAATAATGAGTCTTCAAGCTGCCACCATGCATTTGCACTCAGCTCCACCAATACCCTGACATTGCAAGCTGAAGGTGTTAATGTGGGTTGGCAGATGGCAGGACCATCAGGCAGGACCGCCGCAACCACTGGGAATGTGGGAGGGCAGAGGGGACAGGAATTGTAGGTAATGCTGCCTCTGCTACTGCTTAAATCTCTGGTGCCCAACAGATGGCGAGCCGGCCAGCACACAGTGGGCCACACACATAGAGAGCCGGTGGGCAGTCTGAGTCTTTCTGTCCCGATGACAACTTTTCCTCTCATGTCTTGTCTAGCTGTCACATGGACAGGAAATGAGGTCGGATCTTCCCAGTGGGGGTCACAGACAGAAGTAAAAAATGGACAGAAGTATTTACCCTTCCCAATGTTAACTGTTTATTAATTAAAAAAAATGGTTGGGCTGGGTTTGGGTTTATTTGAGAAAGAACTATAGAATGTCCTCATTGGGTTAATGACATAACAGGGTACAATGGGGTGTGAACCACAGGATTATGACTTTCCACAGCTGGGGCCTGGCAAACAACACAACTACTTCATTGTTGATCATCTTATCTCCTCTATGACCTACTGCTTCACCACCAATGGAAAGGATGGTCACTCCCGGAAACCCCAGGCTCTTACACCTACTAGACATGACCGCAGCTCTATCACATGAGCATGGACCTCACTGCTTTCCATGAGGTTGCATGGTTTTCTCATGCTTCAACCCATACCCTAGGTCTCACTGAGCCGCTGCTTCACCACCAATGGTTACAGGAAGGTCCTTGACTGGAAAAACAGGCTCTTACATCCACTAGACATGAGTGCAGCTCTAACAAGTGAGCTTTGACCTTGTTGTATTCCATGCGGTTTCCCGGTTTTCCAGGGCTTAAAAGCTGGGTTTAGTCTGGTTTAGTCTGGAGACTCAGAGTATAGGTCTCACTGACCCACTGCTTCACCGCCCATAGAGACCGGAAGGTCCCTCATTGGAAAACCAGGCTCTTACATCTACTAACAAAACAAAAATCTCCTGCGCTCTCGGTGTATCCTCAAAACATAGGTGGCGTGGTTCTGTCTAGAGGCAAAGTCTATAGTCTTGCAGCCCTCCTCAGAACAATGGGTGTTCATATGGCTAGAAAAAGAAAGAAAACAGGAGGGCGCACCGACCTAGTGTATTACCACTTACAGGTTTATTAAAATGTAAATAAAAAGCAATAGTCCTACTCACAGACAAAGCTTAAATACAAGCTTATCGGACAAGATGGCTGGAAATCTTGGCATTCACCGACAGGACTTGACAACAGGGAGGGTCGGACGATACCCCAAAAACATCCAGATGGCTTACGTTTCAGGGGCTTCACCCCTTACATCAGAGCCTAAATGGTCCGGCCATCTTGTCCGATAAGCTTGTATTTAAGCTTTGTCTGTGAGTAGGACTATTGCTTTTTATTTACATTTTAATAAACCTGTAAGTGGTAATACACTAGGTCGGTGCGCCCTCCTGTTTTCTTTCTTTTTCTTACATCTACTAGACATGTGCAGCTCTATCACATGAGCATGGACTTCACTGCTTTCCATGAGGTTTTTTGGTTTTCCCATGCTTCAAAATGTACCGAGTCTTCAGGCTAAACACAGAGACCCAGGGTATAAGACTCACTGACCCACTTCTTCACCATCCATGGACACAGGATGGTCCCTCATTGGAAAACCAGGCTCTTTCATCTATAAGGCATGATATCAAGTAAGCATGGACCATGAGATGTCCTGGTTTTCCCATGCTTCAAATCTGGGTTTAGTCTGGAGACCCAGCGTATGGGTTTCACTGGCCCACTTCTTCACCACCCATGGAGACAGGATGGTCCATCATTGGAAAGCCAGGCTCTTACATCTACTAGACATGAGTGCAGCTCTATCAGGAGGGTATGGACCTAATTGTTTCCCATGAGGTTTCCTGGTTTTCCTCTGCTTCAAATTTGGGTTTAGTATGGGTTTCACTGGCCCACTTCTTCACCACCCATGGACACAGGAAGGTCCCTCATCGGAAAACCAGGCTCTTACATCTACTAGACATGAGTGCAGCTCTATCACATGAGCATGGACTTCACTGCTTTCCATGAGGTTTCCTGGTTTTCCCATGCTTCAAAACGTTCCCTGAGTCTCCAGGCTAAACACAGAGACCCAGGGTATAAGTCTCACTGACCCACTTCTTCACCATCCATGGACACAGGATGGTCCCTCATTGGAAAACCAGGCTCTTTCATCTACTAGGCATGATATCAAGTAAGCATGGACATTATTGTTTCCCATGAGATTTCCTGGTTTTACTCTGCTTCAAATCTGGGTTTAGTATGGGTTTCACTGGCCCACTTCTTCACCACCCATGGACACAGGAAGGTCCCTCATCGGAAAACCAGTCTCTTACATTTACTAGACATGACCGCAGCTCTATCACATGAGCATGGACCTCACTGTTTTCCATGAGGTTTCCTGGTTTTCCTCTGCTTCAAATTTGGGTTTAGCCTGGAGACCCAGGGTATGGGTTTCACTGGCCCACTTCTTCACCACCCATGGAGACAGGATGGTCCCTCATTGGAAAGCCAGGCTCTTACATCTACTAGACATGAGTGCAGCTCTATCAGGAGGGTATGAACCTCATTGTTTCCCATGAGGTTTCCTGGTTATCCTCTGCTTCAAATTTGGGTTTAGTACGGGTTTCACTGGCCCACTTCTTCACCACCCATTGACACAGGAAGGTCCCTCATTGGAAAACCAGGCTCTTACATCATGAGTGCAGCTCTATCACATGAGCATGGACTTCACTGATTTCCATGAGGTTTCCTGGTTTTCCCATGCTTCAAAACGTTCCCTGAGTCTCCAGGCTAAACACGGAGACCAAGGGTATAAGTCTCACTGACCCACTTCTTCACCATCCATGGACACAGGATGGTCCCTCATTGGAAAACCAGGCTCTTTTATCTACTAGGCATGATATCAAGTAAGCATGGACCATGAGATGTCATGGTTTTCCCATGCTTCAAATTTCGGTTTAGCCTGGAGACCCAGCATATGGGTTTCACTGGCCCACTTCTTCACCATCCATGGACACAGGATGGTCCCTCATTGGAAAACCAGGCTCTTTCATCTACTAGGCATGATATCAAGTAAGCATGGACATTATTGTTTCCCATGAGGTTTCCTGGTTTTCCTCTGCTTCAAATTTGGGTTTAGCCTGGAGACCCAGGGTATGGGTATTACTGGCCCACTTCTTCACCACCCATGGAGACAGGATGGTCCCTCATTGTAAAGCCAGGCTCTTACATCTACTAGACATGAGTGCAGCTCTATTCAGGTGAGCATGGACCCTTATTGTCTTCCAAGGTTTCCAAGTTTTCCAGTGCTTTACCTCATACCCTGGGTCTTGGGGCTAAATTCCCATGGCACCCCCCTGGCCAATTTCAGAAAGTTAAGGAATTGTCTGAAACCTATTCAACCCCCCCTTCCCCCATTTCATTCTGAAAATGCTAGCTGCCTGGCTTTCATGGTGATCCTCTTGCTTCATTACTTGACACTCCTGATTTGCACACCTATTATAGGCCAGGCACCATCATTGAGTTTAAACGGAAAACATAGCAGATCGCACTACCCACATACATCCAAAATCCCACCCACCATCAAGGGGCTATGGTATTTATATAACAAAGTTTATTTTTCTATCTAAACTGTATCCCGATGGTCTTTTCTATCTTGGGACATATTGCCGATCAAGCATGAAACCTCAGCAGCTGGGGAGGAGGTGTAACGTCCTGCACACGTATCTATAATCTCCCGATCGTGTCGCCGGACGCAGAACCCGCTCTGATACAAAGCGTTAAATCCGCGACACGCTACAACGTCACACCTTAGGATTTCAGGGCCGGTAAAACACACAATGTGGCCATTTGTTTGGAGAGAGGAGGGGAAGAGGAAAATCATAAACCCCCCCTTCCCCCTCCCACTTTATGAGCTGTTGCATGATCAGCGCTTGTAGGCGACGTAGCGAGCCTCTAAATCACTCGGGCCAGCTGTTCCCGCTTCTCTGAGGCCCAGCAGGTGTATTGCCCAGCGGGGCTGTTCCCCCCTTCCCCCCCACCGCCCAGCGCACACATCACAAATAATAAGGCCTTCTGCGCACCGGCAATCTATCATAGTTACGGCCGTCCCGGCGAGGCCTGACTTCTCAGACTCAAGTTTGCTTTACATGAGCCCTTCTCTTCCCGCGGATTATTAGCTACACTCTCAGCGCGGCTTTTAATTGAATAACCTCTGCCCCCTGGTGAGGCGGGGGACCCCAAGGGTGGGGTCTCCTGTTTATTTGCATGGGGGGAAAAATAATAGATGCATTGTGCCTTGGTGAAAGCAATTACCTGAGCCGGGCACATCTGGTGTGATTTAGGCTAATGGAAGAGGAGACCACGTTTAGAGGCCCGGAGCACAGCGACAGGTGATAAGGGAGGCTGGCGGGCCCCACACACTACAAGTGCAGGAGCTGGACACCCAGGAGAAACGCGCTTACCTTCGGAAAGGACTACCTACACTTATTGGGACCCATCCTTGGAAGAGGCCCTATAGAGATCTGCTGAAATTAGACCAAAACTTTACATGTCTGCAAGAATAAATTCCTGAAATGTCACCATATACAGTGAAAGTACATATTTTTTTAAAAAGCTCCACCTTTTATCATAAAAAGTCACGTTTGAGTCAGTGACCTTGCCTAGGTTGGGTCACCACTCACTGAGCTTGCCTAGGCTGAGGTGTGATCATCGGTCTTTGACCTTTGCATGGGCTGAAATGATGGCATCAGTCACTGACCTTGCCTAGGATGAGATGAGGTCATCAGTCAGTGACCTTGTCTAGAATGAGGTGCGATCACCAGTCATTGACCTTGCCTAGGCTGAGGTGTGGTCACAATTCATTGACCTTGCCTAAGCTGAGGTGAGGTCATTAGTCACTGACCTTGCCTAGTCTGAGATAATGTAATCACTCATTGACCTTGCTGAGGCTGAGGTGAGGTCATCAGTCATTGACCTTGCCTATGCTGAGGTGTGGCCATCAGTCACTGACCTTGCCTAGGCTGAGGTGGAGTCATCAGTCATTGTCCTTATCTAGGCTAAAATTATGTAATCAGTCATTGACCTTGCTTAGGATGAGCTGAGGTCATCATTCATTGACCTTGCCTAGGCTGAGGTGGGCTCATCAGTCATTTACCTTGCATATGCTGAGGTGAGGTCATCATTCATTTACTTTGCCTATGCTGAGGAGAGGTCACCAGTCACTGACTTTGCCTAGGCTGAGGTGTGGTCATCAGTCATTTATCTTGCCTAAGCTGAGGTCATCAGTCAACTGACCTTGCCTAGGCTGAGGTGGGGTCATCATTCATCGACCTTGCCTATGCCGAGGTGTGGTCATCCGTCATTGACCTTGCCTAGGCTGATGTGGGGTCATTAGTCACTGACCTTGCCTATGCTGAGGAGAGGTCACCAGTCACTGACTTTGCCTAGGCTGAGGTGTAGTCATCAGTCATTGACCTTGCCTAGGCTGATGTGTGGTCATCAGACATTGACCTTGCTTAGACCGAGGTGTAGTCACCCGTCATTTACCATGCATATGCGGAGTTGAGGTCACCAGTCATCGACCTTGCCTAGATTGATGTGTGGTCATCAGTCATTGACCTTGCCTAGGCTAAGGTGTGGTCATCAGTCATTGACTTTGCCCAGGCGGAGGTGTGGTCATCAGTCATTGACCTTGCCGAGGCTGATGTGGGGTCATCAGTCATTTATCTTGCCTAAGCTGAGGTGAGGTCATCAGTCAATGACCTTGCCTAGGCTGAGGTGGGGTCATCATTCATTGACCTTGCCTATGCTGAGGTGTGGTCATCAGTCATTGACCTCGCTTAGGCTGAGGTGTGGTCACCAGTCATTGACTTTGCCTAGGCTGAGGTGTGGTCATCAGTCACTGACCTTGTCTAGGCTGAGGTGTGCTAATCAGCCATTGACCGTGTTTAGCCTGAGGTGTGGTCATCAGTCACTGACCTTGCCTAAGCTAAGGTGAGGTCATCAGTCATTGAACTTGCCTAGGCTGAGGTGTGGTCATCAGTCAATGACCTTACCTAGCCTGTGGTATGGTCATTGATGATTGACCTTGCCTAGGCTGAGGTGTGGTCTCAGTCATTGGCCTTGCCTAGGCTGAGGTATGGTCATTGATGATTGGCCTTGCCTAGGCTGAGGTGTGGTCATCAGTCATTGGCCTTGCCTAGGCTAAGGTGTGGTCACCAGTCATTGACCTCGCCTAGGCTGAAATGATTGGCCTTGCCTAGGCTGAGGTGTGGTGCAGGGCAGGCTTCAGTCCAGGGAAAAGATGGTGACCCCGGATGAATGGCTACAGACTCAGAAGTATTCTTAGGACAGTGTTGTAGGTCACACGGCATCCATCAGCAGCTCCTTCTGCTTTTACTTTTGAGTCTGTATACATTGTGCCATTATTTATCATGAATGCAGTGGGTGGAGCTACAGCTTCCAAAAATGCGTCAGTTTTGAAACAAAACTATCCTTGGCATAAGCATGTATCTGGAAAAGTTATGACGGTGTGACCCTTCCGTTCCAGATTTCCTGATTCCTATGACAAGATATGGTGGAATTGGGGCTCCTCTTCCATCCATCCACATTCCCCAGTATCCTCAGTAAGGCATTCCCTTGGCCAGCCTGATTTGAAATTTCAGCTGAAATGCAGTGGCGGTGCATCCATAGTGGGTGCAGAAGCGCCACCCCCTCTCTCTCCTGCGCCCATCACTCACAACAACAATACATAGGTTCATGCATTGCATGAACCTATGTATTGTCCGCCGGCGCCGCTGCCGCCCACTATTCAGATGGCCGGCCCCCTGGCGAGCGCCGGCCATCTGAATAACAGCGGCTGGTTGGTTTTTAGAAGTGCCTATCAGAGCCAGCGGCTCTGATAGGCTTCCCGATTACAACCTGTGGGCTGTAATCGGCTTCCAAATAGTTAACAGGGGACGCACGGGCTGTGCGTTCCCTGGTTAACACTGACACGCGTCTCAGCCAATCAGGTTCACCGGGTCTGGTTACGGTAACCTGATTGGCTGAAGCGACATCAAGGGCGGGAGAAGACATCGAGGACGGAAGAAGGACGGTGGATGCCGCACTGACCCGAGGAAGGTAAGTGCAGGGCTGGGGGACAAACTAGCGGCATTTGGGGACAAACTGGCTGTATTTGGGACAAACTGGCTGTATTTGGGGACAAACTGGCTGCATTGGGGGACAAACTGGTTGCATTTGGGGACAAACTGGTTGTATTTTGGGACAAACTGGCTGCATTTGGGGGGAAACTGGCTGTATTTGGGGACAAACTGGCTGCATTTGGGGGGGAAACTGGCTGCATTTGGGGACAAACTGGCTGCATTTGGGGGGGAAAACTGTCTGTATTTGGGGACATAATGTCTGTATTTGGGGACAAACTGGCTGTATTTGGGGACAAACTGGCTGTATTTGGGGGGAAACTGGCGGCTGTATTTGGGGACAAACTGGCTGCATTTGGGGACAAACTGGCTGCATTTGGGGGAAACTGGCTGTATTTTGGGGACAAACTGGCTGTATTTGGGGACAAACTGGCTGTATTTGGGGGGAAACTGGCTGTATTTGGGGACAAACTGGCTTCATTTTGGGGACAAACTGGCTGCATTTGGGGACAAACTGGCTGCATTTGGGGAGAAACTGTCTGCATTTGGGGGGAAACTGTCTGCATTTGGGGGGAAACTGTCTGCATTTGGGGACAAACTGGCTGTATTTTGGTGGTAACTGGCTGTATTGGGGACACACTGGCTGCATTTGGGGACAAACTGGCTGTATTTTTGGGGGAAACTGGCTGCATTTGGGGGAAACTGGCTGTATTTGGGGGCAAACTGGCTGCATTTGGGGGAAACTGGCTGTATTTTGGGACAAACTGGCTGCATTTGGGGGGGAAACTGGCTGTATTTGGGGACAAACTGGCTGCATTTGGGGGGAAAACTGGCTGTATTTTGAGGGAAACTGGCTGTATTTGGGGACAAATTGGCTGCATTTGGGGGGAAACTGGCTGTATTTGGAGACAAACTGGCTGCATTTGGGGACAAACTGGCTGCATTTGGGGGGAAACTGGCTGTATTTTGGGACAAACTGGCTGCATTTGGGGGGAAACTGGCTGTATTTGGGGGGAAACTGGCTGTATTTGGGGACAAACTGGCTGCTTTTGGGGGGAAACTGGCTGTATTTGGGGACAAACTGGCTGTATTTGGGGACAAACTGGCTGCATTTGGGGGGAAACTGGCTGTATTTTGGGACAAACTGGCTGCATTTGGGGGGAAACTGGCTGTATTTGGGGACAAACTGGCTGTATTTGGGGACAAACTGGCTGTATTTGGGGGGAAACTGGCGGCTGTATTTGGGGACAAACTGGCTGCATTTGGGGACAAACTGGCTGCATTTGGGGGAAACTGGCTGTATTTGGGGACAAACTGGCTGTATTTGGGGACAAACTGGCTGTATTTGGGGGGAAACTGGCTGTATTTGGGGACAAACTGGCTTCATTTTGGGGACAAACTGGCTGCATTTGGGGACAAACTGGCTGCATTTGGGGAGAAACTGGCTGCATTTGGGGACAAACTGGCTGTATTTTGGTGGTAACTGGCTGTATTTGGGGACACACTGGCTGCATTTGGGGACAAACTGGCTGTATTTGGGGACAAACTGGCTGCATTTGGGGGGAAACTGGCGGCTGTATTTGGGGACAAACTGGCTGCATTTGGGGGAAACTGGCTGTATTTGGGGACAAACTGGCTGTATTTGGGGACAAACTGGCTGTATTTGGGGGGAAACTGGCTGTATTTGGGGACAAACTGGCTTCATTTTGGGGACAAACTGGCTGCATTTGGGGACAAACTGTCTGCATTTGGGGGGAAACTGTCTGCATTTGGGGACAAACTGGCTGTATTTTGGTGGTAACTGGCTGTATTTGGGGACACACTGGCTGCATTTGGGGACAAACTGGCTGTATTTTGGGGGAAACTGGCTGCATTTGGGGGGAAACTGGCTGTATTTGGGGACAAACTGGCTGTATTTGGGGACAAACTGGCTGCATTTGGGGGGAAACTGGCTGTATTTGGGGACAAACTGGCTGCATTTGGGGGGAAACTGGCTGTATTTTGAGGGAAACTGGCTGTATTTGGGGACAAACCGGCTGTATTTGGGGACAAACTGGCTGCATTTGGGGGGAAACTGGCTGTATTTGGGGACAAACTGGCTGCATTTGGGGGGAAACTGGCTGTATTTGGGGACAAAATGTCTGTATTTGGGGACAAACTGGCTGTATTTGGGGACAAACTGGCTGTATTTGGGGGGAAACTGGCGGCTGTATTTGGGGACAAACTGGCTGCATTTGGGGACAAACTGGCTGCATTTGGGGGGAAACTGGCTGTATTTGGGGACAAACTGGCTGCATTTGGGGGGAAACTGGCTGTATTTGGGGACAAAATGTCTGTATTTGGGGACAAACTGGCTGTATTTGGGGACAAACTGGCTGTATTTGGGGGGAAACTGGCGGCTGTATTTGGGGACAAACTGGCTGTATTTGGGGACAAACTGGCTGCATTTGGGGACAAACCGGCTGTATTTGGGGACAAACTGGCTGCATTTGGGGGGAAACTGGCTGTATTTGGGGACAAACTGGCTGCATTTGGGGGGAAACTGGCTGTATTTGGGGACAAAATGTCTGTATTTGGGGACAAACTGGCTGTATTTGGGGACAAACTGGCTGTATTTGGGGGGAAACTGGCGGCTGTATTTGGGGACAAACTGGCTGTATTTGGGGACAAACTGGCTGTATTTGGGGACAAACTGGCTGTATTTTGGGGGAAACTGGCTGCATTTGGGGGGAAACTGGCTGTATTTGGGGACAAACTGGCTGTATTTGGGGACAAACTGGCTGCATTTGGGGGGAAACTGGCTGTATTTTGGGACAAACTGGCTGCATTTGGGGGGAAACTGGCTGTATTTGGGGACAAACTGGCTGCATTTGGGGGGAAACTGGCTGTATTTGGGGACAAACCGGCTGTATTTGGGGACAAACTGGCTGCATTTGGGGGGAAACTGGCTGTATTTGGGGACAAACTGGCTGCATTTGGGGGGAAACTGGCTGTATTTGGGGACAAAATGTCTGTATTTGGGGACAAACTGGCTGTATTTGGGGACAAACTGGCTGTATTTGGGGGGAAACTGGCGGCTGTATTTGGGGACAAACTGGCTGCATTTGGGGACAAACTGGCTGCATTTGGGGGAAACTGGCTGTATTTGGGGAAAAACTGGCTGTATTTGGGGACAAACTGGCTGCATTTGGGGGGAAACTGGCTGTATTTTGGGACAAACTGGCTGCATTTGGGGGGAAACTGGCTGTATTTGGGGACAAAATGTCTGTATTTGGGGACAAACTGGCTGTATTTGGGGACAAACTGGCTGTATTTGGGGGGAAACTGGCGGCTGTATTTGGGGACAAACTGGCTGCATTTGGGGACAAACTGGCTGCATTTGGGGGAAACTGGCTGTATTTGGGGACAAACTGGCTGTATTTGGGGACAAACTGGCTGTATTTGGGGGGAAACTGGCTGTATTTGGGGAGACAAACTGGCTTCATTTTGGGGACAAACTGGCTGCATTTGGGGACAAACTGTCTGCATTTGGGGGGAAACTGTCTGCATTTGGGGACAAACTGGCTGTATTTTGGTGGTAACTGGCTGTATTTGGGGACACACTGGCTGCATTTGGGGACAAACTGGCTGTATTTTGGGGGAAACTGGCTGCATTTGGGGGGAAACTGGCTGTATTTGGGGACAAACTGGCTGTATTTGGGGACAAACTGGCTGCATTTGGGGGGAAACTGGCTGTATTTTGGGACAAACTGGCTGCATTTGGGGGGAAACTGGCTGTATTTGGGGACAAACTGGCTGCATTTGGGGGGAAACTGGCTGTATTTTGAGGGAAACTGGCTGTATTTGGGGACAAACCGGCTGTATTTGGGGACAAACTGGCTGCATTTGGGGGGAAACTGGCTGTATTTGGGGACAAACTGGCTGCATTTGGGGGAAACTGGCTGTATTTGGGGACAAAATGTCTGTATTTGGGGACAAACTGGCTGTATTTGGGGACAAACTGGCTGTATTTGGGGGGAAACTGGTGGCTGTATTTGGGGACAAACTGGCTGCATTTGGGGACAAACTGGCTGCATTTGGGGGAAACTGGCTGTATTTGGGGACAAACTGGCTGTATTTGGGGACAAACTGGCTGTATTTTGGGGGAAACTGGCTGCATTTGGGGGGAAACTGGCTGTATTTGGGGACAAACTGGCTGTATTTGGGGACAAACTGGCTGCATTTGGGGGGAAACTGGCTGTATTTTGGGACAAACTGGCTGCATTTGGGGGGAAACTGGCTGTATTTGGGGACAAACTGGCTGCATTTGGGGGGAAACTGGCTGTATTTTGAGGGAAACTGGCTGTATTTGGGGACAAACCGGCTGTATTTGGGGACAAACTGGCTGCATTTGGGGGGAAACTGGCTGTATTTGGGGACAAACTGGCTGCATTTGGGGGAAACTGGCTGTATTTGGGGACAAAATGTCTGTATTTGGGGACAAACTGGCTGTATTTGGGGACAAACTGGCTGTATTTGGGGGGAAACTGGCGGCTGTATTTGGGGACAAACTGGCTGCATTTGGGGACAAACTGGCTGCATTTGGGGGAAACTGGCTGCATTTGGGGGGAAACTGGCTGTATTTGGGGACAAACTGGCTGTATTTGGGGACAAACTGGCTGCATTTGGGGGGAAACTGGCTGTATTTTGGGACAAACTGGCTGCATTTGGGGGGAAACTGGCTGTATTTGGGGACAAACTGGCTGCATTTGGGGGGAAACTGGCTGTATTTTGAGGGAAACTGGCTGTATTTGGGGACAAACCGGCTGTATTTGGGGACAAACTGGCTGCATTTGGGGGGAAACTGGCTGTATTTGGGGACAAACTGGCTGCATTTGGGGGAAACTGGCTGTATTTGGGGACAAAATGTCTGTATTTGGGGACAAACTGGCTGTATTTGGGGACAAACTGGCTGTATTTGGGGGGAAACTGGCGGCTGTATTTGGGGACAAACTGGCTGCATTTGGGGACAAACTGGCTGCATTTGGGGGAAACTGGCTGTATTTGGGGACAAACTGGCTGTATTTGGGGACAAACTGGCTGTATTTTGGGGGAAACTGGCTGCATTTGGGGGGAAACTGGCTGTATTTGGGGACAAACTGGCTGTATTTGGGGACAAACTGGCTGCATTTGGGGGGAAACTGGCTGTATTTTGGGACAAACTGGCTGCATTTGGGGGGAAACTGGCTGTATTTGGGGACAAACTGGCTGCATTTGGGGGGAAACTGGCTGTATTTTGAGGGAAACTGGCTGTATTTGGGGACAAACCGGCTGTATTTGGGGACAAACTGGCTGCATTTGGGGGGAAACTGGCTGTATTTGGGGACAAACTGGCTGCATTTGGGGGAAACTGGCTGTATTTGGGGACAAAATGTCTGTATTTGGGGACAAACTGGCTGTATTTGGGGACAAACTGGCTGTATCTGGGGGGAAACTGGCGGCTGTATTTGGGGACAAACTGGCTGCATTTGGGGACAAACTGGCTGCATTTGGGGGAAACTGGCTGTATTTGGGGACAAACTGGCTGTATTTGGGGACAAACTGGCTGCATTTGGGGGGAAACTGGCTGTATTTTGGGACAAACTGGCTGCATTTGGGGGGAAACTGGCTGTATTTGGGGACAAAATGTCTGTATTTGGGGACAAACTGGCTGTATTTGGGGACAAACTGGCTGTATTTGGGGGGAAACTGGCGGCTGTATTTGGGGACAAACTGGCTGCATTTGGGGACAAACTGGCTGCATTTGGGGGAAACTGGCTGTATTTGGGGACAAACTGGCTGTATTTGGGGGGAAACTGGCTGTATTTGGGGAGAAACTGGCTTCATTTTGGGGACAAACTGGCTGCATTTGGGGACAAACTGGCTGCATTTGGGGAGAAACTGTCTGCATTTGGGGACAAACTGGCTGTATTTTGGTGGTAACTGGCTGCATTTGGGGACAAACTGGCTGTATTTTGGGGGAAACTGGCTGCATTTGGGGGGAAACTGGCTGTATTTGGGGACAAACTGGCTGTATTTGGGGACAAACTGGCTGCATTTGGGGGGAAACTGGCTGTATTTTGGGACAAACTGGCTGCATTTGGGGGGAAACTGGCTGCATTTGGGGGGAAACTGGCTGTATTTTGAGGGAAACTGGCTGTATTTGGGGACAAACTGGCTGTATTTGGGGACAAACTGGCTGCATTTGGGGGGAAACTGGCTGTATTTTGAGGGAAACTGGCTGTATTTGGGGACAAACCGGCTGTATTTGGGGACAAACTGGCTGCATTTGGGGGGAAACTGGCTGTATTTTGGGACAAGCCGGCTGTATTTGGGGACAAACCGGCTGCATTTGGGGACAAACTGGCTGTATTTGGGGACAAACTGGCTGCATTTGGGGACAAACTGGCTGTATTTGGGGACAAACTGGCTGTATTTGGGGACAAACTGGCTGCATTCGGGGGGAACCTGGTGACGTTTGGGCACAGTGGCGGCAATTGATGATTTTTTTTTTTTTCAGTTTGTTTGCACCCCCCCAAAAAATTTTCAGCACCAGCCGCCACTGCTGAAATGGTAGAAAGTCCTCAAACAGTGATAGAATGGGATCCATCCCAAATTTTTAGTTGCAGTTTTCAATGGCAAATCCAAGTTGATCCGTCCTATCCGATGGCGGGTCCCCTCCCCCGCCCGTCCCCTTCCCATTCCCCCGTTACAGTGCAGTGTCAGGTAGGCCCTACGGGGCCCTATCATTCCTTATAGTGGCCCTACATTGCAGTGTTACAGCCCTGCAGATGGGTACAGAGACATCGATAGTTTCCTGCTCAGAGCTCGCACTTTTTTTCTCCCCCGTCCCTGGCCAGTAGGGGGGAGGAGGAGGAGGGGGGGGGAAGTCCAGGCGCCCCCCGGCTACAGTAGGAATGATTGTTATATTTTACCGTGTGATAAAACGGCACCTGAAGACGGATCGTTCACACGTGTGACTTTTATGCTCCGGTGTTACATTTACAGTTCCGCCATTGTACAAATAAAAGGAGAACTTTCCACTGATACGTTCGCTGTGCGGCGGCTCATAACCTTCCAGGGCGGGGAAAATTGTCTCACCTTCCTCCTTTTTACTGCATGGTCAGGGCAAAACTCCGGCAGAGCCAAGGATTCAGGAATAAACGGTACAATTAGGCGCCAGCCACACACAACCAATCAGCTCAGCAATAAGTCGCCAATGGCGTAATGCAAGCATCCAACAGATTGGATACAATCTGATCCATTATGAGGTTTTCCTGTCCTAGAAGGGTGTCAGTAACCTGGCAGATCAATAACAGAGGCCAGAAAGTAGACGGTAACCCTGGACGATGCCTGAATAAAGATGGTGCCATCCTTCTGGAGAGAAAAGCAGATGATTTGTTTCCTGGCTAAAGGATGTCCAGCATTATCTAGGCCAGGCGTCTCCAAACTGTGGCCTGCGGGCCGGATCTGGCCCTTTGTTTGCCTTTATCCAGCCCTTGGGGCACTATTCCTCTCACTGACACCAAGGATGGGGCACTATTCCTCCCACTGACACCAAGGATGGGGCACTATTCCTCCCACTGACACCAAGGATGGGACACTATTCCTCCCACTGACACCAAGGATGGGACACTATTCCTCCCACTGACACCAAGGATGGGACACTATTCCTCCCACTGACACCAAGGATGGGGCACTATTCCTCCCACTGACACCAAGGATGGGGCACTATTCCTCCCACTGACACCAAGGATGGGGCACTATTCCTCCCACTGACACCAAGGATGGGGCACTATTCCTCCCACTGACACCAAGGATGGGACACTATTCCTCCCACTGACACCAATGATGGGGCACTATTCCTCCCACTGACACCAATGATGGGACACTATTCCTCCCACTGACACCAAGGATGGGGCACTATTCCTCCCACTGACACCAAGGATGGGACACTATTCCTCCCAATGATGGGGCACTATTCCCCCCACTGATACCAATTATGGGACACTATTCCTCCCACTGACACCAATGATGGGGCACTATTCCTCCCACTGACACCAAGGATGGGACACTATTCCTCCCACTTACACCAATGATGGGGCACTATTCCTCCCACTGACACCAAGGATGGGACACTATTCCTCCCAATGATGGGGCACTATTCCCCCCACTGATACCAATTATGGGACACTATTCCTCCCACTGACACCAAGGGTGGGACACTATTCCTCCCACTGACACCAATGATGGGGCACTATTCCTCTCACTGACACCAATGATGGGACACTATTCCTCCCACTGACACCAAGGATGGGGCACTATTCCTCCCACTGACACCAAGGATGGGGCACTATTCCCCCCACTGATACCAATTATGGGACACTATTCCTCCCACTGATACCAATTATGGGACACTATTCCTCCCACTGACACCAAGGGTGGGACACTATTCCTCCCACTGACACCAATGATGGGACACTATTCCTCCCACTGACACCAAGGATGGGGCACTATTCCTCCCACTGACACCAAGGATGGGGCACTATTCCTCCCACTGACACCAAGGATGGGACACTATTCCTCCCACTGATACCAATGATGGGGCACTATTCCTCTTACTGACACCAATGATGGGGCACTATTCCTCCCACTGACACCAAGGATGGGGCACTATTCCTCCCAATGATGGGGCACTATTCCCCCCACTGATACCAATTATGGGACACTATTCCTCCCACTGACACCAAGGATGGGGCACTATTCCTCCCAATGATGGGGCACTATTCCCCCCACTGATACCAATTATGGGACACTATTCCTCCCACTGACACCAATGATGGGGCACTATTCCTCCCACTGACACCAATGATGGGGCACTATTCCTCCCACTGATACCAATAATGGGGCACTATTCCTCCCACTGACACCAATGATAGGGCTCTATTCCCCCCACTGACACCAAGGATGGGACACTATTCCTCCCACTGACACCAATGATGGGGCACTATTCCCCCCACTGATACCAATTATGGGACACTATTCCTCCCACTGACACCAATGATGGGACACTATTCCTCCCACTGACACCAATGATGGGGCACTATTCCTCTCACTGACACCAATGATGGGGCACTATTCCTCCCAATGATGGGGCACTATTCCTCCCACTGACACCAATGATGGGGCACTATTCCTCTCACTGACACCAAGGATGGGGCACTATTCCTCCCAATGATGGGGCACTATTCCCCCCACTGATACCAATTATGGGACACTATTCCTCCCACTGACACCAATGATGGGGCACTATTCCTCCCACTGACACCAATGATGGGGCACTATTCCTCCCACTGACACCAATGATGGGGCACTATTCCTCCCACTGATACCAATAATGGGGCACTATTCCTCCCACTGACACCAATGATGGGGCACTATTCCTCCCACTGATACCAATGATGGGGCACTATTCCTCCCACTGACACCAATGATGGGGCACTATTCCTCCCACTGACACCAATGATGGGGCACTATTCCTCCCACTGATACCAATGATGGGACACTATTCCTCCCACTGACACCAATGATGGGGCACTATTCCTCCCACTGATACCAATGATGGGGCACTATTCCTCCCACTGACACCAATGATGGGGCACTATTCCTCCCACTGACACCAATGATGGGGCACTATTCCTCCCACTGACACCAATGATGGGGCACTATTCCTCCCACTGATACCAATGATGGGGCACTATTCCTCCCACTGACACCAATGATGGGGCACTATTCCTCCCACTGACACCAATGATGGGGCACTATTCCTCCCACTGACACCAATGATGGGGCACTATTCCTCCCACTGACACCAATGATAGGGCTCTATTCCCCCCACTGACACCAATGATGGGGCACTATTCCTCCCACTGACACCAATGATGGGGCACTATTCCTCCCACTGACACCAATGATGGGGCACTATTGCTCCCACTGACACCAATGATGGGGCACTATTGCTCCCACTGACACCAATGATGGGGCACTATTCCTCCCACTGACACCAATGATGGGGCACTATTCCTCCCACTGACACCAATGATGGGGCACTATTCCTCCCACTGACACCAATGATGGGGCACTATTCCTCCCACTGACACCAATGATGTGATTTTTTTTACTCCTGCTGACCAAGTTGTTGAAGTCGTTGTCATCCCATCCTGCAGCCATTCCAGGGTCGAAGGTTCCCAGGTCACAATCTCTACATGGGGGTTTCTATGTTACTGGCCATTGTGAACACTAGGATACCCCGGGACCATGTGTCTTCATTGTTTTCCCCCCTTGTTGTCACCACAGGATGCAGCTATTCCAGGGTCACAGGTTGCCAGATCCTGCACTCTACATTAAGGTGACCAGATTTTTAAAATGAAATCCGGGGACATATTTTATTTTTTTACTACCGTGTTTCCCCGAAAATAAGACCTACCCCGAAAATAAGACCTAGCGTTTTTTTCCAAGAGGGCTGCAATATAAGCCCTACCCCGAAAATAAGCCCTAGTTTAGAATGCTTGTAAAATCCTACAACCCACTCTAATACAGTAGTATATAATGTACAATGTGTTTGTTTCTGTAATATAATTGCGGGGTAGAGAGCTCCGGTGGTTCACAGAAGGTATTTGGCACAATTATATTACAGAAACACACACATTGTACATTATATACTACTGTAATAGAGTGTATTATAGGATTTTACAAGCATTTTAACTAAGTTCACACTGGGGATTCCTGTCGGGCAAGGAGAGAGAGGGGGAGAGAAGACAGCACATTACATGGTAAGACCTACCCCGAAAATAAGCCCTACTGTGTCTTTTGTTGCCAAAATTAATATAAGACCCGGGCTTATTTTCGGGGAAACACGGTAGTAATGGCGGCAATCAGCGACTCTCTGCCCGTCGCCGCCCGCCTCACAACCTGTCAAGTCTTACTCTCCGGGCCCCCGTCTACTACTGGGTGGGGAGCGGAGGAAGATCACTATGCCAGGGAAGGTAAGGAGATAAGCAGGGTAGGCGACTGGCCGGGACTTGAGCCAAGGCAGAAGAACATGTGAGCGGAGCTGAATGGGCACCCGAAACTGAAGAAATATTCCCTCCGCTCCGACCAGCACATGTTCATCAGAAAGGGGCACAGATAATGGAAAAAAATACACCCCCCTAAGCTAGTAGGAGCAGGGAGGTGTAATTCAGAATTATTATTTTTTTATTCTGCACTGACTGTCTTTGAACTTGCCCCAGCCCCTGTTCAAATCCAATCCGGGGACAAAACCGGGGACAGACTTGGTCCGGGGACAGTGTCCTCAATCCGGGGACTGTCCCCTGAAACCGGGGATGTCTGGTCACCCTACTCTACATGGAATTTCCATTTGTTGACCATTGAAAACAGCAGGATGTCCCAGGACCCTTTGCACGTCACTGCATCTTTTCCAGGGTCAGAGGTGGCCAGATCCCACACTGTATATGGGGGTTCCATTTTTACGGCCATTGTGAACACCAGGATACCCCGGGGCCCTTTGTAAGTCATTATCACCAAATGCTGCAGCTATTGCAGGATCAAAGGTTGGCAGATCCCGCACTCTACATGGGGTTTCCATTTTTTTGGCCATTGTGAATACCAAGATGTCCCAGGACCATTTTATCCCTTGTTGGACCCCTTGTTGTCACCACATGCTGCAGCTATTCCAGGGTTGAAGATTGCCAGATCCCGCACTCTCCATGGGGGTTTCCATTTTTATGGCAACTGAGAACATTAGGATACCCCGGGACCATGTGACCCCATTGTTGGACCCCTTGTTGTCCCCATTGTTGGATCCCTTGTTGTCCCCATTGTTGGACCTCTTGTTGTATTGTTCCCATTGTTGGATCACTTGTTGTCCCCATTGTTGAATCCCTTGTTGTCCCCATTGTTGGACCCCATTGTTGGACTCCATTGTTGGACCCCTTGTTGTCCCCATTGTTGGATCCCTTGTTGTCCCCATTGTTGTCCCCATTGTTGGACCCCTTTTTGTCCCCACAGGCTGCAGCTATTCCAGGGTTGAGGGTTGCCAGATCCCGCAGTCTCAATGGGGGTTTCCATTTTTATGGCAACTGAGAACATTAGGAAACCTTGGGACCATGTGACCCCATTATTGGACCCCTTGTTGTCCCCATTGTTGGATCCCTTGTTGTCCCCATTTTTGGACCCCTTGTTGTGACCATTGTTGGACCCCTTGTTGTCCCCATTGTTGGACCCCTTGTTGTCCTCATTGTTGGATCCCTTGTTGTCCCCATTGTTGCACCCCTTGTTGTCCCCATTGTTGGACCCCTTGATGTCCCCATTGTTGGACCCCTTGATGTCCCCATTGTTGGACCCCTTGTTGTCCCCATTGTTGGATCCCTTGTTGTCCCCATAGTTGGACCCCTTGTTGTCCCCATTGTTGGACCCCTTGTTGGACCCCTTGTTGTCCCCATTGTTGGACCCCTTGTTGTCCCCATTGTTGGACCCCTTGTCCCCATTGTTGGATCCCTTGTTGTCCCCATTGTTGGACCCATTGTTGTCCCCATTGTTGGATCCCTTATTGTCCCCATTGTTGGACCCCTTGTTGTCCCCATTGCTGGACCCCTTGTTGTCCCCATTGTTGAATCCCTTGTTGTCCCCATTGTTCGACCCCTTGTTGTCCCCATTGTTCGATCCCTTGTTGTCCCCATTGTTGGACCCCTTGATGTCCCCATTGTTGGATCCCTTGTTGTCCCCATTGTTGGACCCCTTGTTGTCCCCATTGTTGGATCCCTTGTTGTCCCCATTGTTGGACCCCTTGTTGTCCCCATTGTTGGACCCCTTGTTGTCCCCATTGTTGGACCCCTTGTTGTCCCCACAGGCTGCAGCTATTCCAGGGTTGAAGGTTGCCAGATCCCGCACTCTCAATGGGGGTTTCCATTTTTATGGCAACTGAGAACATTAGGAAACCTTGGGACCATGTGACCCCATTATTGGACCCCTTGTTGTCCCCATTGTTGGACCCCTTGTCCCCATTGTTGGACCCCTTGTTGTCCCAATTGTTGGATCCTTTGTTGTCCCCATTGTTGGACCCCTTGTTGGATCCCTTGTTGTTCCCATTGTTGGATCCCTTGTTGTCCCCATTGTTGGATCCCTTGTTGTCCCCATTGTTGGACCCCTTGTTGTCCCCATTGTTGGATCCTTTGTTGTCCCCATTGTTGGACCCCTTATTGGATCCCTTGTTGTCCCTATTGTTGGACCCCTTGTTGTCCCCATTGTTGGATCCCTTGTTGTCCCCATTGTTGGATCCCTTGTTGTCCCCATTGTTGGATCCCTTGTTGTCCCCATTGTTGGACCCCTTGTTGTCCCCATTGTTGGACCCCTTGTTGTCCCCATTGTTGCACCCCTTGTTGTCCCCATTGTTGCACCCCTTGTTGTCCCCATTGTTGGACCCCTTGTTGTCCCCATTGTTGGATCCCTTGTTGTCCCCATAGTTGGACCCCTTGTTGTCTCCATTGTTGGACCCCTTGTTATCACCATTGTTGGATCCCTTGTTGCCCCGATTGTTGGATCCCTTGTTGTCCCCATTGTTGCACCCCTTGTTGTCCCCATTGTTGGATCCCTTGTTGTCCCCATTGTTGGACCCCTTGATGTCCCCATTGTTGGACCCCTTGTTGTCCCCATTGTTGGACCCCTTGTTGTCCTCATTGTTGGATCCCTTGTTGTCCCCGTTGTTGGACCCCTTGTTGTCCCCATTGTTGGACCCCTTGTTGTCCCCATTGTTGGACCCCTTGTTGTCCTCATTGTTGGATCCCTTGTTGTCCCCATTGTTGGACCCCTTGTTGTCCCCATTGTTGGATCCCTTGTTGTCCCCGTTGTTGGACCCCTTGTTGTCCCCATTGTTGGACCCCTTGTTGTCCCCACAGGCAGCAGATATTTCAGGGTTATGGCAATTGAGAACATTAGGAAACCTTGGGATCATGTGACCCCATTATTGGACCCCTTGTTGTCCCCATTGTTGGACCCCTTGTTGTCCCCACAGGCTGCAGCTATACCAGGGTCACAGGTGGCTGGGTCCCGCACTGTACAAGGCAGTTTCCATTCTTCTGGCCTCCGCCAGCACATGCTAACTAACAAGACACACGAGGACCCAACAGCTGGCATCCAGTTATTCTTCGGCTGGGACACATGAAAAGAAATTTCTCTCGTTTTTACCCAGCAGGGAGAAGATGAAGTGCCAGAACTCCTCACTCTGACAGGCTGGAATATATAGCGTACATGGAGTGTGCAGCATGTGTGCGGCGATCAAACCTATCTGCCTGCTGTGCAATCCCCCCCCCCCCCATTGATTGAGCCTCCACATTACCCGTGTCCCCTAGTATGCTCCTTTAAACACTAAAACATGAGATGTAATGCTTTCATAATCGCCCCCGGGTAACCCAGTGTGGCTCTTGCTTCTAATACCTAGGAAAATTAAAGAGGTTGTGATGAGAGAGATTCCAGGTGGTTTCACCAGTGGTAGCACTTAAGGAATGCCAAAGTGGCCTCTGGGAAAAGTGGGACGCAACTTTAGCATGCTGTCATCTTTGCCCTGAGTGCTTGATGATGACCTTGTCCCGTCACTGGCATCTTTGCCTTGGGTGATGACCTTGTCCTGTCACTGGCATCTTTGCCCTGAGTGCTTGATGACCTTGTCCCGTCACTGGCATCTTTGCCTTGGGTGATGACCTTGTCCTGTCACTGGCATCTTTGCCCTGAGTGCTTGATGACCTTGTCCCGTCACTGGCATCTTTGCCTTGGGTGATGACCTTGTCCTGTCACTGGCATCTTTGCCCTGAGTGCTTGATGACCTTGTCCCGTCACTGGCATCTTTGCCCTGGGCACTTGATGACCTTGTCCCATCACTGGCATCTTTGCCTTGGGTGTTTGATGACCTTGTCCCATCACTGGCATCTTTGCCTTAGGTGTTTGATGACCTTGTCCCGTCACTGGCATCTTTGCCTTGGGTGCTTGATGACCTTGTCCCATCACTGGCATCTTTGCCTTGGGTGCTTGATGACCTTGTCCCATCACTGGCATCTTTGCCTTGGGTGCTTGATGACCTTGTCCTGTCACTGGCATCTTTGCCCTGGGCGCTTGATGACCTTGTCCTGTCCCTAGCATCTTTGCCCTGAGCGCTTGATGACCTTGCCCCATCACTGGCATCTTTGCCCTGGGATCTTGATGACCTTGTCCTATCACTGGCATCTTTTCCCTGGGCACTTGATGACTTTGTCCCATCACTGGCATCTTTGCCCTGGGCGCTTGATGACCTTGTCCCTTCACTGGCATCTTTGCCCTGGGCGCATGATGACCTTGTCCTGGCACTGGCATCTTTGCCCTGAGCGCTTGATGACCTTGTCCCATCACTGGTATCTTTGCCCTGGGCGCTTGATGACCTTGTCCTGTCACTGGCATCTTTGCCCTGAGCGCTTGATGACCTTGTCCCATCACTGGCATCTTTGCCCTGGGCGCTTTATGACCTTGTCCTGTCACTGGCATCTTTGCCCTGAGCGCTTGATGACCTTGTCCCATCACTGGCATCTTTGCCTTGAGCGCTTGATGACCTTGTCCCGTGACTGTCATCTTTGCCCTGGGCGCTTGATGACCTTGTCCTGACACTGGCATCTTTGCCCTGAGCACTTGATGACCTTGTCCCGTCACTGGCATCTTTGCCTTGGGTGCTTGATGACCTTGTCCTGACACTGGCATCTTTGCCCTGAGCAATTGATGACCTTGTCCCATCACTGGCATCTTTGCCCTGGGCGCTTGATGACCTTGTCCCGTCACTGGCATCTTTGTCTTGGGTGCTTGATGACCTTGTCCCATCACTGGCATCTTTGCCCTGAGCGCTTGATGACCTTGTCCCATCACTGGCATCTTTGCCCTGAGCGCTTGATGACCTTGTCCCGTGACTGTCATCTTTGCCCTGGTCTCTTGATGACCTTGTCCCATCACTGGCATCTTTGCCCTGGGCGCTTGATGACCTTGTCCCGTCACTGGCATCTTTGCCCTGGGCGCTTGATGACCTTGTCTTGTCACTGGCATCTTTGCCCTGAGTGCTTGATGACCTTGTCCCATCACTGGCATCTTTGCCCTGGGCGCTTGATGACCTTGTCCCGTCACACATCTTTGCCCTGAGCGCTTGATGACCTTGTCCCATCACTGGCATCTTTGCCATGAGCGCTTGATGACCTTGTCCTGTCACTGGCATCTTTGCCCTGAGCGCTTGATGACCTTGTCCCATCACTGGCATCTTTGCCCTGGGTGCTTGATGACCTTGTCCCGTCACTGGCATCTTTGCCCTGGGCGCATGATGACCTTGTCCTGGCACTGGCATCATTGCCCTGGGCGCTTGATGACCTTGTCCCGTCACTGGCATCTTTACCCTGGGCGCTTGATGACCTCGTCCCAAAATACACTATATGACTAAAAGTATTGGGACACCTGCCTTTACACACACATGAACTTTAAGGGCATCCCAGTCTAATGCTGCGTACACACGGCCATTTTTCTCGTCGAGAAAAACAACATTTTTCCCATTCGGCGAGAAAAACGATAGTCTGTGGGCTTTCTGTCGTTTTTTTCGATGAGAAAAACGGCATTAAAAACGACGAGAAAAATTAGAACATGTTCTAATTTTTCTCGTCGTTTTTTTCGACATGTTTTCCGCGGCAGTGTTTCCCATAGGGAAACACTGCCGCGGAGCCAACAGACGGTCGTTTTTCTCGACAAGAGAAAAAACGACGTGAAAAACGACCGTGTGTGGGGAACAAGCTGTTCCCTCGTTTTTAATGACATTATTCACGGCGGTTTCTTAACCGCCGTGAATAATGATCGTGTGTACGCGGCATAATACCGCGTACACACTGTCGGAATTTCCGACAAGAATAGTCCGATGTGAGCTTTTCGCCGGAAATTTCGATCGTGTGTAGACTCCATTGGACTTTTGCTGTCGGAATTTCCGCCAACAAAAGATTGAGATCAGGTTCTCTATTTCTCCGACAGAAAAAGTTCCGATCGTCTGTAGCAATTCCGACGTGCAAAATTCCTACGCATGGTCTGAAACAATTCCACGCATGCTCAAAAGCATTGAACTTCATTTTCTCGGCTCGTCGTAGTGTTGTGCGTCACCGCGTTCTTGACGGTCGAAAGCTCAGAGAACTTTTGTGTGACCGTGTGTGTGCAAGGCAAGCTTGAGCGGAATTCTGTCGAAAAACCATCCAAGATTTTTTCGACGGAAATTCCGATCATGTGTACGTGGCATTAGTCCGTAGGGTTGAATACTGAGTTGGCCCCGCCCTTTTCAGCTATAACACCTTCAACTCTTCTGGGAAGGCCGTCCACAAGGTTTAGGAGTGTGTCTATGGGAATGTTTGACCATTCTTCCAGAAGAGCATTTGTGAGGTCAGGCACTGATGTTGGACGAGAAGGCCTTGTCCCATCCCTGGCTCAATATTGAACCCTACGGACCAAGACTGGGATGCCATTAAAGTTCATGTGTGTGTAAAGGCAAGCGTCCCAATACTTTTGGTAATTTACTGTATTTGTACTGAGGTATCTAGACACCCCTGCCAAGTTGCTGACCACACTTTTCTCAGCTGCAATTAAGCCATACTGGCCTGGTCACTAGCCCACCCCCCCTCCCCCCAACATGTAATTGGGCACATAGCAGTCCTCTTGTAAAGTCATCACTCTACTCTCATTGGGTGGACTTGTGCTGGGGGAGGGGACATTTGGGGGGGGGTAATTAATGCTAGGAGAAGGGATTTGGGGGTGGGAGGGGGTTAGTGCCGTGCCGCCAGCCGCCACTGCCAAATACACTGGAGTATAGATGATTATTGTACAGGATTTATATAGCGCCAACAGTTGACATGCACTTCAATGACAGGTACTCTTTATTCTTGCCCGCTTTAGTCCCGGGAATTGTAAGGACAATTGTGACCTGCCTGTGTGTGGATATCAGTCTGTTCTCAGGACTCTTCTGTGGTCCTCACTTGCTATGTGTGTCTGGTGGGACGTGTAACGTTATCTCCGGTCCGTGTCCACGACTTTACCACCGCCGGCCGAATCATAATACCTTCCAGCTCCGTCTCTGGAATGTCAGACGGCACTTCAAGACGTTTTACAATTTCCCCCGGACTCTTCATCACCCATCCAGGACATCAGCACCTCGTCCGTCCGCGCTGCGCCCCGCGCTGTAAAACTGTCTGGCTCAGATACACACAACTCCCCCCCCCCCCCCCACCCCACCGTGATCCGATTTACTACCGTCTGCTGCGCCGTGTGCTGACCTCAAAGATTTACTTTCTACACAGGCGCCATTTCTCAGTAATCAGCAGGTTCTGTGCCTTTTATTAAAAAATTCTCACTGTATAAATAATGTTACTTTGTATCTCTCTATCTCCTGTCTGATCAATGTTTATAAACAATGTTACTTTGTATCTCTCTATCTACAGTCTGATCAATGTTTATAAACAATGTTACTTTGTATCTCTCTATCTCCTGTCTGATCAATGTTTATAAACAATGTTACTTTGTATCTCTCTATCTACAGTCTGATCAATGTTTATAAACAATGTTACGTTGTATCTCTATATCTCCTGTCTGATCAATGTTTATAAACAATGTTTCTTTGTATCTCTCTATCTCCAGCCTGATCAATGTTTATAAACAATGTTTATTTGTATCTCTCTATCGCCCGTCTGATCAATGTTTATAAACAATGTTACTTTGTATCTCTCTATCTCCCGCCTGATCAATGTTTATAAACAATGTTACTTTGTATCTGTGATGTTTTTTGGAAGCTATGTACAGCACCCTGCTGGCCCCTCCCACTAGCCATGATGTGCCGTTAGTGCATAGAGAAGCACAAAGACCTAGTAATTATGTCACTGGGATTTAAATAAGGAACATTATTAAAACTGAATGGTTTATATTAATGTTTTCTATAAAAAGTTGATGAGTTGGAGAAAGAAGGCAGCAGATTATCTCTTTAATATTATCGGGCTGCTGGTGATAGGAATGGTCTTCAATTGGAATAATTCACATTTTACTTTTGGACATATCCTCATTTTAGGGTTTATGATGACCTACAGAGCATCCGGAAAGTATTCACAGCGCTTCACTTTTTCCACATTCTGTTATGTTACAGCCTCATTCCAAAATGGATTCAATTCATTATTTTCCTCAAAATTCTACAAACAATTCCCCATCATGACAACGTGAGAGAAGTTTGTTTGAAATCTTTCCAAATTTATTAAAAATAAAAAAAGGAAAAAAATCCCATGTACATAAGTATCACAGACTCCTCCCATGTACATGAGTATCACAGACTCCTCCCATGTACATGAGTATCACAGACTCCTCCCATGTACATAAGTATCACAGACTCCTCCCATGTACATGAGTATCACAGACTCCTCCCATGTACATAAGTATCACAGACTCCTCCCATGTACATAAGTATCACAGACTCCTCCCATGTACATGAGTATCACAGACTCCTCCCATGTACATAAGTATCACAGACTCCTCCCATGTACATAAGTATCACAGACTCCTCCCATGTACATGAATATCACAGACTCCTCCCATGTACATGAATATCACAGACTCCTCCCATGTACATAAGTATCACAGACTCCTCCCATGTACATAAGTATCACAGACTCCTCCCATGTACATGAGTATCACAGACTCCTCCCATGTACATAAGTATCACAGACTCCTCCCATGTACATAAGTATCACAGACTCCTCCCATGTACATAAGTATCACAGGCTCCTCCCATGTACATAAGTATCACAGGCTCCTCCCACGTACATAAGTATCACAGGCTCCTCCCATGTACATAAGTATCACAGGCTCCTCCCAAGTACATAAGTATCACAAGCTCCTCCCATGTACATAAGTATCACAGGCTCCTCCCACGTACATAAGTATCACAGGCTCCTCCCACGTACATAAGTAACACAGACTCCTCCCACGTACATAAGTATCAAAGACTCCTCCCATGTACATAAGTATCACAGGCTCCTCCCATGTACATAAGTATCACAGACTCCTCTCACGTACATAAGTATCCCAGACTCCTCCCACGTACATAAGTATCACAGACTTCTCCCATGTACATAAGTATCACAGGCTCCTCCCTTGTACACAAGTATCACAGGCTCCTCCCACATACATAAGTATCACAGACTCCTCCCACGTACATAAGTATCACAGACTCCTCCCACGTACATAAGTATCCCAGACTCCTCCCACGTACATAAGTATCCCAGACTCCTCCCACGTACATAAGTATCACAGACTCCTCCCATGTACATAAGTATCACAGACTCGTCCCACGTACATAAGTATCACAGGCTCCTCCCATGTACATAAGTATCACAGGCTCCTCCCACGTACATAAGTATCACAGGCTCCTCCCATGTACATAAGTATCACAGGCTCCTCCCATGTACATAAGTATCACAGGATCCTCCCATGTACATAAGTATCACAGGCTCCTCCCATGTACATAAGTATCACAGGCTCCTCCCATGTACAGAAGTATCACAGACTCCTCCCATGTACATAAGTATCACAGGCTCCTCCCACGTACATAAGTATCACAGGCTCCTCCCATGTACATAAGTATCACAGGCTCCTCCCACGTACATAAATATCACAGGCTCCTCCCATGTACATAAGTATCACAGACTCCTCCCATGTACATAAGTATCACAGACTCCTCCCATGTACATAAGTATCACAGACTCCTCCCATGTACATAAGTATCACAGACTCCTCCCATGTACATAAGTATGACAGGCTACTCCCATGTACATAAGTATCACAATACCATCCCTACTGTGAAGCATGGAGGTGGCAGCATCATGCTGTGGGAATGGGAGAAACTGCCCAAAAATAGGTGTGCCAAGCTTGTAGCATCATACTCAGAAAGACTTGAGGTTGTAATTGGTGCCAAAGGAGCTTTGAGTATTGAGCAAAGTCTGTGATACTTATGTACAAGGGAGGAGCCTGTGATACTTATGTATGTGGGAGGAGCCTGTGATACTTATGTATGTGGGAGGAGCCTGTGATACTTATGTACGTGGGAGGAGTCTGTGATACTTATGTACGTGGGAGGAGTCTGTGATACTTATGTACATGGGAGGAGCCTGTGATACTTATGTACGTGGGAGGAGCCTGTGATACTTATGTACGTGGGAGGAGCCTATTATACTTATGTACATGGGAGGAGCCTGTGATACTTATGTACGTGGGAGGTGTCTGTGATACTTATGTACGTGGGAGGAGCCTGTGATACTTATGTACGTGGGAGGAGCCTGTGATACTTATGTACGTGGGAGGAGCCTGTGATACTTATGTACATGGGAGGAGCCTGTGATACTTATGTACGTGGGAGGAGTCTGTGATACTTATGTACGTGGGAGGAGTGTGGGATAATTATGTACATGGGAGGAGTCTGTGATACTTATGTACATGGGAGGAGTCTGTGATACTTATGTACATGGGAGGAGTCTGTGATACTTATGTACATGGGAGGAGCCTGTGATACTTATGTACGTGGGAGGAGCCTGTGATACTTATGTACATGGGAGGAGCCTGTGATACTTATGTACATGGGAGGAGCCTGTGATACTTATGTACATGGGAGGAGTTTGTTTTTGTTTTTCCTAAATATTTGCAAAGATTTCAAACAAACTTCTCTCACGTTGTCATGATGGGGAATTGTTTGTAGAATTTGGAGGAAAATAATGAATTTAATCCATTTTGGAATAACGCTGTAACATTACAAAATGTGGAAAAAGTGAAGCTCTGTGAATACTTTCCATCTTGTGATCTCTCTGAATGAAGTCCCCTTCATTGGCTCGCAGTGCAGAGTGCTGGGGAACGGAGCGCTGGGTCCCTGTCACCGGCCGCCTTTAGTAGACGGGGCACCGGCTGGAAATTGTGATTTACACATCAGGAAGTTTCACTCAGTCAGCGGCTCTGAGAACGAGAGGCCAGACCTCTCCTGGCTCCCTCAAGATGCCTGGTTATGAGAGCCAGTGGCCGGCGCGTTTTATGGGCAGGATATGCGCACGCCGGGAGCCGGGAGGTGTGAATTGTACCGGCATGTGAGCCGTGCCCACGGGGTAGAGGCTCCATCATCCCCCCAAGACCCACACATGGCTGAGCACAGCTCCGAGCCTGGGACCCAGCAAACAGAAGAGCACGGCCTGGACTCAGGGCTTATTTATTATTATTTATTCCAGGTATTTATATACACAGAGCTTTACATACTCTACAGTCACATCCCTCCCTCCCTGCACCCAAGGAGCTTGCAATCTAAGATCCCTACCAGACATACATACACATACTAGAGTAGTGATGAGCCGAACACCCCCGGGTTCGGTTCGCACCAGAACCCGCGAACGGACCGAAAGTTCGTACGAACATTAGAACCCTATTAAATACAATGGATGCGAACGTTCGAATTCTAAAGTGCTAATTATAACGACTATTATCCATGATATTGTCCTAAAAAGGGTTTGGGAACCCGGGTTCTGCACCAGGGGACATGTATCAATGCAAAAAGAAGTTTTAAAAACGGTCGTTTTTCGGGAGCAGTCATTTTAATGATGCATAAAGTGAAAAAAAAAAAGTCAAATATTCCTTTAAATATCGTACCTGGGGGGTGTCTAAAGTATGCCTGTGAAGTGCCACGTGTTTCCCGTGTTTAGAACTGTCCCTGCACAAAATGACACTTCTAAAGGAAAAAAAGTCATTTAAAACTGCTTGCGGCTTTAATGTAATGTCTGGTCCCGGTAATATGGATGAAAATCTTTAAGAAAAATGGCATAGCTACCCCATGACCCCCCCCCCCTACCCCAGCCCATTACCAGCCCCTTTGGGTCTTGTATGGATATTAAGGGGAACCCCGCACATAAAATAAAAAAGGCCCTATATACTCTGAACAGCCGTATACAGGCGGTGCATACAAGACAGGGACTGTAGGTTTGTTCTTATGTAGAATGTGTTTGTAATTTTGAACAGGTACATTGTTGAAGTGTAGCTCCAGCCCAAAAATCTATTTTTAAGCTTTTTGGGAAACATAGGTAAGGGTTATCACCCCTGTAACATTTGTTTTGCTGTCTGTGCCCCTGTTCAGAACATTTCACCTCACTTTCCGTCCCAATGACAACTGTTTTTTGAAAACTTGGGGTTTTTATTGAAACAAGAATTGGTGATAAAGAATCAGTGGAGAGGAGACACTTTTTTTCCCATATTAACTCTTATGCCCCGTACACACGATCGTTTTTCATGCCGTTAAAACTGCCATTTTAAAAAATGACCCTGAAAAATGATCGTGTGTGGGCTCCAGAGCATTTTTAACGACGTGAAAAACGGCCATTAAAAATTCCGGACATGCTCTCTTTTTTCACGTCGTTTTTTTTAACGACGTGAAAAACGATAGTGTGTATGCTTTCACGACGTGAAAAAAAACGCGCATGCTCAGAAGCAACTATGAGACGGGAGCGCTCGTTTTGGTAAAGCTAATGTTGGAAATGGAGATGGCACATTCGTCACGGTGGAATTAATAGCATCGTTTTAATGCTGCGCATTCCGTTCTTCTTTTGATAATGCTTTAAAATTACCCTCTTTTGATAATGACATTGAGAGTTATGCCAAACTTGTTTCTAAAGCAATTCCAAATTGCTCTAATGATTATAAAATATTATTTATAAGCCGCACCTCCCTCCTAAATAATACTAATAATAATAAAATAATGTAATTCTCCTTTTTCCTTTAAATTTTATTTTACTATTGTTTTTTTTTTTTTGTGGCCTTTTTTTTATTATTTTGGCTTAAATTATTCTTGTGTAAAGTTACCACAACAACCTTCCAAATGTGTCTCATTTGGCCTCAGGGAGGTTTGTGTCCCCTGATAATAACAATAATATAATTTGAGATGTCCCTGCCTGCTCCCTAGCAAGCTCTCTTTTGAAATACAAATCACATAGTCAAGTATTTAAAGGGCACTCAATTTTTTTTTATTTCAGAACATTAACAAATTAAAGTGGAAGGCAGCACTGGAGAGCCTGCTTGCATTTGTGCATCCCTTTCACCCCACAACAACCATCCAAGATGTCCAAACCAAAATAGAGATTAGATCCCCCCAAAAAATGAGCCCAATCTTGTCTTGAGCTCCCAGAGGTCAGGAGCCACAGCAGATAAGTCCTATATGTCCCCAGTCTGTGGTACTACAGCAGGCATTATTTTCTCCTCTTCCTTGTAGCCTTCTCTCCAGCCTTCTCTGCAGCCTTGGTTGGTTTCTTCCTTGGAGGCTGGGGATCAGGAGGAGAGGTTGTGGCAGGAGGAGTAGTAGGAGGAGGAGGAGGAGGAGTAGGGACAACCTCCGTTATGTCCGTGTACCTAGTGAGTTCACCCAGCACGCCCTTATTGATGACTTTCAATAGCAGGGTCTCACTGAAATTTTTTTGCTGCAACTCCATTTGCCCTAGTTTGTGGGCGAGGACTGCGGCAAATCCCTCATCAACAGAGGGTGCCTCTCTGAGGGCCGCTGTTGCCTCTCTGAGGAAGGCCCTGGTTTCCTCCTCCACCTGCCTACCTCTCCTTGGCCCTCGTGGTTTAACTACCAGGGGAGGCATCTGGGCTCTTGTGCTGGGCCAAGCCTCCTCCTGGGTGCCACTGGGCCCAGCCTCCTCCTGGGTGCCACTGGGCCCTGCCTCCTCCTGGGTGCCACTGGGCCCAGCCTCCTCCTGGGTGCCACTGGGCCCTGCCTCCTCCTGGGTGCCACTGGGCCCTGCCTCCTCCTGATCCCCAACATCACCCTCTTCCAGGCTCTGCTCTGGCTGTAAAAAAAGAAAGGGACACTATTTATTTTGCCACATCATCATTCACAGACATTGTTCACCTCTAGACATTGTTGAAATCAATGCCAAAAGTTATGTCCTTTTCATTGATTCCGCATCCTGGTTTTGTTGTCTTGGACACATAAAATTAGGCCACTACTGTATCTTGCTCTTCACAAACTTTATTGGTAGAAGTGTACATACCTTTAACAATACTAACATCTATTTAAATTCTACAATTTTGTAAGATAGAAATATAGATAGCAAAACTTTACCTGGCTCCATATCTCCAAATCTGCCTCCTCAAGGCCCTGATCTTGATCCTCAGAGGAAGCCAGAGCAGGGTTGACAGGAAGGCTGGAGGACTGGCTGCAGGGAAGGCTGGAGGGTTGGGTACAAGGAAGGCTGGATTGACCTCTGGGGGGAAGGGTGGAGAGAGATTCCCGCACTTCCAGCTGGTCATCCAGAAAAGCAAGCTTACTGTAGTACCACAGACTGGGTTTATAAACCTTATCTGCTGGTGCACCTGACCTCTGGGACCTCAGGACCATAGTCCTCTGGGTCCTGTATGTCCCTCTGATGGTCGCAATTTTGTTTTTGACATCTTGGAGAGTTGTTGTGGGTATCTTTGTTTGCACAAATGCAAGCAGGCTCTCCAGTGCTGCTTTCCTGACGTCTTTATTTTTATTACCGCCACTTTTTGTTTGCCATAATATAGGGAGCTCTTGCCATTTGTCGATGAACTCCCCCATGAAGTCTGGGTTTTTAAAAGTATTCATGATATCTGTAAAAGCGAGAAACCAAAAAAAATATATATTTCAGGCAACATTCCTCAACTGTGCATTGTCTACATATTTTGAGCACACAAATCTCCTCGTCTGATGAACCTCAAAAAGTAAAATTGTTAGGTACCTTCGTCACGACGTTCGTTGCTAACTCCCTCTCCCGACAAATGAACGTATTTCCCAGACATGGATCTTCACTTGATATACACAGCGCATGCGTGAAACTCTGCACGCTTTCCCCGCCCCTGACGTTCGATATTGTACTTTCCCCGCCCCTTCTCGCTCGTAGTGCTGAACAAAACATGGCGGAGCCACAGGTGGCTGAGATTACCTCTACAGAGGATGAAATTACAGAGGAGTCCAAATCAAGACCCAGGAGATATAAGGCATCCAACATGTCATTCGAGGAAATGGTGGAGATGGTCGCCATTTTAAAGAAGGAGGATTATGATGCCAAGCATGGTCCGTATAAAAGGCCTAATCTGGTCAAGTCCAGAATTATGGGCAAAGTGGTCAAAAGTCTTCACAAAAAATTTGGGGTGTGCAGAACGAAGGAACAGCTCAGAAAACGATGGTCAGATCTGAAGTTGCGGGAGGCCGACCAATATAAAAGAATCAAGAAAGTTATAGTAAAAAGTAAGTAATTTTTTTTTAGTTTCCATGGTACATATTATTTTCTTGTATTCTGTCGTGTATTTTTAACTTTCATATAGTACACTGAAAGATACCATCTTTCAGGTTCGTCCGCATAGTAAACGGACATATTTTACCTCTTTCTCCGTACAGTTCCTCAAACGATGTTTTAGGATCATCCAGTGTGAACACCCATGTTTTTTGGTTTATTTGGGGGAGTACATTTGGGCCTCACTTATTTTTTGGGTGCTAATCCAAAGGACATTTGTTCGTTTGAAAAAACGATATGCATGGTAATGTTAAAGGGAGTGAATGCTCAGCAGCTGATGAAACATCTGAACGCAGTAGTACAAGTGTGGGCCTAAAGCCAAAAAGCTTGAGGGTGTCACACACAGGTGATCCTGTGTAGATACTTTGGGGTGTTACAATGTGTCAAATTTGTTTACAAAATGTATATGCTCTGGTTTGGGCTATGTATCCAATCATTTGTCCCGGTTGGCACAGGGGGTAAAATTTAAAATGGAGCATGCTTCAAAAGAATGATTACAAAGTATTTTTTCATGTTTCTTATTTTAGCAAAATTGAGTCGCTACTAATGAAACTATTCCTTTTATTTCAATCTCCCTAGGGATTCGAAAAGCTACCTCAGATGAGACGAGAATTGCAATACCTACAACAACAGCCCCAGAACCCCAGGATGGAGAGGAATGTGATGTTGTGGAAGTGGAAAGTGGCACCACCACAGGTCAGAGAGAAACCAGACACATGCATGTTAAATAGATGTAGGCCTACATATTCTATCCTACATATTTCTGTTTACATTTAGGTGCAGTTCTGGCCGAAGACCCCAATAAGTTGACACATCACAGTGCCCAGATCCTGATCCAATACCTGATGGTCTGCTGTCGTGACCTCGAAAAAATTAAGGGAGATTTGCGAGAGATCAGGGCAAATACAAAGCGGGTGGAGGAAAGGCTCCAAAATATCATGGCTGTGCTTGGGCGTGTCTAATGTTTTTACACCAAATAACGTTTTACTTGCAGAGTTTTATAAGTATTTTTGTTATTTTACCCTTTAATGACTAGCACATGTTTAGCTTTTTCAAAATTTTGACGAATATAGTTTGTTTATGCATGGCTGGTCATGCGTTTTAATACACCCGAAATTAAGGGAACATCCACATTTCTAAGGAAGTTTCCCACCTAAAAAAAGAAATAAAGGTATTTTTACATAACAAATAATTGTGGCTTCATTATGTAAATGTGGTGCTGAGTGAACTAATCAATGTTTGGTGTTTACACTGACAATGAAGGCTAATTAATATTGTTTAATCCACATGGAAAAACAAGTGCACTAGGTAAACCTACCAGAAACATCAAACATTATACAATAAAAAATCCAAACCAATCTTTACTCAAGAAAAAGTTTTATTTTTTTGGTATAAAATTATAATAGATTGTCTGGCATTTCAATGGCCCCCCTACCCATAAAATAGTCCACATATTGGTTACGGACCTCACGTCCGGTTGGGGGGGCCAAGCCAGGACGGCCAGGTTCCAGGGCCACCAAAGTTTCTGCATTGATTAAAGAGGCCTCAGGCCCACTCAAAGATATATAACTCGTTGAATGCACCCTTAGGAAATTATGCAGCACACAGCACGTCATAACCACATGGTTCCATTTGTATGGGGCAAGGTGGATGGAGGTAAGGAAGAGGCGAAATCGGCTGGCCATGATCCCAAACACATTTTCCACCACCCTTCTGGCTCTGGCCAGCCGATAATTGAACACCCTCCTCTCAGGGGTGAAGGTGCGTTGCGGGAATGGCCTCATCAAATGGGGTCCCAGGCCAAACGCCTCATCCACCACAAACACAAAAGGTAGTCCCTCCACATTCTGCTCCGCTGGTGGCAAGGCCAGCAGATCCAAAAGGAGCCGTTCTCCAAACTCCGTCTGGGCAAAAACTCCTCCATCAGACATCCTGCCATTCTTGCCAACGTCCACATAGAGGAACTCGTAGGTGGCCGACACCACTGCCATCATCACGACGCTGTGGAACCCCTTATAATTATAATAAAAGGATCCCGAATGGGGTGGTGGGACGACCCGAACATGTTTGCCGTCGATGGCTCCTCCACAGTTCGGAAAGTTCCATCGCTGGGCAAACTCGGAAGCCACATTCTGCCATTCATGTGGCGAAGAAGGGAACTGTGGAATTAAAGAAATAATAAATTAATACTTGGAGCCAGAAACATTGAAAGCTGATTTCATACACACATTCATGGCCAACATTGGTAGAAACTGTTCAAAACATAAAAAATTGGAAGCAAGAAAAAACAAACAAAACAAAAAATTATGGGGGGGGGGGGTTGAAGATGAGTTGGGAATATCACACATGAAGGCTGTAGCACTCTGTATTGAAGTTAACAAAAATGAAACATTCCTAGGCAAAATTTAGGGTGCGTTTTGGGTAAAGCACTACGATGGAACATAGAATAAAAAACATGGAAATGACTAGGCAAGGTAGGTATGGCCCCAGGATAGCATGCTGAAGAGGTTAGGTAAGCCAAATTTACAGGTAGGCCTCAAACCCCAAACTTTAAATAATAAAACATGGGGAGAAAGGGGACATTCCCTGCAGCTAAGAATCATGTGAATTAGGGACTGCAAATAAAGCAAATTAAAAATATCCAAAAATAAAAACCATACAATGTGAATTTTTGAAGAAGAACCCTTACCTTAATATAGTCCTCCTGCAAAACTTGAAGGATGGCAGAACAAGTCTCTGGTATAATGATCCTCAGAGCCTGGGGGGATATGCCTGTGGAGAACTTAAGGTCCTGCAGGCTTCTCCCAGTAGCCAGGTATCGCAACGTGGCGATGAGCCTCTGCTCAGCACTGATGGCTTCCCGCATAACGGTGTCCTGCCTGGTAATATAGGGGGACACCAAAGCCAACAGCTGCTGAAATACGGGGTCAGACATCCTGAGAAAATTCCTAAAATCATCAGGATTATTCTCCCTGATCTCCCGCAACAAAGGCATGTGACAGAATTGGTGCCGCTAGAGCAACCAATTCTTGGTCCATGAACTCCTCCTGACCCTGCTCATGGCATGGAGTCGGGATACAGCATGAACCCCTGCACCAACTACAGCACGAACTCTACGACGAGTACGTAGCCGCAACATGGCTAGATAACAGTCGGCTGAACAGAACGAACTAGAAGAACGCACGGAAGAACAGCAAGGCCTATGAAGAACAAGCTGAAAAACACGAACGTGCAGAGCAGGCCGCACTGAATAAACAGATACGAACTGACTACAAGCAGTGCTAAACAGATACGAACCCACAGGCGCAAACTGAACTCCCGAAAACGATCTTCAAAGCACGAAGACTGAAAAGCGCGAATCGTCTCTCACCAAACTTTTACTAACACGCGGTAACACGGAATTAGCAAAAGCGTCCCAAAGGGTGGCGTCATTCGAACGGAACTTCCCCTTTATAGTGCCGTCGTACGTGTTGAACGTCACTGCGCTTTGCTTGATCGTTTTTTTTAATGATGGTGTGTACGCAAGGCAGGCTTGAGAGGAAACATGAAAAAAAACGAGGAGAAAAATGTTGGTTTAAAAAATGACATTAAAATTGATCGTGTGTACGGGGCATTACAGGAGAGAATTTGCCTTCCTAGGGGTAGATTTCCTCTCACTTCCTGTTGTATCCTTCCGTTTGCAAGGAGGAGTCGTTTGTAAGTTGGATGTTTGAAAGTAGGGGCCTGCCATATATACTCAGCTGAAATTTGCCCCTTACATGTTGGTGTTGCCACAACACTGTGAGCCCTCACAGTTACTCTTGGTGGGCACATGAATGGGCCCTGCTGTGAATTATTAGATCAAGAATTGTAATTGCATGCCCCTGTTAAACAGGGGCTGAAAAATTGGGCCTTAGCCACTGGTGCTGGTGCCACGACACTGCAACCTCTCCCAGATACTCTAGTTGGAGTGCAGGAATGAGCCCTGCTGCAAAGCATTGCATAAAAAATTGTAATTACATGCCCCTGTTAAACAGGGGCTGAAAAATTGGGCCTTAGCCACTGGTGGCGGCACCCAGAAACAAAAATGTTCTTCCAAGCTATCATCATCAATCGGATCATTGAGGAGGAGGAGGAGGATAGTTAGTCAACATAACAGGACAGTCTCTCAGCATCAGCATCAGTCTTGAAGGGATGTGACATTTAAAAAATAAATTAGTCTGTTATATCAGCTTCAGGTGTTTGGTAGCTGGTGGTGATACAAGACTGGTTCATCTTTATGAAGGTCAGTCGATCAACAGAGTCGGTGGACAGGCACACCCTGTGATACGTGAAAATCCTCCAGCAGCACTGAATGTGCGTTCTGAAAGAACGCTGGATGCAGGACAGGCCAGTAGCTCAATTGCATACTGTGCAAGCTCTGACCAGTGATCCATCCACAAGACCCAGTAAGCCAGAGGATTTTCGGTGGGGAAGGTGTCCAAGTCTGACCTTGCCCCTAGGTATTCCTGCACCATGTATATCAGACGCTGGCGATGGTTGCTGGAACCGATCATACCTTGGGGCTGCGGACTAAAGAATTGTCTGAACGCATCGGTCAGACGGCCACCTTCCCCACCGCTCCTTCTTTGACTGACCAAAGCCTCAGCAACTCGCTGTCCAGGACCAGGAGTTTGTAACCTCCCAGTCTCTGGGAACGCGTTGCACAGACCTTTCTGCAAGGCCTCCCGGAGTTGTCTCATCCTCTGCTCCCTCTGCGACGGTAAGATAAGGTCCGCAACCTTACCCTTGTACCGTGGATCACGGAGAGTGGCCAGCCAGTAATGGTCCCTCTCCTTGATCCGAAGAATACAAGGATCCTTCCGCAGACTTTGCAGGATCAGGGAGGCCATGCAGCGTAGGTTAGCTGAGGCATTCGGTCCGGAGTCCTCTGGGTCACTAAGGACGACATGATCCGCAGCCACCTCCTCCCAGCCACGTACAAGTCCACTGGTTTCTTGGGACTGTAAATCATCCCTAAAAGACTGCTGCTGATGATGCTGAGTGCCAGGCTCCACCTCCATGCTGACACAATCCTCCTCCTCTTCTTCCTGTGCGATGGGTGGGACAGAAGGAACACTGTCTGGGTAAAGGGGGCCTTGAGAGGCAAGTAAGTCCTCCTCTTCCTGCCTCTGTTCTGCCTCAAGTGCCCTGTCCATTATTCCACGCAGCGTATGTTCCAACAGGTGGACAAGAGGTACAGTGTCACTGATGCATGCACTGTCACTGCTCACCATCCTCGTGGCCTCCTCAAATGGTGCCAGGACAGTGCATGCATCCCTGATCATGCCCCACTGGTGTGGTGAAAAAAACCCGAGCTCCCCTGACCCTGTCCTGGTGCCGTAGTCGCACAGGTACTCATTGATGGCCCTCTGCTGCGTGTGCAGCCGCTGCAGCATGGCCAACGTTGAGTTCCACCTGGTGGGCATGTCACATATAAGGCGGTTCTTGGGCAGGTTCAACTCCTTTTGCAGCTCAGCCAGGCGAGCACTGGCATTATAAGATCTGCGGAAATGCACACAGACTTTCCTGGCCTGCCTCAGGACATCCTGTAAGCCCGGGTACCTGCCCAAGAACCGCTGCACCACCAGGTTAAGGACGTGAGCCACACAGGGCACATGGGTCAGTTGTCCCTGTCGGAGGGCGGAGAGGAGGTTGGTACCATTGTCGCAAACCACCATTCCTGCCTTAAGCTGGCGTGGCGTCAACCACCTCTCGGCCTGCCCCTGCAGAGCAGACAGAACCTCTGCCCCAGTGTGGCTCCTGTCCCCCAAACACACCAGCGCAAGCACGTAATGGCATCTTTTTGCCTGCGTACTTGCGTAGCCCCTTGAACGCCTACGGAGCACCTCTGGTTCCGAGGACAAAGCACAGGAAGAGGCCATGGAGGAAGAAGAAGAGGGGGTGGAGGACAGATGTGTGTCACAACCAGTAGTAGCATTTTGGAGGCGTAGCGGTGGAACAACCTCCAACACTACTGCACCTTGTCCTGCATCCTTCCCAGCTGCCAAAAGATTGACCCAATGGGCCGTGAAAGAAAGGTAACGTCCCTGTCCATGCCTGCTGGACCATGAGTCAGCGGTAATATGCACCTTACCGCCGACCGCCCTGTCCAGCGAGGCCAAGACATTGCCTTCCACATGCCTGTAGAGAGCCGGAATCGCCTTCCGTGAGAAAAAGTGGCGTTTGGGAACCTGCCACTGAGGAACCGCACATTGCACAAACTCACGGAAGGGGGCCGAGTCTACCAACTGAAAAGGCAGCAGTTGAAGCGCTAGCAATTTAGCCAAGCTAGCATTCAACCGCTGGGCATGTGGATGGCTGGGAGTGAACTTCTTTTGACGGTCCAGCAGCTGGGGCAGGGAAATTTGCCTGCTAGAATCGGACGTCGGTGTACTGCTAGCAGAGTGCCCGCAAGTACTTGGCTGTGACACACCTAATTCTACACCTTTATTCCTCTCAGTGCAGGTTTCAGAGAGGACTGAAGGTATAGTGGGGTTGGAGATCCCAGCTGATGCGGTGCAAGAAGAGGTCCGCTTTGTTCTTTGGTGTGGGTCTTTAAGGTAGGCTTGCCAACGAGCTGCATGGCAGGTCAACATATGTCTTGTCAAGCATGTGGTGCCCAAGTGGGTGATGTTTTGGCCACGCGATATACGCTTGAGACATATGTTGCAAACAGCAGCTGTGCGATCTGATGCACTCGCCTCAAAAAAGGCCCACACCAAAGAACTTTTTGAATAACGGGCAGAGGCAGCGCCCTGCACAGTCGGAGCTCTGCGGTGTGATTCCGTCGGTGTGCTGCCCTTACGCTGGCCCCCCAAGGGCATCCTGCCTCGTTGGAGATGTGCCTCCTCCTCATCCTCCTCCTCCTCCTCTCTCCTATTAGGCACCCACGTGGAGTCAGTGACCTCATCATCCCCTCCCTCCTCATCACTGGAGCCAATCTGGCAGTATGCTGCAGCTGCTGGAACATGACAGCCAGATTGGTGTCCTTCTTGAGCATCCCCTCTCTCTGCTCTCACGCTACTGCCTTCCTCTAGCTGGGTATCATCATCAGACCCTTCGAAACGCTGGGCATCCTCCTGGAGCATGTACCCAACACTGTGCTCAAACAGTTCGGGGGACTCCTCAGGAGGAGGACATGGTGGGTCTAGGGAAGGAGTGACTGATGAAGACATTGATACCAGGGAAGAGGACGCTTTGGCAGCTGCTTTGCCAGTACCCTGAGCCTGGGTGAGAGAGGATGAGGAGGGCTTGGTCATCCACTCTACCAAGTCTTCGGTATGATGCGGCTCAACACGTCCAGCTGCCTAAAAGAAGGACAAGCGTGTCCCATGGCCACGTGCTGATGGCGATGCACCGTGTCCACGACCAGCACTGTTGTCTCTAGACACAGAGCCTGCTTGCCCTCTTTTATTGGCTCCTGACTGTCTGCCTCTCCTTGTTTGCCTTCCAGACATTCTAATGGCCTGCAGGGAAATGGGAAAACCAGAAAACCAGCAATAAGGCCTAGCTTCAGGAGTATATTTTGCAGGAATCACACTACGCCTGCTGTAGGTGCTGCAAATGCCTGTTGGTGTAACACACCAGGAAAAAGCAGCAATACAGGCTAAGTTCAGGTGTAATATGGTCAGGAGGCACACTCCGCCCGCTGTAAGTGCCGCAAAATCCTGTTGGTGTAACACCAGGAAAAAGCAGCAATACAGGCTAGCTTCAGGTGTATAATGTGCAGGAGGCTTAGCATCAATGACACTGACACTCTCCCTGCCTATCCTTCTCTCTCCCTGCACACAAGGTTTAGCAAAGAATATGACACTGACACTCTCCCTGCCTATCTTTCTCTCTCCCTACACACAAGTTTGAGGTACAAATAGCACTGACACTGTCCCTGCCTATGTAACTCTTTCCCTGCGCCGGAACACACTACACAAGGCCGCCGCGCTTTGCAGCCTTTTATAGTGTGGGGCGTGTACTAAACCCCCTGAGCTATAATTGGCCACAGGCAACCTGTCTGTGGCCAATTATGGCTCTCCTAGCTGCAGGCGCTGTGATTGGCCAAGCATGCAGGGTCACAGTGCATGGTTGGCCAATCTCACAGCGCCGGGATTGCACTGCGATGGCGCAGTGTATTGTGGGCCGTTCGCGTCACTCGAATTTGGCGCCAATGGCCCAAATCGTTCGATGTTCGCCGAACGGTCGAACAGCCGATGTTCGAGTCGAACACCGAGCTCATCCCTATACTAGAACCAGTTTACACAATTAACCTCCCAGCATGTCTTTGGAATGTGTGAGGAAACCATGAGCCATGACGCCAATCTACAAAACACTACTATAATAAGTCTGCAGTCTCTGACCGTCTCCTGTACTATGTCTGCAGTCTCTGACCATCTCCTGTAATATGTCTGCAGTCTCTGACCGTCTCCTGTAGTATGTCTGCAGTCTCTGACCGTCTCCTGTAGTATGTCTGCAGTCTCTGACCGTCTCCTGTAGTATGTCTGCAGTCTCTGACCGTCTCATGTAGTATGTCTGCAGTCTCTGACCATCTCCTGTACTATGTCTGCAGTCTCTGACCATCTCCTGTAGTATGTCTGCAGTCTCTGATCATCTCCTTTACTATGTCTGCAGTCTCTGATCATCTCCTGTAGAATGTCTGCAGTCTCTGACCATCTCCTGTAGTATGTATGCAGTCTCTGATCATCTCCTGTATTATGTCTGCAGTCTCTGACCATCTCCTGTAGTATGTCTGCACTCTCTGATCATCTCCTGTATCATGTCTGCAGTCTCTGACCATCTCCTTCAGTATGTCTGCAGTCTCTGACCATCTCCTGTATTATGTCTGCAGTCTCTGACCATCTCCTGTATTATGTCTGCAGTCTCTGACCATCTCCTGTACCATGTCTGCAGTCTCTGACCATCTCCTGTAGTATGTCTGCAGTCTCTGACCATCTCCTGTATTATGTCTGCAGTCTCTGACCATCTCCTGTAGTATGTCTGCAGTCTCTGACCATCTCCTGTAGTAAGTCTGCAGTCTCTGACCATCTCCTGTAGTATGTCTGCAGTCTCTGACCATCTCCTGTATTATGTCTGCAGTCTCTGGCCAGTTGTGTCCCCCCCGGGACTCTGATATAAAGGAGGTACATAAGGAGGTTTTACCACCAGGCAAGGCTCTCTGTTGCTGCAGGTTTTGTATATCCTTGAATCTGACCTCCGGACTCCCCTTCAGTCTTGCACAGTTGTAGTGGCTCCTCTCCTGGACTGAACTGTCTTCCTCTGATTTCCCCGCACACTGTGAGCTTTTCATCATGTGCATTAGAAGCTGCAGCAAGTCAAACAGTGCCCGCCTCATTTCCTGGCTGGAGGACGTCCAGCATCATCTAGCTCAGGGTTTCTCAACCGGGGTACAGCGAGTTTCAACAGGACTCCCTGCAGCTTCCTGGCACAGCTCTGCATGAAACCAAACGGGCACTTCTGTACTGCATACCTATGTCTCTCTCTACTGTGCCAGCTGCTGATGCGCCCCATGTAATGTGCCCTGCTTCCCCCGTGTAATGTGCCCTGCTTCCCCCGTGTAATGTGCCCTGCTTCCCCCGTGTAATGTGCCCTGCTTCCCTCGTGTAATGTGCCCTGCTTCCCTCGTGTAATGTGCCCTGCTTCCCTCGTGTAATGTGCCCTGCTTCCCTCGTGTAATGTGCCCTGCTTCCCTCGTGTAATGTGCCCTGCTTCCCCCGTGTAATGTGCCCTGCTTCCCCCATGTAATGTGCCCTGCTTCCCTCGTGTAATGTGCCCTGCTTCCCCCGTGTAATGTGCCCTGCTTCCCCCATGTAATGTGCCCTGCTTCCCCCATGTAATGTGCCCTGCTTCCCTCGTGTAATGTGCCCTGCTTCCCCCGTGTAATGTGCCCTGCTTCCCCCATGTAATGTGCCCTGCTTCCCCCATGTAATGTGCCCTGCTTCCCTCGTGTAATGTGCCCTGCTTCCCCCGTGTAATGTGTCCTGCTGCATCCCCCCCCCTATGTAATTTGCCTTGCTGTTGCCCTCCATGTAATGTGCCTTGCTGCCCACCATGTAACATGCCCTGCCGGTACCCCTTATTTAATATGCCCTGCTGCTGCCCCCATGTAATATTTTCTGCTGCCACACCCCATATACAATGCCCTGCTAACACCCCCCATGTAATATGCCCTGCTTCCGCCCTCCATGTAACATACCCTGATGCTTCCCCCCATGTAATGTGCCCTACTGCCACCCCCCACGTAATGTGCCCTGGTCCCCATCATATTATGTTCCCTGCAGGCCCCCCATGTAATGTACCATGCTGCCGCCCCCCATGTAATGTTTCCTGCAGATCGCCCATGTAATGTTCTCAGCTGTCGCGCCCCCCCCCCCAAATGTAACGTGCACTGCTGCCGCCTCCATAAAATGCACCCTGCTGCTGCCCACTATGTAACATGCCCTGCCGGTACCCCTAATTTAATATGCCCTGCTGCTGCCCCCTTGTAATGAGCCCTGCTCCCCACCATGTAATGTTCCCTGCACCGCCCCCCCCCCAAATGTAACATGCACTCCTGCCGCCCCCCTGTAATGTACCCTGCCGGTACCCCTAATTTAATATGCCCTGCTGCTGCCCCAATGTAATATGTCCTACTGTCACCCCCCCATGTAATTTGCCCTGCTCCCCACCATGTAATGTTCCCTGCAGACCATCCCCCCCCCCCCCCATGTAAGGTGCCCTGCTGGTAATCCTAAGTAATGTGCCCTGCTGCTTCCTCCCATGTAACATGCCCTGCTGGTAATGCTAAGTAATGTGCCCTGCTGCCGCCCCCCATGTAACATGCCCTGCTGGTAATGCTAAGTAATGTGCCCTGCTGCCACCCCCCATGTAACATGCCTTGCTGGTAATGCTAAGTAATGTGCCCTGCTGCCGCCCCCCTGTAATGTGCCCTGCTCCCCACCATGTATTGTTCCATGCACCGCCCCCCCCCCCCAATGTAACGTGCACTGCTGCCGCCCCCCTGTAATGTACCCTGACGTTACCCCTAATTTAATATGCCCTGCTGCTGCCCCCATGTAATGTGCCCTGCTGCACCCCCCCATGTAATATGCCCTGCTGCTGCCCCCATGTAACATACTCTGCTGCTACCCCCCATGCAATGTGCCCTACTGCCACCCCCCACATAATTTGCCCTGCTCCCCACCATGTAATGTTCCCTGTAGACCACCCCCCCCATGTAAGGTGCCCTGCTGGTAATCCTAAGTAATGTGCCCTGCTGCTTCCCCCCATGTAACATGCCCTGCTGGTAATGCTAAGTAATGTGCCCTGCTGCCGCCCCCCATGTAACATGCCCTGCTGGTAATGCTAAGTAATGTGCCCTGCTGCCACCCCTCATGTAACATGCCCTGCTGGTAATGCTAAGTAATGTGCCCTGCTGCTACCCCCCATGTAACATGCCCTGCTGGTAATGCTAAGTAATGTGCCCTGCTGCCGCCCCCCTGTAATGTGCCCTGCTCCCCACCATGTAGTGGTCCATGCACCGCCCCCCCAATGTAACGTGCACTGCTGCCGCCCCCCTGTAATGTACCCTGACGTTACCCCTAATTTAATATGCCCTGCTGCTGCCCCCATGTAATGTGCCCTGCTGCACCCCCCATGTAATATGCCCTGCTGCTGCCCCCATGTAACATACTCTGCTGCTACCCCCCATGCAATGTGCCCTACTGCCACCCCCCACATAATTTGCCCTGCTCCCCACCATGTAATGTTCCCTGCAGACCATCCCCCCCATGTAAGGTGCCCTGCTGGTAATCCTAAGTAATGTGCCCTGCTGCCGCCCCCCATGTAACGTACCCTGCTGCTACTACCCCCCATGTAACATGCATTGCAGGTACCCCCATGTAATGTACCCATCTGCACCCCCCCCATGTAATAAGCCCTGCTGACCCTTCCCCTGTGATCTGCCCTGCTGACCCCCCTGTACACTGCTTATCTCAACTCGGACCCAGAACTGAGCCTCTGAGCAGAAAGCCAAAGTTTTACATTTAGGAGGTAAGTTTTAATATTGATTATATTATTTAAAAGTAATTGTTAACAAATCAACAGCTCCAGTTCCATGAGCTGTAGACGTAAACGTTATTTTAGGGGTTCCCCAAGATCTCAGATTTTTTGTAGAGGATTCCTCCAAGGGAAAAAAGGTTGCTTCTCCCACGAACCATGACCTGTCTGTTTTGCATAGAGCAGCTCGGAGGCCCAGTGATGATGTCATTGGAATAAAAATAAATATGCAATGAAAATGAAAGAATGTATTGAAATATTTTATTAGAATGTGAGGAAGGAAAAATATAAGCAGTGCTAAGCGGTGACAACTGTTTCCCAAATGTGCTCCTGCGTTGTCACCCTGTCACATGCTCCCCCTGGTGGAGACCACACACACAGCCATGCTGACACACATTGCACAGGCACAGGTCACCATGTCTGGAAGCCTGTCCAGAACAACGATGTACAGAAGACAGAACTGGACTTGGACAAAAATTTGGCCCTGGACTTCATCCAGACCGGCCCATTTTAATTCAATAAAATGCTGCCCCCCACCCCCCCAAAAAATCACGCCCACCAAAAGGTCACTACATCCATTATTGTATATCATGAGAGGGTGAGCGAGAGGGGAATGAGAGAGAGAGAGAGGGAGAGAGGGAGGGTTGAGGGAAAGGGGGTTAGAGGGGGTGGGTGAGAGAGGGGGGTGAGTGTAAGAGAGAGGGAGTGAGTGTAAAAGAGAGGGGGTGAGTGTAGGACCCCTTTCACACTGAGGCATTTTTCAGGTGCTTTTGGGCTAAAAATAGTGCCTGTAAAGCGCCTGAAAAACGCCTCCGCTGCAGTCCCAGTGTGAAAGTCTGAGTGCTTTCACACTAGGGCGCTGCCAGGGCGTTAAAAAAAGTCCTCCAAGCAGCATCTTTGGGGCGGTGGAGGAGTGGTGTACACACCGCTACTGCCCATTGAAATGAATGGCCACCGCTGCTGAAGCGCCTGCAAAATACTTCGGCAGCAGCGCTACACGGGCGCATTTAACCTTTAATTCGGCTGCTAGCCGGGGTTAAAAGCACCTGCTAGAAGCCGAATAGCGCAGCTAAAACGAAAGTAAAGTGCTGCCAAAACTAGCAGTGTTTTACCGTCAATGCCCGCCCCAGTGTGAAAGCAGCCTAAGAGTCAGGGAGTGAATGAGACAGAGGAAAGGGCAGAGAGACAGAGGGGGGAGCTGAGAGACAGAGGGGGGGTAGCTGAGAGACAGAGGAGGAGAGCTGAGAGACATAGGAGGGGGCTGAGAGACATAGGAGGGGGCTGAGAGACAGAGGAGGGGGCTGAGAGACAGAGGAGGGGGCTGAGAGACATAGGAGGGGGCTGAGAGACAGAGGAGGGGTCTGAGAGACAGAAAAGGGGTCTGAGAGATAGAGGGGAGCTGAGAGACAGAGGAGGGGCTAAAAGAGGGGGGACTGAGAGACACGGGAACTGAGAGACAGAGGGGGGACTGAGAGACAGAGGGGGGGACTGAGAGACAGAGGGGGGGACTGAGAGACAGAGGGGGAGCTGAGAGACAGAGGGGGAGCTGAGAGACAGAGGGGGAGCTGAGAGACAGAGGGGGAGCTGAGAGACAGAGGGGGGCTGAGAGACAGAGGGGGAGCTGAGAGACAGAGGGGGGGGGAGCTGAGAGACAGAGGGGGAGAGCTGAGAGACAGAGGGGGAGAGCTGAAAGACAGAGGGGGAGAGCTGAGAGACAGAGGGGGGAACTGAGAGACAGAGGGGGGAACTGAGAGACAGAGTGGGGGAGCTGAGAGACAGAGTGGGGGAGCTAAGAGACAGGGGGGGCTGAGAGACAGAGGGGGGCTGAGAGACAGAGGGGGGAGCTGAGAGACAGAGGGGGGAGCTGAGAGACAAAGGGGGGAGCTGAGTGATAGAGGAGGGGGCTGAGAGACAGTGGAGGGGACTGAGGGACAGAGGAGAGTCTGAAAGACAGAGGGGGGCTGAGAGACAGAGGGGGGAGCTGAGAGACAGAGGAGGAGAGCTGAGAGACAGAGGGGGGGTCTGAGAGACAGAGGGGGCAGAGAGACAGAGGGGAGGGCTGAGACAGACCACATAGCACTGTCCCTTTCTGCAGTCCCTCCTCTGCTCACCTCCCTGCTGTCTCAGTGTTCTGGCATGTTTGTGTAGGATGCCTGGTACCTGATGGCCAGCAGTGGCAGCGCCGAGTCTCCCTCTTGATCCGGGGGGTGCTCTCGCTGCTCTGCTCCTTACAGCAGCGCATGTTCTCTTCCTCCGGGCTCTCAGTCAGCCTGCCCTCCAGCCCAGGGCGCATGGTTTCTGGAGCAGATAGGAGGTGAAGGAATCGAGGTTCTGGGAGCGCCGGGGTGGCCATGCTCGCTACTGTTCGCCTCTTCGGTGGTCAGGGAGGGGGTGGAGCTCTTCTCCCTCCTCGGAATCTTACATCCAACTGCCCTCCTCGCTGGCCACCTTCCCCAAATCCCCGCCGCTGTTTGCTGCCACGCTCCGGCTGCCGCCGAACTGCATAAAAAAACAGCCCACTGAGCCATCGGCCCACCGGGAAACTCCCGGTAGTCCCTATGGCCAGTCCATCCCTGACAACAGATGTTACCTCTTCTACAGTTGTGTTCATAAGTTTACATACCCTGGCAGAATTTATGGTTTCTTGCCCATTTTTCAGATAATATGAATGATAACACAAAAACTTTTCTTTCCCTCATGGATAGTGTTTCGCTGAAGCCATTTATTATTAATCGACAGTATTTACTCTTTTTATATCATAATGACAACAGAAACTACCCAAATGACCCTGATCAAAAGTTTACATACCCCAGTTCTTAATACCGTGTATTGCCCCCCCTTTACCATCAATGGCAGTTTGAAGTCTTTTGTGGTATTTGTGGATGAGGCTCTTTATCTTCTCAGATGGTAAAGCTGCCCATTCCTCTTGGTAAAAAGCCTCCAGTTCCTGTAAATTCTTGGGCTGTCTCGCATGAACGGCACGTTTGAGATCTCCCCAGAGTGGCCCAATGATATTGAGGTCAGGAGACTGAGATAGCCACTCCAGAACCTTCACTTTATTCTACTGTAGCCAATGACAGGTGGACTTGGCCTTGTGTTTTGGGTCATTGTCATGTTGGAATGTCCAAGTACGTCCCATGCGCAGCTTCCTGGCCAATGAATGAAATGTTCCTCCAGTATTTTTTGATAACATTCTGCATTCATCTTGCCAACAATTTGGAACAAATTTCCTGTGCCTTTTGTAGCTCACACCTCCCCAAAACATCAGCGATCCACCTCCGTGTTTCACAGTAGGGATGGTGGACCTTTCATCATAGGCCTTGTTGTCTCCTCCCCAAATGTAGTGTTTATGGTTGTGGCCAAAAAGCTCAACTTTGGTCTCATCGCTCCAAATGACTTTGTGGCAGAAGGTTTGAGGGTTGTCTCTGTGCTGTTTGGCGTATTGTAAGCGGGGTACTTTGTGGCATTTGCGTAGTAATGGCTTTCTTCTGGCGACTCCACCATGCAGCCCATCTTTCTTCAAGTGCCTCCTTATTGTGCATCTTGAAACAGCCACACCACATGTTTTCAGAGAGTCCTGTATTTCACCTGAAGATATTTGTGGGTTTTTCTTTGCATCCCGAACAATTTTCCTGACAGTTGTGGCTGAAATTTTAGTTGGTCTCCCTGACCGTGGTTTTGTTTCACCAGAACCCCTCATTTTCCACTTCTTGATTAGAGTTTGAACTCTGCTGATTGGCATTCTCAACTCCTTGGATATCTTTTTATATCCCTTTCCTGTTTTATACAGTTCAACTACCTTTTCCCGCAGATCCTTTTGACAATTCTTTTTCTTTCCCTCATGACTCAGAATCCAGAAACGTCAGTGCAGCACTGGATGAAAGATGCAAGGGTCTGTCAGGAGTCCAGAAACACATTGACCTTTTATACACACACACTAATTACAAGCAAACAGATCACAGGTGAGGATGGTTCCCTTTAATAGCCATTCAAACCCCCTTGTGTCACCTTGTGTGCATGTGTAGCACACCCCCGTAGGAGCTGCTGGTTTAGATTTGGGCCTTGCACGTTACCTCACTGTTCGTTGTCTAGGGGATGAGAGTCTATAGAAAGTTCAATGTCCACACAAGTTATGAATCCTTTTCGTCAGCCTATATTTCCAAACAAATCTTGCATTAGGTAGAGGGATGGAGGGTTAGGGGAAGGTTCAGGCACACACAGCAGATCACTGGGGAAACTTCTAAGCTTCAAATTCACACTCACCACTTTCCTTCAAGTGGGTATTGCTCACCCGGATAGGCCCCTCTCACTTGGCCTAGCAGCCGGGATGATGCACGAACAAATAAAGAAATAACCGTCTCTGCCACAGACCTTTAGGACGATTAAGATGAACTGTTCAATGATCCTCTGCCACAGGATTTAGTACCCGGATATCCAGCCTTACAGTTTAAGAGCCTTTAAGCCAACCCAGCAGACTGTAAGGTAACTTTAGTTACGGTGCATCCTCAGGCCTTCCTCAAGATACCAGCCTTCCGCTTGGTCCTCTCCAGGACAGGTCCTCCCCTGGTTTCCTTCATTGAGTGGCTTCCTCCCGCAGGATGGACAGCACAGCATCACCTTCAAAGTGTAGGCCCCAGTCAGGACAACTGGGCCTACCTGGCAGAGATGCAGCCTCAGGCCAACATGGCTCCGCGGCTTAAATTCCAGTATCACATAACTCGAGCCAGGAGGGCCACGAGGCGAACAGAGCCCCGAGAAATGGCGTCTGTCCCTTAAGTACCCTTCCCCAGCATGCCCAGCAGGGAGGCCACTCCCACTGGGCTGTTCCTGGGGAAAAATACCCAATACACTTTGGCCTGCTTGTGTTCCACCATTGGCCTGGGGTCGTAACGCCACCTACAGGCAAACAGTGGGAAGTCCTTCCAAACACAGCCATAGCCGGAACAGAGGCTGATTTAGCCTTGATCATTACAAAGTCTGAGCCAACTACCAGCTCAGACACCCACTAAATTTAACATAGCACCTGATCATCAGGAGCAGGGCGCTACACATGTTATCAGGCCAAAATCACCAGGGTATGTAAACTTTTGATCAGGGTCATTTGGGTAGTTTCTGTTGCCATTATGATTTAAAAAGAGTAAACACAGTTGATTGATAATAAATGGCTTCAGCCAAAAACACTAAGTGCCGGTTCACACAGGGGCAACCCGACTTACAGCGCGACTTTGCAAGGCGACTTCAGCGCGACTTGGAGCAACTTACAACGCGACTTTAAGTCGCCTCCAGGACAGGCGACTTTGGCTTTGGCCAATCACAGAATAATCAGCCCTGTGGGAGGGGGAGGGGTTTGCCTGGGTTAACTATTTTCTCTTCCTGTAAAGTTGCTTGTACTAAGACGGAGATCCGACTTTGGAGGCGACTTCCATTGAAATCAATGGGTACAAGTCGCCTAGAAGTCGCCTTGAAGTCGTACAGGAACCTTTTCTGAAGTCGGAGCGACATCAGTAGTGTACATTAAGACGGCTCTGATTCACTTCAATGGAATTTCTAATGTCGCGCGTCTTGGGGCGACTAGGGGGGCGACACAAATCGGATCCCAAGTCGCTGTAGTGTGAACGGGCACTTACCGTGAGTGAAAGAAAAGTTTTTGTGTTCTCATTCATATTCTCTGAAAAATGGCCAAGAAATCATAAATTCTGCCAGGGTATGTAAACTTATGAGCACAACTGTATATACCCCCAATACTAATTGGACTCATAGAAAAATGTAAGGGGCCGGGCCCAAAAATGTCCTGATGGGGAGAGTATATGGTAAAAGGGGGGGCATTTATCGGTTTATCGCGACCAGCGGAGGGAGGGGACGACCCGTTCATGTTCTTTCCCATGGAAGATTCCGTCAGCTGGAGGACGAGGCCGCAGGAAACTCGATCCCCCACACAATGGCCTGGGATCGTCATGTACAATATTTCATGTCTCCGGTGTCAGGCCCAGTTGCCACCGCAGTCAGCAGTTGAAGTGTCCCAGAGTGACACGGCGAGGACTGCGCCCCCCCCCTCCCTCCCCGCCTCCCTGTCCAGGAACCCAACATACCGTCCTCCAGATCTTCTTATATCATCGCTATTTATGGAGATAAACCGGCCCTGATACATAGAATGGATCCCCGGATCATCGCCTTCTATAGATCATATAATTATAGGCTCCATCGGAGAACGATTTCTATGTCTTTCTATGGGAATCCTGGCACAGCGGTAGAAAATGATTTACGGCAAGTGTGCGCAAAAAGCTGCGGCTTCTATTTTTAATTTTCAATTTGCAAAATTGAGGTGAAGTGCTTATTAACGCAGGCAGGTATAAAAGACACAAATACTTATCAATACATTATTACAGTTATTTTTTTTTTTCTCTTTTCATTTCAAGCAGTGTACAGTGCCTTGAAAAAGTATTCATACCCCTTGACATTTTCCACATTTTCTCATGTTACAACCAAAAACGTAAATGTATTTTATTGGGATTTTATGTGATAGACCAACACAAAGTGGCACATAAATGTGAAGTGGAAAGAAATTTTTTAATGGTTTTCAACATTTTTTATAAATAAATATGTGAAAGGTGTGTGGGGGGGGGGGGCATTTGTATTCATCCCCCTTTACTCTGATACCCCTAACTAAAATCTAGCGGCACCAATTGCTTTCAGAAGTCACCTAATTAGTAAATAGAGTCCACCTGTGTGTAATTTAATCTCAGTATAAATGCAGCTGTTCTGTGAAGCCCTCAGGGGTTTGTTAGAGAACCTTAGTGAACTAACAGCAGCATGATGGCCAAGGAAACACACCAGACAGGTCAGGGATAAAGTTGTGGAGAAGTATAAAGCAGGGTTAGGTTATAAAAAAATCTCCCAAGCTTTGAACATCTCACAGAGCTCTGTTCAATCCATCATCGGAAAATGGAAGGAGTATGGCACAACTGCTAACCTACCAAGACATGGCCGTCCACCTAAACTGACCGGGCCGGGCAAGGAGAGCATTCATCAGAGAAGCAGCCAAGAGGCCCATGGTAACTCTGGAGGAGCTGCAGAGATCCACAGCTCAGGGGGGAGAATCTGTCCACAGGACAACTATTAGTCGTGCTTCTCCACAAATCTGCCCTTTATGGAAGAGTGACAAGAAGAAAGACATTGGTGAAAGAAAACCATAAGAAATCCCGTTTGCAGTTTGTGAGAAGCCATGTGGGGGGACACAGCAAACATGTGGGGGACACAGCAAACATGTGGAAGAAGGTGCTCTGGTCACATGAGACCAAAATTCAACTTTTTGGCCTAAAAGAAAAACGCTATGTGTGGGGGAAAACTAACACTGCACATCACCCTGAACACACCATCCCCACCGTGAAACATGGTGGTGGCAGCATCATGTGGTGGGGATGGTTTTCTTCAGCAGGGACAGGGAAGCTGGTCAGAGTTGATGGGAAGATGGATGGAGACAAATACAGGGCAATATTAGAAGAAAACCTGTTAGAGTCTGTAAAGACTTGAGACCGGGGCGGAGGTTCACCTTCCAGCAGGACAACGACCCGAAACATCCAGCCAGAGCTACAATGGAATGGTTTAGATCAAAGCATATTCATGTGTTAGAATGCAGGTACGAGAGCGATGTATATGGACAAATCCACCCATTTGTCCATATACATCGCTCTCGTACCTGCATTCATGCTTTTAAGACCATCTTAAATATGAGTGTTACATTGTATGCTTTTTATATTAAATCCTTTCCAAACGGTATTATGCTATGTGAGTTTTTCTATCTCTACACGTATGCATTTTGGATACCGAGTCCCTACATGAATTGGTGATTTGCGTGATTGGATGTCCTGTTTGATTGAAGTGGTTAAATCCCTTTCACTCCAGACTACCCCTCAACTCAAGATCATCCGTATTGGGTTCCATTAACCCTTAAGCATTTTCAGATTTGGGTGGCGTATGCCTCTCCAAATCCGAGACTTCTGGTAAGCCTCCTCAACTTATCCCTGGTGGCGGTTTTCACATCACTTCCGTATATATAAATTTTTTGGGTTTCACACCCTTAAGATTTGTCTGATTTGGGTGGCGTATGCCTCTCCAAATCCGAGACCTCTGGTAAGCCTTCTTCAACTCACCATTGGTGGTGGTTTTCACTTCACTCTCACATATAGAAGATATTGAATTGCAAGTTCACGTTTTCATTCAACACGTTTCCTTGGATTGAACTTCATCACTCCGATCAGGGACAATATGACTGGTATGGTGGTGATCAGGGACAATATGACTGGTATGGTGGTGATCAGGGACAATATGACTGGTATGGTGGTGATCAGGGACAATATGACTGGTATGGCGGTGATCAGGGACAATACGACTGGTGTGGGGGCAATCTGGGACAATATAACTGGTGTGACAGTGATCGTTGACACTGTAACTGGTGTGGTGGTAATCAGGGACAATATGACTGGTGTGGCGGTTATCAGGGACAATATGACTAGTGTGGTGGTGATCAGGGACAATATGACAGGTATGGAGGTGATCAGGGACAATATAACTGGTGTGGTGGCGATCAGGGACAATGTAACTAGTGTGGCAGTAATCAGGGACAATATGACGGGTATGGTGGTGATCAGAAACAATATGACTGGTGTGGTGGTGATCAGAGACAATATGACTGGTATGGTGGTGATCAGGGACAATATGACTGGCATGGTGGTGATCAGGGACAATATGATTGGTGTGGAGGTGATCAGAGACAATATGACTGGTGTGGTGGTGATCAGAGACAATATGACTGGTATGGTGGTGATCAGAGACAATATGACGGGTGTGGTGGTGATCAGAGACAATATGACTGGTATGGTGGTGATCAGGGACAATATGACTGGCATGGTGGTGATCAGGGACAATATGACTGGTATGGTGGTGATCAGGGACAATATGACTGGTGTGGAGGTGATCAGAGACAATATGACTGGTGTGGTGGTGATCAGAGACAATATGACGGGTATGGTGGTGATCAGAGACAATATGACTGGTGTGGTGGTGATCAGGGACAATATGACTGGTGTGGCGGTGATCAGGGACAATATGACTGGTGTGGCGGTGATCAGGGACAATATGACTGGTATGGTGGTGATCAGGGACAATATAACTGGTGTGGTGGTGATCAGAGACAATATGACAGGTATGGTGGTGATCAGGGACAATATGACTGGTATGGTGGTGATCAGGGACAATATGACTGGTGTGGAGGTGATCAGAGACAATATGACTGGTGTGGTGGTGATCAGGGACACTGGGACTGGTATGGTGGTGATCAGGGGCAATATGACTGGTATGGTGGTGATCAGGGACAATATGACTGGTGTGGTGGTGATCAGGGACAATATGACTGGTGTGGTGGTGATCAGGGACAATATGACTGGTGTGGTGGTGATCAGAGACAATATGACGGGTATGGTTTTGATCAGAGACAATATGACGGGTGTGGTGGTGATCAGAGACAATATGACGGGTGTGGTGGTGATCAGAGACAATATGACTGCTGTGGTGGTGATCAGAGACAATATGACTGGTGTGGTGGTGATCAGAAACAATATGACGGGTATGGTGGTGATCAGAGACAATATGACGGGTATGGTGGCGATCAGAAACAATATGACGGGTATGGTGGTGATCAGAGACAATATGACGGGTATGGTGGTGATCAGGGACAATATAACTGGTGTGGTGGTGATCAGGGACAATATGACTGGTGTGGTGGTGATCAGAAACAATATGACGGGTATGGTGGTGATCAGGGACAATATGACGGGTTTGGTGGCGATCAGAAACAATATGACGGGTATGGTGGTGATCAGAGACAATATGACGGGTATGGTGGTGATCAGGGACAATATAACTGGTGTGGTGGTGATCAGGGACAATATGACTGGTGTGGTGGTGATCAGAAACAATATGACGGGTGTGGTGGTGATCAGGGACAATATGACTAGTGTGGCGGTGATCAGGGACAATATGACGGGTATGGTGGTGATCAGGGACAATATGACTGGTGTGGCGGTGATCAGGGACAATATGACTGGTGTGGTGGTGATCAGGGACAATATGACTGGTATGGTGGTGATCAGAGACAATATGACTGGTGTGGTGGTGATCAGGGACAATATGACTGGTATGGCTGTGTTCAGGGACAATATGACTGGTGTGGGGGCAATCTGGGACAATATAACTGGTGTGACAGTGATCGTTGACACTGTAACTGGTGTGGTGGTAATCAGGGACAATATGACTGGTGTGGCGGTTATCAGGGACAATATTACTGGTGTGGTGGTGATCAGAGACAATATGATGGGTATGGTGGTGATCAGGGACAATATGACGGGTATGGTGGTGATCAGGGACAATGTAACTAGTGTGGCAGTAATCAGGGAAAATATGACGGGTATGGTGGTGATCAGAGACAATATGACTGGTGTGGTGGTGATCAGGGACAATATGACGGGTATGGTGGTGATCAGGGACAATGTAACCAGTGTGGCAGTAATCAGGGAAAATATGACGGGTATGGTGGTGATCAGAGACAATATGACGGGTGTGGTGGTGATCAGGGACAATATGACTGGTGTGGTGGTGATCAGGGACAATATGACTGGTATGGTGGTGATCAGGGACAATATGACTGGTATGGTGGTGATCAGGGACAATATAACTGGGGTGGTGGTGATCAGGGACAATATGACTGGTGTGGTGGTGATCAGAAACAATATGACGGGTGTGGTGGTGATCAGGGACAATATGACTGGTGTGGCGGTGATCAGGGACAATATGACGGGTATGGTGGTGATCAGGGACAATATGACTGGTGTAGAGGTGATCAGAGACAATATGACTGGTGTGGCGGTGATCAGGGACAATATGATGGGTGTGGTGGTGATCAGGGACAATATGACTGGTATGGTGGTGATCAGGGACAATATGACTGGTATGGTGGTGATCAGGGACAATATGACTGGTATGGTGGTGATCAGGGACAATATGACTGGTATGGTGGTGATCAGGGACAATATGACGGGTATGGTGGAGATCAGGGACAATATGACTGGTGTGGTGGTGATCAGAGACAATATGACTGGTGTGGTGGTGATCAGGGACAATATGACTGGTGTGGGAACAATCAGGGACAATATAACTGGTGTGACAGTGATCGTTGACACTGTAACTGGTGTGGTGGTAATCAGGGACAATATGACTGGTGTGGTGGTGTTACCGGCCTCAAAATGTGAATTAAGAGAGCACTCGAATAGTCTTTTTACCACTTTCAGGCTGAATTTTGTACACAGGCCCATCTTTGATTCTTTCTACCACTTTGTGTACTGATTCTTCCCAGTATGAACAAAGTTTACTAGGTCCTCCTCTTTCAGAGAGATTTCGTACTAAGACCCTATCACCCGGTTGAAGAGGTGCTCCTTTTATCTTCTTGTCATAGTACTTCTTCCCTTTAGCAGATGATTTTTGCCTATTCTCGGATGCGATTTTGTAAGCTTCTTCCATTCTGGATGCCCATTTTTGAGTAAATGTTGGTTGACTTTCTAAATCCTTTTCCAAATTTAGGTTGAGCATTAGGTCAATAGGCAAACGAGGAGATCTTCCATACAATTGAAAGAATGGCGAGTATCCTGTGGCTTCATGCCTGGTGCAATTGTATGCATGAACCATATGTGGAAGATATTCTTTCCAATCTGACTTTTTCTCTTCTTCTAAGGTGCGAAGCATCTGTAACAAAGTACAGTTCAGTCTCTCCACTGGGTTACCCTGTGGATGGTACGGGGTAGTTCTTGAATGAGAAATCCCTGCCAATCGTTGCAATGTCTGAAACAAGTTGTTTTCAAATTCTCTTCCTTGGTCATGGTGGAGTTTCTCTGGATAGCCAAAACGTGGTATGAAATCTTGAAAGATCTTTTCTGCCGCCGTTTTTCCAGATTTGTTCTTAGTGGGATACGCTTGTGCAAAGCGTGTGAAGTGGTCAACTATTACAAGTATATACTCATATCCTCCTTTGCTTTTTTCCAAGTGAAGATAATCAATGGATACTAACTCCAAGGGTGAACTGGTAGTAATCGAACCCATAGGTGCTCTTTCGGTGATATTTGGACGCTTTTGTTTGATGCAGTTGCACTTCTTCAGCACATATTCATCAATGTCTCTTTGCATAAATGGCCAGTAAAATCGTTCACGTGCTAGGTGGGTTACCTTGTCTGTACCAATGTGACCCATGTCATCATGAAGATTTTTTAAGACCAATGGTTTTAGCTTTTCTGGTAGGACTAGCTGTTTTCGGGTTCCAGCGTCTCGGTAGAGGATTCCTTCATCAACTCTGAGTTTGTTCCATTCATGTATCAAACGTCTTGTTTTACTCGTCATACTCTCCTTCTCTTTGTGGTTTGGAATCCAGTCGTTTTCCTTAAGCCAGACAACTTCTCTAATGTTGGTATCGTCTTGTTGTAATGCTCTGATGTTCTCCTGAGTCATTGGGCAGATTGTCTGTCCTTTCAGCAATTCTTCAGCCACATCACTTTCTGAGTGAAAAGTCAATGAAGCCACCCATAGTGCCTCTTCTTCGTCGACAGCTTTGCTCCCTTGCCACATAGCTGACACAACCTCAGATGGTACAAGCTCTGTGTACTCACTCAAATTCTTTGTGAGTTCCACCGGAAATCTTGACAGTGTATCCGCGTCTGCATTCTGTTTACCTGGCCTGTACTTGATATCAAAGTGGAAATCGGCCAACTCGCCAACCCAGCGATGACCCACAGCATTCAGTCTGGCAGTACTCAATACATATGTCAATGGGTTGTTGTCTGTGTAGACTGTGAATGTTGGAGCGTAGTACAAGTAATCTCTGAATTTGTCACAGACTGCCCACTTGAGAGCTAAAAACTCAAGTTTACCAGAGTGAAGATGGTAATTGCGCTCTGCTGGAGTCAATGTTCTGGAGCCAAACCCGATAACACTACGTTTTTCTCCTTGTCGTTGGTACAGTACAGCACCTAGGCCTTCATTGGAAGCATCAGTGTGTAAAACGAAGGGTAGGTCAAAATCAGGGTATGCTAGTATTGGTGGATTGGTTAGCATGTCCACCAGTCTGGATACTACAGCTTGATGTTTGGGTGTCCATTGAATCGGTGTTTTAGATGGCACTTGTGTTTTGTTCCCATTTTTCTTCGTAGGTTTCCCTTGATTGTTTTTGGTAATGGATGTAGCAGATTCTTTCTCAGTGTTCTGCAAAAGTTCATACAGTGGTTTAGCAAGTCGAGAGAAATCTTGAATGAAGGACCTGTAGTAGCTCAGGAATCCTAACAAAGATCTGACTCCTCCCACTGTTTTTGGTTCTTTCCTTTTCAAATGTAATACCGCTTCAAGATCTTTTGGGTCAATTTTTATGCCTTCTTCTGACACCATTCGTCCAAGGTATCGAATCTGTCGTTTAAAGAGTTCACACTTCTGCGGTCTAAGTTTGATACCATGCTCGCGCATTCGACTAAGCACTTGCCTAATATCATTGACATGCTCCTGAAAAGTTTTGGAGTAGCAAAGTACGTCATCCAGGTATGGAGAACAACATTTGTCTCTGATGCCCTCTAGTACATTTTCCATGCATCTCTGAAAAGCTGCTGGGGCATTAGTTAATCCGAACGGAATATGATTCCACTCCAGGAGTCCCCAGGGGGTGCTAAAAGCCGTCAGATGTCTGGAGTCTTCATGCACAAAGCCTTGATGATACGCACTACCCTGGTCCAGGATTGAGAACCATGTAAATCCTCCTAAGCTATCCAGCAGATCTTGTATTCTGGGTAGTGGATGTCTATCTGGGATAGTCTTTCGGTTTAACTCCCTAAAGTCAACACATAGTCGTAGGCTACTGTCCTTCTTTCGAACACAGACAACCGGTGATGAGTATGCGGAAGAAGATTTTGTTACCCAACCTCGGTCAAGAAGGTTTTGGATATATTCTTTCACTTCCTTGTATAGGGGTTTCGGTATCGAATTGTAGCGTTTCTGGACAGGAGTTTCATCTTTCAGATTTATCCTCAATTTCAGGTTAGGAATGCATCCTATGTCTCCCTCATCTCGAGCAAAGACATCTGATTCGTCATATAAAATTTGTCTCGCTATCTCCTGTTCTTCTTCTGAGAGATCTTCCAAATTGACAGGTGGGTGCCACTTAACAGATTTGTTAGTGGATAGCTGATTTCCAGTGTCCACTTGATTCAACTGGTTTACATGAAACACCCTTTTCTTCTGGTCAATTCCTTTTCCATCGTCTTTGTTTGGAGACAATGGTAGAATTTCAGCTGCTGGAGAAATAGTACCCAATACTGTTCTGGGCGGAAGGTAGATGTCATGTTGAGCACGGTTCAGTATAGGTATCTTCACCAGTTTAGAGAACCCATTTGGCACATCTACCACTGAAGGAAATAGTTCAAGTCCTTCCTCAACTGGATATTCTGGAAGTGGTTCAAATGGCATGATTCCTCCTTTTGGCCATGTTCTAATTCTGCATTTGACTTCACAGATCTCGCCTCCTTTAATCTGGAGTCCCTTCTTCCCCACTTTGACCATACGACTATTGGATATTTCTCCTGGGTCAGTTGCTTGACTGACAGCAGTGACAATGTTATTCGCTACACTCTGTCTTACTTTCATAGCTTCACTCAGCAAGATAGTCAGGTTTTGGGTGCTGTTTGGTCGGTCACGGTTTTCTCTGATCAATTCTTCGATCACATTAAACCCAAGAATTGGATTGCCAATACAGCAGTCACTCACCAGCATTGGCACATAGATGGCTGAGTTTCCATGTCCACTACTTTCGAATTCCAGGCAGACTTCAATCCATCCGATGAATGGAATGATAGAACCATTTGCAGCTGTAATAGATAAGTTGTCATCACAAAGTAAATCTTGTATGTGCCTAATGGAGACACTGGGTAGAAACTCTTCTAACCATGCCTTCCCGACAATGCTGACCTGAGCTCCTGTGTCCATCAACATGTCAACCGGAACACCATTCATCCGACATGACAGTAGGCATTTTCCTCCAATTAATTGTGCTACGTGTTGTTTGGAGAATCCCTTCTCTTTTGGGAATGTTCTAGTTGACCGGTGGGTGAATACCCTGTTTACCATTCGCACGGGACAGATCATTTGAGGTGGTCACTGGTTGTCCCTTCCCAGTGACCGTCTGTCGTTGCCCGACTGCCTTCTTTTCTTCAAGCAATCAACCGCTCTGTGTCCTGTCCAACCACAGTAGAAACAGTGGTAGCAGTTCTGACTCTCTCGTTTAATGCAATCATCACACCTGGGTTTGCAGTGAGCTGTATCTGGAACTTGAACATTGGTTAGTGGCTTAGTCCTTTGGTTTCCAACAACAGGAGTTTGCTTCATCATCTTTTCCAGGTTCTTTGTGAGAGCAGAAACCTGTGTTGTTAGTTCCGTTAATGCAGTGTGATTTGCTCTAGCATCTTCCTCAACTCTCTTTTGCAAGGTGTTTTTTTCACTATTACCTGGTGTCTGTGATGATTGAACAGTAAGAGGTTTATGTTTAGGTGCACTGTTTAAGCGTCTCTGTCTTTCTGTTTCCTCATCAACTGATCTGGTGACCTGCTCTATGATAAAGTCATCCGTTACTGTCAAATCAGACACGTAAGGCTTGATATCTCGTCTAACATTAGAGTTTTTTTTGTTTAGTCCCTGATACAGTGTATGAAGGAATATGCCTTGCACCAGTTTTTTGTCATAGTTAAGCTCTCGCCTATCATGTTGTGATGTGGGCAGAACTTTTTGTTTTAACCCCACTAGCCTGTAAACAAATTGTTGTGCTGTTTCTCTTTCTTGCTGGGTAGCATTGCTAAGGTCCTGAAATAACTCATTACCACTTCGTTCTCTCATATGTGACTTCAAAAACCTCTTCAATTCAGCAACAGTAAGATCATCTTTGTCAGTCAACATATCTTTAAAATGACCAGGTTTGATTATTCTCAACACGGTGCGTATAATTTCAGATTCAGGGAATTTTTCTGTTAGACCCTCGTCAATTTGTCTGCACGCGCTACTGTAACTCATGTCCGAACCATGATCTGAAATTACACCACCATGCATTTTGAATTCTCTACGTGGCAATAAAGCAACAACGTCAGTTAATCTCACCACCTCCGATACCTGTTCAGTCCTTGCAGTCCCACTACTTATTTTTTTTTGCAGCGGTTGCAATGTCCACAGTTGGTGTACTTTCCTTGTTAAGTTTTAGTTCATTGATCTTGTCTTGGATGATGAGTAGGTAAGACATGCCTTGATCTTCTAACTTCTCCAGCTGATCACTTCTCAAGTAGTCTTCAATAAATTCAATGAGTTTCATTTCATTGGTACCAGTCACTGATGGAACGTTCACGTCTCTTTCATCTTCCAGCATAATAGCGAGGCTATGCAGCTGTTCTTCACTAAGCAGATGAAGTTGTTTCCGGATATCCCACATCAGAGCACGACGAGGAGACGCCATATCTGTTGCACTCTGAAGACTTCCACTCACAAGGCAGATGACACTCACGACTCTCCTTGTAGCTCTGTAGTAGGCTCACGCTTGTCTTGCGCTTCCCTCTCACTGGTAACACAACGAATCCCGGCACACGAGCCCCCAAAATGTTACCGGCCTCAAAATGTGAATTAAGAGAGCCGATAATTGTAGACGTGATGAGATAAGGTGATCAGCTTGGCGTGGACTGCAAAGAATCACACAACAGCATAAGACAGGACCACTGGGTTTTATGGCTGGAAATCGTTTTGACTTTTACTTAACAATACATCTTTTACATTTTTATAATCACATGTTTATAACCATTAACAATATATAATACAGATTTTAACTGAAGTATTCTAAACCGTAGTTACACAAAAAACATCGTTATATTTTAATAACATATATATTCATGTTATTCCGTGTTATAGATGATGATGTACACTTTAACTGTGCAATACTGCTATTGCCAATGCCATGCTTTAATACAAACATTATTTCGGTAGTTCTCTTTTTTAACCACTAGATGGTGCACATAAAGCAATGCATAGCTTTACATATAGGTTTTTCTTAAGAATATCAGTTTTCAACATGTGCTTTTCTAACTTTATAGAACTTGTATAAACCAAGTTTCAATATACTTATTTAGAACGGTTTAGTGCTTCTAATAGACATTTGTTCTGACTAATGCAGTATTTTCATGTTTTTATGTCCTTTTCACTTGTTTCTCACACATGCTGTTCTAACTTCTAAAAGCAGTAAAACTATAACATACAGTCTGCTGTAACTTTCCCTGCATCTGCTACAGATGTTTAAGAATATTTCTATTATAGTTTAATGCAGATTAGGAACGAGTTAGAGTACATACCTGCAAAGAATCACACAACAGCATAAGACAGGACCACTGGGTTTTATGGCTGGAAATCGTTTGACTCCAGTCACATGGTGGGTGGCCTTATATAAACTCTGTTTGTGTACCTTCTCTGCCATCTACTGGTTCTTGCTAGAATAGCAGGAAGGTATTTCTTTGCTAGAAATAAAATAAAAAAATGAGTATGTACTTTGCTTTGGGGTGTCTGTTTTGTGACCATATAAACCCCAGTCCGTCACAGTGGTAATCAGGGACAATATGACTGGTGTGGTGGTGATCAGGGACAATATGACTGGTGTGGCAGTAATCGGGGACAATATGACGGGTATTGTGGTGATCAGAGACAATATGACTGGTGTGGTGGCAGTGGCAGTGCGTCCATAGAGGGCGCCGGAGCGCCGCCCCCTCTCGCTCCTGCACCGCCACTGAAAGACAATACACAGATTCATGCATTGCATGAATCTATGTATTGTCATCGCTGCCGCGCTGCCCACTATTCATATGGCCGGCCTCCTGGTGAGCGCCGGCCATATGAATTAGAGCGGCGGCCGGCGGTGGGTGTGACTTGGAAGTGCCTATCAGAGCCAGCGGCTCTGATAGGCTTTCCGTATACAGCTCTCACGCTGTATTGGGCTTCCAAAAACTCCTCCCAGGTACGCACGGGGGTGCGTTCCTTGGAGAAGACTGTGGAGGTTTCAGCCAATCAGGTTCACCGGATCTGGTTACCAGTAACCTGATTGGCTGAAGCGACATCGAGGGCGGGAGAACACATCGAGGACGACGCGGACAGAGGAAGGTAAGTGCAGGGCTGGGGGGGGGGGAACGGGCTGCATTTGGGGGGAACTGGCTGTATATGGGGGACACACTGGCTGAATATGGGGGGAACTGGCTGTATATGGGGACAAACTGGCTGCATTTGGGGGGAACTGGCTGTATATGGGGGCACACTGGCTGTATATGGGAACAAACTGGCTGTATATGGGGGCATACTGGCTATATATATGGGGACAAACTGGCTGTATATGGGGACAAACTGGCTGTATATGGGGGCACACTGGCTATATATATGGGGACAAACTGGCTGTATATGGGGGCACACTGGCTATATATATGGGGACAAACTGGCTGTATATGGGGGCACACTGGCTATATATATGAGGGCACACTGGCTGTATATGGGGGCACACTGGCTGTATATGGGGGCACACTGGCTATATATATGGGGGCACACTGGCTATATATGGGGACAAACTGGCTATATATGGGGACAAACTGGTTGTATATGGGAGCACACTGGCTGTATATGGGGGCACACTGGCTGTATATGGGGGGCACACTGGCTGTACATATGGGGGCACACTGGTTATATATATATGGGGGCACACTGGCTGTATATGGGGGGCACACTGGCTGTATATATGGGGGCACACTGGTTATATATATATGGGGGCACACTGGCTGTATATGGGGACAAACTGGCTGTATATGGAAACAAACTGGCTGTATTTGAGGGGGCAAACTGGTGGCGTTTGGGCACAGTGGCTGCGTTTAATGGGCACAGTGGCGGCAATTGATTTTTTTTTTCAGTTTGTTTGCGCCCCCCCAAAAATTTTGAGCACCAGCCGCCACTGTGTGGTGGTGATCAGAGACAATATGACAGGTATGGTGGTGATCAGAGACAATATGACGGGTGTGGTGGTGATCAGAGACAATATGACGGGTGTGGTGGAGATCAGAGACAATATGACTGGTGTGGTGGTGATCAGGGACAATATGACGGGTGTGGAGGTGATCAGAGACAATATGACGGGTGTGGTGGTGATCAGAGACAATATGACGGGTGTGGTGGTGATCAGAGACAATATGACTGGTGTGGTGGTGATCAGGGACAATATGACGGGTGTGGTGGTGATCAGAGACAATATGACTGGTGTGGTGTTGATCAGAGACAATATGACTGGTGTGGCGGTGATCAGAGACAATATGACTGGTGTGGTGGTGATCAGAGACAATATGACTGGTGTGGTGTTGATCAGAGACAATATGACGGGTGTGGTGGAGATCAGGGACAATATGACGGGTGTGGTGGAGATCAGAGACAATATGACGGGTGTGGTGGAGATCAGGGACAATATGACGGGTGTGGTGGAGATCAGAGACAATATGACGGGTGTGGTGGAGATCAGAGACAATATGACGGGTGTGGTGGAGATCAGAGACAATATGACGGGTGTGGTGGAGATCAGAGACAATATGACGGGTGTGGTGGTGATCAGAGACAATATGACTGGTATGGTGTTGATCAGAGACAATATGACTGGTGTGACGGTGATCAGAGACAATATGACTGCTGTGGTGGTGATCAGGGACAATATGACGGGTGTGGTGGTGATCAGAGACAATATGACTGGTGTGGTGTTGATCAGAGACAATATGACTGGTGTGGCGGTGATCAGAGACAATATGACTGGTGTGGTGGTGATCAGAGACAATATGACTGGTGTGGTGTTGATCAGGGACAATATGACGGGTGTGGTGGAGATCAGAGACAATATGACGGGTGTGGTGGAGATCAGGGACAATATGACGGGTGTGGTGGTGATCAGAGACAATATGACGGGTGTGGTGGTGATCAGGGACAATATGACTGGTATGGTGGTGATCAGAGACAATATGACTGGTGTGGTGGTGATCAGAGACAATATGACTGGTGTGGTGGTGATCAGAGACAATATGACTGGTATGGTGGTGATCAGAGACAATATGACTGGTGTGGTGGTGATCAGGGACAATATGACGGGTATGGTGGTGATCAGAGACAATATGACGGGTGTGGTGGAGATCAGGGACAATATGACTGGTGTGGTGGTGATCAGGGACAATATGACGGGTGTGGTGGAGATCAGGGACAATATGACTGGTGTGGTGGTGATCAGAGACAATATGACGGGTATGGTGGTGATCAGAGACAATATGACGGGTGTGGTGGAGATCAGGGACAATATGACTGGTGTGGTGGTGATCAGGGACAATATGACTGGTATGGTGGTGATCAGAGACAATATGACGGGTATGGTGGAGATCAGGGACAATATGACGGGTATGGTGGTGATCAGAGACAATATGACGGGTATGGTGGAGATCAGGGACAATATGACGGGTATGGTGGTGATCAGGGACAATATGACGGGTGTGGTGGAGATCAGGGACAATATGACGGGTATGGTGGAGATCAGGGACAATATGACGGGTATGGTGGAGATCAGGGACAATATGACGGGTATGGTGGTGATCAGGGACAATATGACGGGTGTGGTGGAGATCAGAGACAATATGACTGGTGTGGTGGTGATCAGAGACAATATGACGGGTGTGGTGGAGATCAGAGACAATATGACGGGTGTGGTGGAGATCAGAGACAATATGACGGGTGTGGTGGTGATCAGAGACAATATGACTGGTGTGGTGGAGATCAGGGACACTGGGACTGGTGTGGTGGAGATCAGGGACAATATGACTGGTGTGGTGGTGATCAGAGACAATATGACGGGTATGGTGGTGATCAGAGACAATATGACGGGTGTGGTGGAGATCAGGGACAATATGACTGGTGTGGTGGTGATCAGGGACAATATGACTGGTGTGGTGGTGATCAGGGACAATATGACTGGTATGGTGGTGATCAGAGACAATATGACGGGTATGGTGGAGATCAGGGACAATATGACGGGTATGGTGGTGATCAGAGACAATATGACGGGTGTGGTGGAGATCAGGGACAATATGACGGGTATGGTGGAGATCAGGGACAATATGACGGGTGTGGTGGAGATCAGGGACAATATGACGGGTGTGGCGGAGATCAGGGACAATATGACGGGTATGGTGGAGATCAGGGACAATATGACTGGTGTGGTGGAGATCAGGGACAATATGACGGGTGTGGTGGAGATCAGAGACAAAATGACGGGTGTGGTGGAGATCAGAGACAATATGACGGGTGTGGTGGTGATCAGAGACAATATGACTGGTGTGGTGGAGATCAGGGACACTGGGACTGGTTTGGTGGAGATCAGGGACAATATGACTGGTGTGGTGGTGATCAGAGACAATATGACGGGTGTGGTGGTGATCAGAGACAATATGACGGGTGTGGTGGTGATCAGAGACAATATGACGGGTGTGGTGGTGATCAGAGACAATATGACGGGTGTGGTGGTGATCAGGGACAATATGACGGGTGTGGTGGAGATCAGAGACAATATGACGGGTGTGGTGATCAGAGACAATATGACTGGTGTGGTGGTGATCAGAGACAATATGACGGGTGTGGTGGAGATCAGAGACAATATGACAGGTGTAGTGGAGATCAGAGACAATATGACGGGTGTGGTGATCAGAGACAATATGACTGGTGTGGTGGTGATCAGAGACAATATGACGGGTGTGGTGGAGATCAGAGACAATATGACGGGTGTGGTGGTGATCAGAGACAATATGACGGGTGTGGTGGTGATCAGAGACAATATGACGGGTGTGGTGATCAGAGACAATATGACTGGTGTGGTGGTGATCAGGGACAATATGACTGGTGTGGTGGTGATCAGGGACAATATGACTGGTATGGTGGTGATCAGAGACAATATGACGGGTGTGGTGGAGATCAGGGACAATATGACTGGTGTGGTGGTGATCAGGGACAATATGACGGGTGTGGTGGAGATCAGGGACAATATGACTGGTGTGGTGGTGATCAGAGACAATATGACGGGTATGGTGGTGATCAGAGACAATATGACGGGTGTGGTGGAGATCAGGGACAATATGACGGGTATGGTGGTGATCAGAGACAATATGACGGGTATGGTGGAGATCAGGGACAATATGACGGGTATGGTGGTGATCAGAGACAATATGACGGGTATGGTGGAGATCAGGGACAATATGACGGGTATGGTGGTGATCAGGGACAATATGACGGGTGTGGTGGAGATCAGGGACAATATGACGGGTATGGTGGAGATCAGGGACAATATGACGGGTATGGTGGAGATCAGGGACAATATGACGGGTGTGGCGGAGATCAGGGACAATATGACGGGTATGATGGAGATCAGGGACAATATGACTGGTGTGGTGGAGATCAGGGACAATATGACTGGTGTGGTGGTGATCAGGGACAATATGACGGGTGTGGTGGTGATCAGAGACAATATGACTGGTGTGGTGGTGATCAGAGACAATATGACGGGTGTGGTGGTGATCAGAGACAATATGACGGGTGTGGTGGAGATCAGAGACAATATGACTGGTGTGGTGGAGATCAGAGACAATATGACGGGTGTGGTGGAGATCAGAGACAATATGACTGGTGTGGTGGTGATCAGAGACAATATGACGGGTGTGGTGGAGATCAGAGACAATATGACGGGTGTGGTGGTGATCAGAGACAATATGACTGGTGTGGTGGAGATCAGGGACACTGGGACTGGTGTGGTGGAGATCAGGGACAATATGACTGGTGTGGTGGTGATCAGAGACAATATGACGGGTATGGTGGTGATCAGAGACAATATGACGGGTGTGGTGGAGATCAGGGACAATATGACTGGTGTGGTGGTGATCAGGGACAATATGACTGGTGTGGTGGTGATCAGGGACAATATGACTGGTATGGTGGTGATCAGAGACAATATGACGGGTATGGTGGAGATCAGGGACAATATGACGGGTATGGTGGTGATCAGAGACAATATGACGGGTGTGGTGGAGATCAGGGACAATATGACGGGTATGGTGGAGATCAGGGACAATATGACGGGTGTGGTGGAGATCAGGGACAATATGACGGGTGTGGCGGAGATCAGGGACAATATGACGGGTATGGTGGAGATCAGGGACAATATGACTGGTGTGGTGGAGATCAGGGACAATATGACGGGTGTGGTGGAGATCAGAGACAATATGACGGGTGTGGTGGAGATCAGAGACAATATGACGGGTGTGGTGGTGATCAGAGACAATATGACTGGTGTGGTGGAGATCAGGGACACTGGGACTGGTTTGGTGGAGATCAGGGACAATATGACTGGTGTGGTGGTGATCAGAGACAATATGACGGGTGTGGTGGTGATCAGAGACAATATGACGGGTGTGGTGGTGATCAGAGACAATATGACGGGTGTGGTGGTGATCAGAGACAATATGACGGGTGTGGTGGTGATCAGGGACAATATGACGGGTGTGGTGGAGATCAGAGACAATATGACGGGTGTGGTGATCAGAGACAATATGACTGGTGTGGTGGTGATCAGAGACAATATGACGGGTGTGGTGGAGATCAGAGACAATATGACAGGTGTAGTGGAGATCAGAGACAATATGACGGGTGTGGTGATCAGAGACAATATGACTGGTGTGGTGGTGATCAGAGACAATATGACGGGTGTGGTGGAGATCAGAGACAATATGACGGGTGTGGTGGTGATCAGAGACAATATGACGGGTGTGGTGGTGATCAGAGACAATATGACGGGTGTGGTGATCAGAGACAATATGACTGGTGTGGTGGAGATCAGGGACAATATGACTGGTGTGGTGGTGATCAGGGACAATATGACGGGTGTGGTGGAGATCAGAGACAATATGACAGGTGTAGTGGAGATCAGAGACAATATGACGGGTGTGGTGATCAGAGACAATATGACTGGTGTGGTGGTGATCAGAGACAATATGACGGGTGTGGTGGAGATCAGAGACAATATGACGGGTGTGGTGGTGATCAGAGACAATATGACGGGTGTGGTGGTGATCAGAGACAATATGACGGGTGTGGTGATCAGAGACAATATGACTGGTGTGGTGGTGATCAGGGACAATATGACTGGTGTGGTGATGATCAGAGACAATATGACGGGTGTGGTGATCAGAGACAATATGACGGGTGTGGTGATGATCAGAGACAATATGACGGGTGTGGTGATCAGAGACAATATGACGGGTGTGGTGGTGATCAGAGACAATATGACGGGTGTGGTGGTGATCAGAGACAATATGACTGGTGTGGTGGTGATCAGAGACAATATGACGGGTGTGGTGGAGATCAGAGACAATATGACGGGTGTGGTGATCAGAGACAATATGACGGGTGTGGTGATCAGAGACAATATGACTGGTGTGGTGGTGATCAGGGACAATATGACGGGTGTGGTGATCAGAGACAATATGACGGGTGTGGTGGAGATCAGAGACAATATGACGGGTGTGGTGGTGATCAGGGACAATATGACGGGTGTGGTGGTGATCAGAGACAATATGACGGGTGTGGTGGAGATCAGGGACAATATGACGGGTGTGGTGGAGATCAGAGACAATATGACGGGTGTGGTGGTGATCAGAGACAATATGACGGGTGTGGTGGAGATCAGAGACAATATGACGGGTGTGGTGGTGATCAGAGACAATATGACGGGTGTGGTGATCAGAGACAATATGACTGGTGTGGTGGTGATCAGGGACAATATGACTGGTGTGGTGGTGATCAGGGACAATATGACTGGTGTGGTGGTGATCAGGGACAATATGACTGGTGTGGTGGTGATCAGAGACAATATGACGGGTATGGTGGAGATCAGGGACAATATGACGGGTGTAGTGGAGCTCCTAACTCCTCCTGATTGGTGGACTGACCCTTTAATCAGCATATTATTGGCGTTGGTCCTATCAAGCTGAAAAGCTTTACTAACACAGAAGATTTAGGAAGTTCAAACTTGCAACTAAACATGTGACGTCTGCCAATATCAGTACATAAAAAGTTTTTTTTTTTTTTCCCGTGGGTGTCAGCGCGACGTCTGCGGAGATACCGCCTCGATCCGCCACCGTCCAGCACATGTCTGCCGTCTCCATGTGCTAATGTCTCCCATCCGCGCCCCCACCGCGCCTTCTCAGCTGGCTGCTGTCTGCACATCCTCAGCGTCCGATGCCAAAGCACACACTGGACATTAACAGTCCGAGGTGGCGAGGATTCACGGCAATCTGCCCCACTTCTCTCCTCCGCCGCTGGACCGCCGCCAGCAGACTTCTCTCCTCTGCAGGCCACATAAACACTTCACTTCTGACATTTTTTTTTTTTTTTAGGTCCAGCTCTGTCCCCTGCAGAAAAATATTCCTTAATCCTCAGCGGTGTAGACGGAGTGTCTGTGGAGGGGTGATATGGGGAAACAAATTTGATGAACACCCTGCTAAGGGGAGAAAAAACATAAATGGGCGTGAGTTTTTGATGGCATCGGAAATAAGTTGGTATTAACCCCTTGCCACCCAGGTCAATTCTGACACTTCTCTCCTACATGTAAAAAAAATCATCATTTTTTTGGCTAGAAAATTACTCAGAACCCCCAAACATTATATATATATATATTTTTTTTTAGCAGAGACCCTAGGGAATAAAATGGCGGTCATTGCTACTTTTTATCTCGCACAGCATTTGCGCAGTCATTTTTTAAACACTTGTTTTGGAAAAAATGTTTCATTCATAAAAAAAAAAAAAAAAAAACAGTAAAGTTAGCCCAATTTTTTTTTTTTTTTTTTGCGTAATGTGAAAGATGATGTTACGCCGAGTACATAGATACCTAACATGTCACACTTTGAAATTGCGCACGCTCGTGGAATGGCGCCAAACTTCGGTACTTAAAAATCCCCATAGGCGACGCTTTAATTTTTATTTTATTTTTACAGGTTACAAGTTTTAAGTTACAGAGGAGGTCTAGGGCTAGAATTATTGCTCTCGCTCTAACGTTCGCGGCGATACCGCTCGTGTGTGGTTTAATCTCTGTTTTCATATGCGGGCGCGACTTACGTATGCGTTCGCTTCTGCACGCGAGCTCCACGCGACGGGGCACTTTAAAAAAAATGTTTTCTTATTTATTTTGCTTTTTATTTTTTATTTTTACACTGTCCTTTTAAAAAAAAAAAAAGAAAAAAAAATTGGGTCACTTTTATTCCTATTACAAGGAATGTAAACATCCCATGTAATAAAAAAAAAAAAAAGAAAAAAAAAGCATGACAGGACCTCTTTTATGTGAGATCTGGGGGGTCAAAAGGACCTCACATCTTATATTTACACTAAGATGCAATAAAAAAAAAGTAATAAAAAAATAAATAAATGTCTTTAAAAATTCCCCTTTAAGATAGGTTCACACTGCTGCGAATTCAAAATCGCGTGATTTTACCGCAATTTCGTGGCCGCGATTTGCGGCCGCGATTTCAGGGAATGGCAGTCTATAGAGCTGAATTCGCATCGCACACGGATCAAACTCGCACAGAACCCGTTTTTTCCCCCGCAGCTTAGATTCGCACGCATTGATGTGAACGGCACTAATGGAAAACAATGTTATTTAAATGACTTGCGAATTTGAGAAATCGCAACGGCTCAAATCCGCAATAGAATTCGCAGCAGTGTGAACCCAGCCTAAGCCCAGGTTCACACTGGTGCGTTTTGACATGTGATTTGGCATGTCAAATCGCATGTCAAAACGGCGATATTTGCCGCAAATTGTTTCTGTACTACTTTTTGCGATTTCGGGCCGCGATTTACATTGACATCTGTGCAGAAACCTGCACAGATGTCTTTGTAATCGCGGCTGAAATCGGGACTGACCAGCGGGAGTGAAATCGTTCAGCTGAACTCGCACGGCTTCACTCTCGCAGCCCCAGTGTGAACCTGGGCTTAAAGCGGGGTTCCACCCGCGATTTATTTTTATTTTTTTAAAAGTCAGCAGCTACAAACACTGGTAGCTACTGACTTTTAATAAGGACACTTAGACCACTTTCACACTGAGGCGCTTTTCAGGCGCTTTCACGCAAAAAAAAAGCGCCTGAAAACGTATTTCCATTAAAATCAGAGTCCTAGGTACCCGCGATGTCGGCCCCCCCGAGGCTGATCCCTCGATCCTGGCAGGTCCCGGCGCCGCCATCCTCACTAAGGGAAACAGGCAGTGGAGCCTTGCGCCTTGCGGCTTCTCTGCCCGTTTCCTACTGCGCATGTGCGAGTCTCACGGCGCTTTGTGAATGGGCGGCTGCTTTCTGGGATACACACAGTTCCCAGAAGGTAGTGCACCCCCATTCACCAGAAGACACCGCGAGGAGGACGAGGAAGAAGACCTGCCAAGGACTAGGAAGAGGCAGATTAGGGAGATCCGCATAGCAACCGCCCTTTCTGGTAAGTAAATTTATTTTTATTTTTTATTTTTTTCAAAATTTTTTGGAGCATTTTGGTGTCATTCTTTTTTTTTTTTAGGGTGGACCTCCGCTTTAAGGCTACTTTCACACTGAAGCGCTGGGTGCGCTGGCGGTAAAACGCCGCCATTTTTAGCGGCGTTTTACCGCCATGTTTGCCACGATTTGCGGGCGCTAGCGGGGTGATTTTAACCCCCGCTTAGCGACCGAAAAAGGGTTAAACCCGCCCGCAAAAACGCAGATTTGCGGCATTTTGCGGGCGAATTCGTAGGCGCTACCCCATTGATTTCAATAGGTAGAGGCGCTATAGGAGCGGTATTTTTATAACTCCTACCGCGCCTCAAAGATGTGGCTGGCAGGAGTTTTTTTACCTTCCTGCCAGCGCACCGCTCCAGTGTGAGAGCCCTCGGGGCTTTCACACTGGATACAAAGTAGCGGCCCTTTCAGGGCGCATTGCAGGCGCTATTTTTAGCGCAATAACGCCTTAGTGTGAAAGCAGCCTAAGAGCATTTTTGTAAACATTCAGGGGGGACTACTTGTTATTTTTTTGCTCTTTTGTCTGTTTTTTGTGAAGAAGAAAAAAAAAAAAAAAGAAAAGATGAATCAATTAATAAAAAAAAAAAGAGCATTGGGCGGAAGTGACGTTTGACTTTACTTTTGTCATCCAATGGTATGGAGCCGAGTGGGGGGGGGGCATCTTTCCCTCACTCGGCTCCAGGCCTATCAGGAGAGAGGACCCGATTGTTTCCGCCGCTACCGAGGGTCCAGTAAGCGGCGGAGACGACCAGAGCGCGTCGGCGCGCGCGCGGGGGAGGGGGGGGGGATTTTGGGCACCTCTCCTGCCACCGATAAAAGTGATCTCGCAGCGAATCCGTCGCAGAGACCCCTTTTATCTGAAAGCGGACCGCCCGCCGTTTAAGAGGATACCGGGGGTTATGGCGGCTATCTGCTGCTATAACAATGGTATTCCACGTCAAAGTACCGACGTACAACTGGGGTCGTTAAGTGGTTAAAGAGACACTGGACTCTATTCATAGAACTAGATCGCCCGCGGTATTTAAGGTGCGCTCCCAAATGCAGCATACGATCCCGAAAATGTCAATTCACTATATTTTGCGGTATTTACAGCATAAAGCAAAAAACGCGCTGTAAATACCGCATAAAACGGGAGTTAAAGTCAATTCCCCCCCCCAAAAAAAAAACCTGCATGCGGTAAATAATTAGTGGTCCGGACATTTAACCAGTTGTTGACCATCAAATAACAGTTTTACTGCTACGGGGTGACCACGCCGCGCAGGATCACGTATAGACATGATTTCCGTGCACGTCCAGGTATTAGACATGTGCGCCGTCAATAAATTTGTTTAGTTTCGTTCCGTTTCGTATTAGACAAAAATTCATATTTCGTAATTCGTGTCTGAAATTCAATTTGGATTCGTTTCGTACGAAATACGAATTTTCGTGAGATTCGTTAACTTTTCGTTACAATTATGAACATTCGTTATGATGAATTTAAAAAGCAAACAATACCTTTCTCAATATGGCAGTCGTCAACTCATTATGAGGGGCTCCCCCCATCCCTGTGCTGTGCTCATTATGAGGGGCTCCCATCATCCCTGTGCTGTGCTCATTATGAGGGGCTCCCACCATCCCTGTGCTGTGCTCATTATGAGGGGCTCCCACCATCCCTGTGCTGTGCTCATTATGAGGGGCTCCCACCATCCCTGTGCTGTGCTCATTATGAGGGGCTCCCATCATCCCTGTGCTGTGCTCATTATGAGGGGCTCCCACCATCCCTGTGCTGTGCTCATTATGAGGGGCTCCCACCATCCCTGTGCTGTGCTCATTATGAGGGGCTCCCATCATCCCTGTGCTGTGCTCATTATGAGGGGCTCCCCCCATCCCTGTGCTGTGCTCATTATGAGGGGCTCCCATCATCCCTGTGCTGTGCTCATTATGAGGGGCTCCCACCATCCCTGTGCTGTGCTCATTATGAGGGGCTCCCACCATCCCTGTGCTGTGCTCATTATGAGGGGCTCCCACCATCCCTGTGCTGTGCTCATTATGAGGGGCTCCCACCATCCCTGTGCTGTGCTCATTATGAGGGGCTCCCACCATCCCTGTGCTGTGCTCATTATGAGGGGCTCCCATCATCCCTGTGCTGTGCTCATTATGAGGGGCTCCCACCATCCCTGTGCTGTGCTCATTATGAGGGGCTCCCACCATCCCTGTGCTGTGCTCATTATGAGGGGCTCCCACCATCCCTGTGCTGTGCTCATTATGAGGGGCTCCCACCATCCCTGTGCTGTGCTCATTATGAGGGGCTCCCACCGTCCCTGTGCTGTGCTCATTATGAGGGGCTCCCACCGTCCCTGTGCTGTGCTCATTATGAGGGGCTCCCACCATCCCTGTGCTGTGCTCATTATGAGGGGCTCCCACCATCCCTGTGCTGTGCTCATTATGAGGGGCTCCCACCATGAATCCCACAGCAATAAAAGTGATCAAACATTTTGAATTTTTTTTTAATGTTAAAAAAAAAAATTAAAAATGTAAAAAAATAAATAATAATAAAAAAATAAATAAATAAGGAAACATTTTTTTTTTAAAGCGCCCCCGTCCCCGCGAGCTCGCGCAGCAAAGAAAACGCATACGCAAGAAGCGCCCACATATGTAAACAGTGTTTAAAAATCACTCATATGAGGTATCGCCGCGATCGTCAGAGCGAGAGCAATAATTCTAGCACCAGACCTCCTCTGTAACTCTAACCTGGTAACCGTTATTTTTTTTTTAAAGCGCCACCTATGGAGATTTTCAGGTACCATCGTTTGTCGCCATTCCACAAGTGTACGCAATTTTAAAGCATGACATGTTTGGTATCTATTTACTCGGCGTAACATCATTTTTCACATTATACAAAAAAACTGGGCTAACTTTACTGTTTATTTTTATTTTTTTAATTCATGAAAGTGTCTTTTTCCCCAAAAAGTTGCGTTTGAAAGACCGCGGCGCAAATACCGTGTGACATAAAATATTGCAACAATCACTATTTTATTCTCTAGATTCTCTGTTAAATATATATATAATATTTGGGGGTTCTAAGTAATTTTCTAGCAAAAAATACGGATTTTAACTTGTAAACACCAAATGTCAGAAATAGGCTGCTGGGTTCACACTGATACGACACGACATTCATCCAACTTTCATCCTACTTTGCTCTGCGACGTCAGTCCTACATTGATCCTACATTGGTCCAGTGTTGCCAACCGTACGTAGATTTACGTACAGCCCGCGATTTAACCCCTTTTTCGGGCTGTACGTAAAAGTCAGTTTATGGGCACCGGCGCCCATAAAAAAGATGGGCGCGAGCCGGCCATACAACTGCGCATGCGCCGTTCCGAATGCGCCGGCCGAGCGCATTCGGAACTCGGCCGAGCGGCGGCGGCGCACACGCAGTAACGTGATGGCGCCGCTGGCGCCATTTTTGAAAAGGCCACAGTGGCTGGCGGCAGTGGCGAGACACCTGCAGTGAGTGCATGCCATGCACTCATCATAGGTGGTCTGTGGAGGACTCGGAGCACTGACAGGGCCCAGGCAGGAGTGAGGAGGACGGACTCAAGGTCAGTGAAACAGGGGGGGATACAAGGGGACAGCGTCATCAGTGTGCTGTATCCTCCTCTGGTTCCTGTGTCCCTTTCACCTCTTCACAGGTCAGGGCAGCACAGTGCTGCCCTGACCTGTGGAGTGGTGAAAGGGACACAGGAGGAGGACACAGCACACTGATGATGTGCAGAAGTAATATGGTGGTGTCCGCAGCCTCTGTCCCCCTCCTGTAGTGTGTCCGCAGCCTCTGTCCCCCTCCTGTAGTGTGTCCGCAGCCTCTGTCCCCCTCCTGTAGTATGTCCGCAGCCTCTGTCCCCCTCCTGTAGTATGTCCGCAGCCTCTGTCCCCCTCCTGTAGTATGTCCGCAGCCTCTGTCCCCCTCCTGTAGTGTGTCCGCACCTCTGTCCCCCTCCTGTAGTGTGTCCGCACCTCTGTCCCCCTCCTGTAGTGTGTCCGCAGCCTCTGTCCCCCTCCTGTAGTGTGTCCGCAGCCTCTGTCCCCCTCCTGTAGTGTGTCCGCAGCCTCTGTCCCCCTCCTGTAGTGTGTCCGCAGCCTCTGTCCCCCTCCTGTAGTGTGTCCGCAGCCTCTGTCCACCTCCTGTAGTATGTCCGCAGCCTCTGTCCTCCTCCTGTAGTGTGTCCGCAGCCTCTGTCCCCCTCCTGTAGTATGTCCGCAGCCTCTGTCCCCCTCCTGTAGTATGTCCGCAGCCTCTGTCCCCCTCCTGTAGTATGTCCGCAGCCTCTGTCCCCCTCCTGTAGTGTGTCCGCAGCCTCTGTCCCCCTCCTGTAGTGTGTCCGCAGCCTCTGTCCCCCTCCTGTAGTATGTCCGCAGCCTCTGTCCCCCTCCTGTAGTATGTCCGCAGCCTCTGTCCCCCTCCTGTAGTGTGTCCGCAGCCTCTGTCCCCCTCCTGTAGTATGTCCGCAGCCTCTGTCCACCTCCTGTAGTATGTCCGCAGCCTCTGTCCCCCTCCTGTAGTATGTTGGCAGCCTCTGTCCCCCTCCTGTAGTGTGTCCGCACCTCTGTCCCCCTCCTGTAGTGTGTCCGCACCTCTGTCCCCCTCCTGTAGTGTGTCCGCAGCCTCTGTCCCCCTCCTGTAGTGTGTCCGCAGCCTCTGTCCCCCTCCTGTAGTGTGTCCGCAGCCTCTGTCCCCCTCCTGTAGTGTGTCCGCAGCCTCTGTCCCCCTCCTGTAGTGTGTCCGCAGCCTCTGTCCCCCTCCTGTAGTGTGTCCGCAGCCTCTGTCCACCTCCTGTAGTATGTCCGCAGCCTCTGTCCTCCTCCTGTAGTGTGTCCGCAGCCTCTGTCCCCCTCCTGTAGTATGTCCGCAGCCTCTGTCCCCCTCCTGTAGTATGTCCGCAGCCTCTGTCCCCCTCCTGTAGTATGTCCGCAGCCTCTGTCCCCCTCCTGTAGTGTGTCCACAGCCTCTGTCCCCCTCCTGTAGTGTGTCCGCAGCCTCTGTCCCCCTCCTGTAGTATGTCCGCAGCCTCTGTCCCCCTCCTGTAGTATGTCCGCAGCCTCTGTCCCCCTCCTGTAGTGTGTCCGCAGCCTCTGTCCCCCTCCTGTAGTATGTCCGCAGCCTCTGTCCACCTCCTGTAGTATGTCCGCAGCCTCTGTCCCCCTCCTGTAGTATGTTGGCAGCCTCTGTCCCCCTCCTGTAGTATGTTGGCAGCCTCTGTCCCCCTCCTGTAGTATGTCGGCAGCCTCTGTCCCCCTCCTGTAGTATGTCGGCAGCCTCTGTCCCCCTCCTGTAGTATGTCGGCAGCCTCTGTCCCCCTCCTGTAGTATGTCCGCAGCCTCTGTCCTCCTCCTGTAGTATGTCGGCAGCCCCTGTCCCCCTCCTGTAGTATGTCGGCAGCCTCTGTCCCCCTCCTGTAGTATGTCGGCAGCCTCTGTCCCCCTCCTGTAGTATGTTGGCAGCCTCTGTCCCCCTCCTGTAGTATGTCGGCAGCCTCTGTCCCCCTCCTGTAGTATGTCGGCAGCCTCTGTCCCCCTCCTGTAGTATGTCCGCAGCCTCTGTCCTCCTCCTGTAGTATGTCCGCAGCCTCTGTCCCCCTCCTGTAGTATGTCCGCAGCCTCTGTCCCCCTCCTGTAGTATGTCCGCAGCCTCTGTCCCCCTCCTGTAGTATGTCCGCAGCCTCTGTTCCCCTCCTGTAGTATGTCCGCAGCCTCTGTCCCCCTCCTGTAGTATGTCCGCAGCCTCTGTCCACCTCCTGTAGTGTGTCTGCAGTCTCTGTCCCCCTCCTGTATCGTGTGTCCGCAGCCTCTGTCCCCCTCCTGTAGTATGTCCGTAGCCTCTGTCCACCTCCTGTAGTGTGTCTGCAGTCTCTGTCCCCCTCCTGTATCGTGTGTCCGCAGCCTCTGTCCCCCTCCTGTAGTATGTCCGCAGCCTCTGTCCCCCTCCTGTAGTATGTCCGCAGCCTCTGTCCCCCTCCTGTAGTATGTCCGCAGCCTCTGTTCCCCTCCTGTAGTATGTCCGTAGCCTCTGTCCACCTCCTGTAGTGTGTCTGCAGTCTCTGTCCCCCTCCTGTATCGTGTGTCCGCAGCCTCTGTCCCCCTCCTGTAGTGTGTCCGCAGCCTCTGTCCCCCTCCTGTAGTATGTCCGCAGCCTCTGTCCACCTCCTGTAGTATGTCCGCAGCCTCTGTCCCCCTCTCCTGTAGTATGTCCGTAGCCTCTGTCCACCTCCTGTAGTGTGTCTGCAGTCTCTGTCCCCCTCCTGTATCGTGTGTCCGCAGCCTCTGACCATCTCTTGTCATGTCTACAGTCTCTGAGGGGATCCTAGAAAGGAGTCAAGAGTGGGTGTGCCGCCGGGATGGGGGTTACGGGCCAGGAAGAAACAGACGTGTGGACTGGGAAGAGGAGATCAGAGCCACCAAGCTGGAGCCGTCTGACTGAGCACCACACTGTGCACCTGAGAGGAGGTAAGTGACAGTGCCGCCAGGCCATTCTGAGGGGGGGGGGGGGGGTCACTGTCTGATGTAAGGAGGTGAATGAATACAATAATGTAAGGGGGCACTGATATAAAGGTTTCCCCCTTATATTAGTACCCCCCCTTTACCTTAGTGTATTCACTCTGTGGAAGGTGGTCTCTATTCACCAGGCCCCTCCCCCCACATCAGAGTTCCCCCTTACATCATGATCTGCAGCGTTCCCCTTTACATAAGAGTTCCCTTGCACTGTAAGGGGGCATCCTGCAGACTCTGATGTAAGAGGGAACTCTGTGCTGGCTGGGTTATAGTATCCTAACCTTCATGTGAATTGAGAAATATGTTTTTTTACTTTTGTTTAACTTAAACACATTGATATTAGCATTAGCTGTGTGTTTTTAGTTCAAATATTGATATTTGCACTGTTTAGCACTAAAAACCGTAATTTTAGGTACTTTTTTGCAGCATCAGTAAAAAATGCGGCTCTGCCAGTAATCTTCATTATTTTTGCCAGTAAGAAATTGGTGCCCTACAGAAATTTTGGCATCCTTGCCAGTAAATTTCCCTTCAGGGGGTTGGCAACACTGCATTGGTCCGACATCCATCCGACATTCATGAACAGGATACTACTTTGATCCGACATTGTGCTAGTCTGACTTGTCCTTTGACCAATCAAAACAATCCCAGTGTGAGATAAATTCCTTTTACTGCTGCTGTAATCACATGTCGGATGTCAAATGTCGGATGGTTAGGACAAGGATCCTACTTTGATCCGACTTCAATGATATTCAATGGGCTGAAGTAGGATCAAAGTCGGACAGAAGTAATAAATGTAAAAATGCTCCTTGCACTACTTCTGTCCGACTTTGATCCTACTTCAGCCCATTGAATATCATTGATGTCGGATCAAAGTAGGATCCTTGTCCTAACCATCCGACATTTGACATCCGACATGTGATTACAGCAGCAGTAAAAGGAATTTATCTCACCCTGGGATTGTTTTGATTGGTCAAAGGACAAGTCAGACTAGCACAAAGTCGGATCAAAGTAGTATCCTGTTCATGAATGTCAGATGGATGTCGGACCAATGTAGGATCAATGTAGGACTGATGTCGCAGAGCAAAGTAGGATGAAAGTCGGATGAATGTCGTGTCGTATCAGTGTGAACCCAGCCGAAAGGGATAATGTTTCCATAATAAGATTGTACTACTCTGGGGAAGTGATCAGTATTTTTTTTTTTTTTTTTTTTTACATTATGATTGCTTATAGCAGTGAATTTCATTGCTATAAGTAAGCCTGAAATCGATTCATTCAGTTTGTATTGTTGTGATTACCTGTGATTGGCTAGAGCCAATCACATGGTACAGATGAGCTGTGATTGGCCCTGTCTGTACCATGTGATCACACTGAACAATCACAGCTAGCCACACAATTTTACACAGTGGCTGGCATGAAAGGAAGCCACCCATTGATGATTGGTCACAGCGATCACTTGGTACCTTCCCGGAGTCCTCTTTATGACGCCCACTCAAAGGGACAAAAGGCCCCCCCCCAGCTGTCAATCTGCTATAGGCTGGGTGGAAAGGTGTTAAATTATTTCCATTCAAATAATCCCTAGTGATCCTGCCATGAAGGTCCTCGTTCAGGAACTTCCTGTTATAGTGTGACAATGCTGTGTCCCGGTCTCCCAATTGTGCTCCTAGGTTGTCACCCCGTCACACAGGATTCTATCTGATGGAGGTTACTTATTTCAGCACACATTGTACGGACATGAAGAGAGATGCCATGAAGCCAACACTGGAGAGCATGTGGATATGAAGTGGCTGCAAAAAGGATGTAGGAGATCCGCAGAACTGATATGGAACAAAGGATGAAAAGGGAAAAACAAGGATGTTTTTTTTTTTTTTAAATGGCAAATGATTATGATACACAGCACACAGTAAACCTGATGTCATTTTGTTATGGGTTACATCCACTTTATCCATTGAGGCTTGTTCACACCTAGTGCACCGAGCCACATGGATCAACACAAGCTCAATATATGTGTCAGTGGGGGGAATAGTGTCCTATCATTGGTGTCAGTGGGAGGAATAGTTCCCCATCATTAGTGTCAGTGGAAGGAATAGTGCCCCATCATTGGTATTAGTGGGAGGGATAGTGCCCCATCATTGGTGTCAGTGGGAGGAATAGTGCCCCATCATTGGTGTTAGTGGGAGGGATAGTGTCCCATCATTGGTATTAGTGGGAGGAATAGTGACACATCATTGGGGTCAGTGTGAGGAATAATGCCCCATCATTGGTGTCAGTGGAAGAAATAGTGCCCCATCATTGGTGTCAGTGGTAGGAATAGTGTCCCATCACTAGTGTCAGTGGAAGGAATAGTGCCCCATCATTGGTGTCAGTGGAAGGAATAGTGCCCCATCATTAATGTCAGTGGGAGAAATAGTGCCTCATCATTGATGTCAGTGGGAGGGATAGTGCCCCATCATTGGTATTAGTGGGAGGAATAGTGCCCCATCATTAGTATCAGTGGGAGGAATAGTGCCCCATCATTGGTGTCAGTGGGAGGAATAGTGCCCCATCATTGGTGTCAGTGGGAGGAATAGTGCCCCATCATTGGTGTCAGTGGGAGGAATAGTGCCCCATCATTGGTGTCAAAGGCAGGAATAGTGCCCCATCATTGGTGTCAGTGGGAGGAATAGTGTCCAATCATTGATGTCAGTGAGAAGGATAGTGCCCCATCATTGGTGTCAGTGGGAGGAATAGTGTCCAATCATTGATGTCAGTGAGAGGAATAGTGTCCAATCATTGATGTCAGTGAGAAGGATAGTGCCCCATCATTAGTGTCAGTGGGAGGAATAGTGCCCCATCATTGGTGTCAGTGGGAGGAATAGTGTCCAATCATTGATGTCAGTGAGAAGGATAGTGCCCCATCATTGGTGTCAGTGGGAGGAATAGTGTCCAATCATTGATGTCAGTGAGAAGGATAGTGCCCCATCATTAGTGTCAGTGGGAGGAATAGTGCCCCATTATTGGTGTCAGTGTGAGGGATAGTGTCCCAAAGGTCGAAGAAAGGCAAGCACGGTCTGTGTCTGTGGTAGGTTTGGAGACACTGTCATAAAGCAGTAGGTGATCTCAGTCAGGTGTAGAGGGATTTATTGTCCTCTCCCGGGAGTGATGTCGGAAGGTCCGGGTGTGTAAGGAGGAGAGTACCAGAAGCAGAACGTATAGGTCTGATGCACACGGACATGAGATCGTATCAGGTTTAGATCCGATGAATGACTCATTCAGGGCCGCCATGCGTTCTTCATTTCTAGAATGCAGGCGGCTCAGACATCTAGCCTCTTCACAAACAATAGTGCACAGTTGTATACATTGTTACAGACACAATTTCATGTGTACAGCATACATTTTACGCAGAATCCTGCTACCAGGTTCACCGACGCGTTTCAGCCTTTAAAGAGCCCTCCTTCTTTAGAGCTTGGTACTGTTCAACAAAGTGTGTACTGGACTGATACAATTGGTTTTTAGGTCTGCTTAACTGGTTATCATACTAATTACCCCTCAAGATCCTAAAATGTTTGATCAGTTCAGTTCACATTTTGTCCAGCCCAAGCCCTGATGAAGGACCATCTTCCCTGAACTTCAAAGCACCTCCTCCATATGTTATGGAAATAAAGATAAGGGAGGTTTTCTATAGTATAATGCTGCCCCTCCAGCAGTGGCGTCGCTAGGGGGTGGCTTTTGGGGCTATAGCCCCGAATCTGGGGCCTATAGCCCAGGGTCTCTCGGAGACGGCCGTGGCCTCTCTGCAGCGGGGCTGAGAGTGCGGCGGGCAGCACCAGAGAGCAGACAGGCAGCACGGGAGACCCGAGTGGGAGATAGAGCAGAGAGATGACCATATCTCTCACTGCCTGCCCTCTCTGGTGACCCCGATGTAAGGAGGGGCTCTCTGGGGACCCTGATGTAAGTGGGGGGGGCTCTCTGGGGATCATGATGTAAGGGGGGGCTCTCTGGGGATCATGATGTAAGGGGGGGCTCTCTGGGGACCCTGATGTAAGAAGGGGCTCTCTGGGGACCCTGATGTAAGGAGGGGCTCTCTGGGGACCCTGATGTAAGTGGGGGGGCTCTCTGGGGACCCTGATGTAAGTGGGGGGGCTCTCTGGGGACCCTAGTGTAAGGGGGGGCTCTCTGGGGATCATGATGTAAGGGGGGGCTCTCTGGGGACCCTGATGTAAGAAGGGGCTCTCTGGGGACCCTGATGTAAGGAGGGGCTCTCTGGGGACCCTGATGTAAGGGGGCTCTCTGGGGACCCTAATGTAAGTAGGGGCTCTCTGGGGACCATGATGTAAGTAGGGGCTCTCTGGGGACCATGATGTAAGGAGGGGCTCTCTGGGGACCCTGATGTAAGGGGGGCTCTCTGGGGACCCTGATGTAAGGGGGAGGCTCTCTGAGGACCCTGATGTAAGGGGGGCTCTCTGGGGACCCTGATGTAAGTGGAGGAGGCTCTCTGGGGATCCTGATGCAAGCGGGAGGCTCTCTGGGGACTCTGATGTAAGGAGGGGCTCTCTGGGGACCCTGATGTAAGTGGGGGGCTCTCTGGGGACCCTGGTGTAAGGGGGCTCTCTGGGGACCCTAATGTAAGTAGGGGCTCTCTGTGGACCATGATGTAAGGAGGGGCTCTCTGGGGACCCTGATGTAAGGAAGGGGCTCTCTGGGGACCCTGATGTAAGGGGGCTCTCTGGGGACCCTGATGTAAGGGGGAGGCTCTCTGAGGACCCTGATGTAAGGGGGAGGCTCTCTGGGGGACCCCGATGTAAGGGGGAGGCTCTCTGGGGGACCTCGATGTAAGGGGGGCTCTCTGGGGACCCTGATGTAAGTGGAGGAGGCTCTCTGGGGATCCTGATGCAAGCCGGAGGCTCTCTGGGGACTCTGATGTTAAGGGGGGCTCATATGTAAGGAGGGGCTCTCCGGGGACCCTGATGTAAGGGGGAGGCTCTCTGGGGACCCTGATGTAAGGGGAGGCTCTCTGGGGACCCTGATGTAAGAGGGGGATCTCTAGGGACCCTGATGTAAGTGGAGGAAGCTCTCTAGGGATCCTGATGTAAGTGGGGGGGCACTCTGGGGACCCTGATGTAAGGGGGGCTCTCTGGGGACCCTGATGTAAGGAAGGGGCTCTCTGGGGACCCTGATGTAAGGAGGGGCTCTCTGGGGACCCTGATGTAAGTGGGGGGGGGGCTCTCTGGGGACCCTGTTGTAAGGGGGCTCTCTGGGGACCCTAATGTAAGTAGGGGCTCTCTGGGGACCATGATGTAAGGAGGAGATCTCTGGGGACCCTGATGTAAGGAAGGGGCTCTCTGGAGACCCTGATTTAAGGAAGGGGCTCTCTGGGGACCCTGATGTAAGGGGGGCTCTCTGGGGACCCTGATGTAAGGGGGAGGCTCTCTGGGGACCCTGATGTAAGGGGGAGGCTCTCTGGGGACCCTGATGTAAGGGGGAGGCTCTCTGGGGGACCCTGATGTAAGGGGGAGGCTCTGGGGACCCTGATGTAAGTGGAGGAGGCTCTCTGGGGACCCTGATGTAACGGGGAGGCTCTCTGGGGACCCTGATGTAAGGAAGGGGCTCTCTGGGGACCCTGATGTAAGGGGGGCTCTCTGGGGACCCTGATGTAAGGGGGAGGCTCTCTGAGGACCCAGATGTAAGGGGGAGGCTCTCTGGGGGACCCCAATGTAAGGGGGAGGCTCTCTGGGGACCCTGATGTAAGGGGGGCTCTCTGGAGACCCTGATGTAAGTGGAGGAGGCTCTCTGGGGATCCTGATGCAAGCGGGAGGCTCTCTGGGGACTCTAATGTTAAGGAAGGCTCATATGTAAGGAGGGGCTCTCCGGGGACCCTGATGTAAGGGGGAGGCTCTCTGGGGACCCTGATGTAAGGGGAGGCTCTCTGGGGACCCTGATGTAAGAGGGGGATGGGGACCCTGATGTAAGTGGAGGAAGCTCTCTAGGGATCCTGATGTAAGTGGGGGGGCGCTTTGGGGACCCTGATGTAAGGGGGGCTCTCTGGGGACCCTGATGTAAGGAAGGGGCTCTCTGGGGACCCTGATGTAAGGAGGGGCTCTCTGGGGACCCTGATGTAAGTGGGGGGGCTCTCTGGGGACCCTGGTGTAAGGGGGCTCTCTGGGGACCCTAATGTAAGTAGGGGCTCTCTGGGGACCATGATGTAAGGAGGAGATCTCTGGGGACCCTGATGTAAGGAAGGGGCTCTCTGGAGACCCTGATGTAAGGAAGGGGCTCTCTGGAGACCCTGATGTCAGGAAGGGGCTCTCTGGGGACCCTGATGTAAGGGGGGCTCTCTGGGGACCCTGATGTAAGGGGGAGGCTCTCTGGGGACCCTTATGTAAGGGGGAGGCTCTCTGGGGACCCTGATGTAAGGGGGAGGCTCTCTGGGGACCCTAATGTGAGGGGGAGGCTCTCTGGGGACCCTGATGTAAGGGGGAGGCTCTCTGGGGACCCTGATGTAAGGAAGGGGCTCTCTGGGGACCCTGATGTAAGGAGGGGCTCTCTGGGGACCCTGATGTAAGTGGGGGGGCTCTCTGGGGACCCTGGTGTAAGGGGGCTCTCTGGGAACCCTAATGTAAGTAGGGGCTCTCTGGGGACCATGATGTAAGGAGGAGATCTCTGGGGACCCTGATGTAAGGAAGGGGCTCTCTGGAGACCCTGATGTCAGGAAGGGGCTCTCGGGGGACCCTGATGTAAGGGGGGGCTCTCTGGGGACTCATATGTAAGGAGGAGCTCTCGGGGGACCCTGATGTAAGGGGGGCTCTCTGGGGACCCTGATGTAAGGGGGGCTCTCTGGGGACCCTGATGTAAGGGGGAGGCTCTCTGGGGACCCTGATGTAAGGGGGAGGCTCTGGGGACCCTGATGTAAGTGGAGGAGGCTCTCTGGGGACCCTGATGTAAGGGGGAGGCTCTCTGGGGGACCCTGATGTAAGGGGAGACTCTCTGGGGACCCTGGTGTAAGGGGGCTCTCTGGGGACCCTAAAGTAAGTGGAGGGGGCTCTCTGGGGATCCTGATGCAAGAGAAGGCTCTCTGGGGACTCTGATGTAAGGAGGGGCTCTCGGGGGACCCTGATGTAAGGTGGGGCTCTCTGGGGACTCATATGTAAGGAGGAGCTCTCGGGGGACCCTGATGTAAGGGGGGCTCTCTGGGTACCCTGATGTAAGGGGGGCTCTCTAGGGACCCTGATGTAAGGGGGGGGCTCTCTGGGGACCCTGATGTAATAATATATATACACACACACACACACGTATATGGGCTCTAGCCCCAGATCTTTTGTAGACCTAGCAACGCCCCTGCCCTCCAGAGATACAGTACAGTGAGTGAGCGTCGTCACCCTAGGACTGGAAGTGTGTTACTGGCAGGATCGCCAGGTGAAAATAAAGGGAAAACGAATGCAGCCACCACATCTAAGGCCTGCTAAGCTGGGACATGTTAGGTTTAGATACACTTCATCCATGGATAAGACTGTGCTGGTAATACGAGGACGCACCCTGCGGCTCTGCAGATCTTCCTGGATGCATGCCTCTCCCTGCAACCCTCCGCCTCAATGGAGTTTTCATCTGTCCCCCCACCAAGATAATCCGCCTGAGGCCACAAGGCCTCGATAACTCTGCGCTAAATCATTCCGTGTAACGGGATCCGGGACGGTTGCGTTGGCTCACAGCGAAGGTCACATTAGTAACGCTGAAGTAGAAATTGACCCATTAATCTTTTTATGGGACTCCCACATGGGTACAACCCATGGCTAAAAAAGAGCCGCAGTGGCCTCGTCCACCATGTCGATTTGCCTCCGAGGTCATGCAAGTGGAGGCAGAAATCGGTAAACAGGATTTAATGAAACAAAAATGTTGTCAATGTAACAAAAATAAAATCCCGATACAATTTAGACACATATATATAGCATACAGTTCTGTGGCTCTTAAGGGGGAACTCCAACCAAACTCTTAACTGAATATCCCTATCTTAGCCATACAGACACATCTATGCGGTTGCGGTTGAAGCGGTTTTCGGTTGTGTTTCGCGTTTTTAAACCCGCGTTTTTGCATGCGGTTTTCATGCAGTTTTTTCTCTTTAAACACACTGTATATAGTTGGTTGCTAAGGAGCAGAAGGGGAAGCTGGCCGACACGTCCTTAACAACTGATGAGTCATCAGCTGTCAGCAGGGTTCTCCGCTGACAGCTGAATGTAAAAAAAAAAAATTGCCAGCAAAAGAAAAATTGGGGGTGAAAAAAAATGGTGTGCAACTCCCCCTCCCCCCCCCCCCTCCAAATCCATTGCCCATTTTTTTTTTCCTTTTTGTATTGCTGGCAATGGCTTGCAACCGCGAGTCAATTTAAATGTTTTTTATTTTTCTTTAGAAATGTCAGTTTTGCTGCAGCAGGTTCTATACATGGTACAGACTAAGGGGACCCCACAGGCATTATATTAAAAGGAATTTTTCATTTTTATTATTTAACCACTTAAGGACCGCCGCACGACGATATACGTCGACAGAATGGCACGGCTGGGCATAAGGGCGTACAGGTACGTCCCCTTTAAGATGCGAGCCGTGGGTGGCGTGCTCGCGACCAGGTCCGGAGCTCCGTGACCGAGCCGGCGGGACCCACGGGACCCGATCGCCGGCGGTGTCCCGAGATCGGGTCACAGAGCTGAAAAATGGGGAGAGGTAAGTGTAAACAAACATCTCCCCGTTCTTCACAGTGACATTGTCAGTGATCGTCTGTTCCCTGTCATCGGGAACAGCGATCAGTGACGTGTCACGCCAAGCCACGCCCCCTAACAGATACAAGTACTCCCTAGGTCACACTTAACCCCTTCAGCGCCCCCTACAGGTTAACCCCTTCACTGCCAGTGTCATTGTTACAGTAATCAGTGCATTTTTATAGCACTGATCGCTGTATAAATGCCAATGGTCCCAAAATGGTGTCAAAAGTGTCCGATGTGTCCGCCATAATGTCGCAGTCACGAAAAAAATCGCTGATCGCCGCCATTACTAGTAAAAAAAAAAGATTAATAAAAATGCCATAAAACTATCCCCTATTTTGTAGACGCTATAACTTTTGCGCAAACCAATCAATAAATGCTTATTGCAAATTTTTTTTTACCAAAAATATGTAGAAGAATACGTATCGGCCTAAACTGAGGAAAAAATAAAAATTGTTTTATATATATTTTAGGGATATTTATTATAGCAAAAAGTAAAAAATATTGCATTTTTTTCAAAATTGTCGCTCTATTTTTGTTTATAGCGCAAAAAATAAAAACCGCAGAGGTGATCAAATACCACCAAAAGAAAGCTCTATTTGTGGGGGAAAAAAATACATTAATTTTGTTTGGGAGCCACGTCGCACGACCACGCAATTGTCAGTTAAAGTGACGCAGTGCCGAATCGCAAAAAGTGGCCTGGTCTTTGACCAGCGAAATGGTCCGGGGCTGAAGTCGTTAACTTTAACCACTTCAGCCCCGGAAGAATTTACCCCCCTTCCTGACCAGAGCACTTTTTGCGATACGTCACTGCGCCGCTTTAACTGACAATTGCGCGGTCATTCAACGTGGCACCCAAACAAAATTGATGTCCTTTTTTTCCCACAAATAGAGCTTTCTTTTGGTGGTATTTGATCACCTCTGCGGTTTTTATTTTTTGCGCTATAAACAAAAATAGAGTGACAATTTTGAAAAAAAAAACAATATTTTTTTACTTTTTGCTATAATAAATATCCCCCAAAAATATATAAAGAAACACATTTCTTTCTCAGTTTAGGCCGATACGTATTCTTCTACATATTTCTGGTAAAACAAAAAAAAAAAAAAAAAATCGCAATAAGCGTATATTGATTGATTTGCGCAAAAGGTATAGTGTCTACAAAATAGGGGATAGATTTATGGCATTTTTTTATTTTATTTTATTAGTTATGGCAGTGATCTGCGATTTTTATCGTGACTGCGACATTATGGCGGACACATCGGACACTCTTGGTGCTATTTTGGGACCATTGTCATTTATACAGCGATCAGTGCTATAAAAATGCACTGATTACTGTGTAAATGACACTGGCAGGGAAGGGGTTAAACACTAGGGGGCGATCAAGGGGTTAAGTGTGTCCTAGGGAGTGATTCTAACTGTGGGGGGGATGGGCTACCACTGACATGACAGAGATCACTGCTCCCGATCACAGGGAGCAGTAGATCACTGTCCTGTCACTAGGCAGAACAGGGAAATGCCTTGTTTACATAGAGTCGGCGGGTCCGGCGGGCACGGTCACGGAGTACGCGGCGGGCGCGCGCGCGCCCACAATGCCGCAATTTTAAGGGGACGTACCTGTACGCCCATTTGTGCAGCCGTGCCATTGTGCCAATGTACATCGTCGTGCCAGTGGCGGCTGGTGCTCAAAATTTTTGGGGGGGTGCAAACAAACTGAAAAAAAAAAACATCAATTGCCGCCACTGTGCCCATTAAACGCAGCCACTGTGCCCAAACGCCACCAGTTTGTCCCCTCAAATGCAGCCAGTTTGTCCCCAACTGCAGCCAGTTTGTCCCCAAATACAGTCAGTTTGTCCCCAAATACAGCCAGTTTGTCCCCAAATGCAGCCAGTTTGTCCCCAAATGCAGCCAGTTTCCCCCCAAATATAGCCAGTTTGTTTCCATATACAGCCAGTTTGTCCCCAAATACAGCCAGTTTGTCCCCCATATACAGCCAGTTTGTTTCCATATACAGCCAGTGTGTCCCCCATATACAGCCAGTTTGTTTCCATATACAGCCAGTTTGTCCCCATATACAGCCAGTTTGTCCCCCATATACAGCCAGTGTGTCCCCCATATACAGCCAGTTTGTTCCCATATACAGCCAGTTTGTCCCCCAAATACAGCCAGTGTGTCCCCATATACAGCCAGTTTGTCCCCCAAATACAGCCAGTGTGTCCCCCATATACAGCCAGTTTGTTCCCATATACAGCCAGTTTGTCCCCCAAATACAGCCAGTGTGTCCCCATATACAGCCAGTTTGTCCCCCAAATACAGCCAGTGTGTCCCCAAATACAGCCAGTGTGTCCCCAAATACAGCCAGTTTGTTCCCAAATACAGCCAGTTTGTCCCCATATACAGCCAGTTTGTCCCCCATATACAGCCAGTGTGTCCCCCATATACAGCCAGTGTGTCCCCCATATACAGCCAGTTTGTCCCCATGTACAGCCAGTGTGTCCCCCATATACAGCCAGTTTGTCCCCATATACAGCCAGTGTGTCCCCATATACAGCCAGTGTGTCCCCATATACAGCCAGTGTGTCCCCATATACAGCCAGTGTGTCCTCTATATACAGCCAGTGTGTCCCCATATACAGCCAGTGTGTCCTCTATATACAGCCAGTGTGTCCTCTATATACAGCCAGTGTGTCCTCTATATACAGCCAGTGTGTCCCCCATATACAGTCAGTGTGTCCCCCATATACAGCCAGTGTGTCCCTATATACAGCCAGTGTGTCCTCTATATACAGCCAGTGTGTCCCCCATATACAGCCAGTGTGTCCTCTATATACAGCCAGTTTGTCCCCATAAACAGCCAGTGTGTTCCCAAATGCAGCCAGTTTGTCCCCCATATACAGCCAGTGTGTCCCCCATATACAGCCAGTTTGTCCCCCATTTACAGCCAGTGTGTTCCCAAATGCAGCCAGTTTGTTCCCCATATACAGCCAGTTTGTCCCCCAAATGCAGCCTGTTCCCCCCCCCCAGCCCTGCACTTACCTTCCTCGGGTCCGCGCCGTCTTCAATGTCTTTTCCCGCCCTCGATGTCGCTTCAGCCAATCAGGTTACCGGTAACCAGATCCGGTGAACATGCAATGCATGAATCTGTGTATTGTCTTTGAGTGGCGGTGCAAGAGCGAGAGGGGGCGGCGCTCCGGCGCCCTCTATGGACACACTGCCACTGCGTCGTGCGCTGGTCGGCAAGCAGTTTAGCATCCTTAAAATCACTACTCCTTTAAAAACAACAGTTTTAAAAAACAAATTGCATTGATACATGTCCCCCAGGGCAGTACTCGGACCTCCCATACCCTTTTTATGGCCAACAACTTGCACATAAGCCTTCAAAATGGGGACTTTTTCATTGTATTGATTGGAGGGGGGCCCAATGCCAAATAAAAAAAAAAAGGTAAATGGCGTGGACTCCCCCCCCCCCAAATTCATATCAGACCCTTATCCAAGCATGCAGCCCGACAGGTCAGGAAAGGGACGGTGAAGAGCGAGCCCTCTCCCCCCCTGAACCATACCAGCAGGGCCGTCGCAACAGGACAGGAAAAACAAGCAATTGCTTGGGGCTCCGAGCTGGCCTGGGGCCCCAGCCTATTGTACCTGCCTGCTGCCTGTCACTGTCCTGGATTTCCGCCCTGGGCCCAGGGCTCGAGTCCTGCGGGAACACATGGGAACGGCGTGCCTGCACTTTTTTCACAGCAGGAACGCCGTTCCCTTTGCAGGACTCGAGCAGCCGAGCCGCCCGAGCCGATCCGCGGATTGCGGCCATAGGAAAGGGGGAGATATGGACATTACAGGGGGGAGATGTGGACATTACAGAGGGGAGATCTGGACATTACAGTGGGGGAGATGATGTGGATATTACAGTGGGGGAGATGATGTGGATATTAAAGTGGGGGAGATGATGTGGATATTACAGTGCGGAGTCCCCCTGTCCATCCCACGATCCCCCTGTCCATCCCACTGTCCCCCTGTCCATCCCACGGTCCCCCTGTCCATCCCACTTTCCCCCTGTCTGTCCCCCTGTCCATCCCACGGTCCCCCTGTCCATCCCACGGTCCCCCTGTCCATAAACAGTCCTAAACAGCATCTTAATGTTAATGTGAGTGTGTATGTGTTTTAAGTATGTTGGATTATATGCAACAGCAGTATTTGCACTGTAAACCTTTTTTATTTATTGTGAGGGGGTTAGCTCGGCAGCGGGTGTGTGTGACCCCCGGGATGGGCTCCCCACACAAAAACAGGCCCAGCAAACGGAGGTTGTGGTTTTCAAAATCAAAAAAAAGGTGCGGTTTATTTTCTATTTACAGTGACAAAACACAGCCAAGCCAAAAGAAACATAAACAAAATAAATCCTGGTCAACTTGACCTCTGACTAAACATACAGGTTTCCTAACTAACAACTGGGATCAGCCTAGTGCTGTCCTAGTCCCTAAGTCCCTGGTTTTAAATGTCCAAGCAAATAGCCACACAGGCTTTGTCTCACCGCACAGGGGTTCACTCTCCCTAGACAGTCCACACAGGTCTGGTTCCAGGCATGAGCTAACATCTAATGAAGCTGGGAGTTCTTATAGAGGCCTAAATGAGCTGACAAGCTTCAGCTGGTCTCATCAACTCCCTGTCTGCACGACGCCCCACACTCTCCCTAGACATATGAGTCATCCATGAGCCCACTAGCCTTAGCTGGGCTTATACAACTCTCCACCTAGTTGTATAAGTCGGCGTAAAGCCTGAATCTGGGCGAAATATATCTACCCCCCTGGATGCAACCAGGTGACTTTACCTTCCTGCTGTCACATACCCCCCCCTCTTGTTTTAACCTCGGGGTTGGAACACCAGCAATCAGGCATTCATGTACTCGAGACAAAGCATCCACATTCCCCATTTGAACGCCAGGGCGATGCTTTACTGTGAAGTTGAATTCCTGGAGGGCCAGGAACCACCTATTCACTCTTCTATTTGTTTCCTTGTTTTGAGCCATCCACTTTAACGGAGCGTGATCCGTAACCATGTCAAAGTGCCTACCTAGCAGGTAGTACCGAAGGGAATCTAGAGCCCACTTCACCGCTAAACACTCCTTTTCAACGGTGGCGTAATTTACCTCATGGGACTTCAACTTCCTGCTGAGGTAAATGACTGGGTGCTCTTCCCCGTTCCAGACCTGGGACAATACTGCTCCTAACCCCACATCTGACGCATCACTTTGTACGACAAAGTCTTTAGAGAAGTCGGGTGAGTACAACACTGGCTGGCTACATAAGGCTTGTTTCAAGAATTGGAATGCTGCCTCAGCCTCGGGGGTCCATTTAATCATGACCGACCCTTTCCCCTTCGTTAGGTTGGTTAGGGGCACAGCCTTAGAAGCAAAGTGGGGAATGAATCGCCGATAATACCCAGCGATTCCCAGAAAGGCTCGTACCTGCTTCTTGCTGTTGGGACGTGGCCAACTCTGGATGGCCTCGACTTTGTTGAATTGGGGTTTTATTACTCCCCTCCCAATGGTGTACCCAAGATATTTGGCCTCCTCCTGCCCAATGGTACACTTCTTGGGGTTAGCCGTAAACCCCGCTTCCCGAACAGAGTCCAGGACTGCTTGCACTTTTGGCAGATGTGAGGCCCAATCTGTGCTATGGACAATTACGTCATCCAGGTAAGCCGCAGCATACTTCCGATGGGGCCTCAGCATCTGGTCCATTTTCCGCTGGAATGTGGCCGGCGCATTCTGTAACCCGAACGGCATTCTTTTATATTGGAACGCCCCGTCTGGGGTTACAAATGCGGTTTTCTCTTTGGCCAATTTGGCCAGGGGGATTTGCCAATACCCTTTTGTGAGGTCAAGAGTCGTCATGTATCGGGCTGTTCCCAGCCGGTCGATCAACTCATCTATACGTGGCATGGGGTAGGTGTCAAATTTTGTAACTTTGTTCAACTGACGAAAATCGTTACAAAATCGCCAGCTCCCATCCGGTTTAGGCACCAACACAATGGGACTAGACCAATCACTTTGGGACTCCTCTATCACCCCTAAGTTCAGCATTTTCTGTACTTCCTCCCGTATTGCCTCCCGTCGGGCCTCTGGGATCCGATAGGGTTTTAACTTCACCCTTTCACCGGGCGGGGTAATGATGTCATGCTCTACCCCAAATGTTTGTCCCGGCAGCTCAGAGAATACCTCCTTGTTGCGAAGCACAAACTCCTTAACCTCCTGTTGTTGGGGTTGTGACAAGGTGGCTGCTATTCCAACCTCAGGAATCACGCAACCAGTTTGAGCTGGTGACCAAGTGTCTGCGACTAGGGACTCTCTATCCCTCCAGGCTTTCAACAGATTAACGTGATAGATCTGTTCGGGCTTTCGCCTTCCTGGTTGTCTGACCTTGTAATTCACTTCGCTCACTTTTTCCATTATCTCGTAGGGGCCTTGCCATTTGGCAAGGAATTTACTTTCAACCGTAGGGACAAGTACCAGTATCCTATCCCCCGGGGAAAAGGTACGGGTCTTGGCTCCACGGTTGTACACTCTCTGCTGTGCTAACTGCGCTTGGGCCAAATGTTCCTTCACGATGGGCATTACCTGTGCAATTCGGTCTTGCATCAGGGCGACATGCTCAATCACACTCCTGTGGGGAGAACTCTCACTTTCCCAAGTTTCCTTGGCAATATCCAACAGCCCTCTTGGGTGTCTCCCATACAGTAACTCAAAGGGGGAGAATCCCGTAGAGGATTGGGGCACCTCCCTACTAGCAAACATCAGATAAGGAAGTAGACAGTCCCAATCCTTTCCATCTCTATCCACCACTTTCTTCAACATTTGTTTTAGGGTTTTGTTGAATCTTTCAACCAGCCCATCGGTTTGGGGGTGATACACAGATGTACGTAATTGCGTCACTTTGAACAATTTACACAGCTCCTTCATAACCCGGGACATAAAGGGTGTACCTTGGTCCGTAAGCAGTTCTTTACAAATACCCACCCGGCTAAACACAAGAGATAGCTCTTTGGCTATGGTTTTGGCCGAGGTATTTCGGAGAGGGATTGCTTCTGGATAACGGATGGCATAGTCCATTATAACTAATATGTACTGGTGCCCCCTAGCGGACTTGATTATAGGACCTACCAAATCCATGGCGATCCTCTCAAACGGGACCTCAATGATGGGTAGAGGGACCAGCGGGCTACGGAAATGTGGCATCGGGGCCGACCTCTGACACACAGGGCAGGAGGAACAATAATTTTCTATGTCCTTCATCACCCCCGGCCAATAGAATCTCTGTAATACCCTCTCTCGGGTTTTCTCTGTCCCCAGATGACCTCCAAGAATGTGCCCATGGGCCAACTCCAACACCAACTTCCTGTAAGGTTTGGGCACCACAAGCTGCTCAACGGTTTCTTCTGCCCTTTTTGCCACCCGATACAGTAGGTCCTTCTCTACGCTGAAGTATGGGTAAGTGCAGGTATTATCTGGGTTCACTAACTCGCCATCTATTTTCACTACGTTTTCCCGTGCCTTTATTAGGGCGGGGTCTTTCAACTGTTCTGTGGCAAAGTTTTCCCTGTGAACCTCAAGATCAGAAAACTCCACAGACGGTAGGTTTTCGTCTGAGGAGGTGGGCTCCTCTCCAGTTTCTTGAGTCTCCCCTGCCAATACTGATAAGGGAAATTCCGGAGAGTCCTCACCACTCTCAGGGGAGTTCTGGCTATCACATTCCTGGTACATAGGGGCACCAGTGGGGGGCTCAGGATCATCCCACAGTTCCCAGAACTTCGGAAAATCCCTTCCCACAATGGCGTCATACGGTAACTGAGATACTAAGCCCACTGGATGAGAGAGGGTACCTTTGGGGGTCTCAAAACACACTGTAGTCACTGGATACTCTCGGGTGTCCCCATGCACACAAATAACAGCTACCTTGCTATTCCCAGAGACCTCTGTTTTAACTAACTCAGCCTTTATCAGGGTCACAAGGCTACCTGAATCCAGCAATACCACAACATTTCTACCATTAACACACATTTTGCATAAATGTTTCTCAGTTCCTCGAATGGCAGTGCATGCGACTGTCGCACACAGCGACTGACGTCTGCCCGTCAGAAAGTCACACTGCATGGGTTCCTCCACAACCGGGCAATTGGCTGCAATATGTCCCGCTTGCCGGCAGCGGTAGCAAACGATCCTTCTTGCCGCCTCTTGAGCCGCTGATTTCCCAGGCTGTTCTCGCCAAACTTGGGGTAGAGCTCCCACCCTCTCACTCTCTCCACCCTTACCCCTTGGAATCCTCTTATCCGCCCCTGGGGATGGTCTGGTCTTAGGGTGGAAAGTCCAAGTGTCTCTGGAAGAGGCCGTCAGGTTCTCTGTAGCCAAGTATTTCTCCACACGATCCACAAGACCATCGGCCGTCTCTGGGTCTCCATGGCTTACCCACTTTTGGATGGCAGTAGGAAGAGCTCTCAAAAACCGATCCATTACAACACGTTCCACAATCTTTGGTGCGGACAAAGTCTCTGGCTGTAGCCACTTTCTGCTCAGGTGAATGAGATCATACATTTGAGACCTGGGGGGTTTTCCAAGCTGGAAAGTCCAGTTATGCACACGCTGAGCCCGGACAGCCTGGGTGACACCCAGCCTTGCCAATATCTCAGCTTTTAGCATCACATAGTCTTTTGCTTGGTCAGGCTCTAGGTCATAGTAAGCCTTCTGCGATTCACCAGTTAACAGAGGAGCCACCAGTCCAGCCCACTGCTCCTCAGGCCACTTTTCTCTTTCAGCAGTCCTTTCAAATGTGGTCAAAAATACCTCTGGATCATCCTCTCCAGTCATTTTTGTCAATAAACGACTCACCCCAAAGGACGCGGTATTAGTGGGACGGCTTTCCTCACTGGTCTGCGGACGTTGCTGCATTACTGCTTCCATTTGTTGTAGTCTCTGCTCTTGCTTCTGTAACAGGTCTATGAAGCGGGCCTCAGATTGCTGCTGGGCTTGTTGCTGAGCTTCCAGACTCTGTTGGTGAGCTTGCTGCTGGGCTGCAAGGCTCTGTTGATGAGCTTGCTGCTGGGCTGCGAAGTTCTGTTGTTGAGCTGCAAGGCTCTGTTGATGAGCTGCAAGGCTCTTTTGCAAACCTGCATTTGTCTGCTGTTGATTGGCATTTGCTAGAGCCAGCTGCTTCAGTATCTCCTCCATGCTGGCTTAAAAAAAACTACCCGCATTCTCCACCAACTGTGAGGGGGTTAGCTCGGCAGCGGGTGTGTGTGACCCCCGGGATGGGCTCCCCACACAAAAACAGGCCCAGCAAACGGAGGTTGTGGTTTTCAAAATCAAAAAAAAGGTGCGGTTTATTTTCTATTTACAGTGACAAAACACAGCCAAGCCAAAAGAAACATAAACAAAATAAATCCTGGTCAACTTGACCTCTGACTAAACATACAGGTTTCCTAACTAACAACTGGGATCAGCCTAGTGCTGTCCTAGTCCCTAAGTCCCTGGTTTTAAATGTCCAAGCAAATAGCCACACAGGCTTTGTCTCACCGCACAGGGGTTCACTCTCCCTAGACAGTCCACACAGGTCTGGTTCCAGGCATGAGCTAACATCTAATGAAGCTGGGAGTTCTTATAGAGGCCTAAATGAGCTGACAAGCTTCAGCTGGTCTCATCAACTCCCTGTCTGCACGACGCCCCACACTCTCCCTAGACATATGAGTCATCCATGAGCCCACTAGCCTTAGCTGGGCTTATACAACTCTCCACCTAGTTGTATAAGTCGGCGTAAAGCCTGAATCTGGGCGAAATATATCTACCCCCCTGGATGCAACCAGGTGACTTTACCTTCCTGCTGTCACATAATATAAAGTGTGGGTGAGCTTAAACTGTATCGCTATGCTGTGGTTCCTGTAGGCTTTGCGTGAGTGCGGGGGGGGGGGGTGATGTGGCCTCCATGTCCAATTTGCTTGGGGCCCCCAAATTCCTTCAAACGGCCCTGCATACCAGACTGCATGTTGTCAACATGAGGGGGGTGCGTTTTGACCCCCCACCCCACCCCAAAGCACCTTGTCCCTGGGCGGTGGTTGTGGGGGTCTTATTGAAATCTAGAAGCCCCCTTTAACAAAACAATGTCCCCCGGTATAGATCCATCGTCAATCACAATGCCCGCCGCACCGCCGGACCCAAAAAAATTATTTAAAAAAGCTCCGCACTTGCCAAAGGCTAACCAACGACTGCCTGCTTCTCTGTCTGACAGTTCTGAAATAGGTAAGGGGTGGGCCCCCTGGTGATGTCACCTGGTGGCCTTGCCCCCGTGACATCACCGACCCAGCATGAACCGGTCAGTAGTTTCACAAGGGGCGGTGCCACCAGGTGACATCACCAGGGGATGGGTCCTTTACCTGTCTAAGAACTGTAAGACAGAGGAGAAGGCATTCAGTGGTCAGCCTTCCTCGTGGGCGGAGTATTTTTTTTTTCTTTTTTCTGGTCCGGCGGACGGGCGTCGTGACTGATGATGGATCTGCATCGGGGGACATTGTTTTTTGTTTTGTTTTCAATAAAGGAATTGTCAAAAAACTGGCTTGTGTCTTTATTTTTGACACTTTTTTGGGTGAATGGGTAGGGGTACAATGTACCACATACTTATTCCCATTGGGGGGGTGGAGGGATCTTCCAGGTTCCGATAATCCCCCTGCCCACAGATCCCCACAACTACCACCCAGGGTTGTCGGGAAGAGGCCCTTTTCCCCATCAACATGGGGACAAGGTGCTTTGGGATGGGGGGGCTGAGCCCCTCCTGCCCCAAAGCACACCCCTCATGTTGAGGGCATGTGGCCTGGTATGGTTCAGGAGGGGGCTGCATGCTCGGATAAGGGTCTGGTATGGATTTTAGGGGGACCCCATGTCATTTTTTTTATTTATTTTTTGGCATGGGGTTCCCCTCAAAATCCATACCAGATCTAAGGGTCTGGTATAAATCTTGGGGGGGTACCCCACGCCATTTATTTTTTAATTTTGGCATGGGGTTCCCCTTAAAATCCATACCAGACCCAAAGGGCCTTTTTTTTTCTTTCCATTTTTTTCTTTTGTATTGCCGCCAATGGTTTGCAATCGCGTGTCAATTTAAATGTTTTTTTTTCTTTAAAAAGGTCAGTTTTGCTGCAGCAGGTTCTATACATGGTACATATGCGCCACTTTACAGGCAGACTAAGGGGACCCCACAGGCATTATATTTAAAGGAATTTTTGATTTTTATTGTTTAACTTTAACCACTTCCATACTGCGCACTTAAACACCTTCCTGCCCAGACCAATTTTCAGCTTTCTGCGCTGTTGCACTTTGAATGACAATTGCGCGGTCATGGTACACTGTACCCAAACTAAATTTTTATCATTTTGTTCCCACACATAGAGCTTTCTTTTGGTGGTATTTGATCACCTCTGCGATTTTTATTTTCTGCTAAAAAATAAAAAAAAAAGACCGAAAATTTTGAAAAAAATACGTTTTTTTTTTGGTTTCAGTTACAAAACTTTGTAAATAAGTTAGTTTTCTCCTTCACTGATGGGCACTGATGGGGCTGCACTGACGGGCATGGATAAGGCGGCACGGATGGGCACCGATGAGGTGGCACGGATGGGCAACGATTGGCGGCACGGATGGGCAACGATCGGCGGCACGGGTGGGCACAGATCGGCGGCACGGGTGGGCACAGATCGGCGGCACGGGTGGGCACAGATCGGCGGCAAGGGTGGGCACAGATCGGCGGCACGGGTGGGCACTGATAGGCACGGATAGGCGGCATGGATGGGCACTGATAGGTGGCATGGGTGGGCACTGATAGGTGGCACTGTACTGTACTAATGGATGCCAATCAGTGCCAAACAATAATGCCTGCCAATCAGTGGTGCCCATTGTGGGCACTGATTGGCATCCATTGTGGCACTGATTGGCATCCATTATCCCTGGTGGTCTAGGGTGGCATACCTTATATATCTTTATGGTTTGGTTCCCTGGTGGTCTAGTGGCATCCCTGGTGGTCTAGTGGCATCCCTGGTGGTCCAGTGGGCATCCTCGGGGGGGCTGTGCTGATAATCGATCAGCACAAACCCCCCCCGTCAGAGGAGCAGCCGATCGGCTCTCCTCTACTCGCGTCTGACAGACGCGAGTGAGGAAAAGCCGATGACCGGCTTTTCCTGTTTACACTGTGATCAGCCGTGATTGGACACGGCTGATCACGTGGTAAAGAGTCTCCGTCGGAGACTCTTTACCTAGATCGGTGTTGCGGGGTGTCAGACTGACACCCCGCAGCAACGATCGCTGCGATGCGTGCCCCCGGGGGCGCGCAGCGCCTCAAAATCCTGAGGACGTCATATGACGTCCTGTCAGGATTTTGCAACCACTTTGCCGACGTCAATCCGCTATAGGGCGGGCGGCAAGTGGTTAAGCACCAATAAAATCACTGCAATTAGCATTGATACATGTCCCCCAGGCCAGTACCCGGACCCCCATACCCTTATTATGGCCAACAACTTGCACATAAATCTCAAAATGGGGACTTTTTCATGTTCGGCTCCCATAGACTTTAATAGAGTTTGTGACTCGGGCCAAACTTTTTCCCTGTTCGAGAGTTCTGGTGCGAACCGAACAGGGGTGTGTTCGGCCCATCACTATTTATCAGACTATTTGTCAGATACACCTAAACAGAGACATTTATCTAATTTACCTGTTGTGAGGGGGTTAGCTCGGCAGCGGGTATGTGTGACCCCCGGGATGGGCTCCCCACCCAAAAACAGGCCCAGCAAACGGAGGTTGTGGTTTTCAAAATCAAAAAGGTGCGGTTTATTTTCTATTTACAGTGACAAAACACAGCAAAGCAAAAGAAACATAAACAAAATAAATCCTGGTCAACTTGACCTCTGACTAAACATACAGGTTTCCTAACTAACAACTGGGATCAGCCTAGTGCTATCCTAGTCCCTAAGTCCCTGGTTTTAAATGTCCAAGCAAATAGCCACACAGGCTTTGTCTCACCGCACAGGGGTTCACTCTCCCTAGACAGTCCACACAGGTCTGGTTCCAGGCATGAGCTAACATCTAATGAAGCTGGGAGTTCTTATAGAGGCCTAAATGAGCTGACAAGCTTCAGCTGGTCTCATCAACTCCCTGTCTGCACGACGCCCAGCACTCTCCCTAGAGGTATGAGTCATCCATGAGCCTACTAGCCTCAGCTGGGCTTATACAACTCTCCACCTAGTTGTATAAGTCGGCGTAAAGCCTGAATCTGGGCGAAATATATCTACCCCCCTGGATGCAACCAGGTGACTTTACCTTCCTGCTGTCACACTGTACAGAAACATTTAGGGACCTTTATCGGCTACACCTGTCCAGGGACCTTTATCAGGTACAACTGATAGGACAAGGACATTGATCACATATACCTTTACATAGATATTTATCAAATACACCTGTACAGATACATGTATTAAGCCTCGTACACACGGTCGGACTTCCATCGGACTTTTCCGTGGATTTTTGTCCGAACTGAGTTGGTCCGGAACACCCATAGCATACACACCACAGGACTTTTCTGCAAACTTTCCCAAAACTTTTTGCAACATCACATGGTTTTTCTGCTCTTTACCGCCACCCTTTAGTCAACTTCTGCTATTGTTGGTTGATTTTAACATTAGTTGTTTTGTCCATCGGACAAAAGTCCTATGGTTTTCTGTACACACGGTAGGACTTTGCTCCATCGGGCTTTTGTTCGGAAAAAGTTTGTCCGTTTGCAGACCCAACTTTTGTCCGATGAAATCCAAAACCAAACGAAAAAAGTTTGTCCGATGGAGCGTACACACGGTCGGATTGTTGGTCCAACTTGCTCAAAACGAAGTTTGTTGGGCAAAAGTCCGACCGTGTGTACGGGGCTTTAGATACACCTAGATATTTATCAGATACACATGTACTATGAAATTTATCAGATACACCTGTACAGGTGCCTAAGCCCTGACTGGAGTAGATTGTGCTGCGTGATGACATTTTCTGTATGCTGTTTCACAATGTTTACCTGTATACCTGATTAACCACTTCCCGCCCGACGTATGCAGAATGACGTCCGGGAAGTGGTTCTGTTATCCTGACTGGACGTCCAGCAGGATAACATGCCAGTGGGGGCGCGCATTGCGGCGATCGCGAGTGCGGCGTGTCAGTCTGACACCACGCATCTCCGATCATGATAAGGAGCCTCTGTCGGAGGCTTCTTACCACGTGATCAGCTGTGACCAATCACAGCTGATCATCGCGTGAACCAGGAAGTGCCGGTAAACAGCATTTCTCGGTTCACGCTGACAGGGAGAGACGATCAGCGGCTCTCCCTGTCGGGGGGGGGGGTCTGTGCTAAAAATCAGCACATTGATTATCAACACAGCCCCCTCAGTTCTGCCAATCACATGCCAATCAGTGCCCAGCAGTGTCCCCACAATAAATTGTGCCAGTGCCCACCACAGTGCCAATCAGAGCCCACCACAATGCCAATCAGAGCACACCACAGTGCCAATCAGTGCCCACCACAGTGCCAATCAGTGCCCAACAGTAACACCTGTCAGTTATCTATCAGTGCCCATCAGTGCCACCTATCAGTGCCCATCAGTGCCACCTATCAGTGCCCATCAGTGCCACCTATCAGTGCCACCTATTGGTTCCCATCAGTGCTGCATATCAGTGCCGCCTATCAGTGCCCATCAATTCTACATAATAGTGCCTCCTCATCAGTGCCACTTTATCAGTGCCCATCAGTGCCACCTTATTAGTGCATGTCAGTGAAGGGGAAAACAAAATTTTATGACAAAAACTAAGAAAAACTTTTTTTTTTGTTTATAGCGCAAAAAAAAAAAATCCCAGAGGTGATCAAATACCACCAAAAGAAAGCTTTATTTGTAGGAGGAAAATGATAAAAATTTAGTTTGGGTACAGTGTAGCATGACCGCGCAATTGTCATTCAAAGTGTGACAGCGCTAAAAGCTGAAAATTGTCCTGGGCAGGAAGGGGCGAAAATGCCTGGTATTGAAGTGGTAATGTATTGCACTGTGACTGAAGCGATGTTCGCTACGATTATACACCTGTGTAACTACTATTTGTTATGTTTATAAAAACAATAAAAAAGTTAACCTTTAAAAAAAAAGATACACCTGTACAGGCAAAGGTATACAGTATATCAGATACACCTCTACAGAGACATTTATCAGATACACCTGTACTGTGAAATTTATCAGATACACCTGTACATATACATTTATTAGATACACCTAGACATTTATTAGATACACCTGCACAGAGACATTTATTAGATACACCTGCACAGAGACATTTATCAGATACACCTGCACAGGGAATTTTATCAGATACACCTGCTCAGGGAAATTTAATTAAATACACATGTACCAGGAAATGTATCAGGTACACCTGAACAGATATATTTATTAGATACATCTAGACATTTATCAGATACACCTGTACAGAGACATTTATCAGATACACCTGTACAGAGAGAGACATGTATCAACCACACCTGTACAGAGACATTTATCAACTACACCTGTACTGTGAAATGTATCAGATACACCTGTGCAGGGAAATTTAATTAAATACACATGTAAATTATCAGGTACACTTGAAATAATACATTTATTAGATACACCTATACAGAGACATGTATCAACTACACCTGTACTGTAAAATTTATCAGATATACCTGTATGGGAACATTTATCAGATACACCTGTACAGAGACATTTATTAGATACACCTGCACAGGGAAATTTATTAGATACACCTGTACAGAGACATTTATCAGATACACCTGTACAGAGACATTTATCAGATACACCTGTACAGAGACATTTATCAGATACACCTGTACAGAGACATTTATCAGATACACCTGTACTGTAAAATTTATCAGAGACAGAGACATTTATCAGATACACCTGTATGGGAACATTTATCAGATACACCTGTATAGGAACATTTATTAAATACACCTGTATGGGAACATTTATCAGATACACCTGTACAAAGACATTTATCAGATACACCTGAGGAGATCATTTATTTAATCTCTTGCAGGTAAATGTTTGCTGTTGCCATCCTATCTTCTCTTCCTCCAGGGGAATTATGGGCACTAATATTGGTTTGGCCCATCACTCAGCTGCTGAAGGTTTAGATTAATTTTCCAGTACAGGCGGTATAACATGCAGCTGGCAGCCCCCCCTCAGGACATTTTTTCTTTGTCTAGAGATCAGATTAATCGTGATAATGAGTATAGGACTTACAGCTTTGATCATGGTTCCATATGGGGGAGAAAAATCACTTCCAGGTCAGAGGTCACAGAGTAGCTTGTTGCGTGCCCCTTATGTCCCAACTCCGGAAATAGGTTAGGATGGTGAGACAAAGTGAGCAGCACATGAAAGTGTAATCTTTGCTATTTACCCCCAGCAGCGACTCCGCTGCCAATTTATATATCACTTCCTCTGGGGTGATTACTGGCGAACGCCAAAAAATGTCATACTCAGCACTAAGTTCCAGCTCTAAACTTTCCTGCATTTTACCACTCTAAACACATGGGGTACATACCCACTGAGAGAAGGATTGGGTAATTTCAGGAGGGTACCTGAAGGTAGTAAAGCAACAATGAGTAATAAAAGGTAGAGCATAGCAGACCAGGCAATGGCTGAGCATGCCAGAAACTGTGTGGAGACACAGGAGTCATGGGGGTACACAGGATGTACTAGGTGCCACTAGATTACACATGGCACGCTGGAACACCCTTGGAGACACAGGGGTGCACAGGGGAGCTCTGGCTTCACTAATGACACATGATATTCAGGGGTGCACTTGGAGTTATGGGGGTACACAGGATGTACTAGGTGTCACCAGATTACACATGGCACACTGGAACACCCTTGGAGACAAGGGGTGCACAGGGGAGCTCTGGCTTCACTAATGACACAGGATATTCAGGGGTGCACTTGTAGTTATGGGGGTACACAGGATGTACTAGGTGTCACCAGATTACACATGGCACACTGGAACACCCTTGGAGACAAGGGGTGCACAGGGGAGCTCTGGCTTCACTAATGACACAGGATATTCAGGGGTGCACTTGGAGTTATGGGGGTACACAGGATGTACTAGGTGTCACTAGATTACACATGGCGCACTGGAACACCCTTGGAGACACAGGGGTGCACAGGGGAGCTCTGGCTTCACTAATGACACATGATATTCAGGGGTGCACTTGGAGTTATGGGGGTACACAGGATGTACTAGGTGTCACCAGATTACACATGGCACACTGGAACACCCTTGGAGACAAGGGGTGCACAGGGGAGCTCTGGCTTCACTAATGACACAGGATATTCAGGCGTGCACTTGGAGTTATGGGGGTACACAGGATGTACTAGGTGTCACTAGATTACACATGGTGCACTGGAACACCCTTGGAGACACAGGGGTGCACAGGGGAGCTCTGGCTTCACTAATGACACATGATATTCAGGGGTGCACTTGGAGTTATGGGGGTACACAGGATGTACTAGGTGTCACCAGATTACACATGGCACACTGGAACACCTTTGGAGACAAGGGGTGCACAGGGGAGCTCTGGCTTCACTAATGACACAGGATATTCAGGGGTGCACTTGGAGTTATGGGGGTACACAGGATGTACTAGGTGTCACTAGATTACACATGGCGCACTGGAACACCCTTGGAGACACAGGGGTGCACAGGGGAGCTCTGGCTTCACTAATGACACAGGATATTCAGGGGTGCACTTGGAGTTATGGGGGTACACAGGATGTACTAGGTGTCACCAGATTACACATGGCACACTGGAACACCCTTGGAGACAAGGGGTGCACAGGGGAGCTCTGGCTTCACTAATGACACAGGATATTCAGGGGTGCACTTGGAGTTATGGGGGTACACAGGATGTACTAGGTGTCACCAGATTACACATGGCACACTGGAACACCCTTGGAGACAAGGGGTGCACAGGGGAGCTCTGGCTTCACTAATGACACAGGATATTCAGGGGGGCACTTGGAGTCATGGGGGTACACAGGATGTACTAGGTGTCACTAGATTACACATGGCACACTGGAACACCCTTGGAGACACAGGGGTGCACAGGGGAGCTCTGGCTTCACTAATGACACAGGATATTCAGGGGTGCACTTGGAGTCATGGGGGTACACAGACTACAGACACGGACACAGACTAGGTGTCACTAGATTACACACGGCACACTGGAACACCCTTGGAGATACAGGAGTGCACAAGGGAGCTCTGGAGTCACTAATGACACAGGATATTCAGGGGTGCACTTGGAGTCATGGGGGTACACAGGATGTACTAGGTGTCACTAGATTACACATGGCGCACTGGAACACCCTTGGAGACAGTGCCTGGAGTGCACCAAGAATCATGGGGCACACTGGAGTCACTGGATAACACAAGAAGTCCTGGAGGACACGAGAGAGAGGGGGGAAAAAAACACAAAACAAATCAGAAGAAAAATAGTTGTGAAGGGGAAGAAGGAATTAATTATGGCTGATTACGGTAATCTAAGGGTTAATAGAGGTTAAATAGAAATAGATTTTATGTAAAGGAAAAAAAACCCGACTCAAACCACTTTAACTTGTCAGGTTGCTTTAACTGACATCATATGCATATTGAAGCTCATCCTTTGATCTGCAGATCAATGAAACAGAGTAGATACAAATATAACGATGCTACTGTGTTGCTCTTTACCGTCTGTTTATAAACAATGTTACTTTGTCTCTCTCTATCTCCTGTCTGATCAATGTTTATAAACAATGTTACTTTGTATCTCTCTGTCTCCTCTCTGATCAATGTTTATAAACAATGTTACTTAGTATCTCTCTATCTCCCGTCTGATCAATGTTTATAAACAATGTTACTTTGTATCTTTCTGGCTACTTTCACACTGGGGCGGTGGGGGCATCGGCGGTAAAGCGTCGCTAAAAATACCGTCGTTTTTGTGGCGCTATTCGGCCGCTAGCGGGGCACTTTTGACCCCCGCTAGCGGCCAAAAAACGATTAAAACTGCCGCTGCCCATTGATTTCAATGGGCAGGGGTGCTTTATGAGTGGTGTGTGGTCAATGTTTATAAACAATGTTACTTTGTATCTCTCTATCTCCCGTCTGATCAATGTTTATAAACAATATTACTTTGTATCTTGTTATCTCTCCTTTATAAACTCTGTGTCAGATGGTTATTTTTTTTTTTTTTACAGCAGCAGCTTCTGCAGCTACTATGCTTGCACATCAACTCCCAGGCAGATAAAGGTGAAGAAAAAGGTATAATACACATGCCCTGTGTACTTCAGTTAACTTTTATTGAGACCCTAGGGGTTGATTTACTAAAGGTAAATAGACTGTGCACTTTTTGCAAAGTGCAGTTGCTCCAGAGCTCAGTAAGTTAGGTAAATCTTCACTTTACATAGAGTACCCAATCACATGCAAGGAAAATTTTAAAAACAGCATTTTTGCTTGGACGTGATGGGGTGATGGAGGTCAGCAGAGCTTCTGCTCATTTACTAAGCTCTGGAGCAGCTACACTTGCAGAGTGCACAGCCTATTTTCCTTTAGGCCCCTTTCACACTGGGGCGGGAGGTGTGGTGGCGGTATAGCGCCACTATTTTTAGCGGCGCTATACCGTCAGAATTGTCACGGAATTAAGGCGGTATTCGGCCGCTAGCAGTGCGGTTTTAACCCCCACTAGCGGCCGAAAAAGGGTTAATACCGCCGGCAATGCGCCTCTGCAGAGGCACATTGCTGGCGGTATAGCCGCGGTTTCCCATTGCTTTCAATGGGAAGGAGCGGTGGAGGAGCGGTAAACACACCCCTCCTCTCACCGCTCCAAAGATAATGCTAGCAGGACTTTTGGAGCGGTCCCGCCAGTGCTTCGCCTCAGTGTGAAAGCCCTCGGGCAGGGCAGGAGTTTTTCAGGCGGTATTTAGGCGCTATTTTTAGCGCTAAAACGCTTAAAAAACTCCTCAGTGTAAAAGGGGTCTAAGTAAATCAACCCCCTAGTGTCCACAACTCTAATTAGATTTACACTTCAAGAAAAGCCTTTACCATGTCACAGGTAAGGTTTGAGAGTCCGCCTCATCTCCTGCCTACACTTAGTGCTAAAAACAGAAAACTGTAAGATAATAAAGGTGCAGCTAGAACTCCATGACAAAAATACTAAAAGTTGAATTATTTACATTTTTACAGAGTGTCAGTTACAGCCATGAGGTCCAGCAGAAGACAGGTTGACCTCCAAGGGTGCCTTACAGTCTAACAATAGGCTGGCATTTCTGCTCTGACCTGGAGAGAATACCAGTGAAGAACAGCACACACACCCAAAAAGACGTCAGCGGCTCAAGATGCGGTGGTTAGTATTCCGTCTTTGGTGATGCAGAAAAAAGGCCTGGCATAATCGCCAGAAAAGTCATCGATGGCCCTGGACTTCCATTGTCCACCATCTTTGTAATGGAGATTAGCTTTCAGTTCAAAGTGAGCCAATCAGCGGTATGAGTCTAAAGCCTCATACACACGGTTCGATTTGTTGGAAGGGGATTATCTGTTGACAGACTGTTTGTCATAGAAATCCTGTCAGCTACAGGAGTCCTGGACTTCCTGATTTCCAATCTCGGGCACGTCCGCGCACGCGTGACGGCGCGCACGGGCACGCGCTTAGCGGGGGCGCGCACACGCTCCACAAAGCGCGCCAGAAGGGCTATTTAAACATGCCTGTGACAGACAGTTCCTGCTGTCTGCTCTACAGCGTGTAGTACTCAAAGAGACCTGATTCGTGGATTTACCTGCATCTGACCCGGCTTACCTTGACCCTTCCAGTTTCCTGCCTGCCTCTGACCTCCGGCTTGTTTTGACCACTCTTCTGCCTGATCCTCCAGTACCTTGTCGCCAGCCAGTTCTACCGACCCGGCTTGTCTGACCAATCTCTCCAGTTGCTGTGTTCCTGGTTCCAGTCCAGTCTGCCTTATCGGTTCCAGTCCAGTTGCTGTGTTCCTGGTTCCAGTCCAGTCTGCCTCATCGGTTCCAGTCCAGTTGCTGTGTTCCTGGTTCCAGTCCAGTCTGCCTCATCGGTTCCAGTCCAGTTGCTGTGTTCCTGGTTCCAGTCCAGTCTGCCTTATCGGTTCCAGTCCAGTTGCTGTGTTCCTGGTTCCAGTCCAGTCTGCCTCATCGGTTCCAGTCCAGTTGCTGTGTTCCTGGTTCCGGTTCAGCCTGCCATACTTCCTGGGTGCCTGGATCCATCCCAGTCTTCAGACTCTACTCTACCTTGATCCATCCTGCCAGGCACTCGTACCCCTTCTACCTCCGTGCCTCCTGTCTTCACTACCAGGGGCCGCCGGTGGAAGCCGTAAGAGAGGCCTCCCTCTGCAGATCCGGGTTTGTCACCGTCAGGTACGTGACAGTAGCAGACAGCCATGTCTGAGCCCGGGCAGGGAGCCTCACCTATGGAGGAACTCTGTCGGCACCTGTCAGGTTTGTCTGAAGCAGTCAAGAGCCTTCAACAAGGCTACACCCGCCTGGAAGAGCAAGTGCGGGCCCTCTCCAATCCCTCTGCCATCCAAGAGGGGCCCCACGCCTCTGCTTCTACAGCTGGAACAAGTTCCTCACCCACAGTGGTCATGCTTCCTCCTGAACCTAAGGTTCCTACACCCGAAAGATTTTCCGGGGATCGGAGCAAGTTTAGGGCCTTCCGGAATTCGTGTGAACTGTACTTTGCCCTACAGCCCCGTACCTTTTCTCTAGAGGCCACCAAGGTGGGCTTTGTGGTCTCTTTGCTCGCTGGAGACCCTCAGAGCTGGGCCCACCGTCTCTTTGAACAGAAGGATGTATCATTAAACAATCTCGCTGCCTTTTTCGATGCCATGGCCCAGCTATACGAAGACCCCCAGCTCTCAGTAACCGCAGAAGCCGCCTTGCGTTCCCTTCAACAAGGACGCAGACCAGCGGAGGACTATGTGGCAGAATTCAGGCGGTGGAGTGCGGATACCAATTGGAATGATGCCGCCCTCCACCATCAGTTTCGCTTAGGACTTTCCGATTCCTTGAAGGACGAGCTTGCTAGAGTCGGTGTACCACAGACACTCAACCTGTTGATTGACCTAACCATCCAGATTGACCGACGTCTGAGGGAACGGAGGGCTGAGAGGACCACTGGCTTCTCCCGCCCAACCTGGATGCTTCCTCGGGCTCCTAGTCACCTGTACCCGGCTCCTGCTACACCTCCAACCCCCACATCTGACACGCCTGAACCAATGCAGCTCGGGCTCCTTCGTCCATCCCTCGCTCCTGAAGAACGCCAGCGCCGCCGAATAAATAATTTGTGCCTGTACTGCGGGGAACCCAGACATTTCATTGGAACCTGTCCCCTGAAGCTTCGTAAGTTTCTTTCAGTTTCTTCTAACATGACTAACCTACAAGCCAAAACCACATTTCACCTTGCCCTCTCTGTTTCATTACAGCTCCCAGGAAGGACCTTGCAAGTACCCGCCATTATTGATTCTGGAGCATGCAGCTGCTTTATGGACTCAACCTTTGCCATTAAACACCAAATTCCCCTTCGTACCAAGACCCACGGACTTCGTGTCCATCTGGCTGATGGTTCCATTATTAAGTCCGGACCTGTGATCCGGGAGACCACTCCTATACCCGTCACCATCTCTACCACCTCTGGAACCCACCAAGAATACTTATGTCTGGACATCATCTCTTCTCTGTTGTTTCCCTTGATCCTTGGTATGCCTTGGTTACAAGCCCACAATCCCACTATCAACTGGGCCACGGGAGTAGTTACCTTTCCTTCTTCCTATTGCCAGCAGTCCTGTGGCTCATACGAACCTCCTGGGCCGGCCTCTTTACTATGCATTGATACAGAAGATGGCACACGTCAATCCATCCCAGAAGTTTACCACGACTTTCTTGACGTATTTAGTAAACAAAGGGCAGAGACTCTACCGCCCCATCGGGCCTATGATTGCCCCATCGACCTACTTCCTGGAGCAAAGATTCCGTTCGGTAGAATCTTCCCTTTAACGGAGGTAGAACAAGGGGCTTTAAAAAATTATGTTGATGAGAACTTGCAAAAGGGGTTCATCCGCCCTTCCACATCCCCAGCAGGCGCAGGCATCTTTTTTGTAGAGAAAAAGGACCACACCCTTCGACCTTGTGTGGATTACCGTGAATTGAATAAAATTACAGTAAAAAATCGCTACCCTCTCCCCCTGGTACCAGAGCTATTTCAGAGACTAGGGACTGCCACCATCTTTACCAAACTTGATCTCCGCGGAGCCTACAACTTGATCCGTATCAAAGAAGGGGACGAATGGAAGACCGCCTTCCATACCCGGTATGGACATTTTGAGTACTTGGTAATGCCAATCGGGTTGTGTAACGCCCCTGCCACTTTCCAGTATTTTATCAACAATGTTCTACGGGACTTCCTAGACCTCTTTGTCATTGTTTATCTCGATGATATAATAATATTTTCTTCCTCCCTTGATTCTCATCGCAGACATGTCAAAAATGTGTTGGGTCGGCTCCGCCAGCATGGCCTGTATGCGAAGGCCGAAAAATGTGAGTTCGAGCAAGAGAGTATATCATTTCTGGGGCTAATCATTTCTAGCGAGGGCATCAAAATGGATCCTCAAAAGATTACCGCAATCCTGGACTGGCCAGAACCGGTGGACAAGAAGGGAATCCAACGTTTTGTTGGATTCACCAACTTCTACCGCAAGTTCATCAGGGGGTTTTCAGCTATTATCGCACCCATTACTCAACTAACCAAGCAAGGAACACGTTTTCACTGGTCTCCTGAAGCCCAAGAAGCTTTTGAACGCCTAAAGGCCCTATTTACCTCTGCCTCTATCTTGAAACACCCAGACTCCTCACTACCATTCGTACTTGAGGTAGACGCCTCTGAAATAGCGGTAGGAGCAATACTGTCCCAAAGACAGGGAATCAAAGCCTTGCTCCATCCAGTAGCCTTCTTCTCCCGCAAGCTATCTGCAGCGGAGAGGAACTACGACGTGGGGGATCGGGAGTTACTAGCGATCAAGTCTGCACTGGAGGAATGGCGGTACCTGCTGGAGGGTGCGGCTCATCCGATTCTGATATTCACTGACCACAAGAACCTGGAGTACCTGAAGGCTACGAGAAGATTGAATCCACGGCAAGCCAGGTGGGCACTCTTCTTCTCTCGGTTCTCTTTTCATGTTACTTATTGTCCTGGAGCCAAGAATATTAAGCCTGACGCCCTGTCTCGGATGTTCCATAAGTCCAAGGAGACTTCTCCGCCTGATACCATCCTTGCCCCCGGAAATTTCCTTCTTCTACAGGAGAACCTGTTCACTCAGATCAAACAAGCTTCCATTGGGCAGAGATAGTTCTCCGAGCCGGAATTGCAGGTTAAGGATGGACTATTGTGGTACCAAGACAGAATCTACGTACCTGAGAAATTGAGAGTAACCGCATTAGAACTCTGCCACGACCACGCCCTGGCCGGACATTTTGGCGTTGCCAAGACCACTGACCTGGTACAGCGCACCTTCTGGTGGCCTCGAGTACGTGAAGACTGTAGGAGGTTTGTAGATTCTTGTACAACTTGCACCCGAAACAAGGGTTCCAGATCCAAGGCCTGGGGACTACTAAAACCCTTACCCGTTCCAGATAGGCCCTGGAGAATGTTGTCCATCGACTTCATTGTCGAGTTGCCCCCGGCTGAGAACCATACCACCATCTTCGTTATAGTGGACCGTCTGTCCAAGATGGCACACTTCATCCCTATGAAAGGGACTCCCTCAGCTCCTGAAACCGCGCAGGTGTTCATCAGAGAAATAGTCAGACTCCACGGGGTACCAGCCAATATTGTTTCCGATCGCGGGGTTCAATTTACCTCTCGATTCTGGAGATTCCTTTGCAAAACCTTGAAGATCGAGTTATCGTTTTCCTCTGCTTACCACCCACAGACCAACGGACAGACGAAGAGAACGAATCAGACGCTCGAGCAATACCTGCGATGCTTCTCCTCTTTTGCTCAGGACAACTGGATTTCCCTACTTCCGTTGGCCGAGTTTGCGTATAACAATTCCATTCACTCCGCTACCAGCCAGACTCCTTTCTTTGCAAACTATGGTTTTCATCCTACATTTCTGCCTAATTCCCTTTCTGAGTGTCCTGTGCCTGCAGTCCAGGAAAAGTTAAATTTTTTCTCGGTCAATAACCAGCTTCTACAAGAGGCCATGACCAAGACTCAAGAACGCAACAAGACAATCTATGACAAGAAGAGACGGGGTGAATTAGTGTTGGTACCCGGCGACCAAGTATGGCTATCTACCACAAACCTAAGAATGGCATGCCCCTCTAAAAAACTGGGCCCCAAATTTTTAGGTCCATTCCCTGTTAAGAGGAAGATTAATGAAGTAGCCTATGAGTTGGAACTTCCTGACTCTCTTAGAATCCATCCAGTCTTTCATGTCTCTCTCCTGAAACCCACAGTCTCCAATCCGTTCCCAGATCGGAAGCCGGATCACCCTGATCCGATCATTATTGACGGTGAGCAGGAATTCGAAGTAGAAGCTATCATGGACTTCAGGAGAAGAAATAACCAGAACCAATTCCTAATTAAATGGAAGGGCTACGGACCCGAGGAAAACTCATGGGAACCCGAGGAGAATATCCATGCCAGGAGCTTGGTACAGGCTTTCAAGAGGACTCACCCTGGAAGGTTCACCCGGCTGGGCATCCGGAGGCTGCCCCTTGGGGGGTGGCAATGTCATAGAAATCCTGTCAGCTACAGGAGTCCTGGACTTCCTGATTTCCAATCTCGGGCACGTCCGCGCACGCGGGCATGCACGACGGCACGCGCACACGCTTAGCGGGGGCGCGCGCACGCTCCACAAAGCGCGCCAGAAGGGCTATTTAAACATGCCTGTGACAGACAGTTCCTGCTGTCTGCTCTACAGCGTGTAGTACTCAAAGAGACCTAATTCGTGGATTTACCTGCATCTGACCCGGCTTACCTTGACCCTTCCAGTTTCCTGCCTGCCTCTGACCTCCGGCTTGTTTTGACCACTCTTCTGCCTGATCCTCCAGTACCTTGTCGCCAGCCAGTTCTACCGACCCGGCTTGTCTGACCAATCTCTCCAGTTGCTGTGTTCCTGGTTCCAGTCCAGTCTGCCTTATCGGTTCCAGTCCAGTTGCTGTGTTCCTGGTTCCAGTCCAGTCTGCCTCATCGGTTCCAGTCCAGTTGCTGTGTTCCTGGTTCCAGTCCAGTCTGCCTCATCGGTTCCAGTCCAGTTGCTGTGTTCCTGGTTCCAGTCCAGTCTGCCTCATCGGTTCCAGTCCAGTTGCTGTGTTCCTGGTTCCAGTCCAGTCTGCCTTATCGGTTCCAGTCCAGTTGCTGTGTTCCTGGTTCCAGTCCAGTCTGCCTCATCGGTTCCAGTCCAGTTGCTGTGTTCCTGGTTCCAGTTCAGCCTGCCATACTTCCTGGGTGCCTGGATCCGTCCCAGTCTTCAGACTCTACTCTACCTTGATCCATCCTGCCAGGCACTCGTACCCCTTCTACCTCCGTGCCTCCTGTCTTCACTACCAGGGGCCGCCGGTGGAAGCCGTAAGAGAGGTCTCCCTCTGCAGATCCGGGCTCATCACCGTCAGGTACGTGACACTGTTGTCCTAAAATCTTACCGTTAGTACGCTCCTTTTGACAATTGTCCAACTATCGGCCTGTTGGATGACAGGCTAGTAAATTTTCGGCGGACAACGGTTTGACGTCAGATTTTCATATAATCAGTACACAAATCCGAAACACAAAAGTCGAAAGTACAAACGCGCAAGCTCGGAATAAATGCTCACCAAACACAAAATTAGCAGAAGGGGCTCAAAGGGTGGCACTCAAGAGCTGAAATTCCTCGTAGTACGTCACTACGTTCGTGTTTGTGGCTTAACAATTGTGTACCGTTAGTATGCAAGACAAGATCCTGGCAAAAGCCCTTTGGACAAAAATCAGATGCTCGGTTGGCCAACAATCTTATCGTGTGTACGAGGCTTTACTCTCCAAATCTCGTCCAGCCTTGCCTTGACTTCTCTGGCGCTTTTGCCAGACCTTTCTTCTGCATCACCAAAGACGGAATACTATCTCCCGCATCTTCAACCGCTGACATCTTTTTGGCTATGTGTGCTGCTCTTCACTGGTATTCTCTACAAGGCAAGGCTACACAAGATTTGGAGAGTTAGACTCATACTACTGATTGGCTCACTTTGAACTGAAAGCTAATCTCCATTACAAAGATGGTGGACAATGGAAGTCCAGGGCCATCGATGACTTTTCTGGCTTTTATGCCAGGCCTTTCTTCTGAATCACCAAAGACGGATCTTCAGCCGTTGATGTCTTTTTGGCTATGTGTGCTGTTCTTCACTGGTATTCTCTACAAGGCAAGGCTACACAAGATTTGGAGAGTTAGACTCATGCCACTGATTGGCTCACTTTGAACTGAAAGCTAATCTCCATTACAAAGATGGTGGACAATGGAAGTCCAAGGCCATCGATAACTTTTCTGGCGCTTATGCCAGGCCTTTTTTCTGCATCACCAAAGACGGAATACTGACCCCCGCATCTTCAACCGCTGACATTTTTTTGGCTATGTGTGCTGTTCTTCACTGGTATTCTCTACAAGGCAAGGCAACACAAGATTTGGAGAGTTAGACTCATACCACTGATTGGCTCACATTGAACTGAAAGCTAATCTCCATTACAAAGATGGTGGACAATGGAAGTCCAGGGCCATCGATGACTTTTCTGGCTTTTATGCCAGGCCTTTCTTCTGAATCACCACAGACGGATCTTCAGCAATTGATGTATTTTTGGCTATGTGTGCTGTTTTTCACTGGTATTCTCTACAAGGCAAGGCTACACAAGATTTGGAGAGTTAGACTCATACCACTGATTGGCTCACTTTGAACTGAAAGCTAATCTCCATTACAAAGATGGTGGACAATGGAAGTCCAAGGCCATCAATGACTTTTCTGGCTTTATGCCTTTCTTTTGAATCACCAAAGATGGATCTTCAGCCGTTGATGTCTTTTTGGCTATGTGTGCTGTTTTTCACTAGTATTCTCTAGAAGGCAGGGCTACACAAGATTTGGAGAGTTAGACTCATACTACTGATTGGCTCACTTTGAACTGAAGCTAATCTCCATTACAAAGATGGGGGACAATGGAAGTCCGGGGTCATCATGACTTTTTTTGGCGCTTATGCAAGGCCTTTCTTCTGCATCACCAAAGACGGAATACTAACCGCCGCATCTTCAACCGCTGACGTCTTTTTTGGGCCACAAATCCAAACCCTGTCAGAAACTTAAACACACAAGCCCTTTTCCCAAAGCCTAATCCACCAGCAGGGGGGCAGGGGTTTGGCGTCCACCCCAGGACCCTCGTTAAGCCCCTGCGAAGATGTATCCATCAAATTTTTTTAAGCACCCGGGGGAAAAAAAGGAGGATTGTGAACTCCGATGGATGTATCGGGGGGTTAAGCGAAAACTCATGTCCATCCGAGAAAGACTTTTCAGAAGAAAAGAATTCCTTAGAAATACATTTTTCATTTTTCAGCGCGAGCAGGAGTGATGCGAAGCCCTGATGTTGTCTTTTTGGAAGAAGGATTTGAAGAACATCTTGTTCCAAAAAAAAAAAAAAAAAGCCCCAATGCTACAGCTCGTTACAAATAGGATCAGAGACTCGGACTGCCCGTCTGGTACGAATTAGGAAAGGCTCTCTTCTTGGTGTTCCCAGGAGGCCCGGACCTCATATGGGATGAGTGTGGCCAGCTTGGCTTTGATAGGAAAAAAAAAAGAAAAAATTGCACAACACACAAAAAAAATAAAAAAACACTTTCTGTTGAAAAGACGAAGAAAAAGAAAGTGTTACGGCGCTGTAACATAAAGCGCGATTCTCAGATCAGCCGGCGCACGACTTCCTTACAGAAAAGCGTAGGGATGATGGATGGCCTGAGAGCCGCGGGAGACGCCGGCAGGAATTGTGTTTTCTTGTAACATAATCACAAACCTTTCGGGAGCCGAAATGAGGGATTAGGAGCGACAATGCTCACCTCCGATTGTTTCCTGGAACTGGAACGCGAACGCTCTCTGCCGTCAGTCAGATTTCAGGTGTTTCAAAACTTTCCATGGGTTGGGGAGTGGGGGGTGTTGTACTGACAATTTAGGGGCCTTAATATTAATCCGGTTAGCGCTAGCTGGGTTTGTACTTACACCGCGAAGGTGGATGCGGTTTCACGCACCTGATCCCTAAATCCTTTAAGAATATAAGGCCTGGGATTATTAATTGCAGCGCTGGAGTTCTGGAAGCAAACTTTGTGATGAGCCCCGGTGTTTGTGATGTGACGAATGGAAATTTAATTTGGTCACAATAGAAAGTTCCAGCTGGCAATCCCTTTAAATGAAATCTGTCCAATAGGAATGTGGCAATGATTAATCCTACTGGGAATATGAGGTCTCTGGCTGTATCCGACTTAATTTTATTATTACTATTATTATTCTTATCCCACTTAAAGATCAGGCCTTTTTTGGAACTTTTTGTTTAGAAGTTTGAATCAGTATTTTTTGCTAGAAATTTCTTCTAACCCCCAAACATTATATATATATATTTTTTTTTAGCGGAGACCCTAAGGAATAAAATAGCGATTGTTGCAATTTTTTATTTCACAAGGTACGTTTTTTTTTTAACCAACTTGCCGCCCGCCCACCGTCAAATGAGCAGTGCGGCTCTCGTTGTGGCAGGACGTCATATGATGGCGCCCCAGGATGGCCGCTCTCGTGCACCCGCAGTGGGCACACAGTGTGGCGATCGCGGCCGCGTCGTGTTCCTAAGACACTGGCGCGACCCCGATCTCTGGAAAGAGACGATGACGCGGCTCTTTAATTGTGTGATCGGCTGTGTCCAATCACAACCAGTCACATGTAAACGCGGAAGTGCCGTTAATCATCTCTCCTCGCCTCACACTGACAGAGTGTGTGGCGAGGAGAGCCGATCAGTGGCATCTCCTCGCAGGGAAGACCAGGGCAGGTAATCAGGGCACTGATCATCAGTGCTCTGATTACAGTAAAGCCCCAGCAGTGCCCATCAGTGACACCAATCAGTGCCCATCAGTGCCACCAGTCAGTGCCCATCAGTGACACCAATCAGTGCCCATTAGTGATGCCAGTCAGTGCTGCCTTTCAGGGCCCATCAGTGCCTGCTCATCAATGCTGCCCATCAATGCCCATTGGTGCCCAACAATACCCCCCATCAGTACCCACCAGTGCCACCTATCAGTGCAGCATATTAGTGCCTTCTCATAAGTGCCATCTCATCAGTGCCCATTAGTCAAGCCTATCAGTGCCGCCTTATCAGCGCCCATCAGTACCGCCTCATCAGCGCCCATTAGTGAAGCAGAAAAATTACTTATTTTAAAATATTACTGACAGAAACTAAGAAAAACTTTTTTTTTTTTTCAAAATTTTTGCCCCTTTTTCTTTTTTTTTAGTAAAACATAAAAAACCAGCAGTGATTAAATACCACCAAAAGAAAGCTTTATTTGTGTAAAGAAAATGATTAAAATGTAATTTGGGTATAGTGTTGCATGACCGTGTAATTGTCATTCAAAGTGCGTCAGTGCTGAAAGCTGAAAAATGGCCTGGGCAGGAAGAGGGTGGAAGTGCACACAGCACCCCATATTGACAGAAAAACACAGAATTGTTGACATTTTTGCAGATTTATTAAAAAAGGAAAACTGAAATATCACATGGTCCTAAGTATTCAGACCCTTTGCTGTGACACTCATATATATAACTCAGGTGCTGTCCATTTCTTCTGATCATCCTTGAGATGGTTCTACACCTTCATTTGAGTCCAGCTGTGTTGGATTATACTGATTGGACTTGAATAGGAAAGCCACACACCTGTCTATATAAGACCTTACAGCTCACAGTGCATGTCAGAGGAAATGAGAATCATGAGGTCAAAGGAACTGCCTGAAGAGCTCAGAGACAGAATTGTGGCAAGGCACAGATCTGGCCAAGGTTACAAAAAAATTTCTGCTGCACTTAAGGTTCCTAAGAGCACAGTGGCCTCCATAATCCTTAAATGGAAGACGTTTGGGACGACCAGAACCCTTCCTAGAGCTGGCCGTCCGGCCAAACTGAGCTATCGGCGGAGAAGAGCCTTGGTGAGAGAGGTAAAGAAGAACCCAAAGATCACTGTGGCTGAGCTCCAGAGATGCAGTCGGGGGATGGGAGAAAGTTGTAGAAAGTCAACCATCACTGCAGCCCTCCACCAGTCGGGGCTCTATGGCAGAGTGGCCCGACGGAAGCCTCTCCTCAGTACAAGACACATGAAAGCCGCATGGAGTTTTCTAATAAACACCTGAAGGACTCCAAGATGCTGAGAAATAAGATTCTCTGGTCTGATGAGACCAAGATAGAACTTTTTGGCCTTAATTCTAAGCGGTATGTGTGGAGAAAACCAGGCACTGCTCATCATCTGTCCAATACAGTCCCAACAGTGAAGCATGGTGGTGGCAGCATCATGCTGTGGGGGTGTTTTTCAGCTGCAGGGACAGGAAGACTGGTTGCAATCGAAGGAAAGATGAATGCGGCCAAGTACAGGGATATCCTGGAGGAAAACCTTCTCCAGAGTGCTCAGTATTGACTGGGCCGAAGGTTTACCTCCCAACAAGACAATGACCCTAAGCACACAGCTAAAATAATGAAGGAGCGGCTTCACAACAACTCCGTGACTGTTCCTGAATGGCCCAGCCAGAGCCCTGACTTAAACCCAATTGAGCATCTCTGGAGAGACCTAAAAATGGCCGTCCACCAACGTTTACCATCCAACCTGACAGAACCGGAGAGGATCTGCAAGGAGGAATGGCAGAGAATCCCCAAATCCAGGTGTGAAAAACTTGTTGCATCTTTCCCAAAAAGACTCATCAAAAGGGTGCAAATACTAAATACTGAGCAAAGGGTCTGAATACTTAGGAGCATGTGATATTTCACTTTTTATTTTTTAATAAATCTGCAACAATGTCAACAATTCAGTGTTTTTCTGTCACTATGGGGTGCTGTGTGTACATTATGGGGTGCTGTGTGTACATTATGGGGGGCTGTGTGTACATTATGAGGGGCTGTGTGGACATTAATGAGGAAAAAAAATGAACTTAAATGATTTTAGCAAATGGCTGCAAAATAACAAAGAGTGAAAAATGTAAGGGGTCTGAATACTTTCCGTACCCTCTGTATAAATATATAGATATACACACACACATGCTGTAAATATATATATATATAATTGTGTGTGTATTGGGGTCGGCAAGTAGTTCAATATTGCAAGAGGGGCGCTGGACACGGATTTTCACAGGTTATTAAAATGTGGACCGAGTCATTACTTGAGCCCAATTGGCTTGTATTTGGCAGCTCACCACAAAGACAGGGACCCTCTAGGAAGGGACATTCACCCGAGTAGGGAAATCCAAGTGTAGCCCCCTCTAGTGTAGAGTGCTAGGTATAGTACATAGGGTTTTTCTGTAGTGTAGGTACATTGTTTGGCTTGGCTGACTTTCAAGCCTGAGTGTTTTGAATCTGAGTCAGGGTGAGTGATCCAGGGAGGCTGGAATGACTCATCAGGTAGCATCTATGATACCTCCCCCTACTTGCTGGAACTTTACAGAAACTTCCAGAAGAATAGGATGGAGGTTAGGAGAAGCTGCCTGGAGTATTGACCGGGACCCCTCGGCCAAATGGGCTGGCAGGTGGCGGGACCTCTTAAATATTGAGGGTCAGGCCAGCAGTGGAGTTTGGGTGGAAGCTGGAGATGGAGTGCTGAGGAGGCTGTCGGTGGCCCTTGAGGGTAGCCCACTAGCAGGGCCGTCGGAACAGGACAGGCAAAACAAGCAATTGCTTGGGGCCCCGAGCTGGCCTGGGGCCCCAGCCTGCTGCCTGTCACTGTCCTCGATTTCCGCCCGGAGCCGATCCGCGGATTGCGGCCATAGGAAAGGCCGCGGCTTTGGCCTAGCTCCGGAGCAGCGGCCATCTTGGTACACCCGGCGGTGACAGGCCGCCGCTATTGCTTATGGGAGTTGTAGTCCACAGCGGCGGCTACGTGCTGATGCTCCCTGCTCCTGGGGGGAGGAGTCAGTGTCAGTCACAGTCACTCAGGAGGGCAGCGCAGGCGTGCTACAACTCCCATTGCGGTCGGATCATATTTTGCCTGCCAGACAGTGCCTCTGGAAACGGTAGGTAGGTGAATGACTTTTTAATGGAGTGATAAATAAAATAGTAAATAAGTTTTCTTGAAAAGTAGTAAAGAATCTGTCTTTCTATGGCTCCACAAGCATGTACATGTACATGATTTCTGTTCTTCTGTCCAGTAATCCAGCCAGGCCAGGATCAGGATCCCTGAATATTAGTGCGCGGCTGCAAACAACTTCCTGGTCACAGCAGCCTGCTTCTCCACCCCAATCCCCACTATTGGAGAAATGTCCAGTATCAGGGTTATTTACTAAATAAAAAAAATAAAAAACCCTGATACTGGACATTTCTCCAATAGTGGGGATTGGGATGGAGAAGCAGGCTGCTGTGACCAGGAGAAAAGCTCACGAATATTCAGGGATCCTAATCCTGGCCTGGATTACTGGACAGAACAGAAATCATATACATGTACATGCTTGTGGAGCCATAGAAAGACTGACAGATTCTTTACTACTTTTCAAGAAAACGTATTTACTATTTTATTTGTGGAACTATTAGAGACTTTATCGCTCCATAATTATTTTTGAATATTTTTATTATTTTAACAGTGGACAGTACAGGGGGAGATGTGGACATTACAGGGGGAGATGTGGACATTACAGGGGGAGATGTGGACATTACAGGGGGAGATGTGGACAGTACAGGGGGAGATGTGGACATTACAGGGGGAGATGTGGACATTACAGGGGGAGATGTGGACATTACAGGGGGAGATGTGGACAGTACAAGGGGAGATGTGGACATTACAGGGGGAGATGTGGACATTACAGGGGGAGATGTGGACAGTACAGGGGGAGATGTGGACAGTACAGGGGGAGAGCTGGACATTACAGGGGGAGATGTGGACATTACAGGGGGGAGATGTGGACATTACAGGGGGAGATGTGGACAGTACAGGGGGAGATGTGGACATTACAGGGGGAGATGTGGACAGTACAGGGGGAGATGTGGACATTACAGAGTACAGGGGGAGATGTGGACAGTACAGGGGGAGATGTGGACATTACAGGGGGAGATGTGGACATTACAGGGGGAGATGTGGACAGTACAGGGGGAGATGTGGACAGTACAGGGGGAGATGTGGACAGTACAGGGGGAGATCTGGACATTACAGGGGGAGATCTGGACATTACAGGGGGAGATGTGGACAGTACAGGGGGAGATGTGGACAGTACAGGGGGAGATCTGGACATTACAGGGGGGAGATGTGGACATTACAGGGGGGAGATGTGGACATTACAGGGGGAGATGTGGACAGTACAGGGGGAGATGTGGACATTACAGGGGGAGATGTGGACAGTACAGGGGGAGATGTGGACAGTACAGGGGGAGATGTGGACAGTACAGGGGGAGATGTGGACAGTACAGGGGGAGATGTGGACACTAGTACAGGGGGAGATGTGGACATTACAGGGGGAGATGTGGACATTACAGGGGGAGATGTGGACAGTACAGGGGGAGATGTGGACATTGCAGGGGGAGATCTGGACATTACAGGGGGGAGATGTGGACAGTACAGGGGGAGATGTGGACATTACAGGGGGAGATGTGGACAGTACAGGGGGGAGATGTGGACATTACAGGGGGAGATGTGGACAGTACAGGGGGAGATGTGGACAGTACAGGGGGAGATGTGGACAGTACAGGGGGAGATGTGGACATTACAGGGGGAGATGTGGACAGTACAGGGGGAGATGTGGACAGTACAGGGGGAGATGTGGACATTACAGGGGGAGATCTGGACAGTACAGGGGGAGATGTGGACATTACAGGGGGAGATCTGGACATTACAGGGGGGAGATGTGGACATTACAGGGGGAGATGTGGACAGTACAGGGGGAGATGTGGACATTACAGGGGGAGACGTGGACAGTACAGGGGGAGATGTGGACATTACAGGGGGAGATGTGGACAGTACAGGGGGAGATGTGGACAGTACAGGGGGAGATGTGGACAGTACAGGGGGAGATGTGGAAATTACAGGGGGAGATCTGGACATTACAGGGGGAGATCTGGACAGTACAGGGGGAGATGTGGACAGTACAGGGGGAGATGTGGACAGTACAGGGGGAGATGTGGACAGTACAGGGGGAGATGTGGACAGTACAGGGGGAGATGTGGACATTACAGGGGGAGATCTTGACATTACAGGGGGGAGATGTGGACATTACAGGGGGAGATGTGGACATTACAGGGGGGAGATGTGGACAGTACAGGGGGGAGATGTGGACAGTACAGGGGGAGATGTGGACATTACAGGGGGAGATGTGGACAGTACAGGGGGAGTAGAGTGCCCACGTATCCCGGATTGCCCGGGACAGTCCCTGATTGGTGATTTTTGTCCCGTGTCCCGGCCAGTTCATTCCGGGACAATACAGAAGTCCCGGAATGAACAAAAACCACAGTGACCAGTCCACACCAGTCCGCTCCGCCAACTCTGCCCACCCGCCGCCACCACCTTAGAAAGTTTAAGGCATCTCTCACTCTCTCACTTGATGATACAGTCTGGTTGCTAGGCTAGGGGCCGCTCCGCGTCTAGCAACCAGTGACGTCAGCTGAAGCCTGTCTGGCTGTCCTCTCCTTCCAGCCCCGCCCCCTCCCCATTCAGAGGCACCGTGTGTCACATGGCAGTCTGCATAGTGTTGGCGCGGAACTGCAAAATGAAGGGACATCAGTGCTGGATCAGGGATGATTGGCTGAGCAGCATGTCTTTTGTCCACACAGCCGACCAGGAACAGGTGCTGCAGGACTCAGGAGACCAGCCACAGTAAGAGAAATGCCGACCTGAGGAGGAGGAGAAGGGGGGGGAGTTCTGAGGATTCTCTGATCTGTGTTGTGGTGAGATGATTTTGTCAGTCAGGGCTGGTGCCAGCATAAGACAGAGTGCCCTGCACATGAGGGAGAATAGTGTCCACTCCACATGTCCTCCACCTGTCACACTGTCTCCCCCCCCCAATGTTTCTATGACCCCCCTTGTCACATTGTCTCCCCCCATGTTTCTATGACCCCCCCTTGTCACACTGTCTCCCCCCAATGTTTCGACGCCCCCCCTTGTCACACTGACCCCCCCTTGTCACACCGTCTCCCCCCAAAGTTTCTATGACCCCCCTTGTCACACTGTCTCCCCCCCAATGTTTCTATGACCCCCCCTTGTCACACTGTCTCCCCCCAATGTTTCTATGACCCCCCTTGTCACACTGTCTCCCCCCCAATGTTTCTATGACCCCCCTTGTCACACTGTCTCCCCCCAATGTTTCCATGACCCCCCCCTTGTCACACTGTCTCCCCCCAATGTTTCCATGACCCCCCCTTGTTACACTGACCCCCCCTTGTCACACTGTCTCCCCCCAATGTTTCTATGACCCCCCTTGTCACACTGTCTCCCCCCAATGTTTCTATGACCCCCCTTGTCACACTGTCTCCCCCCAATGTTTCTATGACCCCCCTTGTCAGACTGTCTCCCCCCCAATGTTTCCATGACCCACCCTTGTCACACTGACCCCCCCTTGTCACACTGTCTCCCCCCAATGTTTCTATGACCCCACCTTGTCACACTGACCCCCCCTTGTCACACTGTCTCCCCCCAATGTTTCTATGACCCCCCCTTGTCACACTGTCTCCCCCCAATGTTTCTATGACCCCCCTTGTCACACTGACCCCCCCTTGTCACACTGTCTCCCCCCCCCAATGTTTCTATGACCCCCCTTGTCACACTCCAGAGTCCAGAGTGCTCCTTAACCTCCCTTTACTTCCTCCAGAGTGCTCCCTACCTCCCCTTTACTTTCTCCAGAGTGCCCCCTTACTTCCTCCAGAGTGCCCCTTAGTACAGTAGTACTAAGGGGACACTCTGGAGTAGAATGTAAGGGGGCACTCTGGAGAATGTAAGGGGGCACTCTGGAGGAGAATGTAAGGAGGCACTAAGGGGGCCCCCCGGAGGATGTAAGGGGGCTCTGACTAAGTACCGCCAGAGTGCCCCCTTACATCCCCCCTCTTACAACCTCCAGGGTGCCCCCTTAGTGCCTCCAGAGTGCCCCCTTACATCCTTCGGAGTGCCCCATCACCAAGGTGGTATAGCAGTGGCTGACAGACTATCAGGAGGTGGTATTTCACTCCTCTTCCTCCTCTCTCCACTAACTACCCCCCCCCATACACTCCGCACTCCTCTCATATACATACTACTCACCGCCATACACTGCACTCCTCTCCTGTACATACTACTCACCACCATACACTCTGTATTCCCTATTTAACATTATCACATTCTGCACTATATAAGTCATCTCAGACTCTTTAACAACACCCCCTTTAAGACAATATTTAGCGCAATTTAAGACATGTCCACCGTTAACCACGATGCGCTTTGCGCGCCATATTGTTGTTCTTCTTGATGCCTAGGGACCACTTTTGATCTTGCACACGGGCCCGCTGATTTCATGATACGCCCCTGCCCCAAAAATCATCATTTTTTTGGTCAAAAATCATAATTTTTTTAGGGGGGGGGGGGGGGGGTGTCCCTGAATGGCAGTTTGGAAATGTGGTCACCCTAAGCGGGAGATGTGGACAGTACAGGGGGAGATGTGGACAGTACAGGGGGAGATGTGGACATTACAGGGGGAGATGTGGACAGTACAGGGGGAGATGTGGACAGTACAGGGGGAGATGTGGACATTACAGGAGGGAGATGTGGACATTACAGTGGGGGAGATGATGTGGATATTACAGTGCGGAGTCCCCCTGTCCATCCCACGGTCCCCCTGTCCATCCCACGGTCCCCCTGTCCAACCCACTGTCCATAAACAGTCCTAAGCAGCATCTTAATGTTAATGTGAGTGTGTATGTGTTTTAAGTATGTTGGATTATATGCAACAGCAGTATTTGCACTGTAAACCTTTTGTATTTATATAAAGTGTGGGTGAGCTTAAACTGTATCGCTATGCTGTGGTTCCTGCAGCAGGCTTTGCGTGAGTGCGCGGGGGGGGGGTTGGGGGGGCCTCCATGTCCATTTTGCTTTGGGCCCCCAAATTCCTTCAAACGGCCCTGCCCACTAGTATGGGGGGTGGGATCTCTGGCCTGGGGCTCGGGTGCAGCAGGGATCCTCTGACAACACACGAAGGAGTCCTGTCCAGAGGAGCAAGAATGAGGACAGCAGGAGCCAGCAGGCACCTCCGGGAGATCTCCAAGGAGAAGACAGCCGGGTGGCTGGTGAGTGAGACAGTCGGGGAGGACTGAGAGGCAGCCTCAGAGGACTGAGGAAAAATAGGGAGCACCAAATGAAAAATCCTTCAGAGTCCAAAGTCTTTATTGTTCAACTGGTATGCGTTTTGGGGGCCTTGCAAGCCGCCTTCATCAGGGCTGAAGGAAATGACAGAAGGTTAAACAGACTTAAAAGTAGAGGATGTTATGAATCTACTTGCTCCCCAAGCCTGATCTGACACTTCTCACATACAGTAAATGTAAAAATTCTGCTTTTTTTTTTGCTAGAAAATTACTTAGAAATCCCCAAACATGACATATTTTTTTTGAAGCAGAGGCCCTAGAGAATAAAATAGTGGGTGTTATGTCACATGATATTTGCGCAGAGGTTTTTCAAATGCAAATTTTTTTGGTAAAGAATTCACTTTAATGAATTTGAATGCACAAAAATACAATATAATACCCGATTGTTTGGTAAAATATAAAATATGATGTTACGCTGAGCAAATGGATACCAAACACGTCTCACTTTAAAATTGCGTACACCTATGGAATAGTGAAAAATGACGGTACGTAAAAAATCTCTGTAGGCAGCGCTTTACCCAGTTTTTACTGGTCACCAGTTTAGAGTTACACAGGAGGTCTGGTGCTAGAATTATTGCTCTCACGCTGACATTTGTGATGATACCTCACATACTGTATGTGGTGCGATCAGGGCCGGAACAAGCCTTGAAGCCCATACCTCTAATAAATACAAAATAAAAAACTATCAAACACTCCCAGAGAACTACTACTATAAACCACTTCTACTAAATGTCTACATTATAGGGCTACTACAGAAGTAGGGATGAGCTTTATGTTCGGGTCAAACATGAGTTCGACTCCAACATTGGTTGTTCACCCGTTCGCCGAATAACAAACAATTTGGGATGTTCGCGGCAAATTCGAATAAGCCGTGGAACACCCTTTAAAAGTCTATGGGAGAAATCAAAAGTGCTAATTTTAAAGGTTAATATGCAAGTTATTGTCATAAAAAGGGTTTGGGGACCCGGGTCCTGCCCCAGGGGACATGTATCAATGCAAAAAAAGTTTTAAAAACTGACGTTTTTTCGGGACCAGTGATTTTAATAATGCTTAAAGTGAAACAATAAAAGTGAAACATTCCTTTAAATTTTGTACCTGGGGGTGTGTATAGTATGCCTGTAAAGTAGCGCATGTTTCCCGTTTTTCAAACTGTCCCTGCACAAAATGTAATTTCTAAAGGAAAAAAAGTAATTTAAAACTACTCGTGGCTATAATGAATTGTCGGGTCCCGGCAATACAGATAAAAGTCATTGAAAAAAACGGCATGGGTTCCCCCCCCCCCCCCCCAGTCCATTACCAGGCCCTTTGGGTCTGGTATGAATATTAGGGGAACCCCGAACCAAAATTAAAAAAAAATGCGTGAGTGTCCACCCAAATTTCATACCAGGCCCTTCAGGTCTGGTATGGATTTTAAGGGGAACCCAAATAAAAAAAAAGTGGCGTGGGGTTCCCCCCCAAAAATCCATACCAGACCCTTATCCGAGCATGCAACCTGGCAGGCCGCAGGAAAAGAGGGGGGGATGAGAGAGCGTCCTGAACCGTACCAGGCCACATGCCCTCAACATGGGGGGGATGTCCCCATGTTGATGGGGACAAGGGCCTCATCCCCACAACCCTTGCCCGGTGGTTGTGGGGGTCTGCGGGTGGGGGCTTATCGGAATCTGGAAGCCCCCTTTAATAAAGGGGACCCCCAGATTCGGGCCCCCCCTATGTGAATTGGTAACGGGGTACATTGTACCCCTACCATTTCACTCAAAAAAGTGACAAAAATGGTAAAAAAAAACCACACACACACAGCTTGGGACAAGTCCTTTAATAAAAAAGAAAAAAAAATCCAGCGATGTAATCCTTCTACGACCGACAATACACGCCGCCACGATCGATTCCGCCTCCATGGAAGGCGGCCGCCAATTGAAGCGAGACCCACTTGACAGCTCTTATATAGCCGAGGGCGGGGCCACCCGTGACGTATGTTGGTGACCCCGCCCCCCTCTAACGCAACGGGGTTTGCTGCAGGGTTACCCAGTGACATGTACGGGTGACCCTGCCCCTTCTGACGCAATGCGGGTTTCCCGTTGCGTCAGAGGGGGCAGGGTCACCCATACAGGTCGCTCTCTTGTCCCCCCTCTTTTCCTGCGGCCTGCCAGGTTGCGTGCTCGGATAAGGTTTGGTATGAATTTTTGGGGGGAACCCCACGCCATTTTTTTTTTGTTGGCGCGGGGTTCCCCTTAAAATCCATACCAGACCTGACGCTGTCAGTGCTGAAGCCCCACTGCCAGTGTTGTGACATTTTGTCTTAACCCATCACTGCCACATTGCTGGACAACTTGGTGGGCACGTTCAGATGCGCAAAAAATATAAAGAAAGGTTCATGAAATACATAAGGAATTTTGTCCTGAATACTATTATATTATTCCCAATAGTTGTCCTTTTTGTTCTTTAATAATTATCTAGGTTTGTCAATGACTGGTGATCTCACCTCATTCTAGGCTTGTCAATGATTGGTGACCTCACCTTCAGCGTAGGCTTAAGTCACTGACTGGTGATCTCACCTTAGCCTAGGCATGTTAATGGCTGGTGACCTCACCTCACCCTAGGCTTGTCAATGACTGGTGGTTTCACCTTAGCCTAGGCTTGTCAATGATTGGGGACCTCACCTCACCCTAGGCCTGTCAATGACTGGTGGTTTCCCCCTAGCCTAGGCTTGTCAATGACTGGTGACCTCACCTTAGCCTAGGCTTGTCAATGACTGGTGACCTCACCTTAGCCTAGGCTTGTCAGTGACTGATGACCTCATCTTAGCCTAGGCTTGTCAATGACTGGTGACCTCACCTTAGCCTAGGCTTGTCAGTGACTGATGACCTCACCTTAGCCTACGCTTGTCAATGAATGGTGATCTCACCTTAGCCTAGGCTGGTCAATGACTGGTGATCTCACCTTAGCCTTGGCTGGTCAATGACTGGTGACCTCACCTTAGCCTAGGCTTGTCAGTGACTGGTGATCTCACCTCAGCCTAGGCATGTTAATGACTGGAGCCCTCACATTAGCCTAGGCTTGTCGATGACTTGTGAACTCACCTCAGCCTAGGCTTGCCAATGACTGGTGACCCAACCTTAGCCTAGGCTTGTCAATGACTGATGACCTCACCTCAGCCTAGGCTTTTCAATGGCTAGTGACCTCACCTCGATCTAGGCTTGTCAATGACTGGTGACCCAACCTTAACCTGGGCTTGTCAATGACTGATGACCTCACCTCAGCCTAGGCTTTTCAATGGCTGGTGACCTCAACTCACCCTAGGCTTGTCAATGACTGGTGACCTCACCTCACCCTAGGCTTGTCAATGACTGGTGGTTTCACCTTAGCCTAGGCTTGTCAATGACTGGTGACCCAACCTTAACCTGGGCTTGTCAATGACTGATGACCTCACCTCAGCCTAGGCTTTTCAATGGCTGGTGACCTCAACTCACCCTAGGCTTGTCAATGACTGGTGACCTCACCTCACCCTAGGCTTGTCAATGACTGGTGGTTTCACCTTAGCCTAGGCTTGTCAATGACTGGTGACCTCTCACCTTAGCCTAGGCTTGTCAATGATTGAGGACCTCACCTCATCCTAGACTTGTCAATGACTGGTGACCTCACCTTAGCCTAGGCTTGTCAATGATTGGTGACCTCACCTCACCCTCGGCTTGTCATTGACTGGTGGTTTCACCTTAGCCTAGGCTTGTCAATGACTGGTGACCTCACCTTAGCCTAGGCTTGTCAATGACTGGTGACCTCACCTTAGCCTAGGCTTGTCAGTGACTGATGACCTCACCTTAGCCTAGGCTTGTCAATGACTGGTGATCTCACCTTGGCCTAGGCTGGTCAATGACTGGTGATCTCACCTTAGCCTTGGCTGGTCAATGACTGGTGACCTCGCCTTAGCCTAGGCTTGTCAGTGACTGGTGATCTCACCTCAGCCTAGGCATGTTAATGACTGGAGCCCTCACCTTAGCCTAGGCTTGTCTGACTTGTGAACTCACCTCTGCCTAGGCTTGCCAATGACTGGTGACCCAACCTTAGCCTAGGCTTGTCAATGACTGATGACCTCACCTCAGCCTAGGCTTTTCAATGGCTGGTGACCTCACCTCGGTCTAGGCTTGTCAATGACTGGTGACCCCACCTTAACCTAGGCTTTTCAATGACTGATGACCTCACCTTAGCCTAGGCTTTTCAATGGCTGGTGACCTCAACTCACCCTAGGCTTGTCAATGACTGGTGACCTCACCTCACCCTAGGCTTGTCAATGACTGGTGGTTTCACCTTAGCCTAGGCTTGTCAATGACTGGTGATCTCTCACCTTAGCTTAGGCTTGTCAATGATTGGGGACCTCACCTCACCCTAGGCTTGTCAATGACTGGTGACCTCACCTTAGCCTAGGCTTGTCAATGATTGGTGACCTCACCTCACCCTCGGCTTGTCAATGACTGGTGGTTTCACCTTAGCCTAAGCTTGTCAATGACTGGTGACCTCACCTTAGCCTAGGCTTGTCAATGACTGGTGACCTCACCTTAGCCTAGGCTTGTCAGTGACTGATGACCTCACCTTAGCCTAGGCTTGTCAATGACTGGTGACCTCTCACCTTAGCCTAGGCTTGTCAATGATTGGGGACCTCACCTCGCCCTAGGCTTGTCAATGACTGGGGACCTCACCTTAGCCTAGGCTTGTCAATGATTGGTGACCTCACCTCACCCTCGGCTTGTCAATGACTGGTGGTTTCACCTTAGCCTAGGCTTGTCAATGACTGGTGACCTCACCTTAGCCTAGGCTTGTCAATGACTGGTGACCTCACCTTAGCCTAGGCTTGTCAGTGACTGATGACCTCACCTTAGCCTAGGCTTGTCAATGACTTGTGACCTCTCACCTTAGCCTAGGCTTGTCAATGATTGGGGACCTCACCTCGCCCTAGGCTTGTCAATGACTGGGGACCTCACCTTAGCCTAGGCTTGTCAATGATTGGTGACCTCACCTCACCCTCGGCTTGTCAATGACTGGTGGTTTCACCTTAGCCTAGGCTTGTCAATGACTGGTGACCTCACCTTAGCCTAGGCTTGTAAATGACTGGTGACCTCACCTTAGCCTAGGCTTGTCAGTGACTGATGACCTCACCTTAGCCTAGGCTTGTCAATGACTGGTGATCTCACCTTGGCCTAGGCTGGTCAATGACTGGTGATCTCACCTTAGCCTTGGCTGGTCAATGACTGGTGACCTCACCTTAGCCTAGGCTTGTCAGTGACTGGTGATCTCACCTCAGCCTAGGCATGTTAATGACTGGAGCCCTCACATTAGCCTAGGCTTGTCAGTGACTGATGACCTCATCTTAGCCTAGGCTTGTCAATGACTGGTGACCTCACCTTAGCCTAGGCTTGTCAGTGACTGATGACCTCACCTTAGCCTACGCTTGTCAATGAATGGTGATCTCACCTTAGCCTAGGCTGGTCAATGACTGGTGATCTCACCTTAGCCTTGGCTGGTCAATGACTGGTGACCTCACCTTAGCCTAGGCTTGTCAGTGACTGGTGATCTCACCTCAGCCTAGGCATGTTAATGACTGGAGCCCTCACATTAGCCTAGGCTTGTCGATGACTTGTGAACTCACCTCAGCCTAGGCTTGCCAATGACTGGTGACCCAACCTTAGCCTAGGCTTGTCAATGACTGATGACCTCACCTCAGCCTAGGCTTTTCAATGGCTAGTGACCTCACCTCGGTCTAGGCTTGTCAATGACTGGTGACCCAACCTTAACCTGGGCTTGTCAATGACTGATGACCTCACCTCAGCCTAGGCTTTTCAATGGCTGGTGACCTCAACTCACCCTAGGCTTGTCAATGACTGGTGACCTCACCTCACCCTAGGCTTGTCAATGACTGGTGGTTTCACCTTAGCCTAGGCTTGTCAATGACTGGTGACCTCTCACCTTAGCCTAGGCTTGTCAATGATTGGGGACCTCACCTCATCCTAGGCTTGTCAATGACTGGTGACCTCACCTTAGCCTAGGCTTGTCAATGATTGGTGACCTCACCTCACCCTCGGCTTGTCATTGACTGGTGGTTTCACCTTAGCCTAGGCTTGTCAATGACTGGTGACCTCACCTTAGCCTAGGCTTGTCAATGACTGGTGACCTCACCTTAGCCTAGGCTTGTCAGTGACTGATGACCTCACCTTAGCCTAGGCTTGTCAATGACTGGTGATCTCACCTTGGCCTAGGCTGGTCAATGACTGGTGATCTCACCTTAGCCTTGGCTGGTCAATGACTGGTGACCTCACCTTAGCCTAGGCTTGTCAGTGACTGGTGATCTCACCTCAGCCTAGGCATGTTAATGACTGGAGCCCTCACCTTAGCCTAGGCTTGTCTGACTTGTGAACTCACCTCAGCCTAGGCTTGCCAATGACTGGTGACCCAACCTTAGCCTAGGCTTGTCAATGACTGATGACCTCACCTCAGCCTAGGCTTTTCAATGGCTGGTGACCTCACCTCGGTCTAGGCTTGTCAATGACTGGTGACCCCACCTTAACCTAGGCTTTTCAATGACTGATGACCTCACCTTAGCCTAGGCTTTTCAATGACTGGTGACCTCAACTCACCCTAGGCTTGTCAATGACTGGTGACCTCACCTCACCCTAGGCTTGTCAATGACTGGTGGTTTCACCTTAGCCTAGGCTTGTCAATGACTGGTGATCTCTCACCTTAGCTTAGGCTTGTCAATGATTGGGGACCTCACCTCACCCTAGGCTTGTCAATGACTGGTGACCTCACCTTAGCCTAGGCTTGTCAATGATTGGTGACCTCACCTCACCCTCGGCTTGTCAATGACTGGTGGTTTCACCTTAGCCTAGGCTTGTCAATGACTGGTGACCTCACCTTAGCCTAGGCTTGTCAATGACTGGTGACCTCACCTTAGCCTAGGCTTGTCAGTGACTGATGACCTCACCTTAGCCTAGGCTTGTCAATGACTGGTGACCTCTCACCTTAGCCTAGGCTTGTCAATGATTGGGGACCTCACCTCGCCCTAGGCTTGTCAATGACTGGGGACCTCACCTTAGCCTAGGCTTGTCAATGATTGGTGACCTCACCTCACCCTCGGCTTGTCAATGACTGGTGGTTTCACCTTAGCCTAGGCTTGTCAATGACTGGTGACCTCACCTTAGCCTAGGCTTGTCAATGACTGGTGACCTCACCTTAGCCTAGGCTTGTCAGTGACTGATGACCTCACCTTAGCCTAGGCTTGTCAATGACTGGTGACCTCTCACCTTAGCCTAGGCTTGTCAATGATTGGGGACCTCACCTCGCCCTAGGCTTGTCAATGACTGGGGACCTCACCTTAGCCTAGGCTTGTCAATGATTGGTGACCTCACCTCACCCTCGGCTTGTCAATAACTGGTGGTTTCACCTTAGCCTAGGCTTGTCAATGACTGGTGACCTCACCTTAGCCTAGGCTTGTCAATGACTGGTGACCTCACCTTAGCCTAGGCTTGTCAGTGACTGATGACCTCACCTTAGCCTAGGCTTGTCAATGACTGGTGATCTCACCTTAGCCTAGGCTGGTCAATGACTGGTGATCTCACCTTAGCCTTGGCTGGTCAATGACTGGTGACCTCACCTTAGCCTAGGCTTGTCAGTGACTGGTAAACTCACCTCAGCCTAGGCATGTTAATGACTGGAGCTCTCACCTTAGCCTAGGTTCGTCGATGACTTGTGAACTCACCTCAGCCTAGGCTTGCCAATGACTGGTGACCCAACCTTAGCCTAGGCTTGTCAATGACTGATGACCTCACCTCAGCCTAGGCTTTTCAATGGCTGGTGACCTCACCTCGGTCTAGGCGTGTCAATGACTGGTGACCTCACCTTAGCCTAGGCTTGTCAATGAATGGTGACCTCACCTTAGCCTAGGCTTGTCAGTGACTGGTAAACTCACCTCAGCCTAGGCATGTTAATGACTGGAGCCCTCACCTTAGCCTAGGCTTGTCGATGACTTGTGAACTCACCTCAGCCTAGGCTTGCCAATGACTGGTAACCCAACCTTAGCCTAGGCTTGTCAATGACTGATGACCTCACCTCAGCCTAGGCTTTTCAATGGCTGGTGACCTCACCTCGGTCTAGGCTTGTCAATGACTGGTGACCCAACCTTAACCTAGGCTTGTCAATGACTGATAACCTCACATCAGCCTAGGCTTTTCAATGACTGGTGACCTCAACTCACCCTAGGCTTGTCAATGACTGGTGACCTCACCTCAGCCTAGGCAAAGTCACTGACTAATTTTTTAAGGACAGCTTTTTAGTGATAAAAGGTGAAGCTTTTTCTGATTAATGATACTGCTGCTGTATAGTATAACATGCTAGGAATTTATTCATTCAGACTTGTAAAGCTACTAAGAGGTCCTTTATAAGGAGTTATGTTTATACAAAAATAGATAATTATTTGTTCCCTCTATTGTTGCATGTTTCTTTCACCTAGTCTGCCTGTACGATGCCATGGTGAAGGGGAAGAGGGGTTTCCCACCTCTGGTAACCCCCCTTTGGCCCCGACCATAGTTCAGGATGTCAACCTTCTACGCTCCTCTCCATTCCATGGCCCCGGATATTTACATGTCCCTGTTTCAACCAGGTTTCATCAGGAAGCTATTTGGAGAATCTCAGAGCTCGGCTTTGGAAGCCCTTATCATTATTATAATTATACCGGGATGCGTGCAGTCCTTCTTGTCTGTTTTTTCCGTTCCTTCCTGAGCCAAAAACCGTCTTTACCAGGTGATGGAGAGAGCTGGATGGGAAAATTGTTTCAGAATGTGTCCAGCTGATGTCTTCCTTTGTGTTGGGTTGTAGCCGCCATGCCCCCGGTGCTCCCAGCTCCTTCTGAGCCCCCATGCTGATACATACAGCCAAGTGATGGGTTGTGATTCACAAAGCCGATAGAAAAGTGATGACAATTTTAGGATTTCCTGCCGGAGGACAGATGCTGACTTCTGACAGAGAGAGTTCACCGCCATACCGCTAAGGGCAAATCTTCATCACCTTTACCGTTTAGTCACTTATTATAGGCATTTTTAAAGTGCAGACAATTTTGATATTTTGTACATCAAGATTACCAATCGTCACCATTTCCTGGGGACAGTCCCCATTGTGAGGGGTGTGTCCCTGGTTAAAAGGCATCCAAGGCAGTGTCCCTGGAACCTGAGCACTGTAGAGTAAACAATCCTGAACCCTGAACTACTGTGAGTTACTTAATCCTGAACCCTGATCTTTGTGAGTTACCTAATCCTCACCCCTGATCTCTGTGAGTTACTTAATCCTCACCCCTGAACTCTGTGAGTTACTTAATCCTCACCCCTAAACTCTGTGAGTTACTTAATCCTGACCCCTAAACTCTGTGAGTTACTTAATCCTCACCCCTGAACTCTGTGCATTACTTAATTCTGGCCCCCTAAACTCCGTGAGTTACTTAATCCTAACCCATAAACTCTGGGCGTTACTTAATCCTGACCCCTGAACTCTGGGGGTTACTTAATCCTGACCCCTGAACTCTGGGCGTTACTTAATCCTGACCCCTGAACTCTGAGCGTTACTTAATCCTGACCTCTGAACTCTGGGTGTTACCTAACCCTGACCCCTGAACTCTGGGTGTTACTTAATCCTGACCCCTGAACTCTGAGCGTTACTTAATCCTGACCTCTGAACTCTGGGTGTTACCTAACCCTGACCCCTGAACTCTGGGTGTTACTTAATCCTGACCCCTGAACTCTGGGTGTTACTTAAACCTGACCCCTGTTCATAATATTTCATACACCCTTATATTTTTACAAAAAAAAAAATGATTTCACTTTATATTTTTTATAATGGACAATTAGCACATACACACACTTCACTAGTTCTTTGTCTATTATTACAATTATCACTATTTCTGTTTAGTACATTTACACACCCACACATTAATTCACTACATTTTCAATACATTTTATTTCCACACACACTTGTTCTTTCTTTTTGTTTTCACCCAGTTTTATATTTATTTTTTATTTTTATTTTATTTTATATATTTTTTTCACACAACAGACAATCAACACATATACACACTGTAATAGTTAAAACTTTTTCTAATTTTATGTTCATCTTTCAAGTGTCACATAGATAATAATTGTTAATTATATACATGTGATGGGTTTTCATTCACAACACTTTCCAACACTAATTGGTTCCTAATTGGTTCCTAATTGGTTCCTAATTTGAGGTCTTGGATCACATGAGTGTATGTCTTTTCTCTCTATATTAGAGGTGTGATGTTTTGTAACATATTAGCTATGATTAAGCACTGACCTTCAGTGTGAAACATGTAAGCTGTTACCCCGGCTATGCTGTGATGATTTTTGGTGTGATCTTCCATTTTTTACAATAAAGGCGACCGTCAAAGGTTTTTTGGAGTGCGGCTGTCCATATTTTTTATTTTTTTCTCTATATGCTACGTGCATTGCTGGCACCCACGGTAGTCCTGATACTACAAATTGCTGGAGCGTGTTCACCTGGAGCAGTAAAAATCTCTTTCCCTGATCTCTGGGTGTTACCTAATCCTAACCCCTGAACTCTGGGCGTTACTTAATCCTGACCCCTAAACTCTGTACATTGCCTAGGCCTGACCCCTGAACTCTGTGCGTTAATTGCACCTGAACCCTGAACAATCTGCCTTACTTAAACCTGACCTCTGGGTGTTACACCTGATTCCTGAACTATCTGCATTACTTAATCCTCATCCTGAACTCTGTATTACTTACACCTGACCCCTGAACTCTCTACGTTTTTTGAATTCTGACTTCTGCCCTTTGTGCGTTACTTAATCCTCACCCCTGAACTGTCGGCGTTACTTAATCTTGACATTACACTCTGTGCATTACTTACTCATTACTTCTGTGCATTACTTAATCCTGACCTCTGCACTCTGCGTTTTACATACTCCTAAACCCTGAACTCTCTGAATTACCTAATTCTGACCCCTGAACTCTGTGCGTTACTTAATCCCGACTTCTGCACCCTCTGTGTTACCTAATCCTGAGCTTTGAACTCTCTGTTACTTAAACCTGATCCCTGCATTCTGTGCGTTACTTAAACCTGAATCCTGCACTCCGGGCATTAAAAAATCCTGACCCCTGAACTCTGTGAGTTACTTAATCCTGATCCCTGTACTCTGTGAATTATTTAATCCTGACCCCTGAACTCTGTGAGTTACTTAATTCTGGCCCCAAAACTCTGTGAGTTACTTAATCCAAACCCATAAACTCTGGGTGTTACTTAAACCTGACCCCTGAACTCTGAGCGTTACTTAATCCTGACCCCTGAACTCTGGGTGTTACTTAATCCTGACCCCTGAACTCTGAGCGTTACTTAATCCTGACCCCTGAACTCTGAACGTTACTTAATCCTGACCCCTGAACTCTGGGTGTTACCTAACCCTGACCCCTGAACTCTGCATGTTACTTAATCCTGACCCCTGAACTCTGGGTGTTACTTAAACCTGACCCCTGAACTCTGAGCGTTACTTAATCCTGACCCCTGAACTCTGGGTGTTACCTAATCCTGACCCCTGAACTCTGCGTGTTACTTAATCCTGACCCCTGAACTCTGGGTGTTACTTAAACCTGACCCCTGAACTCTGGGTGTTACTTAATCCTGACCCCTGAACTCTGGGCGTTACTTAATCCTGACCCCTGAACTCTGGGTGTTACTTAATCCTGACCCCTGAACTCTGGGTGTTACTTAATCCTGACCTCTAAACTCTGAGCACTAATTAATCCTGACCCCTGAACGCTAAGCATTACTTAATCTTGACCCCTGAACTCTGTAAGCTACTTAATCCTGACCCCTGAACTCTGTGCGTTACTTCTTAAAGGAAAACTAAAGGCAAAACTTATTTTTTTCGTTTTGAATAGAGTGAAGAGGGATTAGGATACCAGATACTTGGGTACAACCAGCCTGTTGGATATTTTACATTTGATTACTGCTGGAAGGCACCCTGCTGGCAGAACACAATAGTGCTGCAGGAAGGATTCCCCCATCAACACTGACTGTGGTGATGGGGGAATTGAGAGATTTTCATTCCTTCCACTTGTGGTGGAAGGAAAGAAAATTGAATCATCTATGGCCAGCCTTACTCTTCAACAGTACTGGTGCTCTTGTCCTGGTCCTTCAGATCTATCTCCCCCAGCTCTCTGGGCTTTCCTGGCTCCCTAAGCCTTTAGTTACAAAAGCCAGCTGCATGGGTACACTCCTTGGCCTCTCAATAGGGGATCTCCTGGCACCCCAGGGCCCAGGCTCTCCTCCTAGTCCTCCAAGATTTATAGAGATCCTGTCCAAGTCACCTCAGCTCTTCCAGTCCTCCAAACTCACTTAGCAGCCTGACTCTCTCAGGCCAGTGGGTAAGGAATCTCTCTAACATGGATTACTGTCTCCTGAGTAGAATACCTGTAGACCACACCTGTCTCCTGATGGGAGCACTCACCTGTCTCCTGATGGGAGCACACACCTGTCTCCTGATGGGAGCACACACCTGTCTCCTGATGGGAGAACTCACCTGTCTCCTGATGGGAGCACACACCTGTCTCCTGATGGGAGCACTCACCTGTCTCCTGATGGGAGCACTTACCTGTCTCCCGATGGGAGCACTCACCTGTCTCCTGATGGGAGCACTCACCTGTCTCCTGATGGGAGCACACATATGTCTCCTGATGGGAGCACACACCTGTCTCCCGATGGGAGAACTCACCTGTCTCCCGATGGGAGCACTCACCTGTCTCCTGATGGGAGCACACACCTGTCTCCTGATGGGAGAACTCACCTGTCTCCTGATGGGAGCACTCACCTGTCTCCTGATGGGAGCACTCACCTGTCTCCCGATGGGAGCACTCACCTGTCTCCCGATGGGAGCACACACCTGTCTCCCGATGGGAGCACTGAGCTTTAATAACTTAACTATTAATAAATATTAAATTATAGGTATTGGAATTTCCTTTCAAATTTGGCTCTTAGAGAACGTAACGAATATGAATTTATCCAAAGTTACGAATTATCCGAAATAACGAATGCCGTATCTATACAAATGGAATGTAACAAATTACTTTTTATTATTATTTATTATTAATTTGTTACGTTCCATTTGTTTAGATGCGGAATTCGTTATTTCGGATAATTCGTAACTTCAGATAAATTCGTATTCGTTACGTTCACTAAGAGCCCAATTTGAAAGGAAATTCCAATACCTATAAGTTAATAGTTAGTTATTATTAGTTTGTTAGTTGGTTATTATTTCAAATTTTGGGATTTTCATCTTTTCTTTCTGTGAGGGGGTTAGCTCGGCAGCGGGTGTGTGTGACCCCCGGGATGGGCTCCCCACACAAAAACAGGCCCAGCAGACGGAGCTTGTGGTTTTCAAAATCAAAAAGGTGCGGTTTATTTTCTATTTACAGTGACAAAACACAGCAAAGCAAAAGAAACATAAACAAAATAAATCCTGGTCAACTTGACCTCTGACTAAACATACAGGTTTCCTAACTAACAACTGGGATCAGCCTAGTGCTGTCCTAGTCCCTAAGTCCCTGGGTTTAAATGTCCAAGCAAATAGCCACACAGGCTTTGTCTCACCGCACAAGGGTTCTCTCTCTCCAGGAAGTCCACACAGGTCTGCTTCCAGGCATGAGCTAACATCTAATGAAGCTGGGAGTTTTTATAGAGGCCTAAATGAGCTGACAAGCTTCAGCTGGCCTCATCAACTCCCTGTCTGTACGACGCCCCACACTCTCCCTAGAGGTATGAGTCATCCATGAGCCCACTAGCCTTATACAACTCTCCACCTAGTTGTATAAGTCGGCGTAAAGCCTGAATCTGGGCGAAATATATCTACCCCCCTGGATGCAACCAGGTGACTTTACCTTCCTGCTGTCACATACCCCCCCCTCTTGTTTTAACCTCGGGGTTGGAACACCAGCAATCAGGCATTCATGTACTCGAGACAAAGCATCCACATTCCCCATTTGAACGCCAGGGCGATGCTTTACTGTGAAGTTGAATTCCTGGAGGGCCAGGAACCACCTATTCACTCTTCTATTTGTTTCCTTGTTTTGAGCCATCCACTTTAACGGAGCGTGATCCGTAACCATGTCAAAGTGCCTACCTAGCAGGTAGTACCGAAGGGAATCTAGAGCCCACTTCACCGCTAAACACTCCTTTTCAACGGTGGCGTAATTTACCTCATGGGACTTCAACTTCCTGCTGAGGTAAATGACTGGGTGCTCTTCCCCGTTCCAGACCTGGGACAATACTGCTCCTAACCCCACATCTGACGCATCACTTTGTACGACAAAGTCTTTAGAGAAGTCGGGTGAGTACAACACTGGCTGGCTACATAAGGCTTGTTTCAAGAATTGGAATGCTGCCTCAGCCTCGGGGGTCCATTTAATCATGACCGACCCTTTCCCCTTCGTCAGGTTGGTTAGGGGCACAGCCTTAGAAGCAAAGTGGGGAATGAATCGCCGATAATACCCAGCGATTCCCAGAAAGGCTCGTACCTGCTTCTTGCTGTTGGGACGTGGCCAACTCTGGATGGCCTCGACTTTGTTGAGTTGGGGTTTTATTACTCCCCTCCCAATGGTGTACCCAAGATATTTGGCCTCCTCCTGCCCAATGGTACACTTCTTGGGGTTAGCCGTAAACCCCGCTTCCCGAACAGAGTCCAGGACTGCTTGCACTTTTGGCAGATGTGAGGCCCAATCTGTGCTATGGACAATTACGTCATCCAGGTAAGCCGCAGCATACTTCCGATGGGGCCTCAGCATCTGGTCCATTTTCCGCTGGAATGTGGCCGGCGCATTCTGTAACCCGAACGGCATTCTTTTATATTGGAACGCCCCGTCTGGGGTTACAAATGCGGTTTTCTCTTTGGCCGACTTGGCCAGGGGGATTTGCCAATACCCTTTTGTGAGGTCAAGAGTCGTCATGTATCGGGCTGTTCCCAGCCGGTCGATCAACTCATCTATACGTGGCATGGGGTAGGTGTCAAATTTTGTAACTTTGTTCAACTGACGAAAATCGTTACAAAATCGCCAGCTCCCATCCGGTTTAGGCACCAACACAATGGGACTAGACCAATCACTTTGGGACTCCTCTATCACCCCTAAGTTCAGCATTTTCTGTACTTCCTCCCGTATTGCCTCCCGTCGGGCCTCTGGGATCCGATAGGGTTTTAACTTCACCCTTTCACCGGGCGGGGTAATGATGTCATGCTCTACCCCAGATGTTTGTCCCGGCAGCTCAGAGAATACCTCCTTGTTGCGAAGCACAAACTCCTTAACCTCCTGTTGTTGGGGTTGTGACAAGGTGGCTGCTATTCCAACCTCAGGAATCACGCAACCAGTTTGAGCTGGTGACCAAGTGTCTGCGACTAGGGACTCTCTATCCCTCCAGGCTTTCAACAGATTAACGTGATAGATCTGTTCGGGCTTTCGCCTTCCTGGTTGTCTGACCTTGTAATTCACTTCGCTCACTTTTTCCATTATCTCATAGGGGCCTTGCCATTTGGCAAGGAATTTACTTTCAACCGTAGGGACAAGTACCAGTATCCTATCCCCCGGGGAAAAGGTACGGGTCTTGGCTCCACGGTTGTACACTCTCTGCTGTGCTAACTGCGCTTGGGCCAAATGTTCCTTCACGATGGGCATTACCTGTGCAATTCGGTCTTGCATCAGGGCGACATGCTCAATCACACTCCTGTGGGGAGAACTCTCACTTTCCCAAGTTTCCTTGGCAATATCCAACAGCCCTCTTGGGTGTCTCCCATACAGTAACTCAAAGGGGGAGAATCCCGTAGAGGATTGGGGCACCTCCCTAATAGCAAACATCAGATAAGGAAGTAGACAGTCCCAATCCTTTCCATCTCTATCCACCACTTTCTTCAACATTTGTTTTAGGGTTTTGTTGAATCTTTCAACCAGCCCATCGGTTTGGGGGTGATACACAGATGTACGTAATTGCGTCACTTTGAACAATTTACACAGCTCCTTCATAACCCGGGACATAAAGGGTGTACCTTGGTCTGTAAGCAGTTCTTTACAAATACCCACCCGGCTAAACACAAGAGATAGCTCTTTGGCTATGGTTTTGGCCGAGGTATTTCGGAGAGGGATCGCTTCTGGATAACGGGTGGCATAGTCCATTATAACTAATATGTACTGGTGCCCCCTAGCGGACTTGATTATAGGACCTACCAAATCCATGGCGATCCTCTCAAACGGGACCTCAATGATGGGTAGAGGGACCAGCGGGCTACGGAAATGTGGCATCGGGGCCGACCTCTGACACAGAGGGCAGGAGGAACAATAATTTTCTATGTCCTTCATCACCCCCGGCCAATAGAATCTCTGTAATACCCTCTCTCGGGTTTTCTCTGTCCCCAGATGACCTCCAAGAATGTGCCCATGGGCCAACTCCAACACCAACTTCCTGTAAGGTTTGGGCACCACAAGCTGCTCAACGGTTTCTTCTGCCCTTTTTGCCACCCGATACAGTAGGTCCTTCTCTACGCTGAAGTATGGGTAAGTGCAGGTATTATCTGGGTTCACTAACTCGCCATCTATTTTCACTACGTTTTCCCGTGCCTTTATTAGGGCGGGGTCTTTCAACTGTTCTGTGGCAAAGTTTTCCCTGTGAACCTCAAGATCAGAAAACTCCACAGACGGTAGGTTTTCGTCTGAGGAGGTGGGCTCCTCTCCAGTTTCTTGAGTCTCCCCTGCCAATACTGATAAGGGAAATTCCGGAGAGTCCTCACCACTCTCAGGGGAGTTCTGGCTATCACATTCCTGGTACATAGGGGCACCAGTGAGGGGCTCAGGATCATCCCACAGTTCCCAGAACTTCGGAAAATCCCTTCCCACAATGGCGTCATGCGGTAACTGAGATACTAAGCCCACTGGATGAGAGAGGGTACCTTTGGGGGTCTCGAAACACACTGTAGTCACTGGATACTCTCGGGTGTCCCCATGCACACAAATAACAGCTACCTTGCTATTCCCAGAGACCTCTGTTTTAACTAACTCAGCCTTTATCAGGGTCACAAGGCTACCTGAATCCAGCAATACCACAACATTTCTACCATTAACACACATTTTGCATAAATGTTTCTCAGTTCCTCGAATGGCAGTGCATGCGACTGTCGCACACAGCGACTGACGTCTGCCCGTCAGAAAGTCACACTGCATGGGTTCCTCCACAACCGGGCAATTGGCTGCAATATGTCCCGCTTGCCGGCAGCGGTAGCAAACGATCCTTCTTGCCGCCTCTTGAGCCGCTGATTTCCCAGGCTGTTCTCGCCAAACTTGGGGTAGAGCTCCCACCCTCTCACTCTCTCCACCCTCACCCCTTGGAATCCTCTTATCCGCCCCTGGGGATGGTCTGGTCTTAGGGTGGAAAGTCTGAGTGTCTCTGGAAGAGGCCGTCAAGTTCTCTGTAGCCAAGTATTTCTCCACACGATCCACAAGACCATCGGCCGTCTCTGGGTCTCCATGGCTTACCCACTTTTGGATGGCAGTAGGAAGAGCTCTCAAAAACCGATCCATTACAACACGTTCCACAATCTTTGGTGCGGACAAAGTCTCTGGCTGTAGCCACTTTCTGCTCAGGTGAATGAGATCATACATTTGAGACCTGGGGGGTTTTCCAAGCTGGAAAGTCCAGTTATGCACACGCTGAGCCCGGACAGCCTGGGTGACACCCAGCCTTGCCAATATTTCAGCTTTTAGCATCACATAGTCTTTTGCTTGGTTAGGCTCTAGGTCATAGTAAGCTTTCTGCGATTCACCAGTTAACAGAGGAGCCACCAGTCCAGCCCACTGCTCCTCAGGCCACTTTTCTCTTTCAGCGGTCCTTTCAAATGTGGTCAAAAATACCTCTGGATCATCCTCTCCAGTCATTTTTGTCAATAAACGACTCACCCCAAAGGACGCGGTATTAGTGGGACGGCTTTCCTCACTGGTCTGCGGACGTTGCTGCATTACTGCTTCCATCTGTTGTTGTAGTCTCTGCTCTTGCTTCTGCAACAGGTCTATGAAGCGGGCCTCAGATTGCTGCTGGGCTCGTTGCTGAGCCTCCAGACTCTGTTGCAAAGTTGCGTTTGTCTGCTGCTGGGCTGCAAGGCTCTGTTGATGAGCTTGCTGCTGGGCTGCGAAGTTCTGTTGTTGAGCTGCAAGGCTCTGTTGATGAGCTGCAAGGCTCTTTTGTTGCAAACCTGCATTTGTCTGCTGTTGATTGGCATTTGCTAGAGCCAGCTGCTTCAGTATCTCCTCCATGCTGGCTTAAAAAAAAACTGCCACTGGTTCTCCACCAACTGTGAGGGGGTTAGCTCGGCAGCGGGTGTGTGTGACCCCCGGGATGGGCTCCCCACACAAAAACAGGCCCAGCAGACGGAGCTTGTGGTTTTCAAAATCAAAAAGGTGCGGTTTATTTTCTATTTACAGTGACAAAACACAGCAAAGCAAAAGAAACATAAACAAAATAAATCCTGGTCAACTTGACCTCTGACTAAACATACAGGTTTCCTAACTAACAACTGGGATCAGCCTAGTGCTGTCCTAGTCCCTAAGTCCCTGGGTTTAAATGTCCAAGCAAATAGCCACACAGGCTTTGTCTCACCGCACAAGGGTTCTCTCTCTCCAGGAAGTCCACACAGGTCTGCTTCCAGGCATGAGCTAACATCTAATGAAGCTGGGAGTTTTTATAGAGGCCTAAATGAGCTGACAAGCTTCAGCTGGCCTCATCAACTCCCTGTCTGTACGACGCCCCACACTCTCCCTAGAGGTATGAGTCATCCATGAGCCCACTAGCCTTATACAACTCTCCACCTAGTTGTATAAGTCGGCGTAAAGCCTGAATCTGGGCGAAATATATATCTACCCCCCTGGATGCAACCAGGTGACTTTACCTTCCTGCTGTCACATACCCCCCCCTCTTGTTTTAACCTCGGGGTTGGAACACCAGCAATCAGGCATTCATGTACTCGAGACAAAGCATCCACATTCCCCATTTGAACGCCAGGGCGATGCTTTACTGTGAAGTTGAATTCCTGGAGGGCCAGGAACCACCTATTCACTCTTCTATTTGTTTCCTTGTTTTGAGCCATCCACTTTAACGGAGCGTGATCCGTAACCATGTCAAAGTGCCTACCTAGCAGGTAGTACCGAAGGGAATCTAGAGCCCACTTCACCGCTAAACACTCCTTTTCAACGGTGGCGTAATTTACCTCATGGGACTTCAACTTCCTGCTGAGGTAAATGACTGGGTGCTCTTCCCCGTTCCAGACCTGGGACAATACTGCTCCTAACCCCACATCTGACGCATCACTTTGTACGACAAAGTCTTTAGAGAAGTCGGGTGAGTACAACACTGGCTGGCTACATAAGGCTTGTTTCAAGAATTGGAATGCTGCCTCAGCCTCGGGGGTCCATTTAATCATGACCGACCCTTTCCCCTTCGTCAGGTTGGTTAGGGGCACAGCCTTAGAAGCAAAGTGGGGAATGAATCGCCGATAATACCCAGCGATTCCCAGAAAGGCTCGTACCTGCTTCTTGCTGTTGGGACGTGGCCAACTCTGGATGGCCTCGACTTTGTTGAGTTGGGGTTTTATTACTCCCCTCCCAATGGTGTACCCAAGATATTTGGCCTCCTCCTGCCCAATGGTACACTTCTTGGGGTTAGCCGTAAACCCCGCTTCCCGAACAGAGTCCAGGACTGCTTGCACTTTTGGCAGATGTGAGGCCCAATCTGTGCTATGGACAATTACGTCATCCAGGTAAGCCGCAGCATACTTCCGATGGGGCCTCAGCATCTGGTCCATTTTCCGCTGGAATGTGGCCGGCGCATTCTGTAACCCGAACGGCATTCTTTTATATTGGAACGCCCCGTCTGGGGTTACAAATGCGGTTTTCTCTTTGGCCGACTTGGCCAGGGGGATTTGCCAATACCCTTTTGTGAGGTCAAGAGTCGTCATGTATCGGGCTGTTCCCAGCCGGTCGATCAACTCATCTATACGTGGCATGGGGTAGGTGTCAAATTTTGTAACTTTGTTCAACTGACGAAAATCGTTACAAAATCGCCAGCTCCCATCCGGTTTAGGCACCAACACAATGGGACTAGACCAATCACTTTGGGACTCCTCTATCACCCCTAAGTTCAGCATTTTCTGTACTTCCTCCCTTATTGCCTCCCGTCGGGCCTCTGGGATCCGATAGGGTTTTAACTTCACCCTTTCACCGGGCGGGGTAATGATGTCATGCTCTACCCCAGATGTTTGTCCCGGCAGCTCAGAGAATACCTCCTTGTTGCGAAGCACAAACTCCTTAACCTCCTGTTGTTGGGGTTGTGACAAGGTGGCTGCTATTCCAACCTCAGGAATCACGCAACCAGTTTGAGCTGGTGACCAAGTGTCTGCGACTAGGGACTCTCTATCCCTCCAGGCTTTCAACAGATTAACGTGATAGATCTGTTCGGGCTTTCGCCTTCCTGGTTGTCTGACCTTGTAATTCACTTCGCTCACTTTTTCCATTATCTCATAGGGGCCTTGCCATTTGGCAAGGAATTTACTTTCAACCGTAGGGACAAGTACCAGTATCCTATCCCCCGGGGAAAAGGTACGGGTCTTGGCTCCACGGTTGTACACTCTCTGCTGTGCTAACTGCGCTTGGGCCAAATGTTCCTTCACGATGGGCATTACCTGTGCAATTCGGTCTTGCATCAGGGCGACATGCTCAATCACACTCCTGTGGGGAGAACTCTCACTTTCCCAAGTTTCCTTGGCAATATCCAACAGCCCTCTTGGGTGTCTCCCATACAGTAACTCAAAGGGGGAGAATCCCGTAGAGGATTGGGGCACCTCCCTAATAGCAAACATCAGATAAGGAAGTAGACAGTCCCAATCCTTTCCATCTCTATCCACCACTTTCTTCAACATTTGTTTTAGGGTTTTGTTGAATCTTTCAACCAGCCCATCGGTTTGGGGGTGATACACAGATGTACGTAATTGCGTCACTTTGAACAATTTACACAGCTCCTTCATAACCCGGGACATAAAGGGTGTACCTTGGTCTGTAAGCAGTTCTTTACAAATACCCACCCGGCTAAACACAAGAGATAGCTCTTTGGCTATGGTTTTGGCCGAGGTATTTCGGAGAGGGATCGCTTCTGGATAACGGGTGGCATAGTCCATTATAACTAATATGTACTGGTGCCCCCTAGCGGACTTGATTATAGGACCTACCAAATCCATGGCGATCCTCTCAAACGGGACCTCAATGATGGGTAGAGGGACCAGCGGGCTACGGAAATGTGGCATCGGGGCCGACCTCTGACACAGAGGGCAGGAGGAACAATAATTTTCTATGTCCTTCATCACCCCCGGCCAATAGAATCTCTGTAATACCCTCTCTCGGGTTTTCTCTGTCCCCAGATGACCTCCAAGAATGTGCCCATGGGCCAACTCCAACACCAACTTCCTGTAAGGTTTGGGCACCACAAGCTGCTCAACGGTTTCTTCTGCCCTTTTTGCCACCCGATACAGTAGGTCCTTCTCTACGCTGAAGTATGGGTAAGTGCAGGTATTATCTGGGTTCACTAACTCGCCATCTATTTTCACTACGTTTTCCCGTGCCTTTATTAGGGCGGGGTCTTTCAACTGTTCTGTGGCAAAGTTTTCCCTGTGAACCTCAAGATCAGAAAACTCCACAGACGGTAGGTTTTCGTCTGAGGAGGTGGGCTCCTCTCCAGTTTCTTGAGTCTCCCCTGCCAATACTGATAAGGGAAATTCCGGAGAGTCCTCACCACTCTCAGGGGAGTTCTGGCTATCACATTCCTGGTACATAGGGGCACCAGTGAGGGGCTCAGGATCATCCCACAGTTCCCAGAACTTCGGAAAATCCCTTCCCACAATGGCGTCATGCGGTAACTGAGATACTAAGCCCACTGGATGAGAGAGGGTACCTTTGGGGGTCTCGAAACACACTGTAGTCACTGGATACTCTCGGGTGTCCCCATGCACACAAATAACAGCTACCTTGCTATTCCCAGAGACCTCTGTTTTAACTAACTCAGCCTTTATCAGGGTCACAAGGCTACCTGAATCCAGCAATACCACAACATTTCTACCATTAACACACATTTTGCATAAATGTTTCTCAGTTCCTCGAATGGCAGTGCATGCGACTGTCGCACACAGCGACTGACGTCTGCCCGTCAGAAAGTCACACTGCATGGGTTCCTCCACAACCGGGCAATTGGCTGCAATATGTCCCGCTTGCCGGCAGCGGTAGCAAACGATCCTTCTTGCCGCCTCTTGAGCCGCTGATTTCCCAGGCTGTTCTCGCCAAACTTGGGGTAGAGCTCCCACCCTCTCACTCTCTCCACCCTCACCCCTTGGAATCCTCTTATCCGCCCCTGGGGATGGTCTGGTCTTAGGGTGGAAAGTCCGAGTGTCTCTGGAAGAGGCCGTCAAGTTCTCTGTAGCCAAGTATTTCTCCACACGATCCACAAGACCATCGGCCGTCTCTGGGTCTCCATGGCTTACCCACTTTTGGATGGCAGTAGGAAGAGCTCTCAAAAACCGATCCATTACAACACGTTCCACAATCTTTGGTGCGGACAAAGTCTCTGGCTGTAGCCACTTTCTGCTCAGGTGAATGAGATCATACATTTGAGACCTGGGGGGTTTTCCAAGCTGGAAAGTCCAGTTATGCACACGCTGAGCCCGGACAGCCTGGGTGACACCCAGCCTTGCCAATATTTCAGCTTTTAGCATCACATAGTCTTTTGCTTGGTTAGGCTCTAGGTCATAGTAAGCTTTCTGCGATTCACCAGTTAACAGAGGAGCCACCAGTCCAGCCCACTGCTCCTCAGGCCACTTTTCTCTTTCAGCGGTCCTTTCAAATGTGGTCAAAAATACCTCTGGATCATCCTCTCCAGTCATTTTTGTCAATAAACGACTCACCCCAAAGGACGCGGTATTAGTGGGACGGCTTTCCTCACTGGTCTGCGGACGTTGCTGCATTACTGCTTCCATCTGTTGTTGTAGTCTCTGCTCTTGCTTCTGCAACAGGTCTATGAAGCGGGCCTCAGATTGCTGCTGGGCTCGTTGCTGAGCCTCCAGACTCTGTTGCAAAGTTGCGTTTGTCTGCTGCTGGGCTGCAAGGCTCTGTTGATGAGCTTGCTGCTGGGCTGCGAAGTTCTGTTGTTGAGCTGCAAGGCTCTGTTGATGAGCTGCAAGGCTCTTTTGTTGCAAACCTGCATTTGTCTGCTGTTGATTGGCATTTGCTAGAGCCAGCTGCTTCAGTATCTCCTCCATGCTGGCTTAAAAAAAAACTGCCACTGGTTCTCCACCAACTGTGAGGGGGTTAGCTCGGCAGCGGGTGTGTGTGACCCCCGGGATGGGCTCCCCACACAAAAACAGGCCCAGCAGACGGAGCTTGTGGTTTTCAAAATCAAAAAGGTGCGGTTTATTTTCTATTTACAGTGACAAAACACAGCAAAGCAAAAGAAACATAAACAAAATAAATCCTGGTCAACTTGACCTCTGACTAAACATACAGGTTTCCTAACTAACAACTGGGATCAGCCTAGTGCTGTCCTAGTCCCTAAGTCCCTGGGTTTAAATGTCCAAGCAAATAGCCACACAGGCTTTGTCTCACCGCACAGGGGTTCTCTCTCTCCAGGAAGTCCACACAGGTCTGCTTCCAGGCATGAGCTAACATCTAATGAAGCTGGGAGTTTTTATAGAGGCCTAAATGAGCTGACAAGCTTCAGCTGGCCTCATCAACTCCCTGTCTGTACGACGCCCCACACTCTCCCTAGAGGTATGAGTCATCCATGAGCCCACTAGCCTTATACAACTCTCCACCTAGTTGTATAAGTCGGCGTAAAGCCTGAATCTGGGCGAAATATATCTACCCCCCTGGATGCAACCAGGTGACTTTACCTTCCTGCTGTCACATTTCTTATTTTCGGATTTTCGAATTTCCGAATTTTCGGATTTTCAAATTTTCAAAATTCCCAATTTACGAATTTATGAATTCCGAATTTACAAAAAAAAAAACTAAAGACGAATGAAATGAAAATTAACAAATTTTTCGGCAGTGCACATGTCTACCCACTTAACGACCGCTCACTGTATATATACGTCGGCAGAATGGCACCGACAGGCACAATCACGTAGAGAGTGTACGTGATTGCCTTTGTATAGTTGGGGGGTCCAATCGGACCCCCCTTCTGTACAGTGAGCGGTGGCTAAGTGTCCGGGAGCGTTCCGGGATGAGGGGGCAGCCATTCGTTTCTGGCCACCCCCTCGCGATCGCTCCCGGCGAATGGAAATACCCCCTCTGTCTGTGTCAGACAGAGGGAGCAGGAGGAAGTGATGTATACATATACCGAGCGCCGTACAAGAGAAGATATCAGGTCAGTGCACACAACACTACACTGACACCAGGACACATAGGGACATAAATCGCCCCCCCAGGCCCCCCCAGACACCCCCCAGATCACCCCCCCAGCCCCCAGTCACAGTGTCACTGATTGCAGTGACCATTTATTTAGTGATCACTGCAATCAGTGACATTTGTGACTGTAAAAGTGTCACCAAAGTTTAGTCTTAGGTCCAGTGTAGCCCCCTAACCCCCCCTAATAAAGGTTTAACCCCCTGATCACCCCCCAGATAACCCTTTCACCCCCTATCACCACTGTCGCTTAGCGATCATTTTTCTGATCGCTGTCTTAGCGTCAGTGATGCCGATCGGCAGCCAGTAATTTTATTTAGGTTCGCCGCAGGTTTTTATAGCGTCAGGTACCCCAATATATTATCTAATAAAGGTTTAACCCCCTTGATCGCCCCCCAGGTAACCCTTTCACCCCCTATCACCACTATCACTAAGCGATCGTTTTTCTAAACGCTGTCTTAGTGTCTGTGATGCAGATCGGTAGCCGGTAATTTTTTTTAGGTTCGCCGCAGGTTTTTATAGCGTCAGGTATAGTGATGAGCCGAACACCCCCGGGTTCGGTTCGCACCAGAACCCGCGAACGGACCGAAAGTTCATACGAACATTAGAACCCTATTAAATACAATGGATGCGAACGTTCGAATTCTAAAGTGCTAATTATAACAACTATTATGCATGTTATTGTCCTAAAAAGGGTTTGGGAACCCGGGTTGTGCACCAGGGGACATGTATCAATGCAAAAAGAAGTTTTAAAAACGGTCGTTTTTCGGGAGCAGTCATTTTAATGATGCATAAAGTGAAAAAAAAAAAGTCAAATATTCCTTTAAATATCGTACCTGGGGGGTGTCTAAAGTATGCCTGTGAAGTGCCACGTGTTTCCCGTGTTTAGAACTCTCCCTGCACAAAATGACACTTCTAAAGGAAAAAAAAGCCATTTAAAACTGCTTGCGGCTTTAATGTAATGTCTGGTCCCGGTAATATGGAGGAAAATCTTTAAGAAAAATGGCATAGCTACCCCATGACCCCCCCCCCCCCCTACCCCAGCCCATTACCAGCCCCTTTGGGTCTTGTATGGATATTAAGGGGAACCCCGCACATAAAATAAAAAAGGCCCTATATACTCTGAACAGCCGTATACAGGCGGTGCATACAAGACAGGGACTGTAGGTTTGTTCTTATGTAGAATCTGTTTGTAATTTTGAACAGGTACATTGTTGAAGTGTAGCTCCAGCCCAAAAATCTATTTTTAAACTTTTTGGGAAACATAGGTAAGGGTTATCACCCCTGTAACATTTGTTTTGCTGTCTGTGCCCCTGTTCAGAACATTTCACCTCACTTTCCGTCCCAATGACAACTGTTTTTGAAATGTGGTGTTTTTCTTGAAACAAGGATTGCTGATAAAGCATCAGTACAGAGGAGACACCTTTCTCCCATATTTATTCTTACAGGAGAGAATTTTCCTTCCTAGTGGTAGATTTCCTCTCACTTCCTGTTGTCTTCTTGCGTTTGCAAGTAGGAGTCGTTTGTAAGTTGGATGTTTGAAAGTAGGGACCTGCCGTATATACTCTGCAGAAATAGGCCCCTTAGTTGTTGGTGTTGGCACAACACTGTAAGCACTCACAGTTACTCTTGGTTGGTGCTGGAACGCCCTGCTGTCAACTATTATATCAGGAATTTTAATTACATATAATTGTTGAACAGTGGTAGTAAAAATTGGGCCTTTGATGGTGGTGCTGGTGCCACAACACTGTAAGCCCTGACAGTTACTCTTGGTGGGTGCAGCAATGGGCCCTGCTGTGAATTATTAGATCAAGAATTGTAATTGCATGCCCCTGTTGAACAGGGGCTGAAAAATTGGGCCTTTCGTGGTGGTGGTGGTGGTGGTGGTGTTGCCACAACACTGTAAGCCCTCAGAGTTACTCTTGGTGGGTGCAGGAATGGGCCCTGCTGTGAATTATTAGATCAAGAATTGTAATTACATGCCCCTTTTGAACAGGGGCTGAAAAATTGGGCCTTTCGTGGTGGTGGTGGTGGTGGTGTTGCCACAACACTGTAAGCCCTCAGAGTTACTCTTGGTGGGTGCAGCAATGGGCCCTGCTGTGAATTATTAGATCAAGAATTGTAATTGCATGCCCCTGTTGAACAGGGGCTGAAAAATTGGGCCTTAGGCACTGGTGGCACAACACTACAACCCCTCACAGATACTGTACTTGGAGCACAGCAATGAGCCCTGTTGCAAAGTATTGCTTCAAAAATTGTAATGACACGCCCCTGTTAAACAGGGGCTGAAAAATTGGGCCTTAGGCACTGGTGGCACAACACTACAACCCCTCACAGATACTGTACTTGGAGCACAGCAATGAGCCCTGTTGCAAAGTATTGCTTCAAAAATTGTAATGACACGCCCCTGTTAAACAGGGGCTGAAAAATTGGGCCTTAGGCACTGGTGGCACAACACTACAACCCCTCACAGATACTGTACTTGGAGCACAGCAATGAGCCCTGTTGCAAAGTATTGCTTCAAAAATTGTAATGACACGCCCCTTTTAAACAGGGGCTGAAAAATTGGGCCTTAGGCACTGGTGCCACAACACTCCAACCCCTCACAGATACTGTACTTGGAGCACAGCAATGAGCCCTATGGCAAATTATTGCTAAAAAAATTGTAATTACACGCCCCTGTAAAACAGGGGCTGAAAAATTGGGCCTTAGCCACTGGTGGCGGCACCCATAAACAAAAATGATCTTCCAAGCTATCATCATCAATCGTATCATTGAGGACTCGGAGGAGGAGGATAGCCAGTCAACATAACAGCACAGGCACTCAGCATCAGCATCAGTCTTGAAGGGATGTGACATGTTAAAATCAATTAGTCTGTTATATCAGCATCAGGTGTGTGGTAGCTGGTGGTGATCCAAGACTGGTTCATCTTGATGAAAGTCAGTCGATCAACCGAGTCGGTGGACAGGCGCACCCTGTGATCCGTGACAAATCCTCCAGCAGCACTGAATGTGCGTTCCGAAAGAACGCTGGATGCAGGACAGGCCAGTAGCTCAATTGCATACTGTGCAAGCTCTGGCCAGTGATCCATCCTCAAGACCCAGTAAGCCAGAGGATTTTCGGTGGGGAAGGTGTCCAAGTCTGACCTTGCCCCTAGATATTCCTGCACCATGTTTATCAGACGCTGGCGATGGTTGCTGGAACCGATCATACTTTGGGGCTGCGGACTAAAGAATTGTCTGAACGCATCGGTCAGACGGCCACCTTCCCCACCACTCCTTCTTTGACTGGCCGAAGCCTCAGCAACTCGTTGTCCAGGACCAGGAGTTTGTAACCTCCCAGTCTCTGGGAACGCGTTGCACAGACCTTTCTGCAAGGCCTCCCGGAGTTGTCTCATCCTCTGCTCCCTCTGCGAAGGTAACATAAGGTCCGTAACCTTACCCTTGTACCGTGGATCAAGGAGAGTGGCCAGCCAGTAATGGTCCCTCTCCTTGATCCGAAGAATACGAGGATCCTTCCGCAGACTTTGCAGGATCAGGGAGGCCATGCAGCGTAGGTTTGCTGAGGCATTCGCTCCGGAGTCCTCTGGGTCACTAAGGACGACATGATCCGCAGCCACCTCCTCCCAGCCACGTACAAGTCCACTGGTTTCTTGGGACTGTAAATCATCCCTAAAAGACTGCTGCTGATGATGCTGAGTGCCAGCCTCCACCTCCATGCTGACACAATCCTCCTCCTCCTCCTCCTCCTCCTCCTCTTCCTGTGCGATGGGTGGGACAGAAGGAACACTGTCTGGGTAAAGGGGGCCTTGAGAGGCAAGGAAGTCCTCCTCTTCCTGCCTCTGTTCTGCCTCAAGTGCCCTGTCCATTATTCCACGCAGCGTGTGCTCCAACAGGTGGACAAGAGGTACAGTGTCACTGATGCATGCACTGTCACTGCTCACCATCCTCGTGGCCTCCTCAAATGGTGCCAGGACAGTGCATGCATCCCTGATCATGCCCCACTGGCGTGGAGAAAAAAAACCAAGCTCCCCTGACCCTGTCCTGGTGCCGTAGTCGCACAGGTACTCATTGATGGCCCTCTGCTGCGTGTGCAGCCGCTGCAGCATGGCCAACGTTGAGTTCCACCTGGTGGGCATGTCACATATAAGGCGGTTCTTGGGCAGGTTCAACTCCTTTTGCAGCTCAGCCAGGCGAGCACTGGCATTATAAGATCTGCGGAAATGCACACAGACTTTCCTGGCCTGCCTCAGGACATCCTGTAAGCCCGGGTACCTGCCCAAGAACCGCTGCACCACCAGGTTAAGGACGTGAGCCACACAGGGCACATGGGTCAGTTGTCCCTGTCGGAGGGCGGAGAGGAGGTTGGTGCCATTGTCGCAAACCACCATTCCTGGCTTAAGCTGGCGTGGCGTCAACCACCTCTCGGCCTGGCCCTGCAGAGCAGACAGGACCTCTGCCCCAGTGTGGCTTCTGTCCCCCAAACACACCAGCGCAAGCACGGCATGGCATCTTTTTGCCTGCGTACTTGCGTAGCCCCGTGAACGGCTACGGAGCACCGCTGGTTCATAGGACAAACCACAGGAAGAGGCCATGGAGGAAGAAGAAGAGGAGGGGGTGGAGGAGAGAGGTGTGTCACAACCAGTAGTAGCATTTTGGAGGCGTGGCGGTGGAACAACCTCCAACACTACTGCACCTTGTCCTGCATCCTTCCCAGCTGCCAAAAGAGTGACCCAATGGGCCGTGAAAGAAGGGTAACGTCCCTGTCCATGCCTGCTGGACCATGAGTCAGCGGTAATATGCACCTTACCGCTGACCGCCCTGTCCAGCGAGGCCAAGACATTGCCTTCCACATGCCGGTAGAGAGCCGGAATAGCCTTCCGTGAGAAAAAGTGGCGTTTGGGAACCTGCCACTGAGGAACCGCACATTGCACAAACTCACGGAAGGGGGCCGAGTCTACCAACTGAAAAGGCAGCAGTTGAAGCGCTAGCAATTTAGCCAAGCTAGCATTCAACCGCTGGGCATGTGGATGGCTGGGAGTGAACTTCTTTCGACGGTCCAGCAGCTGGGGCAGGGAAATTTGCCTGCTAGAATCGGACGTCGGTGTACTGCTAGCAGAGTGGCCGCAAGTACTTGGCTGTGACACACCTAATTCTACACCTTCATTCCTCTCAGTGCATGTTTCAGAGAGGACTGAAGTTATAGTGGGGTTGGAGATCCCAGCTGATGCGGTGCAAGGAGAGGTCCGCTTTGTTCTTTGGTGTGGGTCTTTGAGGTAGGCTTGCCAACGAGCTGCATGGCAGGTCAACATATGTCTGGTCAGGCATGTGGTACCCAAGCGGCTGATGTTTTGGCCACGCGATATACGCTTGAGACATATGTTGCAAACAGCAGCTGTGCGATCTGATGCACTAGCCTCAAAAAAGGCCCACACCAAGGAACTTTTTGAATGACGGGCAGAGGCAGCGCCCTGCACAGGCGGAGCTCTGCGGTGTGATTCCGTCGGTGTACTGCCCTTACGCTGGCCACCAAAGGGCATCCTGCCTCGTTGGAGATGTGCCTCCTCCTCATCCTCCTCCTCCTCCTCTCTCCTATTAGGCACCCACGTGGAGTCAGTGACCTCATCATCCCCTCCCTCCTCATCACTGGAGCCAATCTGGCAGTATGCTGCAGCTGCTGGAACATGACTGCCAGATTGGTGTCCTTCTTGAGCATCCCCTCTGTCTGCTCTCACGCTACTGCCTTCCTGTAGCTGGGTTTCATCATCAGACCCTTCGAAACGCTGGGCATCCTCCTGGAGCATGTACCCAACACTGTGCTCAAACAGTTCGGGGGACTCCTCAGGAGGAGGACATGGTGGGTCTAGGGAAGGAGTGACTGATGATGAGTCTGACATTGATACCAGGGAAGAGGACGCTTTGGCAGCTGCTTTGCCAGTACCCTGAGCCTGGGTGAGAGAGGATGAGGAGGAGGAGGAGGGCTTGGTCATCCACTCTACCAAGTCTTCGGCATGATGTGGCTCAACATGTCCAGCTGCCGAAAAGAAGGACAAGCGTGTCCCATGGCCATGTGCTGATGACAATGCACCGCGTCCACGTCCAGCACTGTTGCCCCCAGACACAGAGCCTGCTTGCCCTCTTTTATTGCCTCCTGACTGTCTGCCTCTCCTTGTTTGCCTTCCAGACATTCTAATAGATGGCCTGCAGGGAGATGGGAAAAAAGCAATAAGGGCTACCTTCAGGTGTCCTTCTCTGTCCCTTTACTTAAGGATTTCTAAATATGGTTGAGGATGATTGCTTTTGCACAGAATAGCACAACGACAATTTCCCTGACTGTCCAAAAAACAAGGATTTCAAAGATGGTTGATGAGGAATGCTTTAGCACACTATAGCACAAGGAGAATTCCCCTCACTTTCCTTCTTTGTCACTAGAAACAAGGACTCGCACAGTAAAAGACACTGACACTCTCCCTACCTAGAGTTTTCTGTCCCTAGAAAAAATGTTTTTTTAAAGCACACTATAGCACAAGGAGAATTCCCCTCACTTTCCTTCTTTGTCCCTAGAAACAAGGACTCGCACAGTAAAAGACACTGACACTCTCCCTACCTAGAGTTTTCTGTCCCTAGAAAAAATGTTTTTTTAAAGCACACTATAGCACAAGGAGAATTCCCCTCACTTTCCTTCTTTGTCCCTAGAAACAAGGACTCGCACAGTGAAAGAAACTGACACTCTCCCTACCTAGAGTTTTCTGTCCCTAGAAAAAATGTTTTTTTAAAGCACACTATAGCACAAGGAGAATTCCCCTCACTTTCCTTCTTTGTCCCTAGAAACAAGGACTCGCACAGTGAAAGAAACTGACACTCTCCCTACCTAGAGTTTTCTGTCCCTAGAAAAAATGTTTTTTTAAAGCACACTATAGCACAAGGAGAATTCCCCTCACTTTCCTTCTTTGTCCCTAGAAACAAGGACTCGCACAGTAAAAGACACTGACACTCTCCCTACCTAGAGTTTTCTGTCCCTAGAAAAAATGTTTTTTTAAAGCACACTATAGCACAAGGAGAATTCCCCTCACTTTCCTTCTTTGTCCCTAGAAACAAGGACTCGCACAGTAAAATACACTGACACTCTCCCTACCTAGAGTTTTCTGTCCCTAGAAAAAATGTTTTTTTAAAGCACACTATAGCACAAGGAGAATTCCCCTCACTTTCCTTCTTTGTCCCTAGAAACAAGGACTCGCACAGTGAAAGAAACTGACACTCTCCCTACCTAGAGTTTTCTGTCCCTAGAAAAAAGGTTTTTTTAAAGCACACTATAGCACAAGGAGAATTCCCCTCACTTTCCTTCTTTGTCCCTAGAAACAAGGACTCGCACAGTGAAAGAAACTGACACTCTCCCTACCTAGAGTTTTCTGTCCCTAGAAAATATGTTTTTTTAAAGCACACTATAGCACAAGGAGAATTCCCCTCACTTTCCTTCTTTGTCCCTAGAAACAAGGACTCGCACAGTGAAAGAAACTGACACTCTCCCTACCTAGAGTTTTCTGTCCCTAGAAAAAATGTTTTTTTAAAGCACACTATAGCACAAGGAGAATTCCCCTCACTTTCCTTCTTTGTCCCTAGAAACAAGGACTCGCACAGTGAAAGAAACTGACACTCTCCCTACCTAGAGTTTTCTGTCCCTAGAAAAAATGTTTTTTTAAAGCACACTATAGCACAAGGAGAATTCCCCTCACTTTCCTTCTTTGTCCCTAGAAACAAGGACTCGCACAGTGAAAGAAACTGACACTCTCCCTACCTAGAGTTTTCTGTCCCTAGAAAAAATGTTTTTTTAAAGCACACTATAGCACAAGGAGAATTCCCCTCACTTTCCTTCTTTGTCCCTAGAAACAAGGACTCGCACAGTAAAAGACACTGACACTCTCCCTACCTAGAGTTTTCTGTCCCTAGAAAAAATGTTTTTTTAAAGCACACTATAGCACAAGGAGAATTCCCCTCACTTTCCTTCTTTGTCCCTAGAAACAAGGACTCGCACAGTGAAAGAAACTGACACTCTCCCTACCTAGAGTTTTCTGTCCCTAGAAAAAATGTTTTTTTAAAGCACACTATAGCACAAGGAGAATTCCCCTCACTTTCCTTCTTTGTCCCTAGAAACAAGGACTCGCACAGTGAAAGAAACTGACACTCTCCCTACCTAGAGTTTTCTGTCCCTAGAAAAAATGTTTTTTTAAAGCACACTATAGCACAAGGAGAATTCCCCTCACTTTCCTTCTTTGTCCCTAGAAACAAGGACTCGCACAGTGAAAGAAACTGACACTCTCCCTACCTAGAGTTTTCTGTCCCTAGAAAAAATGTTTTTTTAAAGCACACTATAGCACAAGGAGAATTCCCCTCACTTTCCTTCTTTGTCCCTAGAAACAAGGACTCGCACAGTAAAAGACACTGACACTCTCCCTACCTAGAGTTTTCTGTCCCTAGAAAAAATGTTTTTTTAAAGCACACTATAGCACAAGGAGAATTCCCCTCACTTTCCTTCTTTGTCCCTAGAAACAAGGACTCGCACAGTGAAAGAAACTGACACTCTCCCTACCTAGAGTTTTCTGTCCCTAGAAAAAATGTTTTTTTAAAGCACACTATAGCACAAGGAGAATTCCCCTCACTTTCCTTCTTTGTCCCTAGAAACAAGGACTCGCACAGTGAAAGAAACTGACACTCTCCCTACCTAGAGTTTTCTGTCCCTAGAAAAAATGTTTTTTTAAAGCACACTATAGCACAAGGAGAATTCCCCTCACTTTCCTTCTTTGTCCCTAGAAACAAGGACTCGCACAGTAAAAGACACTGACACTCTCCCTACCTAGAGTTTTCTGTCCCTAGAAAAAATGTTTTTTTAAAGCACACTATAGCACAAGGAGAATTCCCCTCACTTTCCTTCTTTGTCTCTAGAAACAAGGACTCGCACAGTGAAAGAAACTGACACTCTCCCTACCTAGAGTTTTCTGTCCGTAGAAAAAATGTTTCTTTAAAGCACACTATAGCACAAGGAGAATTCCCCTCACTTTCCTTCTTTGTCCCTAGAAACAAGGACTCGCACAGTGAAAGAAACTGACACTCTCCCTACCTAGAGTTTTCTGTCCCTAGAAAAAATGTTTTTTTAAAGCACACTATAGCACAAGGAGAATTCCCCTCACTTTCCTTCTTTGTCCCTAGAAACAAGGACTCGCACAGTAAAAGACACTGACACTCTCCCTACCTAGAGTTTTCTGTCCCTAGAAAAAATGTTTTTTTAAAGCACACTATAGCACAAGGAGAATTCCCCTCACTTTCCTTCTTTGTCCCTAGAAACAAGGACTCGCACAGTGAAAGAAACTGACACTCTCCCTACCTAGAGTTTTCTGTCCCTAGAAAAAATGTTTTTTTAAAGCACACTATAGCACAAGGAGAATTCCCCTCACTTTCCTTCTTTGTCCCTAGAAACAAGGATTCACACAGTAAAACACACTGACACTCTCCCTACCTAGAGTTTTCTGTCCCTAGAAAAAATGTTTTTTTAAAGCACACTATAGCACAAGGAGAATTCCCCTCACTGTCCTTCCCTGTCCCTAGAAACAAGGACTCGCACAGTAAAACACACTGACACTCTCCCTACCTATCCTTCTCTTTCCCTAAACTAAAGGAATCCAGGTTAAGCAAGAAAGAAATAAATGTCACTGTCCCTGCCTATGCTTGTCTTTCCCTGCTCCGGAACACACTACACTAGGCCGCCGTGCTGGCGGCCTTTTATAGTGTGGGGCGTGTACTAAACACCCTCAGCAATAATTGGCCACAGGCATCCTGCCTGTGGCCAATCATTGCTCTCCTCGCTGCCGGCGCTGTGATTGGCCAAGCATGCGGGGTCACAGTGCATGCTTGGCCAATCACAGCGCCTGGATGACACTGCGATGGCGTAGTGCATTGTGGGCCGTTCCCGTCACTCGAATTTGGCGCGAACGGCCCAAATTGTTCGATCTTCGTCGAACGATCGAACAGCCGATGTTCGAGTCGAACGTATGTTCGACTCGAACACGAAGCTCATCCCTAGTCAGGTACCCCAATATATTATCTAATAAAGGTTTAACCCCCTTGATCGCCCCCCAGGTAACCCTTTCACCCCCTATCACCACTGTCGCTAAGCAATTGTTTTTCTAAACGCTGTCTTAGTGTCGGTGATGCAGATCGTAGCCAGTAATTTTTTTTAGGTTCGCCGCATGTTTTTATAGCGTCAGGTACCCCAATATATTATCTAATAAAGGTTTAACCCCCTTGATCGCCCCCCAGGTAACCCTTTCACCCCCTATCACCACTGTCACTAAGCGATCGTTTTTCTAAACGCTGTCTTAGTGTCTGTGATGCAGATCGGTAGCCGGTAATTTTTTTTAGGTTCGCCGCAGGTTTTTATAGCGTCAGGTACCCCAATATATTATCTAATAAAGGTTTTAACCCCCTGATTGCCCCTAGTTAACCCTTTCACCAGTGATCACCATATAAGTGTTACGGGTGACGCTGGTTAGTTAGTTTGCTTTTTATAGTGTCAGGGCACCCGCCGTGTATATAACCCAATAAAGGTTTAACCCCCTGATCGCCCGGCGGGTGATATCAATTAGGTTTTAGCGTCAGAGAGGGTCTGAGTCACACCCCAGGCAGCGTCAGGTTAGTGCCAGTAACGCTAACACCCACGCGTGAAGCATACACCCCCCTTAGTGGCATAGTATCTGAACAGATCAATATCTGATCTGATCAGATCTATACTAGCGTCCCCAGCAGTTTAGGGTTCCCAAAAACGCAGTGTTAGCGGGATCAGCCCAGATACCTGCTGGCACCTGCGTTTTGCCCTTCCGTCCAGCCCAGGCCACCCAAGTGCAGTATCGATCGATCACTGTCACTTACAAAACACAACACACATAACTGCAGCGTTCGCAGAGACAGGCCTGATCCCTGCGACTCCAGTGCTGTAGGAGGTGATTTCACCACCACAGTTAAAAAAAAAAAAGCAAATATGCCGAAGCATTGGGGCAGCAGGGGCGGAGGAGCGATTTTGCTCCTAATGCCGCATACATACGGTCGAAATTCCGACGGAGGCTTGCCCGTGGAAAAGTCCGACCATGTGTGTGCGGCATAACTTTTTTGCGGGAGGATGCCCCCATGCTTCGGCATATATAAATGGTGCGTGTATGCCCATCATTGGAAGTGGGTGGATGAAGGGCGGTATTCTAATGGTGGGCATACCCACCCGATCAATCTCTTTTTTCGTTCAGCCAACTGGCTGCATGAAATAAAAAGATTACAATACATGTCCAACAAGGACCAGCAACGTACTGGTATGTTGCTGGACTTTGAATGTTTATACCAGAATGATGCCTGCGGGTTTAGGTATCATCTTGGTATCATTCTTTTCAGCCTGCGGCCGGCTTTCATGTAAAAGCAATCCTAGCGGCTAATTAGCCTCTGGACTGCTTTTACAAGCAGTGGGAGGGAATGCCCCCCCCCGGATATAAAAAGCGCCATTGGGAGAGGGGGCGGAGCTAGCCGGAGACTGAGGAGGACATGCTGTAGCTGAGCTCCGGTACCAGCGGCACTTCAACGGCTTGAAACGGACAATCCAGGCACCAATAAGTTGCCCAAATACAGCGTTTCAGCTGCCGCTGACCCGACAAACCGCCATACAACATGACAAGACGCAAGAAGGAGGGGAACCGGCCGACCAAACTCACAGCGTTCTTCTCTATGGGGCCTAAGCAAGATGGCGCCGGCTCATCCTCCACACCTGTACAAAGCTCTTCCCAGCGCTCGTCTCAGAAGAGCATGAGCATGAAAAGAAGCAGCCCACCGAGGAACCCACACTCCCCACTAGCTACCCCTTCATCTGGGAGCCCGGAAAAGGCGAGATGCCGGCTGGATGCAGCGGATGCTGGACATGAGGTGAGCTCTCCCATAGATTCAGGGGATGAAACCAGAGACTTACCAGACTCCATTGACACATTCCCCACAAACGATAAACCTGTCTTAGATACAGTTTTGAAAGAGATGTTGGTGTCTCTCAGGAGCTCACTCCAGTCAGACATGGTATCATGCGTACACAAGTTTGGCACAGAACTGAGACATGTGGCTGAAAGGGTCTCTCACATAGAGAACAAGATGGAGGAGTATGCTTCCACTATCAATGACCTGGTTGATGCTAGTGAGAAGTCAGAGGATGATATGGAGTCAGTGAAAGCTAAGATGGCAGAAATGGAAGATAGATCCAGAAGGAATAATGTGAAGATAAGAGGGATCCCTGAATCAGTTAAAAGTCAGGAGCTGCGTAGCTATGCTGCACAACTGTTCGCTGCAGTTTTGCCAGACCTGTCTGCTCTGGACTTCACTGTAGATAGGATCCATAGGCTCCCGAAGCCCACATACCTCTCTGACGCTATACCTAGGGATGTGTTCCTTAGATTACATTTTTATCACACCAAAGAACAACTGATGGCAGTGTCACGTCAAAAAGGACAGATCCCGGCTCCTTACTCTGACCTCCAGTTCTATGCGGATTTATCGCAGTACACGCTCCAAAACCGCAGAAATCTCAATACCATCACGAAGGCCCTCAGAAATCACAAACTGACCTATAAATGGGGCTTCCCGACCAAGCTGATAGTCACAAAAGATGACAAGGACTATATTGTGGACTCCCTGGCCAAAGGAATGTCACTGCTACACTCCTGAGGAATTGTCCCTGATAATCAACCACAACCTCAGCGGGGACCCCCACCCACATCAAAAAACCTAGAATCTGAATGGTGCACTGTTGACCGTAGAAATGCTCGTTCTCACAACTAAACTGGATTGCACTCTGAAGATTACATAGAGTGCCTGTTGGAATGGATCGGATTCCTGTTCCGAACTTTCTCCTTTTCCCCACCTACCGCTTGAGTGATAATGAGTCACACACTTATGCACTCTGTTACTTGGCCAGTTGCCATTGTTATTTTTTTTTTCTCTCTTTCATGTTTCTCTTGAAATAACTCTCTTTTGCCCTAATAGCCTGAAGTACGGCCTCACATACCTCGCTGAAAGAACATTAACCGAGTATGAGCACGAAAGACCTATCTCGCGCAGAGCACCTACAGGAATTAACCAGCGACTCCCACCATCTGTAAGTAACTTTATTACCCACACATGGCGGTACAGTTTATGTCTCTGAATACAAAGGGTCTTAACCACCCTGCCAAGCGGAGATCTCTGTGGAAGGAGGCCTTGCATCAACATTGTGACATTTTGTGTGTCCAGGAGACTCACTTTTTGCAGGACTCGCCTCCTAAATGCACACATCCCCAGTTTCCCCACGTCTATCAAGCTAATGCGCCCTCAAAGACAAGGGGAGTGATGATAGCAATAAGAGACACAGTCACTTTCCATCTACATGAAGTTATATGCGATCCTCAGGGACGTTTCATAATATTGATATGTGACATTAATTCCGTCACCTACACAGTGGCGAATATATATGCACCGAATGTGAGACAAATCAAATTTTTTCACAGGATTGTGAAAAAAGTAAGAAAGGTGCAGAGGGGAGGGGTGATTATTTGTGGGGACTTCAACATCACACCTGACCCGGATGTAGACTCCACCTCTTCACCAAAGAGGCGGCCACAATCTCTGTTGAAGTCCCTACAAAACCATAACCTATATGACTCTTGGAGATGCTTAAATGCAAACGAAAGAGACTATACCTTTTTCTCTAATTGTCATGGGTCCTATAGTAGAATTGACTTATTTTTGGTTGACAGATGGGTACTGATGAAATGTAAGTCGGTTAAAATCAATTGTATCACATGGTCGGACCATGCCTCGATATGCTTAACAATAGGGAACCCTTCCTCTCAAAAATCCACTTATCTATGGAGAGCCAATCATCGCCTACTGCAGGAAGGTCCGATCAGGTCATACATCCAGGTAAAAATGAGTGAATACTTTGACGTAAATCAAGGTTCAGTGACAAACCCTTTTATTCTATGGAACGCACACAAGGCGGTGATGAGGGGGGTGATGATGCAGCAGGGGGCGAGATACAAGAGGGAAATGCAGCAGCAAACCGTACAACTGCTATCCAAAATTGAAGACATAGATAGACGAAACAAAGCTAATCCATCCCACATATTGTCTGACCAAGTAACACAACTCCGCACAGAACTACGACTAAAATTCCTTGACGATTTTGAAAAGACCTCTAGGAGGTTGAAACTGGCATACTACACCAGCGGAAATAGAGCAGGCAAATTGCTTGCCAACAAACTAAAGGGTCACAGAACTAGAACCCAAATCTCCCATATTCTACAACCAAAAACGCAGGTCAAGCAAACTCACCCCCAAGCAATAGCTGACGCATTTAGCCAATACTATAGCTCATTATATAACCTAAAAGACGATCTTGACACACCACAGCCGACAAAAGAGGCTATCGACACATTCTTAGACAAACTCAATTTCCCCAAACTTACACAGGAACACCTCCAGAGCCTTAACTCTCCCATATCGGAACTAGAGGTGAAACAGACGATCCAGGCTCTCCCCGCTAACAAATCGCCCGGCCCAGATGGTTTTACAGGGGAATACTACAAGACGTTTCAGGACATTCTTTGCCCACATCTCACCAAAACATTCAATTTAGCTGCTGCATCTTCCTATTTTCCTCCTGAAATGCTAACTGCTACAATCATAGCTTTGCCTAAACCAGGGAAATCTCCAGATGTGCCACAAAACTTTAGACCAATATCATTACTGAATAATGATGTCAAGATATATGCCAAACTTATAGCTACTAGATTGGTGGATATCCTACCTGACATCGTGGATATGGACCAGTCTGGATTCACTAAGGGCAGACAAACAGCTGATGCCACTAGGCGTCTGGTGAACCTAATACACATTGCTAAGAGGAGGGGAACGCCTTCTCTGCTCCTCTCGCTGGATGCGGAGAAGGCGTTCGATAGAATTCATTGGGGATACCTTACAGAGGTGCTGAGCAGGTTTGGTTTTGGGGGCCTCATACTTTCTGCAATAAAGGCCTTATACACACTTCCTTCAGCTCAGGTTTACATTGCAGGTGCTCTGTCAACTCCCTTTGACATAACAAATGGCACGCGCCAAGGGTGCCCATTATCGCCGCTCATTTTTAACTTGTTAATGGAACCTCTGGCCATGTACGTGAGAGGACACCCCCAAATAGCAGGTTTGCAAGTGGGTAACAGGAAACATGTCATTAGTTTATTTGCCGACGACATCATTTTGTTCTTAACTAAGGTAGAAGACTCCCTGGCCAATGTTCACAATGCACTACAGACCTTCTCATTAATTTCCTACTATAAGGTGAACGAAACAAAATCCTATCTGATGGGATTAGGCTTAGCTCCAGAAAATAAAACAGAACTACAGACCAAGTACCCTTATGTGTGGTCAGATGGAGGTTTAGGATATCTGGGCATAACATTAACTAAGGATACAGCTGAACTAATCAATGCTAACTACACTCCATTCCTGAACTCCTTTAGAAACAAATTGAACAAAATTACTCACTCTGAATTGTCCTGGCTGGGTAGATTGGCGGCCTTCAAAATGATGGTCTTACCTCAGCTGCTATATTTGTTCAGGACTCTCCCGATACCTCTGCCTGGTGCGTACTTTGCCTCCCTTCAATCGATCCTGAACAACTATTTGTGGCAGGGGAGGAGGGCGAGGTGCGCGTTTGGCAAACTGGTGAGGAATGGAGCGGCGGGGGGCATAGGCCATGTTGTACTGCAGGATTATTATTTTGCTTCAATATTAGCCCAGATTAAAGTCTGGCTAAGACCTAACTGCATCCACTTATGGAAAAAACTAGAAGCCACACAAATACAGACAGACAACTTGGCTGATTTTCTGATGACAGCTCGTCATTGCAAATCTCTTGATAGGAATCTATCGCCACCCATACTAGCTTCACTGAGGGCATGGGCCCATCTTTGTACAGCACAATCATGGGAGGAAGAGCTGATCCCCCTGAACCTTAACATACTGGCAGTCCGCCACATTATCCCAGATATAAATCTTAACACATGGAATTTACAGGGTATTCAACATTTGGAAGATATAATCACTCACTCCAAAATTAAACCATTTCACTTACTACGACAAGAATTTAGCCTGCCACTGAGGGAGCATTATAGGTATATTCAACTAACTCAAGTAATAAGGAAGATCCCTACTCTGTTTACCCAACTTCCAAAGAAATTAACTGATTTTTACCAACAAGACACAAAAGGCTCAAAAGGTATATCAATCATTTACAGGGCGCTACAGAGCAAGGACATCTTAATTAAAACCCCAAACATTTTGGCATGGGAAAAAGACATTGGTCTGACATTCACTGCTAAAAAGTGGGAGAGGGCTATCAAACTTCACTTAACTGCTACCAAGAGTACAAATTTGTGGGAAATGCACCAGAAAATCTTGCTTCGATGGTACCTTACCCCACATAGATTGTCAAAATTTTTCCCAGGCACTTCCTCAGGGTGCTGGAGATTATGTGGAGAGAGGGGTACACTGTTCCACATATTGTGGTCATGCCCGAAGGTTAAACCTTTGTGGATGCAGATTGAGAGACTAATACGAACTATTTCACATATCACTTTACCCTTACGCTCCGAAATGGCCATACTCTCTTTGGAGTTGGACTCTGTACCTGTGGCACTTAGGACTGTATCAGCACATATATTAATGGCCACACGCCTAACTCTACTTAGACACTAGAAGAACATTGAAGCCCCAAAATTCCCAGAAGTTATAACTACTGTACAAACACATAGTACATATGAAACTCTCCATGCTTCAGCAAGAGGGCAATTTGACAAGATATCCAAGTTATGGGCACCTTGGCAAGACTGGTATAATAAGCAAATAAACTAATGCAAGCTAATTAGGGCATACATTACAACTTTAGTTAAGCTTAAAGTTATTTCATATGTTTGATTTTATTTTCTTTTATCCTTTTTCTCTTTCTTGGTTCCTACTGATGTAGTTACAAGTAACATGATATTTCATAGGAGTAGGGGCACTTTGCACTACCAATACTATTATACAAAGGAGGGGACCTCAGGGAAGGTAGTAGGTTGATCACTGCAACCAAACAGAGAGATTGTTAGTGGTCGACCATAGTTTGTGGAAACCAACCATTGTCCCTCTCTCACCTAATAAAGGACTACTTAAGACGCTTAACGAATTGACTAATACATCAGGGAACTGTGTTCCTCTTTAACTCAGTTCTAAATTATTTTGTATTATTTACTATATTATTTATATCTCTTTACTTTTTGTTTGCTAAAAAGTCTTTATCCTATGTATGCTTTAAACTTTCAATAAAAATTATTGATATAAAAAAAAAAGCGCCATTGGGAAATTGGGAAAGCATTTTATCACACCGATCTTGGTGTGGTCAGACGCTTTGAGGGCAGAGGAAAAATCTAGGGTCTAGAAGACCCCAGTTTTTTCAAAAAAAGAGTACCTGTCACTACCTATTGCTATCATAGGGGATATTTACATTCCCTGAAATAACAATAAAAATGATTAAAAAAAAATACTTGGAAGGAACAATTTAAAAATAAAATAAAAAAGCAAAATTAATAATAAAAAAAAAAAAAAAAAAAAAAAAAGCACCCCTGTCCTGCCCTGCTCTTGCCCAATGGCGAACGCAAGCGTCGGTCTGGCGTCATATGTAAACAGCAATTGCACCATGCATGTGAGGTATCACCGCGAAGGTCAGATCGAGGGCAATCATTTTAGCAGTGGACCTCCTCTGTAAATCTACTGGGGTAACCTGTAAAGGCTTTTAAAGGCTTTTAAAAATGTATGTAGTTTGTCGCCAATGCGCGTTTGTGCGAAATTTTAAAGCATGTCGTGTTTGGTATCTATGTACTCGGCCTAAGATCATCTTTTTTATTTCATCAAACATTTGGGCAATATAGTGTGTTTTAGTGCATTAAAATTAAAAAAAGTGTATTTTTTAACCCAAAAAATGCGTTTGAAAAATCGCTGCGCAAATACTGTGTAGAAAAAAAAATGCAACACCCACCATTTTAATCTGTAGGGCCTTTGCTTTAAAAATATATATAATGTTTGGGGGTTCAACATAATTTTCTTGCAAAAAAAAAATGTTTTCATGTAAACAAAAAGTGTCAAAAAGGGCTTTGTCTTCAAGTGGTTAGAAGAGTTGATGTAAGCTTCCTAATGTTGTGTATAAAATGCCAGAACAGTTCAAAACCCCCCCAAATGACCCCATTTTGGAAAGTAGACACCCCAAGCTATATACTGAGAGGCATGTCGAGTCCATGGAATATTTTATATGTTGACACAAGTTGCGGAAAAACGACAATTTTTTTTTTTTTTTTTGCACAAAGTTGTCACTAAATGATATATTGCTCAAACATGCCATGGGCATATGTGGAATTACACCCCAAAATACATTCTGTTGCTTCTCCTGAGTACGGGGATACCACATGTGTGAGACTTTTTGGGAGCCTAGCCATGTACGGGACCCCAAAAACCAAGCACCGCCTTCAGGCTTTCTAAGGGTGTAAATTTTTGATTTCACTTCTCACTGCCTATCACAGTTTCGGAGGCCATGGAATGCCCAGATGGCACAACAACCCCATTTTGGGAAGTAGACACCCCAAGCTATTTGCTGAGAGGTATTGTGAGTATTTTGCAGATCTCGCTTTTTGTCACAAAGTTTTGAAAATTGAAAAAAAAAAAATATATATATATATATTTTCTTTCTTCATTTTCAAAAACAAATGAGAGCTGTAAAATACTCGCCATTCCTCTCAGCAAATAGCTTGGGGTGTCTATATTCCAAAATGGGGTCATTTGGGGGGGTTTTGTGCGATTTTGGCATTTTATGGCCTTCGAAACTGTGATAGGTAGTGAGGAGTGAAATCAAAAATTTGTGCCTAGAAATCCTGAAGGCGGTGCTTGGTTTTCGGGGTCCCGTACGCGGCTAGGCTCCCAAAAAGTCCCACACATGTGGTATCCCCGTACTCAGGAGAAGCAGAAAAATGTATTTTGGGGTGTAATTCCACATATAACCATGGCATGTGTGAGCAAAATATCATTTAGTGACAACTTTTTGTAATTTTTATTTATTTTTTGTCATTATTCAATCACTTGGGACAAAAAAATTATATTCAATGGGCTCAACAGGCCTCTCAGCAATTTCCTTGGGGTGTCTACTTTCTAAAATGGGGTCATTTGGGGGGGTTTTGTGCTATTTTGGCATTTTATGGCCTTCGAAACTGTGATAGGTAGTGAGGAGTAAAATCAAAAATTTGCGCCCTTAGAAATCCTGAAGGCGGTGCTTGGTTTCCGGGGTCCCGTACGCGGCTAGGCTCCCAAGAAGTCCCACACATGGGGTATCCCCGTACTCAGGAGAAGCAGCAAAATGTATTTTGGGGTGAAATTCCACATATAACCATGGCATGTGTGAGCAATATATCATTTAGTGACAACTTTTAGTAATTTTTTTTTTTTTTTTGTCATTATTCAATCACTTGGGACAAAAAAATAAAAAATTCAATGGGCTCAACATGCCTCTCAGCAATTTCCTTGGGGTGTCTACTTTCCAAAATGGGGTCATTTGGGGGGGTTTTGTACTGCCCTGTCATTTTAGCACCTCAAGAAATGAGATAGGCAGTCATAAATTTAAAGCTGTGTAAATTTCAGAAAATGTACCCTAGTTTGTAGACGCTATAACTTTTGCGCAAACCAATAAATATACGCTTATTGACATTTTTTTTACTAAAAACATGTGGCTGAATACATTTTGGCCTAAATGTATGACTACAATTGAGTTTATTCGATTTTTCTTATAACAAAAAGTAGAAAATATCATTTTTTTTCAAAATTTTCGGTCTTTTTCTGTTTATATCGCAAAAAATAAAAATCGCAGAGGCAATCAAATACCATTAAAAGAAAGCTCTATTTGTGGGAAGAAAAGGACGCAAATTTCGTTTGGGTACAACATTGCATGTCCGCACAATTTACAGTTAAAGCAGCGCAGTGCAAAATTCTGAATTCACCTCTGGTCCTCTAGCTACCAAATGGTCCGGGGCTTAAGTGGCTACTGTTTAGACCCCTGATATTTTTTACCAACCCCCACAGGGCTGTTCAAAAAAATGTAAAAAAAAAACACTAAAATTGTAAAAAATAATAGAAAAAATTAATAAAACCTAATTAAGGGATTATTCTCACAGGTATTTTGGTTGCATGAATGAGCAGTTTGTTCGTATGGCTGAAGCCGCCTCTTAGGCGTGGTTCACTGTTCCTGTCAGCTAGGCTGTACTGGGCCCCATGATTTCTAACAGCATCCCTGGGGCCTAGCACTGTCACATAATAAATAAATAAATATTTTTTTAAATAAATATATATATATATATATATATATATATATATATATATATATACACACACTCACCGGGAAGGCTTGCGTGAAAAGCCAAGTCTTCAGTAACCCGCGGAAGACCGGAATTGTAGGGGCCTCCTGGAGCTCGACAGGGAGGCTATTCCACAAAACGGCACCCTGGTGGGAGAAGGCCCGACCACCACGCCGGATCTTCTTGGGCACCGAGATGTGGAGGAGATCTCTGCCGGTAGATCTGAGTGATCTAACAAAAGCTCGTTTATGAAAACGAGAGCAGACATAGCTTGGTGCCAGGCCTCTCATTATCTTAAACATAATACATCCGGCCTTAAATAAGGAGCGATAGTGGACTGGCAGCCAGTGCAAGCCACAGAGGACAGAGGTGATATGATCCCTCAACAGGACATCCATGAGTAACCTTGCCGCAGAATTTTGAATGGGTTGAAGCTTCTGCGCTAACATCTTTGGCAATCCCAGATAAAGAGAGTTGCAGTAGTCTAGGCATCTACCTATCGTGGCGCAGATGACAGTTTTTCTGTCCGAGATATCCAAATATTTAAACAGCCCCCTCAGGAGTTTTAGCTGCCAGTGACCTGCACTGACGACCCTCTTTACCTGAGGAGCCAAAGTTAAACCTGAATCTAGGACAAATCCCAGATCACGGACCTGGGGGGCCACCTCCGGAGCAGGACCAAATGAGGGAGGCCAAGGTGGGATATCTGGAGGGGTGGCCAGATCGCTGAAGATGATCACCTCAGTTTTTCCCCCATTAAGTTTCAGGAAGTTGGCAGATATCCATGTTTTGATGGCCTCCAAACAGCTGGCAAGGGTGGCATCAGCCGTCTGGTTCCTAGGAATCTTTAGGTAAACCTGGGTGTCGTCCGCATAAACATGGTAATGGACGGCATGGGACTTTAGCAGGTCGGCAAGGGGCCTCATATAGATATTAAACAGCAGGGGACACAAGGCAGAGCCCTGTGGCACTCCGCAATCCAGGGCAGTGGACTTAGAGTAAAAGGGGCCAGTCTTGACTCCCTGAACTCTGCCCTCTAAGAAAGAGGCCACCCATGCCAAAGCCGACCCACTCATACCCAAAACTGACTTCATCTGCTCCAGTAAGATTCCATGATTAATGGTATCAAATGCGGCCAACAGATCCAAAAGAACCAGAGCTACTGAGTCACCCCTGTCCAAGCTGTGAAGGACATCATCATAGACACAGATGAGGCTCGTCTCTGTTCCATGTCCAGGTCGAAATTTGGACTGGAATTCGTCCAAGAGATGGAAAGACTCAAGGTAAGCCTGTAGCTGGATAACCACCAGGCGCTCCATCACAAAAGGCAAGATGGAAATCGGCCTGTAGTTGCCCAGTATGTCCGGGTCCAAGGTCGGTTTCTTCAGCAGGGCCAAGACCACGGCCCGCTTCAGAGCGCCTGGGACAGTACCTGTCCTGAAGCAGCAGTTGATTGTCTCCCCAATAAAGGGGGCCAAAAGGGCAGCAGATTTTTTAACCAGCCCGGCAGGACATACATCTAATGGAGAGAAGGTGGTTTCAAAGAGGCAATTACCTCAACCACCTGTATAACCGTAACTGGTTGGAAACCGGGCAATCCAGGGGCCAACACTGTGTGGCCGATGTCCTCTTGCACAGTCTCTAGCCTGGGAATGTTGTCTCTAATGGTCTTAACCTTAGAGACAAAGAAGTTAGCGAGCTCCTGGTACCAGTTCTGTGACTCCTTGGGAGCAGAGCTGGTAGCTTCGGGATGGGTTAACTCTGAGGAGATCTTGAAAAGTTCGGCCGTGCTGTTGGCTGCCTTCCTGATTCGCTCTCGGAAGTAGATCTTTTTAGCCTCTCTAATAGCCCTCTTATAAAGATAGAGGACCACCAGATGCAGCTTTTTGTCAGCTTCCAGAAGGAACTTCCGCCAGTGTCTCTCCCTGGACCGAACCCGCTTTTTGAGGAGCCTAAGCTCCTCGGTAAACCATTGCGAGCTCTTGCCAAGGGGACGGGGATTAGATCTCATCCTACGGGGTGCTAACACATCAAGAGCCACTTCAACCAACTCCTGAAAAATACTCTGTTTCTCTACCGGGTCGCCCAGCTCAAAAAAGTTTGGCTGGTTAATACCCGTAGCTACAAGGTTTCCAAATCTGTCTGGGCAGACTTTTGAAAAGTTTCTTGAGAAAACCTTGGGGCCAGAGCGATCTGGGATGTGTGGAGGTTTCCCTTCCGGTAGGGCCAGACTAAAGGAAATAAACCTGTGACCCGACCAGGTCAACTCCCTAGGCAGCGCACAGGTTGCCGACAATCCACTGAACAGGAGCCAATCCAACACATGACCAGCAGTGTGGGTGGCCGCTGTCACATGTTGCCTATACCCCAAAAGCAACAGTTCTTGGATAAGGAATTGGGTGGGGGAATCACTTAGATCCTCCGCCCAAAAGTTTAAATCACCCAAGATGCAGGAGCCTTTGAACACAATGGACATCTGTGAGGCTAGACTGAGAAATTCAAAAACAAAATCAAGTTTTAACGCAGGGGGGCGATAAATCAAAGCAAACCCGTAAGTGAGCTTGCTAGCTACTTGAAAAGAAAAAACTAAATTTTCAAAAAATTTGCAAATAGTGTTAAAATTCTCTGAAACTGATACTAAAAAATGTTTTTTAAAAATCACGGCTACCCCCCCCCCCCCTGCCAGTTGGGCGGATACATTGAAATATTTTATAATGGGGAGGGACCAGCTCGTCCAAGATAGGGGCTTTAAAATCTTGAAGCCAAGTCTCGGTGAGACAAAGAAAATCCAGATCCTCATCCATAATAAGGGCCGCAATATTAATTTAGAAGACCCCCTGTTAAGGATGATGCAGGAAGGTTTCTATTGGATGAGATGTGGTGAGTGTGGAGGCCATTGGAGGACAGTGACCTCATTGTCCAGTGGTGAGATGATTGGAGCTTTGATATCCCATCCCCCACACCATTACACCCCCACCACCAGCCTGACCCAGTGATACCCCATCCCCCACACCATTACACCCCCACCACCAGCCTGAACCGGTGATACCCCATCCCCCCCACCATTACACCCCCACCACCAGCCTGACCCGGTGATACCCCATCCCCCACACCATTACACCCCCTCCACCAGCCTGAACCGGTGATTTCCCATCCCCCACACCATTACACCCCTGCCACCAGCCTGAACCGGTGATACCCCATCCCCCCACACCATTACACCCCCACCACCAGCCTGAACCGGTGATATCCCATCCCCCCACCATTACACCCCCACCACCAGCCTGATCCGGTGATACCCCATCCCCCCACCATTACACCCCCACCACCAGCCTGAACCTGTCATACCCCATCCCCCACACTATTACACCCCCACCACTAGCCTGACCCGGTGATACCCCATCCCCCACACCATTACACCCCCACCACCAGCCTGAACCGGTGATACCCCATCCCCCACACCATTACACCCCCACCACCAGCCTGAACTGGTGATACCCCATCCCCCACACCATTACACCCCCACCACCAGCCTGAACCAGTGATATCCCATCCCCCACACCATTACACCCCCACCACCAGCCTGAACCAGTGATATCCCATCCCCCACCCCATTACACCCCCACCACCAGCCTGAACTGGTGATACCACATCCCCCCACACCATTACACCCCCACCACCAGCCTGAACCGGTCATACGCCATCCCCCACACTATTACACCCCCACCACCAGCCTGACCTGGTGATATCCCATCCCCCACACCATTACACCTCCACCACCAGCCTGAACCGGTGATACCCCATCCCCCACACCATTACACCCCCACCACCAGCCTGAACCGGTGATATCCCATCCCCCACACCATTACACCCCCACCACCAGCCTGAACCGGTGATACCCCACCCCCCACACCATTACACCCCCACCACCAGCCTGAACCGGTGATACCCCATCCCCCACACCATTACACCCCCACCACCAGCCTGAACCGGTCATACCCCATCCCCCACACCATTACACCCCCACCACCAGCCTGAACCGGTCATACCCCATCCCCCACACCATTACACCCCCACCACCAGCCTGAACCGGTGATACAAGGCAGGATGGATCCATGCGCCAAATTCTGATGCCACCATCTGAATGTCGCAGCCGAAATCGAGACCCATTAGACAAGCCAACGTTTTTCCAGTCTTCTATTGTCCAATTTCGGTGATCCTGTGCCAATTGTAGCCTCAGTTTCCTGTTCTCAGCTGACAGGAGTGGCACCCGGTGTGGTCTTCTGCTGCTGTAGCCCATCTGCTTCAAGGTTGGATGTGTTGTGCGTTCAGAGATGGTATTCTGCATACCTTGGGTGTAATGAGCGGTTATTTGAGTTACTGTTGTCTTTCTATCATCTGGAAGTAGTCTCCCCATTCTCCTCTGACCTCAACAAGGCATTTTCCTCCACACAACTGCCGCTCACTGGATATTTTCTCTTTTCCCCACCATTCTCTGTAATCCCCGAGAGATGGTTGTGTGTGAAAAGCCCAGAAATTTTGCCACCAACAACCATACCACGTTCAAAGTCACTTAAATCCCCTTTCTTCCCCATTCTGATGCTCGGTTTGAACTTCAGCAAGTCGTCTTCACCACGTCTAGATGCCCCAAATACATTGAGTTGCTGCCATGTGATTGGCTAATTAGTAAATTTGTGTTACCAAGCAACTGAACAGGTGTACCTAATAAACTGTCCGGTGAGTGTAAATTCTGATGGAGGAGACTCAGGGAGTGCTAAAGGTCCACAAGTTAGGCTGGGCTCACACTGCTTCGAATTCTATTGGGAATTTGAGCCGTTGCGATTTCTCAAATTCGCAAGTCATTAAAATAACATTGTTTTCCATTAGTGCCGTTCACATCAGTGCTGCGGGGAAAAAAGGGTCCTGTGCGAGTTTGATCCGTGTGCGATGCGAATTCAGCTCTATAGACTGGTATTCCCTGAAATCGCGGCCGTGAATCGCGGCAAATTCGCGGTAAAAACGCAGCCGCGAAATCCTAGACTTAGGGGGCACAGCACTTGCTTTGCCCCATGGGCTGGCAACCAATGCTTTGCCACTGCATGCTTTGTAGAAGCAAGTTTTAGCCCTGGTTCACACTGGGGCTGCGAGAGTGAAGCCGTGCGAGTTCAACTGAACGATTTCACTCCCACTGGTCAGTCCCGATTTCGGCCGCGATTACAGAGACATCTGTTCAGGTTTCTGCACAGATGTCAATGTAAATCGCGGGCCAAAATCGCAAAAAGTAGTACAGAAACTACTTTTTGAAATTGGTGCAGCGCTGCAGATGCGGCATCGCACCGATTAGGACGGTGCCATTGCCGGAAATTTGCGGCAAATACCGCCGTTTTGACATGCCAAATCGCATGTCAAAACGCACCAGTGTGAACCAGGGCTAAGGCTAGGTTCACACTGCCGCAAATTCAAAATCGCGCGATTTTACCGTGATTTTGCCTCGATTTGCGGCCGAGATTTCAGAGAATGTCAGTTTATAGAGCGGAATTCGCATCGCACACGGATCAAACTCGCACAGGACCCTTTTTTCCCGCAGCTTATATTCGCAACGCATTGATGTGAACGCCACTAATGTTAAACTATGTCATTGAAATGACTTGCGAATTTGAGAAATCGCAACGGCTCAAATTCGCAATAGAATTTGCAGCTGTGTGAACTCAGCCTAAGCCCAGGTTCACACTGGTGAGATTTCCAGTGGCGTAGCGTGGGGGGGCCAGGGGGGCGGTTGCCCCGAGCGCAAAATTTAGAGGGGCGCAATGGCAGGCGGCAGGTTACCTGCAGCTCTTCTTCTGCGCTGTGCTGTCTAGGAGGCTGTGAGCTCTTCCACTTCACTATGAGAAAGAAGTTGCGGTGCAGTCCCGGCTTAGGCTCCAGCGGTGACACTGACACAGCAGTGAGTAAATGTACACTAAAGACCATCCATGATGATCCCAGGGATTGTGACCGTGCAGAGACTGGGGGGAAGCAGGAGGGCAGACCAGTATAGGAATCAGGTAGGTCAGTGTAGTGGTCAGTATAGCAATCAGATAGGTCAGTTTAGTGGTCAGTGTAGGAATCAGGTAGGTTAGTATAGTGATCATGTAGGTCAGTGTAGGTCAGTACTACTGTACTAGTGGAAGGGACTCAGAGAGTGCTAAAAATCTTAAGGGGCGCAAATCTCTTGCCCTGCCCTGGGCGCTGACAACCCACGCTACGCCACTGGCGATTTGACATGCGATTTGACATGTCAAATCGGCGATATTTGCCGCAAATTGCGGGCAATGGCAATGTCCTAATCGGCGCTGCACCGATTTCAAAAAGTAGTTTCTGTACTACTTTTTGCGATTTCGGGCCGCGATTTACATTGACATCTGTGCAGAAATCTGCACAGATGTCTCTGTAATCGCGGCCGAAATCGGGACTGACCAGCGGGAGTGAAATGGCGTGAGTTCAGCTGAACTCGCACGGCTTCACTCCCGCAGCCCCAGTGTGAACCTGGGCTTAGGGGGCACAGCACTTGCTTTGCCCCATGGGCTGGCAACCAATGCTATGCCACTGCATGCTTTGTAGAAGCAAGTTTTAGCCCAGGTTCACACTGGTGCGTTTTGACATGCGATTTGGCATGTCAAATCGCATGTCAAATCGGTGCGACGCCGCATCTGCGGCGCTGCAACCGGTTTCAAAAAGTAGTTTCTGTACTACTTTTTGCGATTTCGGGCCGCGATTTACATCGACATCTGTGTCAGATGTCTTTGTAATCGCGGCAAATGTCCGTGTTGGATGTTACAGAACGGAAGCAAGTAAGATTGGGCAACGATTTAGCTACATTTTCCATAAGGTATGGGATATACTCGGCCCAGAAAGAATCTTTTCCCTGCATAATAAAATCTTTCAATCACTATTGTTCTGTAGACCTTTAAGAACCTGTGACGGCGAACTTCACCCAACATACAACTCTTCCCTCGGCCAGAAGAACTTCCAAAGGAATTATGGTAACCGTCGGATGGAAACAATTTCTTTCAGGCTGGAAACGCACTTAAATACTTTCCATAAATTCTCATGTAAAACAGAACAGAATAAAAGAAATTCATCCAAAAAAACAAAAAGTCCTGAATTGTATAAGTAGGTAACCCAATGAGGACGGGGGCCGTGTGTCCGCATCAGCTGGGACGTATTACAATGTCTGCTCTGCGGCCACCAAATATGCATTCAAGAGTTTGCGTCCAGCAGGCAGTAGAAGCCCTCGGTTCGGACATCTGGGGCTGTCCACACCGTATGGTGAATGAAGCACATTATTCCACACTAGGAGAGTGAAGACAGCCATCTTGGCGGGCTCCCCCATATCCCAAAAAAACTTCAGCTACTCTTTTATTTAAGAAGAAACAAAGCTAAGGGTTTTTTTTTTTTACATTTTGGTTGTATTCAATGTTACATCAGGATTATCTCGTTTGAGCACATAGGTGTGCTCAGCCTATTGCATTAGTGTGTACACCTAAAGCTCAAACAAATGCATGTGTGTGTGTGCGTGTGTGTATACAGTGTCAGTAGAGCAGTGGATGGTGTCAGTAGAACAGAGGACATGTCAGTAGGGCAGAGGTTGGAGTCAGTAGGGCAGTGGGTGGTGTCAGCAGGACAGTGGACATGTAAGTAGGGCAGAGGGTGGTGTCAATAGAACAGTGGACATGTCAGTAGGGCAGAGGGTGGTGTCAGTCAGTAGAGCAGTGGACGGTGTCAGTATGGCAGAGGTTGGAGTCAGTAGGACAGTGGACAGTGTCAGTAGGACAGTGGATGGTGTCAGTAGGGCAGTGGGTGGTGTCAGTAGGACAGTGGATGGTGTCAGTAGGGCAGTGGATGGTGTCAGTCAGTAGAACAGTGGACATGTCAGTAGGACAGAGGTTGGAGTCAGTAGGGCAGTGGATGGTGTCAGTAAGGCAGTGGACGGTGTCAGTAGAGCAGTGGAGGGTGTCAGTAGAGCAGTGGAGGGTGTCAGTAGAGCAGTGGAGGGTGTCAGTAGGACAGTGGATGGTGTCAGTAGGGCAGTGGATGGTGTCAGTAGGACAGTGGATGGTGTCAGTAGGGCAGTGGATGGTGTCAGTCAGTAGAACAGTGGACATGTCAGTAGGACAGAGGTTGGAGTCAGTAGGGCAGTGGATGGTGTCAGTAGAGCAGTGGACGGTGTCAGTAGAGCAGTGGATGGTGTCAGTAGAGCAGTGGATGGTGTCAGTAGAGCAGTGGATGGTGTCAGTAGGGCAGTGGATGGTGTCAGTAGAGCAGTGGACGGTGTCAGTAGAGCAGTGGACGGTGTCAGTAGAGCAGTGGATGGTGTCAGTAGAGCAGTGGAGGGTGTCAGTAGGACAGTGGATGGTGTCAGTAGGTCAGTGGATGGTGTCAGTCAGTAGAACAGTGGACATGTCAGTAGAACAGAGGTTGGAGTCAGTAGGGCAGTGGACGGTGTCAGTAGGGCAGTGGACGGTGTCAGTAGGGCAGTGGACGGTGTCAGTAGAGCAGTGGACGGTGTCAGTAGAGCAGTGGATGGTGTCAGTAGGACAGTGGATGGTGTCAGTAGGGCAGTGGATGGTGTCAGTAGGACAGTGGATGGTGTCAGTAGGGCAGTGGATGGTGTCAGTCAGTAGAACAGTGGACATGTCAGTAGGACAGAGGTTGGAGTCAGTAGGGCAGTGGATGGTGTCAGTAGAGCAGTGGACGGTGTCAGTAGAGCAGTGGATGGTGTCAGTAGAGCAGTGGATGGTGTCAGTAGAGCAGTGGATGGTGTCAGTAGGGCAGTGGATGGTGTCAGTAGAGCAGTGGACGGTGTCAGTAGAGCAGTGGACGGTGTCAGTAGAGCAGTGGACGGTGTCAGTAGAGCAGTGGATGGTGTCAGTAGAGCAGTGGAGGGTGTCAGTAGGACAGTGGATGGTGTCAGTAGGGCAGTGGACGGTGTCAGTAGAGCAGTGGACGGTGTCAGTAGAGCAGTGGATGGTGTCAGTAGAGCAGTGGAGGGTGTCAGTAGGACAGTGGATGGTGTCAGTAGGTCAGTGGATGGTGTCAGTCAGTAGAACAGTGGACATGTCAGTAGGACAGAGGACGGTGTCAGTAGGGCAATGGACGGTGTCAGTAGGGCAGTGGACGGTGTCAGTAGGGCAGTGGACGGTGTCAGTAGAGCAGTGGACGGTGTCAGTAGAGCAGTGGATGGTGTCAGTAGGACAGTGGATGGTGTCAGTAGGGCAGTTGATGGTGTCAGTAGGACAGTGGATGGTGTCAGTAGGGCAGTGGATGGTGTCAGTCAGTAGAACAGTGGACATGTCAGTAGGACAGAGGTTGGAGTCAGTAGGGCAGTGGACGGTGTCAGTAGAGCAGTGGATGGTGTCAGTAGAGCAGTGGAGGGTGTCAGTAGGACAGTGGACATGTCAGTAGGACAGAGGTTGGTGTCCATAGAGCAGTGGACGGTTTCAGTAGTTTTTTAGGAGTGGAGGGGTGGCCAGCAGCGCTGCAGGGGGAGGGGGGCAGGGGGAGCACACAGGGGGGCCCGGGAAACAGAAAGAAGAGGAACAGGGACATGAGGGGCAGCGCAGAGGCAGATTCTAGTCTAGTCTCGGGAGGGGCACTGCCAGAAAATAAGGTGTTTCTTACAGAACTGTATAAAACGTATCATACAGTCCTTGTTTAAAATGGTGACACGTTTATCATTCCAGATTAGATTATTACATTACAAACAGACAGGATAGGTTTAACCACATATAACTTTATTATTATGTAGCGGGGCTCACCCCTCTCACACCTTCTTCTTCTTCTCCGCTTGCCGTCTTGTCTAGGGGGAACCTGGGAGGAGGGATGAGATCCACCACGGCCCATGTCCTCTTCTGGATAGAGGTGAAGGCCAGAATGTATTTTACGATCGGGTCGTGTGTATAACCCGGGGTCAAGTCTTTCCTCTAACTGACCCCCCTTTGCTCCCAGTAACCAGAGTTCCTTACCACTGAAAAGGTCCAACTCTTATTTATTCTTCAACAGTAGGGATGAGCTTCGTGTTCGAGTCGAACATACGTTCGACTCGAACATTGGCTGTTCGATCGTTCGACGAAGATCGAACGATTTGGGCCGTTCGCGCCAAATTCGAGTGACGCGAACGGCCCACAATGCACTACGCCATCGCAGTGTCATCCAGGCGCTGTGATTGGCCAAGCATGCACTGTGACCCCGCATGCTTGGCCAATCACAGCGCCGGCAGCGAGGAGAGCAATGATTGGCCACAGGCAGGATGCCTGTGGCCAATTATTGCTGAGGGTGTTTAGTACACGCCCCACACTATAAAAGGCCGCCAGCACGGCGGCCTAGTGTAGTGTGTTCCGGAGCAGGGATAGAGTAGCATAGGCAGGGACAGTGACTGTTATTTCTTTCTTGCTTAACCTGGATTCCTTTAGTTTAGGGAAAGAGAAGGATAGGTAGGGAGAGTGTCAGTGTGTTTTGTGCTTCTGCTATAGTGTGCTTAAAAAAAACATTTATTCTAGGGACAGAAAACTCTAGGTAGGGACAGTGTCAGTTTCTTTCACTCTGCAAGTCCTTGTTTCCAGGGACCTGTAAGGACAGTGAGTTAATTGTCCTTGTGCTATATTGTGCTTAAAAAAAACATTTATTCTAGGGACAGAAAACTCTAGGTAGGGACAGTGTCAGTTTCTTTCACTCTGCAAGTCCTTGTTTCCAGGGACCTGTAAGGACAGTGAGTTAATTTTCCTTGTGCTATATTGTGATTAAAAAAAACATTTTTTCTAGGGACAGAAAACTGTAGGTAGGGAGAGTGTTTTTTTTCTTTCACTCTGCAAGTCCTTGTTTCCAGGGACCTGTAAGGACAGTGAGTTAATTGTCCTTGTGCTATATTGTGCTTAAAAAAAACATTTATTCTAGGGACAGAAAACTCTAGGTAGGGACAGTGTCAGTTTCTTTCACTCTGCAAGTCCTTGTTTCCAGGGACCTGTAAGGACAGTGAGTTAATTTTCCTTGTGCTATATTGTGATTAAAAAAAACATTTATTCTAGGGACAGAAAACTCTAGGTAGGGACAGTGTCAGTTTCTTTCACTCTGCAAGTCCTTGTTTCCAGGGACCTGTAAGGACAGTGAGTTAATTTTCCTTGTGCTATATTGTGATTAAAAAAAACATTTATTCTAGGGACAGAAAACTCTAGGTAGGGACAGTGTCAGTTTCTTTCACTCTGCAAGTCCTTGTTTCCAGGGACCTGTAAGGACAGTGAGTTAATTTTCCTTGTGCTATATTGTGATTAAAAAAAACATTTATTCTAGGGACAGAAAACTCTAGGTAGGGACAGTGTCAGTTTCTTTCACTCTGCAAGTCCTTGTTTCCAGGGACCTGTAAGGACAGTGAGTTAATTTTCCTTGTGCTATATTGTGATTAAAAAAAACATTTTTTCTAGGGACAGAAAACTGTAGGTAGGGAGAGTGTTTTTTTTCTTTCACTCTGCAAGTCCTTGTTTCCAGGGACCTGTAAGGACAGTGAGTTAATTTTCCTTGTGCTATATTGTGATTAAAAAAAACATTTTTTCTAGGGACAGAAAACTGTAGGTAGGGAGAGTGTTTTTTTTCTTTCACTCTGCAAGTCCTTGTTTCCAGGGACCTGTAAGGACAGTGAGTTAATTGTCCTTGTGCTATATTGTGCTTAAAAAAAACATTTATTCTAGGGACAGAAAACTCTAGGTAGGGACAGTGTCAGTTTCTTTCACTCTGCAAGTCCTTGTTTCCAGGGACCTGTAAGGACAGTGAGTTAATTTTCCTTGTGCTATATTGTGATTAAAAAAAACATTTATTCTAGGGACAGAAAACTCTAGGTAGGGACAGTGTCAGTTTCTTTCACTCTGCAAGTCCTTGTTTCCAGGGACCTGTAAGGACAGTGAGTTAATTTTCCTTGTGCTATATTGTGATTAAAAAAAACATTTTTTCTAGGGACAGAAAACTGTAGGTAGGGAGAGTGTTTTTTTTCTTTCACTCTGCAAGTCCTTGTTTCCAGGGACCTGTAAGGACAGTGAGTTAATTTTCCTTGTGCTATATTGTGATTAAAAAAAACATTTTTTCTAGGGACAGAAAACTGTAGGTAGGGAGAGTGTTTTTTTTCTTTCACTCTGCAAGTCCTTGTTTCCAGGGACCTGTAAGGACAGTGAGTTAATTGTCCTTGTGCTATATTGTGCTTAAAAAAAACATTTATTCTAGGGACAGAAAACTCTAGGTAGGGACAGTGTCAGTTTCTTTCACTCTGCAAGTCCTTGTTTCCAGGGACCTGTAAGGACAGTGAGTTAATTTTCCTTGTGCTATATTGTGATTCAAAAAAACATTTATTCTAGGGACAGAAAACTCTAGGTAGGGACAGTGTCAGTTTCTTTCACTCTGCAAGTCCTTGTTTCCAGGGACCTGTAAGGACAGTGAGTTAATTTTCCTTGTGCTATATTGTGATTAAAAAAAACATTTTTTCTAGGGACAGAAAACTGTAGGTAGGGAGAGTGTTTTTTTTCTTTCACTCTGCAAGTCCTTGTTTCCAGGGACCTGTAAGGACAGTGAGTTAATTTTCCTTGTGCTATATTGTGATTAAAAAAAACATTTTTTCTAGGGACAGAAAACTGTAGGTAGGGAGAGTGTTTTTTTTCTTTCACTCTGCAAGTCCTTGTTTCCAGGGACCTGTAAGGACAGTGAGTTAATTGTCCTTGTGCTATATTGTGCTTAAAAAAAACATTTATTCTAGGGACAGAAAACTCTAGGTAGGGACAGTGTCAGTTTCTTTCACTCTGCAAGTCCTTGTTTCCAGGAACCTGTAAGGACAGTGAGTTAATTTTCCTTGTGCTATATTGTGATTCAAAAAAACATTTATTCTAGGGACAGAAAACTCTAGGTAGGGACAGTGTCAGTTTCTTTCACTCTGCAAGTCCTTGTTTCCAGGGACCTGTAAGGACAGTGAGTTAATTTTCCTTGTGCTATATTGTGATTAAAAAAAACATTTTTTCTAGGGACAGAAAACTGTAGGTAGGGAGAGTGTTTTTTTTCTTTCACTCTGCAAGTCCTTGTTTCCAGGGACCTGTAAGGACAGTGAGTTAATTTTCCTTGTGCTATATTGTGATTAAAAAAAACATTTTTTCTAGGGACAGAAAACTGTAGGTAGGGAGAGTGTTTTTTTTCTTTCACTCTGCAAGTCCTTGTTTCCAGGGACCTGTAAGGACAGTGAGTTAATTGTCCTTGTGCTATATTGTGCTTAAAAAAAACATTTTTTCTAGGGACAGAAAACTGTAGGTAGGGAGAGTGTTTTTTTTCTTTCACTCTGCAAGTCCTTGTTTCCAGGGACCTGTAAGGACAGTGAGTTAATTGTCCTTGTGCTATATTGTGCTTAAAAAAAACATTTATTCTAGGGACAGAAAACTCTAGGTAGGGACAGTGTCAGTTTCTTTCACTCTGCAAGTCCTTGTTTCCAGGGACCTGTAAGGACAGTGAGTTAATTTTCCTTGTGCTATATTGTGATTAAAAAAAACATTTTTTCTAGGGACAGAAAACTGTAGGTAGGGAGAGTGTTTTTTTTCTTTCACTCTGCAAGTCCTTGTTTCCAGGGACCTGTAAGGACAGTGAGTTAATTTTCCTTGTGCTATATTGTGATTAAAAAAAACATTTTTTCTAGGGACAGAAAACTGTAGGTAGGGAGAGTGTTTTTTTTCTTTCACTCTGCAAGTCCTTGTTTCCAGGGACCTGTAAGGACAGTGAGTTAATTGTCCTTGTGCTATATTGTGCTTAAAAAAAACATTTTTTCTAGGGACAGAAAACTGTAGGTAGGGAGAGTGTTTTTTTTTTTCACTCTGCAAGTCCTTGTTTCCAGGGACCTGTAAGGACAGTGAGTTAATTGTCCTTGTGCTATATTGTGCTTAAAAAAAACATTTATTCTAGGGACAGAAAACTCTAGGTAGGGACAGTGTCAGTTTCTTTCACTCTGCAAGTCCTTGTTTCCAGGGACCTGTAAGGACAGTGAGTTAATTTTCCTTGTGCTATATTGTGCTTAAAAAAAACATTTATTCTAGGGACAGAAAACTCTAGGTAGGGACAGTGTCAGTTTCTTTCACTCTGCAAGTCCTTGTTTCCAGGGACCTGTAAGGACAGTGAGTTAATTTTCCTTGTGCTATATTGTGATTAAAAAAAACATTTTTTCTAGGGACAGAAAACTGTAGGTAGGGAGAGTGTTTTTTTTCTTTCACTCTGCAAGTCCTTGTTTCCAGGGACCTGTAAGGACAGTGAGTTAATTTTCCTTGTGCTATATTGTGATTAAAAAAAACATTTTTTCTAGGGACAGAAAACTGTAGGTAGGGAGAGTGTTTTTTTTCTTTCACTCTGCAAGTCCTTGTTTCCAGGGACCTGTAAGGACAGTGAGTTAATTGTCCTTGTGCTATATTGTGCTTAAAAAAAACATTTTTTCTAGGGACAGAAAACTCTAGGTAGGGAGAGTGTTTTTTTTTTTTCACTCTGCAAGTCCTTGTTTCCAGGGACCTGTAAGGACAGTGAGTTAATTGTCCTTGTGCTATATTGTGCTTAAAAAAAACATTTATTCTAGGGACAGAAAACTCTAGGTAGGGACAGTGTCAGTTTCTTTCACTCTGCAAGTCCTTGTTTCCAGGGACCTGTAAGGACAGTGAGTTAATTTTCCTTGTGCTATATTGTGCTTAAAAAAAACATTTATTCTAGGGACAGAAAACTCTAGGTAGGGACAGTGTCAGTTTCTTTCACTCTGCAAGTCCTTGTTTCCAGGGACCTGGAGAGACATTGAGTGAATTGTCCTTGTGCTATATTGTGATTAAAAAAAACATTTATTCTAGGGACAGAAAACTCTAGGTAGGGACAGTGTCAGTTTCTTTCACTGTGAAAGTCCTTGTTTCAAGGGACAGAGAAGGACACCTGAAGGTAGCCCTTATTGCTTTTTTCCCATCTCCCTGCAGGCCATCTATTAGAATGTCTGGAAGGCAAACAAGGAGAGGCAGACAGTCAGGAGGCAATAAAAGAGGGCAAGCAGGCTCTGTGTCTGGGGGCAACAGTGCTGGTCGTGGACGCGGTGCATTGTCATCAGCACATGGCCATGGGACACGCTTGTCCTTCTTTTCGGCAGCTGGACATGTTGAGCCACATCATGCCGAAGACTTGGTAGAGTGGATGACCAAGCCCTCCTCCTCCTCCTCATCCTCTCTCACCCAGGCTCAGGGTACTGGAAAAGCAGCTGCCAAAGCGTCGTCTTCCCTGGTATCAATGTCAGACAAATCATCAGTCACTCCTTCCCTAGACCCACCATGTCCTCCTCCTGAGGAGTCCCCCGAACTGTTTCAGCACAGTGTTGGGTACATGCTCCAGGAGGATGCCCAGCGTTTCGAAGGGTCTGATGATGAAACCCAGCTAGAGGAAGGCAGTAGCGTGAGAGCAGACAGAGGGGATGCTCAAGAAGGACACCAATCTGGCAGTCATGTTCCAGCAGCTGCAGCATACTGCCAGATTGGCTCCAGTGATGAGGAGGGAGGGGATGATGAGGTCAATGACTCCACGTGGGTGCCTAATAGGAGAGAGGAGGAGGAGGAGGATGAGGAGGAGGCACATCTCCAACGAGGCAGGATGCCCTTTGGTGGCCAGCGTAAGGGCAGTACACCGACGGAATCACACCGCAGAGCTCCGCCTGTGCAGGGCGCTGCCTCTGCCCGTCATTCAAAAAGTTCTTTGGTGTGGGCCTTTTTTGAGGCTAGTGCATCAGATCGCACAGCTGCTGTTTGCAACATATGTCTCAAGCGTATATCGCGTGGCCAAAACATCAGCCGCTTGGGTACCACATGCCTGACCAGACATATGTTGACCTGCCATGCAGCTCGTTGGCAAGCCTACCTCAAAGACCCACACCAAAGAACAAAGCGGACCTCTCCTTGCACCGCATCAGCTGGGATCTCCAACCCCACTATAACTTCAGTCCTCTCTGAAACATGCACTGAGAGGAATGAAGGTGTAGAATTAGGTGTGTCACAGCCAAGTACTTGCGCCCACTCTGCTAGCAGTACACCGACGTCCGATTCTAGCAGGCAAATTTCCCTGCCCCAGCTGCTGGACCGTCGAAAGAAGTTCACTCCCAGCCATCCACATGCCCAGCGGTTGAATGCTAGCTTGGCTAAATTGCTAGCGCTTCAACTGCTGCCTTTTCAGTTGGTAGACTCGGCCCCCTTCCGTGAGTTTGTGCAATGTGCGGTTCCTCAGTGGCAGGTTCCCAAACGCCACTTTTTCTCACGGAAGGCTATTCCGGCTCTCTACCGGCATGTGGAAGGCAATGTCTTGGCCTCGCTGGACAGGGCGGTCAGCGGTAAGGTGCATATTACCGCTGACTCATGGTCCAGCAGGCATGGACAGGGACGTTACCTTTCTTTCACGGCCCATTGGGTCACTCTTTTGGCAGCTGGGAAGGATTCAGGACAAGGTGCAGTAGTGTTGGAGGTTGTCCCACCGCCACGCCTCCAAAATGCTACTACTGGTTGTGACACACCTCTCTCCTCCACCCCCTCCTCTTCTTCTTCCTCCATGGCCTCTTCCTGTGGTTTGTCCTATGAACCAGCGGTGCTCCGTAGCCGTTCACGGGGCTACGCAAGTACGCAGGCAAAAAGATGCCATGCCGTGCTTGCGCTGGTGTGTTTGGGGGACAGAAGCCACACTGGGGCAGAGGTCCTGTCTGCTCTGCAGGGCCAGGCCGAGAGGTGGTTGACGCCACGCCAGCTTAAGCCAGGAATGGTGGTTTGCGACAATGGCACCAACCTCCTCTCCGCCCTCCGACAGGGACAACTGACCCATGTGCCCTGTGTGGCTCACGTCCTTAACCTGGTGGTGCAGCGCTTCTTGGGCAGGTACCCGGGCTTACAGGATGTCCTGAGGCAGGCCAGGAAAGTCTGTGTGCATTTCCGCAGATCTTATAATGCCAGTGCTCGCCTGGCTGAGCTGCAAAAGGAGTTGAACCTGCCCAAGAACCGCCATATATGTGACATGCCCACCAGGTGGAACTCAACGTTGGCCATGCTGCAGCGGCTGCACACGCAGCAGAGGGCCATCAATGAGTACCTGTGCGACTACGGCACCAGGACAGGGTCAGGGGAGCTTGGTTTTTTTTCTCCACGCCAGTGGGGCATGATCAGGGATGCATGCACTGTCCTGGCACCATTTGAGGAGGCCACGAGGATGGTGAGCAGTGACAGTGCATGCATCAGTGACACTGTACCTCTTGTCCACCTGTTGGAGCACACGCTGCGTGGAATAATGGACAGGGCACTTGAGGCAGAACAGAGGCAGGAAGAGGAGGACTTCCTTGCCTCTCAAGGCCCCCTTTACCCAGACAGTGTTCCTTCTGTCCCACCCATCGCACAGGAAGAGGAGGAGGAGGAGGAGGAGGAGGAGGAGGATTGTGTCAGCATGGAGGTGGAGGCTGGCACTCAGCATCATCAGCAGCAGTCTTTTAGGGATGATTTACAGTCCCAAGAAACCAGTGGACTTGTACGTGGCTGGGAGGAGGTGGCTGCGGATCATGTCGTCCTTAGTGACCCAGAGGACTCCGGAGCGAATGCCTCAGCAAACCTACGCTGCATGGCCTCCCTGATCCTGCAAAGTCTGCGGAAGGATCCTCGTATTCTTCGGATCAAGGAGAGGGACCATTACTGGCTGGCCACTCTCCTTGATCCACGGTACAAGGGTAAGGTTGCGGACCTTATGTTACCGTCGCAGAGGGAGCAGAGGATGAGACAACTCCGGGAGGCCTTGCAGAAAGGTCTGTGCAACGCGTTCCCAGAGACTGGGAGGTTGCAAACTCCTGGTCCTGGACAACGAGTTGCTGAGGCTTCGGCCAGTCAAAGAAGGAGCGGTGGGGAAGGTGGCCGTCTGACCGATGCGTTCAGACAATTCTTTAGTCCGCAGCCCCAAAGTATGATCGGTTCCAGCAACCATCGCCAGCGTCTGATAAACATGGTGCAGGAATATCTAGGGGCAAGGTCAGACTTGGACACCTTCCCCACCGAAAATCCTCTGGCTTACTGGGTCTTGAGGATGGATCACTGGCCAGAGCTTGCACAGTATGCAATTGAGCTACTGGCCTGTCCTGCATCCAGCGTTCTTTCGGAACGCACATTCAGTGCTGCTGGAGGATTTGTCACGGATCACAGGGTGCGCCTGTCCACCGACTCGGTTGATCGACTGACTTTCATCAAGATGAACCAGTCTTGGATCACCACCAGCTACCACACACCTGATGCTGATATAACAGACTAATTGATTTTAAAATGTCACATCCCTTCAAGACTGATGCTGATGCTGAGTGCCTGTGCTGTTATGTTGACTGGCTATCCTCCTCCTCCGAGTCCTCAATGATACGATTGATGATGATAGCTTGGAAGATCATTTTTGTTTATGGGTGCCGCCACCAGTGCCTAACGCCCAATTTTTCAGCCCCTGTTTAACAGGGGCGTGTAATTACAATTTTTGAAGCAATACTTTGCAACAGGGCTCATTGCTGTGCTCCAAGTACAGTATCTGTGAGGAGTTGCAGTGTTGTGCCACCAGTGCCTAAGGCCCAATTTTTCAGCCCCTGTTTAACAGGGGCGTGTCATTACAATTTTTGAAGCAATACTTTGCAACAGGGCTCATTGCTGTGCTCCAAGTACAGTATCTGTGAAGGGTTGCAGTGTTGTGCCACCAGTGCCTAAGGCCCAATTTTTCAGCCCCTGTTCAACAGGGGCATGTAATTACAATTCTTGATCTAATAATTCACAGCAGGGCCCATTGCTGCACCCACCAAGAGTAACTGTCAGGGCTTACAGTGTTGTGGCACCAGCACCACCATCAAAGGCCCAATTTTTACTACCACTGTTCAACAATTATATGTAATTAAAATTCCTGATATAATAGTTGACAGCAGGGCGTTCCAGCACCAACCAAGAGTAACTGTGAGTGCTTACAGTGTTGTGCCAACACCAACAACTAAGGGGCCTATTTCTGCAGAGTATATACGGCAGGTCCCTACTTTCAAACATCCAACTTACAAACGACTCCTACTTGCAAACGCAAGAAGACAACAGGAAGTGAGAGGAAATCTACCACTAGGAAGGAAAATTCTCTCCTGTAAGAATAAATATGGGAGAAAGGTGTCTCCTCTGTACTGATGCTTTATCAGCAATCCTTGTTTCAAGAAAAACACCACATTTCAAAAACAGTTGTCATTAGGACGGAAAGTGAGGTGAAATGTTCTGAACAGGGGCACAGACAGCAAAACAAATGTTACAGGGGTGATAACCCTTACCTATGTTTTCCAAAAAGTTTAAAAATAGATTTTTGGTCTGGAGCTACACTTCAACAATGTACCTGTTCAAAATTACAAACAGATTCTACATAAGAACAAACCTACAGTCCCTGTCTTGTATGCACCGCCTGTATACGGCTGTTCAGAGTATATAGGGCCTTTTTTATTTTATGTGCGGGGTTCCCCTTAATATCCATACAAGACCCAAAGGGGCTGGTAATGGGCTGGGGTAGGGGGGGGGTCATGGGGTAGCTATGCCATTTTTCTTAAAGATTTTCATCCATATTACCGGGACCAGACATTACATTAAAGCCGCAAGCAGTTTTAAATGGCTTTTTTTTCCTTTAGAAGTGTCATTTTGTGCAGGGACAGTTCTAAACACGGGAAACACGTGGCACTTCACAGGCATACTTTAGACACCCCCCAGGTACGATATTTAAAGGAATATTTGACTTTTTTTTTTCACTTTATGCATCATTAAAATGACTGCTCCCGGAAAACGACCGTTTTTAAAACTTATTTTTGCATTGATACATGTCCCCTGGTGCAGAACCCGGGTTCCCAAACCCTTTTTAGGACAATAACATGCATAATAGTTGTTATAATTAGCACTTTAGAATTCGAACGTTCGCATCCATTGTATTTAATAGGGTTCTAATGTTCGTTCGAACTTTCGGTCCGTTCGCGGGTTCTGGTGCGAACCGAACCCGGGGGTGTTCGGCTCATCACTATTCAACAGCAATAAATCGTCACTTAGCACAGACAGGTTGTGACCAACGAACAGTTCAGTACAGGTGGGGAGTAGGTCAAGGCACAATCCTTAATCAAACTAAACCATTGAGATATCACCAACGGTTATGGCGTACAATGGCTGTGAATGTACTTCTTTCCTTTTCTGAGTCTCTACCAGCAACTCTGACGAACATGAAACAGGAGTTACCTTCTTTAAGCTGTGGCCCCAGTCAGAGGGAAGACATCCTTCCGAGAGAGTTACCGGTGGCCCCACCGTCACCGGCAAATGCTGCACCGGGCTGTTCGGAAGGGTTAAACTCCCCGGCCTCCTCGTCTCAGATTCGGGCGCCCAACACCTTAGGGCCCCTCGGACTCCTCCACCCTTGCGGAACCCAGTCGAAGGTACTGGGTCCCAGGCCTCCTCAATAGTACCTCACTCCAGGACTAAAGGTGCCTAGGATGGACTTCATCTCCTGCTCCGGCCAGGTCAAGGGCCCCTGTGCCCGGAATTCCGGAACGCCCACACCCAGGCTGAAGGTGCCTGGGCGCGGCGGTGTCCTCCGACTCTGAACCCTGTGCTCAGGGCGTCCGCCCCCTTTATCTTCTCTCCCCAGCGTCACAGCAGGTTCCCCGCCCCGCTGTACAACCGCCGGAAAGGGACAAAAAGAGTACAGTCTTGCAGTGAGGGTTCAACCCCCGGCCCAGGGCAACAGCGCCACCCTCGGACCCCAGGGAACCTCACACCACCAGAGTCCTCCATAAACAATAATCAGTGCATCTGGGTTACACTACCACCCAGATGCTTCCCTTAAATTTAAATACCCGCTACAATTACAAAGATCATAAGCAGTTTGTATACTATAAAAAATAATTAAATATAATCGCCATAAATCTATCCCATAGTTTGTAGACGCTATAACTTTTGCGCAAACCAATCAATAAACGCTTATTGGGATTTTTTTTTTACCAAAAATATGTAGCAGAATACGTATCGGCCTAAACTGAGGAAGGCATTTTTTTATAGCAAAAAGTAAAAAATATTGCTTTTTTTTTTTTTTTTAATTGTCGCTCTTTTTCTGTTTATAGCGAAAAAAAAACAAAAAAACGCAGAGGTGATCAAATACCTCCAAAAGAAAGCTCTATTCGTGGGAAAAAAAGGACGTCAATTTTGTTTGGGAGCCACGTCGCACGACCGCGCAATTGTCAGTTAAAGCGACGCAGTGCCGAATCGCAAAAAGTGGCCCGGTCTTTGACCAGCAAAATGGTCCGGGGCTGAGGTTGTCAATACGAATCATTCCGATTCAACGAAAAATGTTGCCGGCGAAAATACGAATTAGTCCGAACACGAAAAATCCCGTTTAGCAAAATTACGAATGATTACGAATCAACAGGACCGAAAAGAAACTAAACTAAACTAATTTTTCCGTTGTGCACAAGTCTAACATATAGTATATGTCAGAGCCAGGGCTGGGACAAGGGGTGGGCAGGAGGGACGGCTGCCCTGGCCGTAATGGTTTATTGCAGGGATGGAAGGGGGGGCGCCCTGACCCTAACCCTAAGGGAAGGGAGGAGAGGGGGGCGCAGTTGGGCATCTTTGCCCTGGGCGCTGGATGCCCTTGTCCCGGCACTGGTCAGAGCTATATAAATGTATAATGATAGTTGTGTGAGACTGTGGGGGAGGGGACATTAGAGTGTAAGCTCCTCTGGTGGAGAGACTGAGGTGACTGGCTCCCCTGTACTCTGTAAAGTTTGGCAGAACATGTGTACTTCCAGTATTGGACTCAATTTTTTTTTTGTGGGGGGGGGGTTATTTATTGAAATCTCCCGTTACGAGGTGGAGAAGTCATTTAATTGCTATCTAGGTCATTGCAAGTCACCAGGACGGGTGAGGCGAAGCTCTCACACAACTGGTAGGAAGTTGAGGTGTACAGATGGTTAACTCTGCATCATTTTCAGAAGAACGCGAAAAAGCGCCCCCGATTCCCCCCCCCCAATCACACGTCGGTTTACAGCGGCATTATGTGAGTCATGCACCCCCAATTAAATAATCTTTTGCAGGACAAAGCCCTCACAGCTTATCTTATTGAGAAGGATTTATTTGGGTTATTATGTCTTATTGCGGATAATCTTTCACTTCCTGCAGGACAATCAGAGTTTGGAACCTCCGCTGAGCAATCCAACAACAGCTGCAGCTGTTTAGCCGGCCGGCTCCAGACCGCAAAGGGAAAAATACACAGCGAAGGAAAGATCCCAGGGCAGGCCGGTAATTCAGCGAGTGGGGGGGGGGGGAGACCCCTCCCTAGCATGTCCACTAGGGATGGGCCCGGTGCTCGATTCGAACCCATGTTCGAATTGAGCACCGGGCGTTCGCTCGCTCGTCGAGCCCAGAACTATTTGGGCCGTTCGCATCACATTCGTGTGATGCGAGCGGCCCCGCAATGCATTGCGGCCGGCGCGGCCGGCGCAGTGCATTGCTGGCTGATGATTGGCCAAGCATGCACTGTGACCCCGCATGCTTGGCCAATCACAGCGCCCGAAACTCGGAGAGCAATAATTGGCTACAGGCAGGACGCCTGTAGCCAATTACAGCTCAGGGGCTTTAGTACATGCCCCACCATTTAAAAGGCCGCCACGCCATCGGCCCCGGTCACATGAGTTCCGGCTTTAGGAGAGATCAGTCTGCTGATTCTGTCTTTGCTTGATACTGAAAGATTTGCTCTTCTTTGCTAAACCATTGGCTATTTCTTTGCTAAACCATTGCTACCTAAGTCATTGATCGTTCATTGCTGCTGATTGCACAGTTAGCGTGTTATTAGCTGCTGCTGGGGATTAGTCTGGTGCGTGCTTACTGTTAGTACAGTATTGCAGTAGTACCAACCGCAGTGCTGTTAGCACAGCATTGCACCCCAACAGCACCCATAGGACTTCTAGTGTGTTAGTGGCAGCAAACAGAGCTCCTATATTTTCTTCTCAGCAGCACCCATAGGACTTCTAGTGTGTTAGTGGCAGCAAACAGAGCTCCTATATTTTCTTCTCAGCACCACCCATAGGACTTCTAGTGTGTTAGTGGCATCACACAGAGCTCCTATATTTTCATCTCAGAAGCACCCATAGGACTTCTAGTGTGTTAGTGGCAGCAAACAGAGCTCCTATATTTTCTTCTCAGCAGCACCCATAGGACTTCTAGTGTGTTAGTGGCATCACACAGAGCTCCTATATTTTCTTCTCAGCAGCACCCATAGGACTTCTAGTGTGTTAGTGGCATCACACAGAGCTCCTATATTTTCTTCTCAGCAGCACCCATAGGACTTCTAGTGTGTTAGTGGCATCACAAAGAGCTCCTATATTTTCTTCTCAGCAGCACCCATAGGACTTCTAGTGTGTTAGTGGCATCACACAGAGCTCCTATATTTTCTTCTCAGCAGCACCCATAGGACTTCTAGTGTGTTAGTGGCATCACACAGAGTTCCTATATTTTCATCTCAGAAGCACCCATAGGACTTCTAGTGTGTTAGTGGCATCACACAGAGCTCCTATATTTTCTTCTCAGCAGCACCCATAGGACTTCTAATGTGTTAGTGGCATCACACAGAGCTCCTATATTTTCTTCTCAGCAGCACCCATAGGACTTCTAGTGTGTTAGTGGCAGCAAACAGAGCTCCTATATTTTCTTCTCAGCAGCACCCATAGGACTTCTAGTGTGTTAGTGGCATCACACAGAGCTCCTATATTTTCTTCTCAGCAGCACCCATAGGACTTCTAGTGTGTTAGTGGCATCACACAGAGCTCCTATATTTTCTTCTCAGCAGCACCCATAGGACTTCTAGTGTGTTAGTGGCATCACACAGAGTTCCTATATTTTCATCTCAGAAGCACCCATAGGACTTCTAGTGTGTTAGTGGCATCACACAGAGCTCCTATATTTTCTTCTCAGCAGCACCCATAGGACTTCTAGTGTGTTAGTGGCATCACACAGAGCTCCTATATTTTCATCTCAGAAGCACCCATAGGACTTCTAGTGTGTTAGTGGCATCACACATAGCTCCTATATTTTCTTCTCAGCAGCACCCATAGGACTTCTAGTGTGTTAGTGGCATCACACAGAGCTCCTATATTTTCATCTCAGAAGCACCCATAGGACTTCTAGTGTGTTAGTGGCATCACACAGAGCTCCTATATTTTCTTCTCAGCAGCACCCATAGGACTTCTAGTGTGTTAGTGGCAGCAAACAGAGCTCCTATATTTTCTTCTCAGCAGCACCCATAGGACTTCTAGTGTGTTAGTGGCATCACACAGAGTTCCTATATTTTCATCTCAGAAGCACCCATAGGACTTCTAGTGTGTTAGTGGCAGCAAACAGAGCTCCTATATTTTCTTGTCAGCAGCACACATAGTACCTATAGTGTGTTAGTGTCAGCACCCATAGGACCTACAGTGTGTTGTGAGCACACATAGGAGTTCTATTTTTTATACTATATACACTACCGACTACAATGGCTGGAAGACCGCCAAGGAGAGGCAGAGCGTGCCGAGGCAAGAACACAGGGCAGGCAGGCTCTGTTTCTAGAGACAACAGTGCTGGCCGTGGACGTGGTCGTGCATCGTCATCAGCACGTGGCCATGGGACACGCTTGTCTTTGTTTTCGGCAGCTGGACATGTGGAGCCGCATCATGCCGAAGGCTTGGTAGAATGGATGACCAAGCCCTCCTCATCCTCCTCATCCTCTCTCACCCAGGCTCAGGGTACTGGCAGAGCAGCTGCCAACGCGTACTCAATGGCATCATCAGCCACCCCTTCCCTAGACCCACCATGTCCTCCTGAGGAGTCCCCCGAACTGTTTGAGCACAGTGTTGGGTACATGCTCCAGGAGGATGCCCAACGATTCGAAGGCTCGGATGATGATACCCAGCTTGAGGAAGTCAGTAGTGTGCGCGCAGAGAGAGGGGATGCTGAAGGACAGCAATCTGGCAGTAGTGTTCCACCAGCTGCAGCTTACTGCCAGGTTTGCTCTAGTGGTGAAGAGGGAGGGGATGATGAGGTCACTGACTCCACGTGGGTGCCTGAAGGGAGAGAGGAGGAGGAGGAGGAGGATGCAGCGTCACATGTCCAACGAGGCAGGATGCCCCCTGGAGGCCAGCTAGAGGCCAGCACAGCAACTGTACCACACCGCAGAGCTCCGCCTGTGCAGGGCGCTGCCTCTGCACGTTATCACAAAAGTTCTTTGGTGTGGGCCTTTTTTGAGACGAGTGCATCAGATCGCACCACTGCTATTTGCAATATTTGTCTCAAGCGTATCTCGCGTGGCCAAAACATCAGCCGCTTGGGCACCACAAGCATGAGCAGACATATGTCGACCTGCCATGCAGCTCGTTGGCAAGCACACATAAAAGACCCACACCAAAGAACAAAGCGGACCTCTCCTTGCTCCTCATCAGCTGGGATCTCCATCCCCACTATATCTTCAGTCCTCTCTGAAAGCTGCTCTGAGAGGACTGAAGGTGTAGAATTAGGTGTGTCACAACCAAGTACTTGCAGTACACCGACGTCCGATTGTAGCAGGCAAATTTCCCTGCCCCAGCTGCTGGACCGTCGAAAGAAGTATACTCCCAGCCATCCACATGCCCAGCGGTTGAATGCTAGCTTGGCTAAATTGCTAGCACTTCAACTGCTGCCTTTTCAGTTGATAGACTCGGCCCCCTTCCGTGAGTTTGTTCAATGTGCGGTTCCTCAGTGGCAGGTTCCCAAACGCCACTTTTTCTCACGGAAGGCGATTCCGTCTCTCTACTGGCATGTGGAAGGCAATGTCCATGCCTCGCTGGACAGGGCGGTCAGCGGTAAGGTGCATATTACCGCTGACTCATGGTCCAGCAGGCATGGACAGGGACGTTATCTTTCTTTCACGGCCCATTGGGTCACTCTATTGGCAGCTGGGAGGGATGCAGGACAAGGTGCAGTAGTGTTGGAGGTTGTTCCGCCACCATGCCTCCAAAATGCTACTACTGGTTGTGACACACCTCTCTCCTCCACCCCCTCCTCTTCTTCTTCCTCCATGTCCTCTTCGAGTGCTCTGTCCTCGGAACCAGCGGTGCTCCGTAGGCGTACAAGGGGCTACGCGAGTACGCAGGCAAAAAGATGCCATGCCGTGCTTGCGCTGGTGTGTTTGGGGGACAGGAGCCACACTGGGCCAGAGGTTCTGGCAGCTCTGCAGGGGCAGGCCGAGAGGTGGTTGACGCCACGCCAGCTTAAGCCAGGAATGGTCGTTTCTGATAATGGCACCAACCTCCTCTCCGCCCTGCGACAGGGGCAGCTCACCCATGTGCCCTGTATGGCTCACGTCCTCAACCTGGTGGTGCAGCGGTTCTTGGGCAGGTTCCCAGGCTTACAGGATGTCCTGAGGCAGGCCAGGAAAGTCTGTGTGCATTTCCGCCGATCTTATAATGCCAGTGCTCGGCTGACTGAGCTGCAAAAGGAGCTGAACCTGCCCAAGAACCGCCTAATATGTGACATGCCCACCAGGTGGAACTCAACGTTGGCCATGCTGCAGCGACTGCACACGCAGCAGAGGGCCATCAATGAGTACCTTTGCGACTACGGCACCAGGACAGGGTCAGGGGAGCTTGGCTTTTTTTCCCCACGCCAGTGGAGCATGATCAGGGATGCATGCACTGTCCTCTCACCATTTGAGGAGGCCACGAGGATGGTGAGCAGTGACAGTGCATGCATCAGTGACACTGTACCTCTTGTCCACCTGTTGGAGCATACGCTGCGTGGGATAATGGACAGGGCACTTGAGGCAGAACAGAGGCAGGAAGAGGAGGACTTCCTTGTCTCTCAAGGCCCCCTTTATCCAGACAATGTTCCTTCTGTCCCACCCATCACACAGGAAGAGGAGGAGGAGGAGGAGGAGGAGGAGGATTGTGTGAGCATGGAGGTGGAGCCTGGCACTCAGCATCAGCAGCAGCAGTCTTTTAGGGATGATGTACAGTCCCAACAAACCAGTGGACTTGTACGTGGCTGGGAGGAGGTGGCTGGCGATCATGTCATCCTCAGTGACCCAGAAGACTCCGGACCGAATGCCTCAGCTAACCTACGCTGCATGGCCTCCCTGATCCTGCAAAGCCTGCGGAAGGATCCTCGTGTTCTTCGGATCAAGGAGAGTGACCATTACTGGCTGGCCACTCTCCTTGATCCACGGTACAAGGGTAAGGTTGCGGACCTTATCTTGCCGTCGCAGAGGGAGCAGAGGATGAGACATCTCAGGGAGGCCTTGCAGAAAGGTCTGTGCAACGCGTTCCCAGAAACTGGGAGGTTACAAACTCCTGGTCCTGGACGACGAGTTGCTGAGGCTTCGGTCAGTAGCAGAAGGAGCGGTGGGGAAGGTGGACGTCTGACCGATGCGTTCAGACAATTTTTTAGTCCGCAGCCCCAAGGTATGATCGGTTCCAGCAACCATCGCCAGCGTCTGATATACATGGTGCAGGAATACCTAGGGGCAAGGTCAGACTTGGACACCTTTCCCACCGAAAATCCTCTGGCTTACTGGGTCCTGAGGATGGATCACTGGCCAGAGCTTGCACAGTATGCAATTGAGCTACTGGCCTGTCCTGCATCCAGCGTTCTTTCCGAACGCACATTCAGTGCTGCTGGAGGATTTGTCACCGATCATAGGGTGCGCCTGTCCACCGACTCGGTTGATCGACTGACCTTCATAAAAATGAATCAGTCTTGGATCACCACCAGCTACCAGACACCTGAAGCGGATATAACGGAATAATTTATAATGTCACATCCCTTCAAGACTGCCTATGCTGATGCTGAGTGACTGTCCTGTTATGTTCACTGACTATCCTCTTCCTCCTCCTCAATGATCCATGCCACCACACCAGTGCCTAAGGCACAATTTTTCAGCCCCTGTATAACAGGGGCGTGTAATTACAATTTTTTAAAAAGATGCTTCGCAACAGGTCTGACTGCTGTGCTCACAGTACAGTATCTGTGAGGGGTTGCAGTGTTGTGGCACCAGCACCAGTGCCTAAGGCACAATTTTTCAGCCCCTGTTGGGGCGTGTAATTACAATTTTTAGGCAATGCTTTGCAACAGGTCTCATTGCTGTGCTCAGAGTACAGTATCTGTGAGGGGTTGCAGTGTTGTGGCACCAGCACCAGTGCCTAAGGCACAATTTTTCAGCCCCTGTATAACAGGGGCGTGTAATTACAATTTTTTAAAAAGATGCTTCGCAACAGGTGTGACTGCTGTGCTCCAAGTACAGTATCTGTGAGGGGTTGCAGTGTTGTGGCACCAGCACCAATGCCTAAGGCACAATTTTTCAGCCCCTGTTTAACAGGGGCGTGTAATTACAAATCTTGATCTAATAGTTCACAGCAGGGCCCATTCCTGCGCCCACCAAGAGTAACTATGAGGGCCTACAGTCTTGTGGCAACACCGTCCACCACCACCACCACCACCAAAGGCCCAATTTTTCTGCCCTGTTCAACAGGTGCATGCAATTACAAATCTTGATCTAATAACTCACAGCAGGGCCCATTCCTGCACCCACCAAGAGTAACTGTGAGGGCTTACAGTCTTGTGGCAACACCGTCCACCACCACCACCACCACCACCAAAGGCCCAATTTTTCTGCCCGGTTCAACAGGTGCATGCAAGTACAAATCTTGATCTATTAACTCACAGCAGGGCCCATTCCTGTGCCCACCAGTCTTGTGGCTACACCAACATCTAATAGGGCAAATTTCTGCAGAGTATATACGGCAGGCCCCTACTTTCAAACATCCAACTTACAAACGACTCCTACTTGCAAACGGCAAGAGAAAACAGGAAGTGAGAGGAAATCTACCCCTAGGAAGGAAAATTCTATCCTGTTAGATTTAATTTGGGAAAAAGGTATCTCCTCTCTACTGATGCTTTATCACCAATCCTTGTTTCAAGTAAAACCCCACTTTTCCAAAAACATTTGTCATTGGGACGGAAAGTGAGGTGACATGTTCTGAACAGATGTGCAAAGACAGCAAATGTTACAGGGGTGATAACCCCTCCCTATGTTCTCCAAAAAGCTTAAAAATTGATTTTTTTGGGATGTAGCTACACTTCATAATGTACCTGTTCAGATTCTACTTAAGAACAAACCTACAGTCCATGTCTTGTTTGCACCACCTATATACTGCTGTTCAGAGTATATAGGGTTGTAGGTAGTGTGACAGCAGGAAGGTAAAGTCACCTGGTTGCATCCAGGGGGGTAGATATATTTCGCCCAGATTCAGGCTTTACGCCGACTTATACAACTAGGTGGAAAGTTGTATAAGGCTAGTGGGCTCATGGATGACTCATACCTCTAGGGAGAGGGCTGGGCGTCGTGAGGCAGGGAGTTGATGAGACCAGCTGAAGCCTGTCAGTTCGTTTAAGGCCTCTATAAAAACTCCCAGATTCATTAGGTGTTTGCTCATGCCTGGAAGCAGACCTGTGTGGACTTCCTGGAGAGAGTGAACCCTTGTCCGGTGAGACAAAGCCTGTGTGGCTATTTGCTTGGACATTTAAAACCAGGGACTTAGGGACTAGGACAGCACTAGGCTGATCCCAGTTGTTAGTTAGGAAACCTGTATGTTTAGTCAGAGGTCAAGTTGACCAGGATTTATTTTGTTTATATGTTTCTTTTGGCTTTGCTGTGTTTTGTCACCGTAAATAGAAAATAAACCGCACCTTTTTTTTTGATTTTGAAAACCACAACCTCCGTTTGCTGGGCCTGTTTTTGTGTGGGGAGCCCATCCCGGGGGTCACACACACCCGCTGCCAAGCTAACCCCCTCACAGTTGGTGGAGAACCAGTGGCAGTTTTTTTTAAGCCAGCATGGAGGAGATACTGAAGCAGCTGGCTCTAGCAAATGCCAATCAACAGCAGACAAATGCAGGTTTGCAAAAGAGCCTTGCAGCTCATCAACAGAGCCTTGCAGCCCAGCAGCAAGCTCACCAACAGAGTCTGGAAGCTCAGCAACAAGCCCAGCAGCAATCTGAGGCCCGCTTCATAGACCTGTTACAGAAGCAAGAGCAGAGACTACAACAAATGGAAGCAGTAATGCAGCAACGTCCGCAGACCAGTGAGGAAAGCCGTCCCACTAATACCGCGTCCTTTGGGGTGAGTCGTTTATTGACAAAAATGACTGGAGAGGATGATCCAGAGGTATTTTTGACCACATTTGAAAGGACTGCTGAAAGAGAAAAGTGGCCTGAGGAGCAGTGGGCTGGACTGGTGGCTCCTCTGTTAACTGGTGAATCGCAGAAGGCTTACTATGACCTAGAGCCTGACCAAGCAAAAGACTATGTGATGCTAAAAGCTGAGATATTGGCAAGGCTGGGTGTCACCCAGGCTGTCCGGGCTCAGCGTGTGCATAACTGGACTTTCCAGCTTGGAAAACCCCCCAGGTCTCAAATGTATGATCTCATTCACCTGAGCAGAAAGTGGCTACAGCCAGAGACTTTGTCCGCACCAAAGATTGTGGAACGTGTTGTAATGGATCGGTTTTTGAGAGCTCTTCCTACTGCCATCCAAAACTGGGTAAGCCATGGAGACCCAGAGACGGCCGATGGTCTTGTGGATCGTGTGGAGAAATACTTGGCTACAGAGAACCTGACGGCCTCTTCCAGAGACACTCGGACTTTCCACCCTAAGACCAGACCATCCCCAGGGGCGGATAAGAGGATTCCAAGGGGTAAGGGTGGAGAGAGTGAGAGGGTGGGAGCTCTACCCCAAGTTTGGCGAGAACAGCCTGGGAAATCAGCGGCTCAAGAGGCGGCAAGAAGGATCATTTGCTACCGCTGCCGGCAAGCGGGACATATTGCAGCCAATTGCCCGGTTGTGGAGGAACCCATGCAGTGTGACTTTCTGACGGGCAGACGTCAGTCGCTGTGTGCGACAGTCGCATGCACTGCCATTCGAGGAATTGAGAAACATTTATGCAAAATGTGTGTTAATGGTAGAAATGTTGTGGTATTGCTGGATTCAGGTAGCCTTGTGACCCTGATAAAGGCTGAGTTAGTTAAAACAGAGGTCTCTGGGAATAGCAAGGTAGCTGTTATTTGTGTGCATGGGGACACCCGAGAGTATCCAGTGACTACAGTGTGTTTCGAGACCCCCAAAGGTACCCTCTCTCATCCAGTGGGCTTAGTATCTCAGTTACCGTATGACGCCATTGTGGGAAGGGATTTTCCGAAGTTCTGGGAACTGTGGGATGATCCTGAGCCCCCCACTGGTGCCCCTATGTACCAGGAATGTGATAGCCAGAACTCCCCTGAGAGTGGTGAGGACTCTCCGGAATTTCCCTTATCAGTATTGGCAGGGGAGACTCAAGAAACTGGAGAGGAGCCCACCTCCTCAGACGAAAACCTACCGTCTGTGGAGTTTTCTGATCTTGAGGTTCACAGGGAAAACTTTGCCACAGAACAGTTGAAAGACCCCGCCCTAATAAAGGCACGCGAAAACGTAGTGAAAATAGATGGCGAGTTAGTGAACCCAGATAATACCTGCACTTACCCATACTTCAGCGTAGAGAAGGACCTACTGTATCGGGTGGCAAAAAGGGCAGAAGAAACCGTTGAGCAGCTTGTGGTGCCCAAACCTTACAGGAAGTTGGTGTTGGAGTTGGCCCATGGGCACATTCTTGGAGGTCATCTGGGGACAGAGAAAACCCGAGAGAGGGTATTACAGAGATTCTATTGGCCGGGGGTGATGAAGGACATAGAAAATTATTGTTCCTCCTGCCCTGTGTGTCAGAGGTCGGCCCCGATGCCACATTTCCGTAGCCCGCTGGTCCCTCTACCCATCATTGAGGTCCCGTTTGAGAGGATCGCCATGGATTTGGTAGGTCCTATAATCAAGTCCGCTAGGGGGCACCAGTACATATTAGTTATAATGGACTATGCCACCCGTTATCCAGAAGCGATCCCTCTCCGAAATACCTCGGCCAAAACCATAGCCAAAGAGCTATCTCTTGTGTTTAGCCGGGTGGGTATTTGTAAAGAACTGCTTACGGACCAAGGTACACCCTTTATGTCCCGGGTTATGAAGGAGCTGTGTAAATTGTTCAAAGTGACGCAATTACGTACATCTGTGTATCACCCCCAAACCGATGGGCTGGTTGAAAGATTCAACAAAACCCTAAAACAAATGTTGAAGAAAGTGGTGGATAGAGATGGAAAGGATTGGGACTGTCTACTTCCTTATCTGATGTTTGCTATTAGGGAGGTGCCCCAATCCTCTACGGGATTCTCCCCCTTTGAGTTACTGTATGGGAGACACCCAAGAGGGCTGTTGGATATTGCCAAGGAAACTTGGGAAAGTGAGAGTTCTCCCCACAGGAGTGTGATTGAGCATGTCGCCCTGATGCAAGACCGAATTGCACAGGTAATGCCCATCGTGAAGGAACATTTGGCCCAAGCGCAGTTAGCACAGCAGAGAGTGTACAACCGTGGAGCCAAGACCCGTACCTTTTCCCCGGGGGATAGGATACTGGTACTTGTCCCTACAGTTGAAAGTAAATTCCTTGCCAAATGGCAAGGCCCCTACGAGATAATGGAAAAAGTGAGTGAAGTGAATTACAAGGTCAGACAACCAGGAAGGCGAAAGCCCGAACAGATCTATCACGTTAATCTGTTGAAAGCCTGGAGGGATAGAGAGTCCCTAGTCGCAGACACTTGGTCACCAGCTCAAACTGGTTGCGTGATTCCTGAGGTTGGAATAGCAGCCACCTTGTCACAACCCCAACAACAGGAGGTTAAGGAGTTTGTGCTTCGCAACAAGGAGGTATTCTCTGAGCTGCCGGGACAAACATTTGGGGTAGAGCATGACATCATTACCCCGCCCGGTGAAAGGGTGAAGTTAAAACCCTATCGGATCCCAGAGGCCCGACGGGAGGCAATACGGGAGGAAGTACAGAAAATGCTGAACTTAGGGGTGATAGAGGAGTCCCAAAGTGATTGGTCTAGTCCCATTGTGTTGGTGCCTAAACCGGATGGGAGCTGGCGATTTTGTAACGATTTTCGTCAGTTGAACAAAGTTACAAAATTTGACACCTACCCCATGCCACGTATAGATGAGTTGATCGACCGGCTGGGAACAGCCCGATACATGACGACTCTTGACCTCACAAAAGGGTATTGGCAAATCCCCCTGGCCAAATTGGCCAAAGAGAAAACCGCATTTGTAACCCCAGACGGGGCGTTCCAATATAAAAGAATGCCGTTCGGGTTACAGAATGCGCCGGCCACATTCCAGCGGAAAATGGACCAGATGCTGAGGCCCCATCGGAAGTATGCTGCGGCTTACCTGGATGACGTAATTGTCCATAGCACAGATTGGGCCTCACATCTGCCAAAAGTGCAAGCAGTCCTGGACTCTGTTCGGGAAGCGGGGTTTACGGCTAACCCCAAGAAGTGTACCATTGGGCAGGAGGAGGCCAAATATCTTGGGTACACCATTGGGAGGGGAGTAATAAAACCCCAACTCAACAAAGTCGAGGCCATCCAGAGTTGGCCACGTCCCAACAGCAAGAAGCAGGTACGAGCCTTTCTGGGAATCGCTGGGTATTATCGGCGATTCATTCCCCACTTTGCTTCTAAGGCTGTGCCCCTAACCAACCTAACGAAGGGGAAAGGGTCGGTCATGATTAAATGGACCCCCGAGGCTGAGGCAGCATTCCAATTCTTGAAACAAGCCTTATGTAGCCAGCCAGTGTTGTACTCACCCGACTTCTCTAAAGACTTTGTCGTACAAAGTGATGCGTCAGATGTGGGGTTAGGAGCAGTATTGTCCCAGGTCTGGAACGGGGAAGAGCACCCAGTCATTTACCTCAGCAGGAAGTTGAAGTCCCATGAGGTAAATTACGCCACCGTTGAAAAGGAGTGTTTAGCGGTGAAGTGGGCTCTAGATTCCCTTCGGTACTACCTGCTAGGTAGGCACTTTGACATGGTTACGGATCACGCTCCGTTAAAGTGGATGGCTCAAAACAAGGAAACAAATAGAAGAGTGAATAGGTGGTTCCTGGCCCTCCAGGAATTCAACTTCACAGTAAAGCATCGCCCTGGCGTTCAAATGGGGAATGTGGATGCTTTGTCTCGAGTACATGAATGCCTGATTGCTGGTGTTCCAACCCCGAGGTTAAAACAAGAGGGGGGGGTATGTGACAGCAGGAAGGTAAAGTCACCTGGTTGCATCCAGGGGGGTAGATATATTTCGCCCAGATTCAGGCTTTACGCCGACTTATACAACTAGGTGGAAAGTTGTATAAGGCTAGTGGGCTCATGGATGACTCATACCTCTAGGGAGAGGGCTGGGCGTCGTGAGGCAGGGAGTTGATGAGACCAGCTGAAGCCTGTCAGTTCGTTTAAGGCCTCTATAAAAACTCCCAGATTCATTAGGTGTTTGCTCATGCCTGGAAGCAGACCTGTGTGGACTTCCTGGAGAGAGTGAACCCTTGTCCGGTGAGACAAAGCCTGTGTGGCTATTTGCTTGGACATTTAAAACCAGGGACTTAGGGACTAGGACAGCACTAGGCTGATCCCAGTTGTTAGTTAGGAAACCTGTATGTTTAGTCAGAGGTCAAGTTGACCAGGATTTATTTTGTTTATATGTTTCTTTTGGCTTTGCTGTGTTTTGTCACCGTAAATAGAAAATAAACCGCACCTTTTTTTTTGATTTTGAAAACCACAACCTCCGTTTGCTGGGCCTGTTTTTGTGTGGGGAGCCCATCCCGGGGGTCACACACACCCGCTGCCAAGCTAACCCCCTCACAGTAGTGATGAGCCGAACACCCCCGGGTTCGGTTCGCACCAGAACCCGCGAACGGACCGAAAGTTCGAACGAACATTAGAACCCTATTAAATACAATGGATGCGAACGTTCGAATTCTAAAGTGCTAATTATAACAACTATTATGCATGTTATTGTCCTAAAAAGGGTTTGGGAACCCGGGTTCTGCACCAGGGGACATGTATCAATGCAAAAATAAGTTTTAAAAACGGTCGTTTTCCGGGAGCAGTCATTTTAATGATGCATAAAGTGAAAAAAAAAAAGTCAAATATTCCTTTAAATATCGTACCTGGGGGGTGTCTAAAGTATGCCTGTGAAGTGCCACGTGTTTCCCGTGTTTAGAACTGTCCCTGCACAAAATGACACTTCTAAAGGAAAAAAAAGCCATTTAAAACTGCTTGCGGCTTTAATGTAATGTCTGGTCCCGGTAATATGGATGAAAATCTTTAAGAAAAATGGCATAGCTACCCCATGACCCCCCCCCTACCCCAGCCCATTACCAGCCCCTTTGGGTCTTGTATGGATATTAAGGGGAACCCCGCACATAAAATAAAAAAGGCCCTATATACTCTGAACAGCCGTATACAGGCGGTGCATACAAGACAGGGACTGTAGGTTTGTTCTTATGTAGAATCTGTTTGTAATTTTGAACAGGTACATTGTTGAAGTGTAGCTCCAGACCAAAAATCTATTTTTAAACTTTTTGGAAAACATAGGTAAGGGTTATCACCCCTGTAACATTTGTTTTGCTGTCTGTGCCCCTGTTCAGAACATTTCACCTCACTTTCCGTCCTAATGACAACTGTTTTTGAAATGTGGTGTTTTTCTTGAAACAAGGATTGCTGATAAAGCATCAGTACAGAGGAGACACCTTTCTCCCATATTTATTCTTACAGGAGAGAATTTTCCTTCCTAGTGGTAGATTTCCTCTCACTTCCTGTTGTCTTCTTGCGTTTGCAAGTAGGAGTCGTTTGTAAGTTGGATGTTTGAAAGTAGGGACCTGCCGTATATACTCTGCAGAAATAGGCCCCTTAGTTGTTGGTGTTGGCACAACACTGTAAGCACTCACAGTTACTCTTGGTTGGTGCTGGAACGCCCTGCTGTCAACTATTATATCAGGAATTTTAATTACATATAATTGTTGAACAGTGGTAGTAAAAATTGGGCCTTTGATGGTGGTGCTGGTGCCACAACACTGTAAGCCCTGACAGTTACTCTTGGTGGGTGCAGCAATGGGCCCTGCTGTGAATTATTAGATCAAGAATTGTAATTACATGCCCCTGTTGAACAGGGGCTGAAAAATTGGGCCTTAGGCACTGGTGGCACAACACTGCAACCCCTCACAGATACTGTACTTGGAGCACAGCAATGAGCCCTGTTGCAAAGTATTGCTTCAAAAATTGTAATGACACGCCCCTGTTAAACAGGGGCTGAAAAATTGGGCCTTAGGCACTGGTGGCACAACACTGCAACTCCTCACAGATACTGTACTTGGAGCACAGCAATGAGCCCTGTTGCAAAGTATTGCTTCAAAAATTGTAATTACACGCCCCTGTTAAACAGGGGCTGAAAAATTGGGCGTTAGGCACTGGTGGCGGCACCCATAAACAAAAATGATCTTCCAAGCTATCATCATCAATCGTATCATTGAGGACTCGGAGGAGGAGGATAGCCAGTCAACATAACAGCACAGGCACTCAGCATCAGCATCAGTCTTGAAGGGATGTGACATTTTAAAATCAATTAGTCTGTTATATCAGCATCAGGTGTGTGGTAGCTGGTGGTGATCCAAGACTGGTTCATCTTGATGAAAGTCAGTCGATCAACCGAGTCGGTGGACAGGCGCACCCTGTGATCCGTGACAAATCCTCCAGCAGCACTGAATGTGCGTTCCGAAAGAACGCTGGATGCAGGACAGGCCAGTAGCTCAATTGCATACTGTGCAAGCTCTGGCCAGTGATCCATCCTCAAGACCCAGTAAGCCAGAGGATTTTCGGTGGGGAAGGTGTCCAAGTCTGACCTTGCCCCTAGATATTCCTGCACCATGTTTATCAGACGCTGGCGATGGTTGCTGGAACCGATCATACTTTGGGGCTGTGGACTAAAGAATTGTCTGAACGCATCGGTCAGACGGCCACCTTCCCCACCGCTCCTTCTTTGACTGGCCGAAGCCTCAGCAACTCGTTGTCCAGGACCAGGAGTTTGCAACCTCCCAGTCTCTGGGAACGCGTTGCACAGACCTTTCTGCAAGGCCTCCCGGAGTTGTCTCATCCTCTGCTCCCTCTGCGACGGTAACATAAGGTCCGCAACCTTACCCTTGTACCGTGGATCAAGGAGAGTGGCCAGCCAGTAATGGTCCCTCTCCTTGATCCGAAGAATACGAGGATCCTTCCGCAGACTTTGCAGGATCAGGGAGGCCATGCAGCGTAGGTTTGCTGAGGCATTCGCTCCGGAGTCCTCTGGGTCACTAAGGACGACATGATCCGCAGCCACCTCCTCCCAGCCACGTACAAGTCCACTGGTTTCTTGGGACTGTAAATCATCCCTAAAAGACTGCTGCTGATGATGCTGAGTGCCAGCCTCCACCTCCATGCTGACACAATCCTCCTCCTCCTCCTCCTCCTCCTCCTCCTCCTCCTCTTCCTGTGCGATGGGTGGGACAGAAGGAACACTGTCTGGGTAAAGGGGGCCTTGAGAGGCAAGGAAGTCCTCCTCTTCCTGCCTCTGTTCTGCCTCAAGTGCCCTGTCCATTATTCCACGCAGCGTGTGCTCCAACAGGTGGACAAGAGGTACAGTGTCACTGATGCATGCACTGTCACTGCTCACCATCCTCGTGGCCTCCTCAAATGGTGCCAGGACAGTGCATGCATCCCTGATCATGCCCCACTGGCGTGGAGAAAAAAAACCAAGCTCCCCTGACCCTGTCCTGGTGCCGTAGTCGCACAGGTACTCATTGATGGCCCTCTGCTGCGTGTGCAGCCGCTGCAGCATGGCCAACGTTGAGTTCCACCTGGTGGGCATGTCACATATAAGGCGGTTCTTGGGCAGGTTCAACTCCTTTTGCAGCTCAGCCAGGCGAGCACTGGCATTATAAGATCTGCGGAAATGCACACAGACTTTCCTGGCCTGCCTCAGGACATCCTGTAAGCCCGGGTACCTGCCCAAGAAGCGCTGCACCACCAGGTTAAGGACGTGAGCCACACAGGGCACATGGGTCAGTTGTCCCTGTCGGAGGGCGGAGAGGAGGTTGGTGCCATTGTCGCAAACCACCATTCCTGGCTTAAGCTGGCGTGGCGTCAACCACCTCTCGGCCTGGCCCTGCAGAGCAGACAGGACCTCTGCCCCAGTGTGGCTTCTGTCCCCCAAACACACCAGCGCAAGCACGGCATGGCATCTTTTTGCCTGCGTACTTGCGTAGCCCCGTGAACGGCTACGGAGCACCGCTGGTTCATAGGACAAACCACAGGAAGAGGCCATGGAGGAAGAAGAAGAGGAGGGGGTGGAGGAGAGAGGTGTGTCACAACCAGTAGTAGCATTTTGGAGGCGTGGCGGTGGGACAACCTCCAACACTACTGCACCTTGTCCTGAATCCTTCCCAGCTGCCAAAAGAGTGACCCAATGGGCCGTGAAAGAAAGGTAACGTCCCTGTCCATGCCTGCTGGACCATGAGTCAGCGGTAATATGCACCTTACCGCTGACCGCCCTGTCCAGCGAGGCCAAGACATTGCCTTCCACATGCCGGTAGAGAGCCGGAATAGCCTTCCGTGAGAAAAAGTGGCGTTTGGGAACCTGCCACTGAGGAACCGCACATTGCACAAACTCACGGAAGGGGGCCGAGTCTACCAACTGAAAAGGCAGCAGTTGAAGCGCTAGCAATTTAGCCAAGCTAGCATTCAACCGCTGGGCATGTGGATGGCTGGGAGTGAACTTCTTTCGACGGTCCAGCAGCTGGGGCAGGGAAATTTGCCTGCTAGAATCGGACGTCGGTGTACTGCTAGCAGAGTGGGCGCAAGTACTTGGCTGTGACACACCTAATTCTACACCTTCATTCCTCTCAGTGCATGTTTCAGAGAGGACTGAAGTTATAGTGGGGTTGGAGATCCCAGCTGATGCGGTGCAAGGAGAGGTCCGCTTTGTTCTTTGGTGTGGGTCTTTGAGGTAGGCTTGCCAACGAGCTGCATGGCAGGTCAACATATGTCTGGTCAGGCATGTGGTACCCAAGCGGCTGATGTTTTGGCCACGCGATATACGCTTGAGACATATGTTGCAAACAGCAGCTGTGCGATCTGATGCACTAGCCTCAAAAAAGGCCCACACCAAAGAACTTTTTGAATGACGGGCAGAGGCAGCGCCCTGCACAGGCGGAGCTCTGCGGTGTGATTCCGTCGGTGTACTGCCCTTACGCTGGCCACCAAAGGGCATCCTGCCTCGTTGGAGATGTGCCTCCTCCTCATCCTCCTCCTCCTCCTCTCTCCTATTAGGCACCCACGTGGAGTCATTGACCTCATCATCCCCTCCCTCCTCATCACTGGAGCCAATCTGGCAGTATGCTGCAGCTGCTGGAACATGACTGCCAGATTGGTGTCCTTCTTGAGCATCCCCTCTGTCTGCTCTCACGCTACTGCCTTCCTCTAGCTGGGTTTCATCATCAGACCCTTCGAAACGCTGGGCATCCTCCTGGAGCATGTACCCAACACTGTGCTGAAACAGTTCGGGGGACTCCTCAGGAGGAGGACATGGTGGGTCTAGGGAAGGAGTGACTGATGATTTGTCTGACATTGATACCAGGGAAGACGACGCTTTGGCAGCTGCTTTTCCAGTACCCTGAGCCTGGGTGAGAGAGGATGAGGAGGAGGAGGAGGGCTTGGTCATCCACTCTACCAAGTCTTCGGCATGATGTGGCTCAACATGTCCAGCTGCCGAAAAGAAGGACAAGCGTGTCCCATGGCCATGTGCTGATGACAATGCACCGCGTCCACGACCAGCACTGTTGCCCCCAGACACAGAGCCTGCTTGCCCTCTTTTATTGCCTCCTGACTGTCTGCCTCTCCTTGTTTGCCTTCCAGACATTCTAATAGATGGCCTGCAGGGAGATGGGAAAAAAGCAATAAGGGCTACCTTCAGGTGTCCTTCTCTGTCCCTTGAAACAAGGACTTTCACATGAAAGAAACTGACACTGTCCCTACCTAGAGTTTTCTGTCCCTAGAATAAATGTTTTTTTTAATCACAATATAGCACAAGGACAATTCACTCAATGTCTCTCCAGGTCCCTGGAAACAAGGACTTGCAGAGTGAAAGAAACTGACACTGTCCCTACCTAGAGTTTTCTGTCCCTAGAATAAATGTTTTTTTTAAGCACAATATAGCACAAGGAAAATTAACTCACTGTCCTTACAGGTCCCTGGAAACAAGGACTTGCAGAGTGAAAGAAACTGACACTGTCCCTACCTACAGTTTTCTGTCCCTAGAATAAATGTTTTTTTTAAGCACAATATAGCACAAGGACAATTAACTCACTGTCCTTACAGGTCCCTGGAAACAAGGACTTGCAGAGTGAAAAAAAAAAAACACTCTCCCTACCTAGAGTTTTCTGTCCCTAGAAAAAATGTTTTTTTTAAGCACAATATAGCACAAGGACAATTAACTCACTGTCCTTACAGGTCCCTGGAAACAAGGACTTGCAGAGTGAAAGAAAAAAAACACTCTCCCTACCTACAGTTTTCTGTCCCTAGAAAAAATGTTTTTTTTAATCACAATATAGCACAAGGAAAATTAACTCACTGTCCTTACAGGTCCCTGGAAACAAGGACTTGCAGAGTGAAAAAAAAAAAACACTCTCCCTACCTAGAGTTTTCTGTCCCTAGAAAAAATGTTTTTTTTAAGCACAATATAGCACAAGGACAATTAACTCACTGTCCTTACAGGTCCCTGGAAACAAGGACTTGCAGAGTGAAAGAAAAAAAACACTCTCCCTACCTACAGTTTTCTGTCCCTAGAAAAAATGTTTTTTTTAATCACAATATAGCACAAGGAAAATTAACTCACTGTCCTTACAGGTCCCTGGAAACAAGGACTTGCAGAGTGAAAGAAACTGACACTGTCCCTACCTAGAGTTTTCTGTCCCTAGAATAAATGTTTTTTTAATCACAATATAGCACAAGGAAAATTAACTCACTGTCCTTACAGGTCCCTGGAAACAAGGACTTGCAGAGTGAAAGAAACTGACACTGTCCCTACCTAGAGTTTTCTGTCCCTAGAATAAATGTTTTTTTTAATCACAATATAGCACAAGGAAAATTAACTCACTGTCCTTACAGGTCCCTGGAAACAAGGACTTGCAGAGTGAAAGAAACTGACACTGTCCCTACCTAGAGTTTTCTGTCCCTAGAATAAATGTTTTTTTTAATCACAATATAGCACAAGGAAAATTAACTCACTGTCCTTACAGGTCCCTGGAAACAAGGACTTGCAGAGTGAAAGAAACTGACACTGTCCCTACCTAGAGTTTTCTGTCCCTAGAATAAATGTTTTTTTTAAGCACAATATAGCACAAGGACAATTAACTCACTGTCCTTACAGGTCCCTGGAAACAAGGACTTGCAGAGTGAAAGAAAAAAAACACTCTCCCTACCTACAGTTTTCTGTCCCTAGAAAAAATGTTTTTTTTAATCACAATATAGCACAAGGAAAATTAACTCACTGTCCTTACAGGTCCCTGGAAACAAGGACTTGCAGAGTGAAAGAAAAAAAACACTCTCCCTACCTAGAGTTTTCTGTCCCTAGAATAAATGTTTTTTTTAATCACAATATAGCACAAGGACAATTAACTCACTGTCCTTACAGGTCCCTGGAAACAAGGACTTGCAGAGTGAAAGAAACTGACACTGTCCCTACCTAGAGTTTTCTGTCCCTAGAATAAATGTTTTTTTTAAGCACAATATAGCACAAGGACAATTAACTCACTGTCCTTACAGGTCCCTGGAAACAAGGACTTGCAGAGTGAAAGAAACTGACACTGTCCCTACCTAGAGTTTTCTGTCCCTAGAATAAATGTTTTTTTTAAGCACACTATAGCAGAAGCACAAAACACACTGACACTCTCCCTACCTATCCTTCTCTTTCCCTAAACTAAAGGAATCCAGGTTAAGCAAGAAAGAAATAACAGTCACTGTCCCTGCCTATGCTGCTCTATCCCTGCTCCGGAACACACTACACTAGGCCGCCGTGCTGGCGGCCTTTTATAGTGTGGGGGGTGTACTAAACACCCTCAGCAATAATTGGCCACAGGCATCCTGCCTGTGGCCAATCATTGCTCTCCTCGCTGCCGGCGCTGTGATTGGCCAAGCATGCGGGGTCACAGTGCATGCTTGGCCAATCACAGCGCCTGGATGACACTGCGATGGCGTAGTGCATTGTGGGCCGTTCGCGTCACTCGAATTTGGCGCGAACGGCCCAAATCGTTCGATCTTCGTCGAACGATCGAACAGCCAATGTTCGAGTCGAACGTATGTTCGACTCGAACACGAAGCTCATCCCTAGTTGTAGGTATAGGGTTTTATTTTGGGTGCGGGGTCCCCCTTAGTATCCATACAAGACCCAAAGGGGCTGGGGTGGGGGGGGGGGTGATGGGGTAGCCATGCCATTTTTCTCAAGGATTTTCAGCCATATGGCGGCCAGGACAAGACATGACATTAAAGCCGCAAGTGGTTTTAAATGGCTTCTTTTTTTCCTTTACAAATGTCATTTTGTGCAAGGACAGTTCTAAACACGGGAAACACATGCCACTTCACAGGCATACTTTAGACACCCCCCAGGTACCATATTTAAAGGAAAATTTCACTTTTTTTTTTTTCACTTTATGCATCATTAAAATCACTGCTCCCGAAAAAACTTTAGTTTTTAAAATTTCTTTTTGCATTGATATATGTCCCCTGGGGCAGGACCCGGGTCCCCAAACCTGTTTTATGACATTAACATGCATATTGGCCGTTGTAATTAGCAATTTTGATTTCGAACGTTCGCGTCCATTATAACGAATAGGGTTCGAAAATTCGCGCGAACTTTCGGTCCGTTCGAAGGTTCTGGTGCGAACCGAACTTGGGGGTGTTCGGCTCATCCCTAATGTCCACCCTGAATTGATAAAATAAGAGAGAAATTCAGGTGTCATGAGCATTGTTGAGGGCTGTTTGAAGACCTGGAGACCCATGTGAAGTGCTCACACTTTATGGCCTTCTACAATTTGACCCCATCCAAGACCTAATGACACCCCAAGGTGTGAAGTAGGACCCCCCCCCCACCACATTGTGCAGTACTACTACTCCTAGATGTTGCAGATTCCACCCAATGTACATATTGGCCCCCGTACTGTACTCTTCCTTGTATACAGTACAGGAAGACCAATCTGGCCAGGTTGTTGACTTCTCCGGCTGTTTACAATAGGGTGACCAGACATCCCCGGTTTCTGGGGACAGTCCCCGGATTGAGGACACTGTCCCCGGACCAAGTCTGTCCCCAGTTTTGTCCCCGGATTGGATTTGAACAGGGGCTGGGGCAATTTCAAGGAGAGTCAGTGCAGAATTTAAAGAAAAAATTCTGAATAACACCCCCCCCCCGCTCTGCCGCTCCTACAGCTTAGGGGGTTGTATTTTTTTCATTATCTGTGCCCCTTTCTGATGATCATGTGCTGGTCGGCTGCGGAGGGAATATTTCTTTAGTTTCGGGTGCCCATTCAGCTCCACTCACATGTTCTTCTGCCTTGGCTTAAGTCCCGGCCAGCCGCCTGCCTATCTTCTTGCCTTCCCTGGTGGAGTGATCTTCCTCCGCACCCCAAACACTAGTAGCCGGGGCCCGGAGAGTAAAGCCTCGTACACACGACCGAGTTTCTCGGCAAGAACCAGCAAGAAACTTGCTGGCAGAGCTTTCTTGCCGAGTAAATCGGTTGTGTGTACGCGGCTATCATGTTTCTCGTCAAGAAAACTGACAAGAATCTCAACGAGAAAAATAGAGAACCTGCTCTCTATTTTCTAGTCGAGATTCTTGTCAGCATGTTTCTCGACGAGAAAATTGTGTGTGTGTACACTTACCTGTCCTCCGGGAAGCCCGCGCATGCTCGAAATGACTTTGACGCATGCGCGGTAGCTTCCTAGGCATAGGTAGGGTGTAGCAAGATGGCGACGACGGCATTGAATGTGATGAGCGCACGCTCGTCGTAGTCGATGACGACACCGCCTTCGTTCCATTCAAAAGAACGGCGGTTCTTTTGAATCGTACGTGTGTACACTCGGCCGGGACAAGATTCTTGTCAAGAATCTCGTCAGGGAAAAACGAGATTCTCGGTCGTGTGTAGAAGGCCTAAGACAGTGAGACCGGGAGCGAGGCCTGCGCCTAGTGCAGCACTGCTGTATCCACCCACCTCGGCACCTCCTCCTTTTCTGGCACCCAGCGGCAAGCAGCAGGGACTGGTGTGATCTTCACTCTCCAGATAGTGACGCCACTCCTTTCCTTCTACGCACGTGGCTCATGCAGAGGGAGTGACAGCGGCACTGCGTCTGGTGGCAGGCTATGGGTGGCAAGTGGCACTGCATCTGGTGGCAGGCTATGGGTGGCAAGTGGCACTGCATCTGGTGGCAGGCTATAAGTGGCACTGCGTCTGGTGGCAGGCTATGGGTGGCAAGTGGCACTGCATCTGGTGGCAGGCTATGGGTGGCAAGCAGCACTGCATCTGGTGGCAGGCTATGGGTGGCAAGCGGCACTGCATCTGGTGGCAGGCTATGGGTGGCAAGCGGCACTGTGGCACAATTGGCAAGAGTCCACATAGGAAGAGGTCCTCTTTGCAGGGTCCTGAAGAACCCAGACCACCCACCCTGCTTATGCACACATGAACCCCTACAGGTTGTAGGAGGAGTTTCCTCCATTTAGGATGTTCTCTATGTCACTGATGGACCATCCATGCTACTCATGTGCTTGTGGCCACCTAGAGTGTGTAAAAGAACTTCCTTCAATTAGGACCTTCTGTATGCCACATGAGGAGCAGCCTCTCTGGTTGCGTACGTTAAAGTGTATGTATAACCAAACTTTTTTTTTTAGTTTCGGTTAGAGACCCCTCTAGGTGTAACCCCCCCCCCCTCGTGACCCTGATGCCCCGTACACACGACCAGTTGTCCCGACGAGAAAACTGCCATTTTTTAAAAAGGTTGGGAAAACCGGTCGTGTGTACGCTCCATAGCAGTTTTCCTGACGAGAAAACTGGCCGCAAAAAAAATTAGAACCTGCTCTATTTTTTCCCGTCTGTCTTTTTCTCGTTGCGAAAAACGGCCGTGTGTACGCTTTTCCGAGGGGAAAAAAAACATGCATGCTCAGAATCAGGTATGAGACGGGAGCGCTCGTTCTGGTAAAACTAGCGTTCGTAATGGAGATAGCACATTCGTCACGCTGTAACAGACTGAAAAGCACGAGGCTGAAAAGCGCGAATCTTCTCTCACCAAACTTTACTAACACGAGGATCAGCAAAAGCAGCTCAAAGGGTGGCGCCATTTGAATGGAACTTCCCCTTTATAGTGCCGTCGTACATGTTGTACGTCACCACGCTTTGGTCGAGCGTTTTTTTAATGAACGTTTGTATGCAAGGCAGGCTTAAGAGGAATCACGTTGGGAAAAACGTCGGGTTTTGGCATGTTTTTGGCATGTACGAGGCATAACACTAACCAATCCTATAATTCTAACACTAACCTTCCCTGTACCCCTAACATTAACACTCCTTGTACCATTACACAAACACTCCCTTTTCTGGTAAACCCAACTTTTACATTAACCCTGCCTGTAACCCTAACACTTACCATCCTTGTAACCTTAACACTTACTCTTCCTTTAACCCTAACACTAACACTCCCTGAATCTCACATACCAACCCTCCCTGTACCCCTAATACTAATCCTGCTTGTAATCCTAACACTAACCTTCCCTTTAACACTAACACTAACCCTACTTGTAATCCTAACACTAACCCTCCCAGTAATCCTAACATTAACCCTCCCAGTAATCCTAACACTAACCCTCCCAGTAATCCTAACACTAACCCTCCCTGTACCCCTAATACTAAGCCTCCCTGTACCCCTAATACTAACCCTCCCAGTAATCCTAACACTAACCCTCCCTGTAATCCTAACACTAACCCTCCCAGTAATCCTAACATTAACCCTCCCAGTAATCCTAACACTAACCCTCCCTGTACCCCTAATACTAAGCCTCCCAGTAATCCTAACATTAACCCGTCCTGTACCCCTAATACTAACCCTCCCTGTACCCCTAATACTAACCCTCCCAGTAATCCTAACATTAACCCTCCCAGTAATCCTAACACTAACCCTCCCAGTAATCCTAACACTAACCCTCCCAGTAATCCTAACACTAACCCTCCCTGTACCCCTAATACTAACCCTCCCTGTACCCCTAATACTAACCCTCCCAGTAATCCTAACACTAACCCTCCCTGTAACCCTAACACTAACCCTCCCAGTAATCCTAACATTAACCCTCCCAGTAATCCTAACACTAACCCTCCCTGTACCCCTAATACTAAGCCTCCCTGTACCCCTAATACTAAGCCTCCCTGTACCCCTAATACTAACCCTCCCAGTAATCCTAACACTAACCCTCCCTGTAATCCTAACACTAACCCTCCCAGTAATCCTAACATTAACCCTCCCAGTAATCCTAACACTAACCCTCCCTGTACCCCTAATACTAACCCTCCCAGTAATCCTAACACTAACCCTCCCAGTAATCCTAACACTAACCCTCCCTGTACCCTTAATACTAACCCTCCCTGTACCCCTAATACTAACCCTCCCTGTACCCCTAATACTAACCCTCCCAGTAATCATTCCTAACATTAACCCTGCCTGAAATCCTAACACTAACCCTCCCTGTACTCCTAATACTAACTCTCCCGGTGATTGTAACACTAACCCTGCCTACTCCTAACACCAACCTTCCCTGTAAACCTAACACTAACCCTCCCTGTACTCCTAACACTAACCCTCCCTGTACTCCTAACACTAACCCTCCCTGTACTCCTAACACTAACCCTCCCTGTACTCCTAACACTAACCCTCCCTGTACTCCTAACACTAACCCTCCCTGTACTCCTAACACTAACCCTCCCTGTACTCCTAACACTAACCCTCCCTGTACTCCTAACACTAACCCTCCCTGTACTCTTAACACTAACCCTCCCTGTACTCCTACTACTAACTCTCCCTGTGATTGTAACACTAACCCTGCCTACTCCTAACACCAACCTTCCCTGTAATCCTAACACTAACCCTCCCTGTACTCCTAACACTAACCCTCCCTGTACTCCTAACACTAACCCTCCCTGTACTCCTAACACTAACCCTCCCTGTACTCCTAACACTAACCCTCCCTGTACTCCTAACACTAACCCTCCCTGTACTCCTAACACTAACCCTCCCTGTACTCTTAACACTAACCCTCCCTGTACTCCTACTACTAACTCTCCCTGTGATTGTAACACTAACCCTGCCTACTCCTAACACCAACCTTCCCTGTAATCCTAACACTAACCCTCCCTGTACTCCTAACACTAACCCTCCCTGTACTCCTAACACTAACCCTCCCTGTACTCCTAACACTAACCCTCCCTGTACTCCTAACACTAACCCTCCCTGTACTCCTAACACTAACCCTCCCTGTACTCCTAACACTAACCCTCCCTGTACTCCTACTACTAACTCTCCCTGTGATTGTAACACTAACCCTGCCTACTCCTAACACCAACCTTCCATGTAATCCTAACACTAACCCTCCCTTTACTCCTAACACTAACCCTCCCTGTACTCCTAACACTAACCCTCCCTGTACTCCTAACACTAACCCTCCCTGTACTCCTAACACTAACCCTCCCTGTACTCCTAACACTAACCCTCCCTGTACTCCTAACACTAACCCTCCCTGTACTCCTAACACTAACCCTCCCTGTACTCCTAACACTAACCCTCCCTGTACTCCTAACACTAACCCTCCCTGTACTCCTAACACTAACTCTCCTGTAATCCTAACACTAACCCTCCCTGCATAGATGTGCGCAGCCTATTGCATTAGGGTGTGCACCCCAAAGATCAAACACATAGTATCGATCACTCACGATAAATGGGAGGGGGCCAGTAAGTTACATATTTACCGGCCCCCTCCCCCACTCATTCTGAAACATCCCCGCAGCAACAGCTGAAGGGAGAGGAGAGTAGGGAAGCCGGAAGCGCTGCGGGGCGAAGGTGGGGGAACAGGCAGTAGGGAGAATCTGTGCTTCACAGGGTGATTAGGGTGTGCCTGGGCACACCTGGCACACCCTGTGCGCACGCCTATGCCTCCCTGTACTCCTAACACTAGCCCAGCCTGTAACTACATATGTGCGATTCGTTTTGTCACAAATCGAAATTCGGCCAAAATTTTTATATGTTATTCTGAGATTCAGGTGTATCCTAATTTCTGAATCACAATAATAATACATTTCAACGAATTATAAGTTATAACGAAACAAAAAATCGGAATTTGAATTCCAAATGGAAACATATTGCAATAAATACGGTAAGGTATAAAAGTGAAATAAGATAATGAATACTACTTAGACTGCTTTATAGAATAGAATAGAAATTAATAGAATAGAATATAAAATAAAATAATATAATAGAGAAGAATTAAATAGAATAGAAAAAAAAAATAGAATGAATATAGCCGTTCCGTCATCAGACAGCTATATTTGTTCTTTTTTGGTCAATTCTATTCAAATCTTTTCTATTATTTTTTTATTCTATTCTATTCCATTCCATTGTATTTTTTGTATTCTATTCCTTTATTTTGTATTTAATTCTATTCTATGCTATTCTTTTCTATTCCTTTATTTTATATTCTATTGTATTCTTTTCTTTTTTCTTTTATTCTATAAAGCAGTCTAAGTAGGAATTATCATCTTATTTCACTTCTATACCTTACTGTATTTATTGCAATATGTTTTAATTTCAAATTCATTTTCTAATTCAGGCCCCTTTCACACTGCTGCGACTTGAAAGTTGCTGATTTTGCTGTGATTTCAGAGAATGTCTGTGTAATCTTGTGGTCTATGGACCTCAACTCACATCAAAGTCAAACCAAAGTAGTGCAGGGACTACTTTGAAGTCGGTGCGACTTGAAGTCACACGAATATGAATAGTTATTATTGGGAATCTTGGGGGGGGGGGGGGGTACGACTTGTCATGCGACTCTGATGTCCAAAGTCCCAGGAAAAGCCACACAAAGTGTGAAAGGGGCCTGAGTCAAATTTAAATAAATTTTCCATGAAAATCGATATGGATTTGAAAATAACAAACATACGAAATGAATCCAAATATATGAAACTAATTCCGAAAACGAATCATTCTAACGTAGTAAATATGACGAAACTAAATTATTAATTTAACAACCAAATCCAAAACTAAATGAATTTTTCCATCGTGCACATCTCTACCCATAACTCTAATGCTAACCTTCCCTGTATCCCCAACACTAACCCTCCCTGTAATCCCACTAACCCTCCCCGTAACCCCAACACTAACCCCCCTGTAATCCCACTAACCCTCCCTGTAATCCCAATACTAACCCTCCCTGTAATCCCACTAACCCTCCCCGTAATCCTAACACTAACCCCCCCTGTAATCCCACTAACCCTCCCTGTAATCCCAACACTAACCCTCCCTGTAATCCCACTAACCCTCCCCGTAATCCTAACACTAACCCCCCCTGTAATCCCACTAGCCCTCCCTGTAATCCCAACACTAACCCCCCTGTAATCCCACTAACCCTCCCTGTAATCCCAACACTAACCCTCCCTGTAATCCCACTAACCCTCCCCGTAACCCCAACACTAACCCCCCCTGTAATCCCACTAGCCCTCCCTGTAATCCCAACACTAACCCTCCCTGTATCCCCAACACTAACCCTCCCTGTAATCCCACTAGCCCTCTCTGTAATCCCAACACTAACCCTTCTAGTAATCCTATCACTAACCCTCCCTATAGTCCCAACATTAACCCTCCCTGTAATCCCAACACTAACCCTCCCTGTAATCCCACTAACCCTCCCTGTAATCCCAACACTAACCCTCCCTGTAATCCCACTAACCCCCCCTGTAATCCCACTAGCCCTCTCTGTAATCCCAACACTAACCCTTCTAGTAATCCTATCACTAACCCTCCCTATAGTCCCAACATTAACCCTCCCTGTAATCCCACTAGCCCTCTCTGTAATCCCAACACTAACCCTTCTAGTAATCCTATCACTAACCCTCCCTATAGTCCCAACATTAACCCTCCATGTAATCCCAACACTAACCCTCTCTGCAATCCCAACACTAACCCTTCTAGTAATCCTAACACTAACCCGCCCTGTAATCCCAACGCTAACCCTTCCTGTAATCCTAACATTAACCCTCTCTGTAATCCCAACACTAACTCTCCATGTAATCCCAACACTAACCCTCCCATAATGCCATCACCAAACCTTCCTATAATCCTAATACTTACTTTCCCTGTAATCCCAACACTAACCCTCCCAGTAATCCTAACACCAACCCTCCCTGTAATCCTAACACTAACTCTCAGAGCATATGTCTGTGGGCATTAGAGCACTTAAGGCAACCCCCTGGGAGAGTAATTATACAGGCTCTGCATGCTGTGCATTTCTGTACAGTCGTGTGCATGAAGCCTAATATTAAACTTCCCTCTACCCCTAACACTAACCTTCCCTGTAATCCTAACACTAACCCTTCTTGTAATCCTTTCACTAGCTCGTTGTAATCCTAAAACTAACCCTCCTCCCTCTCAGTAATCCCAACACTAACCCTCCCCATAATCCCAACACTAACCCTCCCCATAATCCTAACACTTACTCTCCCTGTAATCCCAACACTAACCCTCCCAGTAATCCCAGCACTAAACCTCCCTGTAATCCCAACACTAACCCTCCCAGTAATCCCAGCACTAACCCTCCCAGTAATCCCAGCACTAACCCTCCCTGTAATCCCAACACTAACCCTTCCATAATGCCATCACCAACCCTTCCTATAATCCTAATACTTACTTTCCCTGTAAGCCCAACACTAACCCTCCCAGTAATCCCAGCACTAACCCTCCCTGTAATCCCAACACTAACCCTCCCAGTAATCCCAGCACTAACCCTCCCAGTAATCCCAGCACTAACCCTCCCTGTAATCCCAGCACTAAACCTCCCTGTAATCCCAACACTAACCCTCCCAGTAATCCCAGCACTAACCCTCCCAGTAATCCCAGCACTAACCCTCCCTGTAATCCCAACACTAACCCTTCCATAATGCCATCACCAACCCTTCCTATAATCCTAATACTTACTTTCCCTGTAAGCCCAACACTAACCCTCCCAGTAATCCCAGCACTAACCCTCCCTGTAATCCCAACACTAACCCTCCCAGTAATCCCAGCACTAACCCTCCCAGTAATCCCAGCACTAACCCTCCCTGTAATCCCAGCACTAACCCTCCCAGTAATCCTAACACTAACCCTCCCAGTAATCCTAACACCAACCCTCCCTGTAATCCTAACACTAACCCTCAGAGCATATGTCTGTGGGCATTAGAGCGCTTAAGGCAACTCCCCGGGAGAGTAATTATACAGGCTCTGCATGCTGTGCGGTTTCTGTACAGTCGTGTGCGTGAAGCCTAATATTAAATTTCCCTCTACCCCTAACACTAACCTTCCCTGTAATCCTAACACTAACCCTTCTTGTAACCCTTACACTAGCTCGTTGTAATCCTAAAACTAACCCTCCTCCCTCCCAGTAATCCCAACACTAACCCTCCCTGTAATCCTAACACTAACCCTCCCTGTAATCCCAACATAAACCCTTATAATAATAATCCTAACACTTACTCTCCCTGTAATCCCAACACTAACCCTCCCAGTAATCCCAACACTAACCCTCCCAGTAATCCCAACACTAACCCTCCCAGTAACCCAAAGACTAACCCTCCCTGTAATCCTAACACTAACCCTCAGAGCAATTGTCTGTGGGCATGAAGTGCTCTAGAATTCCCTGCTAGAGGGCTGCGCTGACTTTGGACTTGATAAAACACAGTGGACCAACACCAGCAGATGACACGACTCCCCAAATCAGTCTGGAGGAAGAGGTCCCAGAGTCTGGAGGAAGAGGTCCCAGAGTCTGTAGGAAGAGGTCCCAGAGTCTGGAGGAGGAGTGGAGAGGCACAGAATCCAAGTTGCATGAGGTCCAGTGTGAAGTTTCCACAGTCAGTGATGATTTGGGGAGCCGTGTCATCTGCTGGTGTTGGTCCACTGTGTTTTATCAAGTCCAAAGTCAGCGCAGCCGTCTATTAGGAAATTCTAGAGAACTTCTTGCTTCCCTCTGCTGACCAGCTTTATGGAGATGCTGATTTAAATTTCCAGCAGGACTTGGCACCTCCCACACTGCCAAAACTACCAATACCTGGTCACATGATCATGGGATCACTGTGCTTAATTGGCCTGCAAATTCGCCTGACCTAAACCCCATAGAGGATCTGTGGGGTATTGTCAAGAGGAAGATGAGAGACACCAGACCCAACAATGCAGAAGAGCTGAAGGCCGCTATCAAAGCAACCCGGGCTTCCATAACACCTCAGCAGTGCCACAGGCTGATCACCTCCATGCCACGCCGCATTGATGCCGTAATTCAAGCAAAAGGAGCCCCGACCAAGTACTGAGGGCATAATATACTGTACATGGACAGACTTTCCAGTAAGCCAACATTTCTGTATTAAAAATCCTTTTTTTTTTTTTATTGGTCTTATGTAATCTTCTAATTTTGTGTTGTCACTCGCTGTTAAGCCATAATCATCAAAATTAAAAGAAAGAAATGCTTGACATATATCACTCTGTGTGTAATGAATATATATATAAAAAAAATATATGAGTTTGACTTTTTAAATTACTGAAATAAATAAACTTTTTAATGATATTCAAATTTTATGAGATGCAAATGTACAGGAGATTAATTATTTATTCTTTTTTTTTTTTTTTTTAAATCCACCATTTATTTTATAAAATGAATTTAATATAATAAAAATGTAAAAAATCTTGCTGCATCTTTGCATTATTTTTTTGCACTGAGCTTTTCTCCGTTGTATTTTATCCCACGGATCGTCGTTAAACACCCTTTAATTTTTAATGGATATTTAGTGGAGTTGCTGCGATTTAATCTGAATTATGGCCCGTCTCTTGCCCTGGCGACTGCACACAGGCGATCTGCAGTTGACAATAAGAGGGGAGGGGGGGGCAGGTGGAGGGGGGGGGGGTAAGGAACGAACCCTATAGGGGTACATTAAAAATCTGTTTAATATCCTGTGGTTAGCGACAGTCCATAAAGCCACTTTCCTGCAGGAAGTATGGCCGCCCCCTGCGCCCGGCTGACGTTAATGGTGATGGTGAACAGCGGTGCAATGTTGTAAAGGAAAACTCTCACAATCGGGACATCTCTGGAATCAATCAGCTGGGTCTGAGAGCTGGGAGATTGAAGCAGATGGGGGGGCCCGGGGGGGGGGGGGGGTCAGTGGGGGGAAAAGCGGGGAGGGATGGAGGCGAAAATGGGGAGCTTTCTTTGTGAGCCATGGCTGACAATTTGTGAGACGCTCTATCAGCTGCAGTCATAATGATTTACTGCCCTGACAAAATATTGTGCTTAATAATCAGATACAGGGCTGCATTTATTATACAGTCTATGGACCTCTGCCTAGGGCAACAGGGTAGAAGGGGGCAGACCCAAAGATCAGTAGTGGCAAGTGTTTTATTGGCTTTATTTATGTTATTTTATAAATTTATTCATTCTATTTTAAATTATTTTTTACTGATTTGTGGAGTCATTTTATTTATTTTTTATTATCTTATCTAATTTGTTTATGCATTTATTCTAATATAAATACATATTTATTTTTTATTTATTTTAAATATATTAATTTGTTTATTTTTTTATTTTACATTAATATTTTTTTTCATTTTAATTTATTTTGTTTATTTCTTCTATTATAAATACTTCTTTTTTATTTATTTTTAATTAACCACTGCATTTATTTATTTTTATTTTATATTGTAATGTGAATAATTATCATTTATTTCATTTCAAATAATTATTTGTTGATATATTTATTCATTTGTTTTATTTTATTTTTAATTATTTTATCTATTTCTTTACTAATTTATGTATTCTTTTACAGATAATTATTTTTATTTATTTAAATTAATTAATTGATTGATTTAATTTAATTTAATTTAATTTATTATATTTTTTATGGGACGTAGACATCAGAAAGCTTTCAAGATGGTGGCTTAGGTGGTAGTGGGGAGAAAAATGTCTACAACAAAAAATACAATATGCTCCATGATATACCTGTAGCTCTAGATAGTGTTTAGTAAGCGTTTGTTAATCCTTGTCAATGAGGTTCGAACATTTTATGGCAGCAGGGTGCAGGGTTTATTTCTGCTTTAGGGGTGCAATGGGCTTTGAATGACTCCCTACAGTTACCAAAGCTCATTTCATCTGTCCTGGGCCTATACGTGTGACAAAAAAGCAACCACTAATAGTAACCCCCAACCCCAACACTAGGGGTACCAATAACTCACACCCTGATCCTCAATGCACCCCTAAACTTGGTGCTAACTCTTACCCTACTGCTAACCTTTACCCTAGTTCTAACCCTAATCCTAGTGCTAACCCTATCCCTAGCAATAACCCTATCCTTAGTGCTAACCCTTATCCTAGTGCTAACCCCATCCCTAGTGCTAACCCTTACCCTAGTGCTAACCCCGTCCCTAGTGCTGCTAACCCTTATCCTAGCGATAACCCCATCCCTAGTGCTAACCCTTACCCTAGTGCTAACCCCATCCCTAGTGCTAACCCTTACACTAGCGATAACTCTATCCCTAGTGCTAACCCTTATCCTAGCGATAACCCCATCCCTAGTGCTAAACCTTACCCTAGTGCTAACCCCATCCCTAGTGCTAACCCTTATCCTAGCGATAACCCCATCCCTAGTGCTAAACCTTACCCTAGTGCTAACCCCATCCCTAGTGCTAACCCTTATCCTAGCGATAACCCCATCCCTAGTGCTAAACCTTACCCTAGTGCTAACCCCATCCCTAGTGCTAACCCTTACCCTAGCGATAACCCCATCCCTAGTGCTAACCCTTACCCTAGCGATAACTCTATCCCTAGTGCTAACCCTTATCCTAGCAATAACCCTATCCTTAGTGCTAACCATTATCCTAGTGATAACTCTATCCCTAGTGCTAACCCTTACCCTAGTGCTAACCCCGTCCCTAGTGCTAACCCTTATCCTAGCGATAACCCTATCCCTAGTGCTAACCCCATCCCTAGTGCTAACCCTTACCCTAGCGATAACTCTATCCCTAGTGCTAACCCTTATCCTAGCAATAACCCTATCCTTAGTGCTAACCCTTATCCTAGTGATAACTCTATCCCTAGTGCTAACCCTTACCCTAGTGCTAACCCCGTCCCTAGTCTAAACCCTTATCCTAGTGCTAACCCTTATCCTAGCGATAACCCCATCCCTAGTGCTAACCTATATCCTAGCGATAACTTTATCTCTAGTGACAACCCTATCCCTAGCAATAACCCTACCCCTAGTGCTAACCCTTATCCTAGTGATAACCCTATCCCTAGTGCTAACTCTTAGCCTTGCTATAACCCCATCCCTAGTGCTAATCCTAACTCTAGTGCTGTCCCTTAACCAAGTACTGATCCTAACCCTAGTGCTAATCCCTACTCTTGCGCTAACCTCTAACCCTAGTGCTAACCCCCAACTCTAGTGCTAAACCTAACCCTAGTACTTACCCTAACCCTACCCTTGTGCTAACTCTTACCCTAGTGCTAACCCTTACCGAAATGCAAATGCTAACCCTAGTGCTAACCCTAACTCTAGTGCTAACCCTAACCCTATTGTTAACCCTTAACTAAGTGCTGGACCTAACCCTAGTGCTAACCCCAACCCTAGTGCTTACACTATTTATAGTGCAGGCTATTACTCTAGTGCTAACCCTAACCTTAATGCTAACTAGGCTTGTGCAATTCGTTTCGTAACGAATTGAAATTCGTCCGAATTTAGCAACTTTCGGACATTCGGAAGCATTCGAATTTCCGAACAAAGCAATTACGAATAAGACCGAATCCGAAATAAATTATACCGCAAATAGCGAATGCCCGAATGTCTTCGGCATAATTCGTTATGAAAAAGTTACGAATGTACGAATCCATACGAAGCACAATAACACTCACTCTGCTCTGCTCTCTGCTTCTCCTTCACCGTGCTGAACTCCCTCTCAAAATGGTGTACAGGGGCGGAGGTTATAGCTGCATGTAAAAAACGAAAGTAAAATACGAGATTTCGAATCCATTCGAAGCACAATAACACTCTGCTCTGCTCTCTGCTTCTCCCTCACCGTGCTGAACCCTCTCAAAATGGTGTACAGGGGCGGAGCCTATAGCCGCATGTAAAAAACGAAAGTAAAATACGAGATTTCGAATCGTTACAAATAACCGCTATGTATTTAGAAAAGTACAAATCCATTCGAAGCACATTAGGCATAATAGGCAGCGTCGTTGTGAGAGAGACACGGAAAATTACGAATCAACGAACCCAAAAAAAGTTACGAAAGTAGGAGTTGTGTCCAGAATCAACGAAAAACAACGTACTCTACCGAAAGTACGAATTATAAAGCAACAAAAAATTCAACGAAAAATGTCGCTTGCAAAAATACGAATGAGTCCGAACACGAAAAATCCCGTCTAGCAAAATTACGAATGATTACGAATCAACAGGACCGGAAAGAAACGAACCGAAACGGAACAAATTTTTCCGTTGTGCACAAGTCTAATGCTAACCATTACCCTAGTGATAACCCTTACCCTAGTGCTAACCCTTAACCAAGTACTAACTCTAATTCTAGTACTATCCCTAGTCCTAATCTTTTCCTTAATGCAAACCATTACCCTAGCACTAACCCTAACCATAGTGCTAACCCTTACCCTAGTGATAACTAGGGATGAGCTTCGTGTTCGAGTCGAACATACGTTCGACTCGAACATTGGCTGTTCGATCGTTCGACGAAGATCGAACGATTTGGGCCGTTCGCGCCAAATTCGAGTGACGCGAACGGCCCACAATGCACTACGCCATCGCAGTGTCATCCAGGCGCTGTGATTGGCCAAGCATGCACTGTGACCCCGCATGCTTGGCCAATCACAGCGCCGGCAGCGAGGAGAGCAATGATTGGCCACAGGCAGGATGCCTGTGGCCAATTATTGCTGAGGGTGTTTAGTACACGCCCCACACTATAAAAGGCCGCCAGCACGGCGGCCTAGTGTAGTGTGTTCCGGAGCAGGGATAGAGTAGCATAGGCAGGGACAGTGACTGTTATTTCTTTCTTGCTTAACCTGGATTCCTTTAGTTTAGGGAAAGAGAAGGATAGGTAGGGAGAGTGTCAGTGTGTTTTGTGCTTCTGCTATAGTGTGCTTAAAAAAAAACATTTATTCTAGGGACAGAAAACTCTAGGTAGGGACAGTGTCAGTTTCTTTCACTCTGCAAGTCCTTGTTTCCAGGGACCTGGAAGGACAGTGAGTGAATTGTCCTTTTGCTATATTGTGATTTAAAAAAACATTTATTCTAGGGACAGAAAACTCTAGGTAGGGACAGTGTCAGTTTCTTTCACTCTGCAAGTCCTTGTTTCCAGGGACCTGGAAGGACAGTGAGTGAATTGTCCTTTTGCTATATTGTGATTAAAAAAAACATTTATTCTAGGGACAGAAAACTCTAGGTAGGGACAGTGTCAGTTTCTTTCACTCTGCAAGTCCTTGTTTCCAGGGACCTGGAAGGACAGTGAGTGAATTGTCCTTTTGCTATATTGTGATTAAAAAAAACATTTATTCTAGGGACAGAAAACTCTAGGTAGGGACAGTGTCAGTTTCTTTCACTCTGCAAGTCCTTGTTTCCAGGGACCTGGAAGGACAGTGAGTGAATTGTCCTTTTGCTATATTGTGATTAAAAAAAACATTTATTCTAGGGACAGAAAACTCTAGGTAGGGACAGTGTCAGTTTCTTTCACTCTGCAAGTCCTTGTTTCCAGGGACCTGGAAGGACAGTGAGTGAATTGTCCTTTTGCTATATTGTGATTAAAAAAAACATTTATTCTAGGGACAGAAAACTCTAGGTAGGGACAGTGTCAGTTTCTTTCACTCTGCAAGTCCTTGTTTCCAGGGACCTGGAAGGACAGTGAGTGAATTGTCCTTTTGCTATATTGTGATTAAAAAAAACATTTATTCTAGGGACAGAAAACTCTAGGTAGGGACAGTGTCAGTTTCTTTCACTCTGCAAGTCCTTGTTTCCAGGGACCTGGAAGGACAGTGAGTGAATTGTCCTTTTGCTATATTGTGATTAAAAAAAACATTTATTCTAGGGACAGAAAACTCTAGGTAGGGACAGTGTCAGTTTCTTTCACTCTGCAAGTCCTTGTTTCCAGGGACCTGGAAGGACAGTGAGTGAATTGTCCTTTTGCTATATTGTGATTAAAAAAAACATTTATTCTAGGGACAGAAAACTCTAGGTAGGGACAGTGTCAGTTTCTTTCACTCTGCAAGTCCTTGTTTCCAGGGACCTGGAAGGACAGTGAGTGAATTGTCCTTTTGCTATATTGTGATTAAAAAAAACATTTTTTTCTAGGGACAGAAAACTGTAGGTAGGGAGAGTATTTTTTTTCTTTCACTCTGCAAGTCCTTGTTTCCAGGGACCTGTAAGGACAGTGAGTTAATTGTCCTTGTGCTATATTGTGCTGAAAAAAACATTTATTCCAGGGACAGAAAACTCTAGGTAGGGACAGTGTCAGTTTCTTTCACTCTGCAAGTCCTTGTTTCCAGGGACCTGGAAGGACAGTGAGTGAATTGTCCTTTTGCTATATTGTGATTAAAAAAAACATTTATTCTAGGGACAGAAAACTCTAGGTAGGGACAGTGTCAGTTTCTTTCACTCTGCAAGTCCTTGTTTCCAGGGACCTGGAAGGACAGTGAGTGAATTGTCCTTTTGCTATATTGTGATTAAAAAAAACATTTTTTTCTAGGGACAGAAAACTGTAGGTAGGGAGAGTATTTTTTTTCTTTCACTCTGCAAGTCCTTGTTTCCAGGGACCTGTAAGGACAGTGAGTTAATTGTCCTTGTGCTATATTGTGCTGAAAAAAACATTTATTCCAGGGACAGAAAACTCTAGGTAGGGACAGTGTCAGTTTCTTTCACTCTGCAAGTCCTTGTTTCCAGGGACCTGGAAGGACAGTGAGTGAATTGTCCTTTTGCTATATTGTGATTAAAAAAAACATTTTTTTCTAGGGACAGAAAACTGTAGGTAGGGAGAGTATTTTTTTTCTTTCACTCTGCAAGTCCTTGTTTCCAGGGACCTGTAAGGACAGTGAGTTAATTGTCCTTGTGCTATATTGTGCTGAAAAAAACATTTATTCCAGGGACAGAAAACTCTAGGTAGGGACAGTGTCAGTTTCTTTCACTCTGCAAGTCCTTGTTTCCAGGGACCTGGAAGGACAGTGAGTGAATTGTCCTTTTGCTATATTGTGATTAAAAAAAACATTTTTTTCTAGGGACAGAAAACTGTAGGTAGGGAGAGTGTTTTTTTTCTTTCACTCTGCAAGTCCTTGTTTCCATGGACCTGTAAGGACAGTGAGTTAATTTTCCTTGTGCTATATTGTGATTAAAAAAAACATTTATTCTAGGGACAGAAAACTCTAGGTAGGGACAGTGTCAGTTTCTTTCACTCTGCAAGTCCTTGTTTCCAGGGACCTGGAAGGACAGTGAGTGAATTGTCCTTTTGCTATATTGTGATTAAAAAAAACATTTATTCTAGGGACAGAAAACTCTAGGTAGGGACAGTGTCAGTTTCTTTCACTCTGCAAGTCCTTGTTTCCAGGGACCTGGAAGGACAGTGAGTGAATTGTCCTTTTGCTATATTGTGATTAAAAAAAACATTTTTTTCTAGGGACAGAAAACTGTAGGTAGGGAGAGTATTTTTTTTCTTTCACTCTGCAAGTCCTTGTTTCCAGGGACCTGTAAGGACAGTGAGTTAATTGTCCTTGTGCTATATTGTGCTGAAAAAAACATTTATTCCAGGGACAGAAAACTCTAGGTAGGGACAGTGTCAGTTTCTTTCACTCTGCAAGTCCTTGTTTCCAGGGACCTGGAAGGACAGTGAGTGAATTGTCCTTTTGCTATATTGTGATTAAAAAAAACATTTTTTTCTAGGGACAGAAAACTGTAGGTAGGGAGAGTGTTTTTTTTCTTTCACTCTGCAAGTCCTTGTTTCCAGGGACCTGTAAGGACAGTGAGTTAATTTTCCTTGTGCTATATTGTGATTAAAAAAAACATTTATTCTAGGGACAGAAAACTCTAGGTAGGGACAGTGTCAGTTTCTTTCACTCTGCAAGTCCTTGTTTCCAGGGACCTGGAAGGACAGTGAGTGAATTGTCCTTTTGCTATATTGTGATTAAAAAAAACATTTATTCTAGGGACAGAAAACTCTAGGTAGGGACAGTGTCAGTTTCTTTCACTCTGCAAGTCCTTGTTTCCAGGGACCTGGAAGGACAGTGAGTGAATTGTCCTTTTGCTATATTGTGATTAAAAAAAACATTTATTCTAGGGACAGAAAACTCTAGGTAGGGACAGTGTCAGTTTCTTTCACTCTGCAAGTCCTTGTTTCCAGGGACCTGGAAGGACAGTGAGTGAATTGTCCTTTTGCTATATTGTGATTAAAAAAAACATTTATTCTAGGGACAGAAAACTCTAGGTAGGGACAGTGTCAGTTTATTTCACTCTGCAAGTCCTTGTTTCCAGGGACCTGGAAGGACAGTGAGTGAATTGTCCTTTTGCTATATTGTGATTAAAAAAAACATTTATTCTAGGGACAGAAAACTCTAGGTAGGGACAGTGTCAGTTTCTTTCACTCTGCAAGTCCTTGTTTCCAGGGACCTGGAAGGACAGTGAGTGAATTGTCCTTTTGCTATATTGTGATTAAAAAAAACATTTTTTTCTAGGGACAGAAAACTGTAGGTAGGGAGAGTATTTTTTTTCTTTCACTCTGCAAGTCCTTGTTTCCAGGGACCTGTAAGGACAGTGAGTTAATTGTCCTTGTGCTATATTGTGCTGAAAAAAACATTTATTCCAGGGACAGAAAACTCTAGGTAGGGACAGTGTCAGTTTCTTTCACTCTGCAAGTCCTTGTTTCCAGGGACCTGGAAGGACAGTGAGTGAATTGTCCTTTTGCTATATTGTGATTAAAAAAAACATTTTTTTCTAGGGACAGAAAACTGTAGGTAGGGAGAGTATTTTTTTTCTTTCACTCTGCAAGTCCTTGTTTCCAGGGACCTGTAAGGACAGTGAGTTAATTGTCCTTGTGCTATATTGTGCTGAAAAAAACATTTATTCCAGGGACAGAAAACTCTAGGTAGGGACAGTGTCAGTTTCTTTCACTCTGCAAGTCCTTGTTTCCAGGGACCTGGAAGGACAGTGAGTGAATTGTCCTTTTGCTATATTGTGATTAAAAAAAACATTTTTTTCTAGGGACAGAAAACTGTAGGTAGGGAGAGTGTTTTTTTTCTTTCACTCTGCAAGTCCTTGTTTCCAGGGACCTGTAAGGACAGTGAGTTAATTTTCCTTGTGCTATATTGTGATTAAAAAAAACATTTATTCTAGGGACAGAAAACTCTAGGTAGGGACAGTGTCAGTTTCTTTCACTCTGCAAGTCCTTGTTTCCAGGGACCTGGAAGGACAGTGAGTGAATTGTCCTTTTGCTATATTGTGATTAAAAAAAACATTTATTCTAGGGACAGAAAACTCTAGGTAGGGACAGTGTCAGTTTCTTTCACTCTGCAAGTCCTTGTTTCCAGGGACCTGGAAGGACAGTGAGTGAATTGTCCTTTTGCTATATTGTGATTAAAAAAAACATTTATTCTAGGGACAGAAAACTCTAGGTAGGGACAGTGTCAGTTTCTTTCACTCTGCAAGTCCTTGTTTCCAGGGACCTGGAAGGACAGTGAGTGAATTGTCCTTTTGCTATATTGTGATTAAAAAAAACATTTTTTTCTAGGGACAGAAAACTGTAGGTAGGGAGAGTGTTTTTTTCTTTCACTCTGCAAGTCCTTGTTTCCAGGGACCTGTAAGGACAGTGAGTTAATTTTCCTTGTGCTATATTGTGATTAAAAAAAACATTTTTTCTAGGGACAGAAAACTGTAGGTAGGGAGAGTGTTTTTTTTCTTTCACTCTGCAAGTCCTTGTTTCCAGGGACAGAGAAGGACACCTGAAGGTAGCCCTTATTGCTTTTTTCCCATCTCCCTGCAGGCCATCTATTAGAATGTCTGGAAGGCAAACAAGGAGAGGCAGACAGTCAGGAGGCAATAAAAGAGGGCAAGCAGGCTCTGTGTCTGGGGGCAACAGTGCTGGTCGTGGACGCGGTGCATTGTCATCAGCACATGGCCATGGGACACGCTTGTCCTTCTTTTCGGCAGCTGGACATGTTGAGCCACATCATGCCGAAGACTTGGTAGAGTGGATGACCAAGCCCTCCTCCTCCTCCTCATCCTCTCTCACCCAGGCTCAGGGTACTGGAAAAGCAGCTGCCAAAGCGTCGTCTTCCCTGGTATCAATGTCAGACAAATCATCAGTCACTCCTTCCCTAGACCCACCATGTCCTCCTCCTGAGGAGTCCCCCGAACTGTTTCAGCACAGTGTTGGGTACATGCTCCAGGAGGATGCCCAGCGTTTCGAAGGGTCTGATGATGAAACCCAGCTAGAGGAAGGCAGTAGCGTGAGAGCAGACAGAGGGGATGCTCAAGAAGGACACCAATCTGGCAGTCATGTTCCAGCAGCTGCAGCATACTGCCAGATTGGCTCCAGTGATGAGGAGGGAGGGGATGATGAGGTCAATGACTCCACGTGGGTGCCTAATAGGAGAGAGGAGGAGGAGGAGGATGAGGAGGAGGCACATCTCCAACGAGGCAGGATGCCCTTTGGTGGCCAGCGTAAGGGCAGTACACCGACGGAATCACACCGCAGAGCTCCGCCTGTGCAGGGCGCTGCCTCTGCCCGTCATTCAAAAAGTTCTTTGGTGTGGGCCTTTTTTGAGGCTAGTGCATCAGATCGCACAGCTGCTGTTTGCAACATATGTCTCAAGCGTATATCGCGTGGCCAAAACATCAGCCGCTTGGGTACCACATGCCTGACCAGACATATGTTGACCTGCCATGCAGCTCGTTGGCAAGCCTACCTCAAAGACCCACACCAAAGAACAAAGCGGACCTCTCCTTGCACCGCATCAGCTGGGATCTCCAACCCCACTATAACTTCAGTCCTCTCTGAAACATGCACTGAGAGGAATGAAGGTGTAGAATTAGGTGTGTCACAGCCAAGTACTTGCGCCCACTCTGCTAGCAGTACACCGACGTCCGATTCTAGCAGGCAAATTTCCCTGCCCCAGCTGCTGGACCGTCGAAAGAAGTTCACTCCCAGCCATCCACATGCCCAGCGGTTGAATGCTAGCTTGGCTAAATTGCTAGCGCTTCAACTGCTGCCTTTTCAGTTGGTAGACTCGGCCCCCTTCCGTGAGTTTGTGCAATGTGCGGTTCCTCAGTGGCAGGTTCCCAAACGCCACTTTTTCTCACGGAAGGCTATTCCGGCTCTCTACCGGCATGTGGAAGGCAATGTCTTGGCCTCGCTGGACAGGGCGGTCAGCGGTAAGGTGCATATTACCGCTGACTCATGGTCCAGCAGGCATGGACAGGGACGTTACCTTTCTTTCACGGCCCATTGGGTCACTCTTTTGGCAGCTGGGAAGGATTCAGGACAAGGTGCAGTAGTGTTGGAGGTTGTCCCACCGCCACGCCTCCAAAATGCTACTACTGGTTGTGACACACCTCTCTCCTCCACCCCCTCCTCTTCTTCTTCCTCCATGGCCTCTTCCTGTGGTTTGTCCTATGAACCAGCGGTGCTCCGTAGCCGTTCACGGGGCTACGCAAGTACGCAGGCAAAAAGATGCCATGCCGTGCTTGCGCTGGTGTGTTTGGGGGACAGAAGCCACACTGGGGCAGAGGTCCTGTCTGCTCTGCAGGGCCAGGCCGAGAGGTGGTTGACGCCACGCCAGCTTAAGCCAGGAATGGTGGTTTGCGACAATGGCACCAACCTCCTCTCCGCCCTCCGACAGGGACAACTGACCCATGTGCCCTGTGTGGCTCACGTCCTTAACCTGGTGGTGCAGCGGTTCTTGGGCAGGTACCCGGGCTTACAGGATGTCCTGAGGCAGGCCAGGAAAGTCTGTGTGCATTTCCGCAGATCTTATAATGCCAGTGCTCGCCTGGCTGAGCTGCAAAAGGAGTTGAACCTGCCCAAGAACCGCCTTATATGTGACATGCCCACCAGGTGGAACTCAACGTTGGCCATGCTGCAGCGGCTGCACACGCAGCAGAGGGCCATCAATGAGTACCTGTGCGACTACGGCACCAGGACAGGGTCAGGGGAGCTTGGTTTTTTTTCTCCACGCCAGTGGGGCATGATCAGGGATGCATGCACTGTCCTGGCACCATTTGAGGAGGCCACGAGGATGGTGAGCAGTGACAGTGCATGCATCAGTGACACTGTACCTCTTGTCCACCTGTTGGAGCACACGCTGCGTGGAATAATGGACAGGGCACTTGAGGCAGAACAGAGGCAGGAAGAGGAGGACTTCCTTGCCTCTCAAGGCCCCCTTTACCCAGACAGTGTTCCTTCTGTCCCACCCATCGCACAGGAAGAGGAGGAGGAGGAGGAGGAGGAGGAGGATTGTGTCAGCATGGAGGTGGAGGCTGGCACTCAGCATCATCAGCAGCAGTCTTTTAGGGATGATTTACAGTCCCAAGAAACCAGTGGACTTGTACGTGGCTGGGAGGAGGTGGCTGCGGATCATGTCGTCCTTAGTGACCCAGAGGACTCCGGAGCGAATGCCTCAGCAAACCTACGCTGCATGGCCTCCCTGATCCTGCAAAGTCTGCGGAAGGATCCTCGTATTCTTCGGATCAAGGAGAGGGACCATTACTGGCTGGCCACTCTCCTTGATCCACGGTACAAGGGTAAGGTTGCGGACCTTATGTTACCGTCGCAGAGGGAGCAGAGGATGAGACAACTCCGGGAGGCCTTGCAGAAAGGTCTGTGCAACGCGTTCCCAGAGACTGGGAGGTTGCAAACTCCTGGTCCTGGACAACGAGTTGCTGAGGCTTCGGCCAGTCAAAGAAGGAGCGGTGGGGAAGGTGGCCGTCTGACCGATGCGTTCAGACAATTCTTTAGTCCGCAGCCCCAAAGTATGATTGGTTCCAGCAACCATCGCCAGCGTCTGATAAACATGGTGCAGGAATATCTAGGGGCAAGGTCAGACTTGGACACCTTCCCCACCGAAAATCCTCTGGCTTACTGGGTCTTGAGGATGGATCACTGGCCAGAGCTTGCACAGTATGCAATTGAGCTACTGGCCTGTCCTGCATCCAGCGTTCTTTCGGAACGCACATTCAGTGCTGCTGGAGGATTTGTCACGGATCACAGGGTGCGCCTGTCCACCGACTCGGTTGATCGACTGACTTTCATCAAGATGAACCAGTCTTGGATCACCACCAGCTACCACACACCTGATGCTGATATAACAGACTAATTGATTTTAAAATGTCACATCCCTTCAAGACTGATGCTGATGCTGAGTGCCTGTGCTGTTATGTTGACTGGCTATCCTCCTCCTCCGAGTCCTCAATGATACGATTGATGATGATAGCTTGGAAGATCATTTTTGTTTATGGGTGCCGCCACCAGTGCCTAACGCCCAATTTTTCAGCCCCTGTTTAACAGGGGCGTGTAATTACAATTTTTGAAGCAATACTTTGCAACAGGGCTCATTGCTGTGCTCCAAGTACAGTATCTGTGAGGAGTTGCAGTGTTGTGCCACCAGTGCCTAAGGCCCAATTTTTCAGCCCCTGTTTAACAGGGGCGTGTCATTACAATTTTTGAAGCAATACTTTGCAACAGGGCTCATTGCTGTGCTCCAAGTACAGTATCTGTGAGGGGTTGCAGTGTTGTGCCACCAGTGCCTAAGGCCCAATTTTTCAGCCCCTGTTCAACAGGGGCATGTAATTACAATTCTTGATCTAATAATTCACAGCAGGGCCCATTGCTGCACCCACCAAGAGTAACTGTCAGGGCTTACAGTGTTGTGGCACCAGCACCACCATCAAAGGCCCAATTTTTACTACCACTGTTCAACAATTATATGTAATTAAAATTCCTGATATAATAGTTGACAGCAGGGCGTTCCAGCACCAACCAAGAGTAACTGTGAGTGCTTACAGTGTTGTGCCAACACCAACAACTAAGGGGCCTATTTCTGCAGAGTATATACGGCAGGTCCCTACTTTCAAACATCCAACTTACAAACGACTCCTACTTGCAAACGCAAGAAGACAACAGGAAGTGAGAGGAAATCTACCACTAGGAAGGAAAATTCTCTCCTGTAAGAATAAATATGGGAGAAAGGTGTCTCCTCTGTACTGATGCTTTATCAGCAATCCTTGTTTCAAGAAAAACACCACATTTCAAAAACAGTTGTCATTGGGACGGAAAGTGAGGTGAAATGTTCTGAACAGGGGCACAGACAGCAAAACAAATGTTACAGGGGTGATAACCCTTACCTATGTTTTCCAAAAAGTTTAAAAATAGATTTTTGGGCTGGAGCTACACTTCAACAATGTACCTGTTCAAAATTACAAACAGATTCTACATAAGAACAAACCTACAGTCCCTGTCTTGTATGCACCGCCTGTATACGGCTGTTCAGAGTATATAGGGCCTTTTTTATTTTATGTGCGGGGTTCCCCTTAATATCCATACAAGACCCAAAGGGGCTGGTAATGGGCTGGGGTAGGGGGGGGGGGGGGTCATGGGGTAGCTATGCCATTTTTCTTAAAGAATTTCATCCATATTACCGGGACCAGACATTACATTAAAGCCGCAAGCAGTTTTAAATGGCTTTTTTTTCCTTTAGAAGTGTCATTTTGTGCAGGGACAGTTCTAAACACGGGAAACACGTGGCACTTCACAGGCATACTTTAGACACCCCCCAGGTACGATATTTAAAGGAATATTTGACTTTTTTTTTTTCACTTTATGCATCATTAAAATGACTGCTCCCGAAAAACGACCGTTTTTAAAACTTCTTTTTGCATTGATACATGTCCCCTGGTGCAGAACCCGGGTTCCCAAACCCTTTTTAGGACAATAACATGCATAATAGTTGTTATAATTAGCACTTTAGAATTCGAACGTTCGCATCCATTGTATTTAATAGGGTTCTAATGTTCGTTCGAACTTCCGGTCCGTTCGCGGGTTCTGGTGCGAACCGAACCCGGGGGTGTTCGGCTCATCACTAGTGATAACCCTATCCTTAGTGTGAAAACCTAACCAAGTGATAACCCTATCACTATTGATAACCCTTACCCTAGCGATAACCCTAACCTTAGTGCTAACATTTACCCTAGTGCTAACCATTACCCTAGTGCTAACCATTACCCTAGTGATACCCCTTACCCTAGTGATACCCCTTACCCTAGTGATAACCCTAACCTTAGTGATAACCCTTACCTTAGTAATAACCTTAGTGATAACCCTCACCCTAGTGATAACCCTATCCTCAGTGTGAAACCCTAACCAAGAGCTAACCATTACCCTAGTGATACCCCTTAACCTAGTGATAACCCTAACCTTAGTGTGAAAACCTAACCAAGTGATAACCCTATCACTATTGATAACCCTTATCCTAGCGATAACCCTAACCTTAGTGCTAAGCATTACCCTAGTGATAACCTTTCCCTAGTGCTAACCATTACCCTAGTGATACCCCTTACCCTAGTGATACCCCTTACCCTAGTGATAACCCTAACCTTAGTGATAACCCTTACCTTAGTAATAACCCTAACCCTAGTGATAATAACCCTATCCTCAGTGTGAAACCCTAACCAAGAGCTAACCATTACCCTAGTGATACCCCTTAACCTAGTGATAACCCTTACCCTAGTGATAACCCTTACCCTAGTGCTAGCCCTTATCCAAGTACTAACTCTAATTCTAGTACTATCCCTAGTCCTATTCTTTTCCCTAGTGCAAACCATTACCCTAGCACTAGGGATGAGCTTCGTGTTCGAGTCGAACATACGTTCGACTCGAACATCGGCTGTTCGATCGTTCGACGAAGATCGAACGATTTGGGCCGTTCGCGCCAAATTCGAGTGACGCGAACGACCCACAATGCACTACGCCATCGCAGTGTCATCCAGGCGCTGTGATTGGCCAAGCATGCACTGTGACCCCGCATGCTTGGCCAATCACAGCGCCGGCAGCGAGGAGAGCAATGATTGGCCACAGGCAGGATGCCTGTGGCCAATTATTGCTGAGGGTGTTTAGTACACGCCCCACACTATAAAAGGCCGCCAGCACGGCGGCCTAGTGTAGTGTGTTCCGGAGCAGGGAAAGACAAGCATAGGCAGGGACAGTGACATTTATTTTTTTCTTGCTTAACCTGGATTCCTTTAGTTTAGGGAAAGAGAAGGATAGGTAGGGAGAGTGTCAGTGTGTTTTACTGTGCGAATCCTTGTTTCTTGGGACAGGGAAGGACAGTGAGGGAAATTCTCCTTGTGCTATAGTGTGCTTTAAAAAAACATTTTTTCTAGGGACAGAAAACTATAGGTAGGGAGAGTGTCAGTGTGTTTTACTGTGCGAATCCTTGTTTCTAGGGACAGGGAAGGACAGTGAGGGAAATTCTCCTTGTGCTATAGTGTGCTTTAAAAAAACATTTTTTCTAGGGACAGAAAACTATAGGTAGGGAGAGTGTCAGTGTGTTTTACTGTGCGAATCCTTGTTTCTAGGGACAGGGAAGGACAGTGAGGGAATTCTCCTTGTGCTATAGTGTGCTTTAAAAAAACATTTTTTCTAGGGACAGAAAACTATAGATAGGAAGAGTGTCAGTTTCTTTCACTGTGATAATCCTTGTTTCTAGGGACAAAGAAGGAAAGTGAGGGAAATTCTCCTTGTGCTATAGTGTGCTTTAAAAAAACATTTTTTCTAGGGACAGAAAACTATAGGTAGGAAGAGTGTCAGTTTCTTTCACTGTGATAATCCTTGTTTCTAGGGACAAAGAAGGAAAGTGAGGGAAATTCTCCTTGTGCTATAGTGTGCTTTAAAAAAACATTTTTTCTAGGGACAGAAAACTATAGGTAGGGAGAGTGTCAGTTTCTTTCACTGTGATAATCCTTGTTTCTAGGGACAGGGAAGGACAGTGAGGAAAATTCTCCTTGTGCTATAGTGTGCTTTAAAAAAACATTTTTTCTAGGGACAGAAAACTATAGGTAGGAAGAGTGTCAGTTTCTTTCACTGTGATAATCCTTGTTTCTAGGGACAGGGAAGGACAGTGAGGGAAATTCTCCTTGTGCTATAGTGTGCTAAAGCATTCCTCATCAACCATCTTTGAAATCCTTGTTTTTTTGGACAGTCAGGGAAATTGTCGTTGTGCTATTCTGTGCAAAAGCAATCATCCTCAACCATATTTAGAGATTCCTTAAGTAAAGGGACAGAGAAGGACACCTGAAGGTAGCCCTTATTGCTTTTTTCCCATCTCCCTGCAGGCCATCTATTAGAATGTCTGGAAGGCAAACAAGGAGAGGCAGACAGTCAGGAGGCAATAAAAGAGGGCAAGCAGGCTCTGTGTCTGGGGGCAACAGTGCTGGTCGTGGACGTGGTGCATTGTCATCAGCACATGGCCATGGGACACGCTTGTCCTTCTTTTCGGCAGCTGGACATGTTGAGCCACATCATGCCGAAGACTTGGTAGAGTGGATGACCAAGCCCTCCTCCTCCTCCTCATCCTCTCTCACCCAGGCTCAGGGTACTGGAAAAGCAGCTGCCAAAGCGTCCTCTTCCCTGGTATCAATGTCAGACTCATCATCAGTCACTCCTTCCCTAGACCCACCATGTCCTCCTCCTGAGGAGTCCCCCGAACTGTTTGAGCACAGTGTTGGGTACATGCTCCAGGAGGATGCCCAGCGTTTCGAAGGGTCTGATGATGAAACCCAGCTACAGGAAGGCAGTAGCGTGAGAGCAGACAGAGGGGATGCTCAAGAAGGACACCAATCTGGCAGTCATGTTCCAGCAGCTGCAGCATACTGCCAGATTGGCTCCAGTGATGAGGAGGGAGGGGATGATGAGGTCACTGACTCCACGTGGGTGCCTAATAGGAGAGAGGAGGAGGAGGAGGATGAAGAGGAGGCACATCTCCAACGAGGCAGGATGCCCTTTGGTGGCCAGCGTAAGGGCAGTACACCGACGGAATCACACCGCAGAGCTCCGCCTGTGCAGGGCGCTGCCTCTGCCCGTCATTCAAAAAGTTCTTTGGTGTGGGCCTTTTTTGAGGCTAGTGCATCAGATCGCACAGCTGCTGTTTGCAACATATGTCTCAAGCGTATATCGCGTGGCCAAAACATCAGCCGCTTGGGTACCACATGCCTGACCAGACATATGTTGACCTGCCATGCAGCTCGTTGGCAAGCCTACCTCAAAGACCCACACCAAAGAACAAAGCGGACCTCTCCTTGCACCGCATCAGCTGGGATCTCCAACCCCACTATAACTTCAGTCCTCTCTGAAACATGCACTGAGAGGAATGAAGGTGTAGAATTAGGTGTGTCACAGCCAAGTACTTGCGGCCACTCTGCTAGCAGTACACCGACGTCCGATTCTAGCAGGCAAATTTCCCTGCCCCAGCTGCTGGACCGTCGAAAGAAGTTCACTCCCAGCCATCCACATGCCCAGCGGTTGAATGCTAGCTTGGCTAAATTGCTAGCGCTTCAACTGCTGCCTTTTCAGTTGGTAGACTCGGCCCCCTTCCGTGAGTTTGTGCAATGTGCGGTTCCTCAGTGGCAGGTTCCCAAACGCCACTTTTTCTCACGGAAGGCTATTCCGGCTCTCTACCGGCATGTGGAAGGCAATGTCTTGGCCTCGCTGGACAGGGCGGTCAGCGGTAAGGTGCATATTACCGCTGACTCATGGTCCAGCAGGCATGGACAGGGACGTTACCTTTCTTTCACGGCCCATTGGGTCACTCTTTTGGCAGCTGGGAAGGATGCAGGACAAGGTGCAGTAGTGTTGGAGGTTGTTCCACCGCCACGCCTCCAAAATGCTACTACTGGTTGTGACACACCTCTCTCCTCCACCCCCTCCTCTTCTTCTTCCTCCATGGCCTCTTCCTGTGGTTTGTCCTCGGAACCAGCGGTGCTCCGTAGGCGTTCAAGGGGCTACGCAAGTACGCAGGCAAAAAGATGCCATGCCGTGCTTGCGCTGGTGTGTTTGGGGGACAGAAGCCACACTGGGGCAGAGGTCCTGTCTGCTCTGCAGGGCCAGGCCGAGAGGTGGTTGACGCCACGCCAGCTTAAGCCAGGAATGGTGGTTTGCGACAATGGCACCAACCTCCTCTCCGCCCTCCGACAGGGACAACTGACCCATGTGCCCTGTGTGGCTCACGTCCTTAACCTGGTGGTGCAGCGGTTCTTGGGCAGGTACCCGGGCTTACAGGATGTCCTGAGGCAGGCCAGGAAAGTCTGTGTGCATTTCCGCAGATCTTATAATGCCAGTGCTCGCCTGGCTGAGCTGCAAAAGGAGTTGAACCTGCCCAAGAACCGCCTTATATGTGACATGCCCACCAGGTGGAACTCAACGTTGGCCATGCTGCAGCGGCTGCACACGCAGCAGAGGGCCATCAATGAGTACCTGTGCGACTACGGCACCAGGACAGGGTCAGGGGAGCTTGGTTTTTTTTCTCCACGCCAGTGGGGAATGATCAGGGATGCATGCACTGTCCTGGCACCATTTGAGGAGGCCACGAGGATGGTGAGCAGTGACAGTGCATGCATCAGTGACACTGTACCTCTTGTCCACCTGTTGGAGCACACGCTGCGTGGAATAATGGACAGGGCACTTGAGGCAGAACAGAGGCAGGAAGAGGAGGACTTCCTTGCCTCTCAAGGCCCCCTTTACCCAGACAGTGTTCCTTCTGTCCCACCCATCGCACAGGAAGAGGAGGAGGAGGAGGAGGAGGAGGATTGTGTCAGCATGGAGGTGGAGGCTGGCACTCAGCATCATCAGCAGCAGTCTTTTAGGGATGATTTACAGTCCCAAGAAACCAGTGGACTTGTACGTGGCTGGGAGGAGGTGGCTGCGGATCATGTCGTCCTTAGTGACCCAGAGGACTCCGGAGCGAATGCCTCAGCAAACCTACGCTGCATGGCCTCCCTGATCCTGCAAAGTCTGCGGAAGGATCCTCGTATTCTTCGGATCAAGGAGAGGGACCATTACTGGCTGGCCACTCTCCTTGATCCACGGTACAAGGGTAAGGTTGCGGACCTTATGTTACCGTCGCAGAGGGAGCAGAGGATGAGACAACTCTGGGAGGCCTTGCAGAAAGGTCTGTGCAACGCGTTCCCAGAGACTGGGAGGTTACAAACTCCTGGTCCTGGACAACGAGTTGCTGAGGCTTCGGCCAGTCAAAGAAGGAGCGGTGGGGAAGGTGGCCGTCTGACCGATGCGTTCAGACAATTCTTTAGTCCGCAGCCCCAAAGTATGATCGGTTCCAGCAACCATCGCCAGCGTCTGATAAACATGGTGCAGGAATATCTAGGGGCAAGGTCAGACTTGGACACCTTCCCCACCGAAAATCCTCTGGCTTACTGGGTCTTGAGGATGGATCACTGGCCAGAGCTTGCACAGTATGCAATTGAGCTACTGGCCTGTCCTGCATCCAGCGTTCTTTCGGAACGCACATTCAGTGCTGCTGGAGGATTTGTCACGGATCACAGGGTGCGCCTGTCCACCGACTCGGTTGATCGACTGACTTTCATCAAGATGAACCAGTCTTGGATCACCACCAGCTACCACACACCTGATGCTGATATAACAGACTAATTGATTTTAACATGTCACATCCCTTCAAGACTGATGCTGATGCTGAGTGCCTGTGCTGTTATGTTGACTGGCTATCCTCCTCCTCCGAGTCCTCAATGATACGATTGATGATGATAGCTTGGAAGATCATTTTTGTTTATGGGTGCCGCCACCAGTGGCTAAGGCCCAATTTTTCAGCCCCTGTTTTACAGGGGCGTGTAATTACAATTTTTTTAGCAATAATTTGCCATAGGGCTCATTGCTGTGCTCCAAGTACAGTATCTGTGAGGGGTTGGAGTGTTGTGGCACCAGTGCCTAAGGCCCAATTTTTCAGCCCCTGTTTAACAGGGGCGTGTCATTACAATTTTTGAAGCAATACTTTGCAACAGGGCTCATTGCTGTGCTCCAAGTACAGTATCTGTGAGGGGTTGTAGTGTTGTGCCACCAGTGCCTAAGGCCCAATTTTTCAGCCCCTGTTCAACAGGGGCATGCAATTACAATTCTTGATCTAATAATTCACAGCAGGGCCCATTGCTGCACCCACCAAGAGTAACTCTGAGGGCTTACAGTGTTGTGGCAACGCCACCACCACCACCACCACGAAAGGCCCAATTTTTCAGCCCCTGTTCAAAAGGGGCATGTAATTACAATTCTTGATCTAATAATTCACAGCAGGGCCCATTGCTGCACCCACCAAGAGTAACTCTGAGGGCTTACAGTGTTGTGGCAACACCACCACCACCACCACCACCACGAAAGGCCCAATTTTTCAGCCCCTGTTCAACAGGGGCATGCAATTACAATTCTTGATCTAATAATTCACAGCAGGGCCCATTGCTGCACCCACCAAGAGTAACTCTGAGGGCTTACAGTGTTGTGGCAACACCACCACCACCACCACCACCACGAAAGGCCCAATTTTTCAGCCCCTGTTCAACAGGGGCATGCAATTACAATTCTTGATCTAATAATTCACAGCAGGGCCCATTGCTGCACCCACCAAGAGTAACTCTGAGGGCTTACAGTGTTGTGGCAACGCCACCACCACCACCACCACGAAAGGCCCAATTTTTCAGCCCCTGTTCAAAAGGGGCATGTAATTACAATTCTTGATCTAATAATTCACAGCAGGGCCCATTGCTGCACCCACCAAGAGTAACTCTGAGGGCTTACAGTGTTGTGGCAACACCACCACCACCACCACCACCACCACCACGAAAGGCCCAATTTTTCAGCCCCTGTTCAACAGGGGCATGCAATTACAATTCTTGATCTAATAATTCACAGCAGGGCCCATTGCTGCACCCACCAAGAGTAACTCTGAGGGCTTACAGTGTTGTGGCAACGCCACCACCACCACCACCACCACGAAAGGCCCAATTTTTCAGCCCCTGTTCAAAAGGGGCATGTAATTACAATTCTTGATCTAATAATTCACAGCAGGGCCCATTGCTGCACCCACCAAGAGTAACTCTGAGGGCTTACAGTGTTGTGGCAACGCCACCACCACCACCACCACGAAAGGCCCAATTTTTCAGCCCCTGTTCAAAAGGGGCATGTAATTACAATTCTTGATCTAATAATTCACAGCAGGGCCCATTGCTGCACCCACCAAGAGTAACTCTGAGGGCTTACAGTGTTGTGGCAACACCACCACCACCACCACGAAAGGCCCAATTTTTCAGCCCCTGTTCAACAGGGGCATGCAATTACAATCCTTGATCTAATAATTCACAGCAGGGCCCATTGCTGCACCCACCAAGAGTAACTCTGAGGGCTTACAGTGTTGTGGCAACGCCACCACCACCACCACCACGAAAGGCCCAATTTTTCAGCCCCTGTTCAAAAGGGGCATGTAATTACAATTCTTGATCTAATAATTCACAGCAGGGCCCATTGCTGCACCCACCAAGAGTAACTGTCAGGGCTTACAGTGTTGTGGCACCAGCACCACCATCAAAGGCCCAATTTTTACTACCACTGTTCAACAATTATATGTAATTAAAATTCCTGATATAATAGTTGACAGCAGGGCGTTCCAGCACCAACCAAGAGTAACTGTGAGTGCTTACAGTGTTGTGCCAACACCAACAACTAAGGGGCCTATTTCTGCAGAGTATATACGGCAGGTCCCTACTTTCAAACATCCAACTTACAAACGACTCCTACTTGCAAACGAAAGAAGACAACAGGAAGTGAGAGGAAATCTACCCCTTGGAAGGAAAATTCTCTCCTGTAAGAATAAATATGGGAGAAAGGTGTCTCCTCTGTACTGATGCTTTATCAGCAATCCTTGTTTCAAGAAAAACACCACATTTCAAAAACAGTTGTCATTGGGACGGAAAGTGAGGTGAAATGTTCTGAACAGGGGCACAGACAGCAAAACAAATGTTACAGGGGTGATAACCCTTACCTATGTTTTCCAAAAAGTTTAAAAATAGATTTTTGGGCTGGAGCTACACTTCAACAATGTACCTGTTCAAAATTACAAACACATTCTACATAAGAACAAACCTACAGTCCCTGTCTTGTATGCACCGCCTGTATACGGCTGTTCAGAGTATATAGGGCCTTTTTTATTTTATGTGCGGGGTTCCCCTTAATATCCATACAAGACCCAAAGGGGCTGGTAATGGGCTGGGGTAGGGGGGGGGGGGTCATGGGGTAGCTATGCCATTTTTCTTAAAGATTTTCATCCATATTACCGGGACCAGACATTACATTAAAGCCGCAAGCAGTTTTAAATGGCTTTTTTTTCCTTTAGAAGTGTCATTTTGTGCAGGGACAGTTCTAAACACGGGAAACACGTGGCACTTCACAGGCATACTTTAGACACCCCCCAGGTACGATATTTAAAGGAATATTTGACTTTTTTTTTTTCACTTTATGCATCATTAAAATGACTGCTCCCGAAAAACGACCGTTTTTAAAACTTCTTTTTGCATTGATACATGTCCCCTGGTGCACAACCCGGGTTCCCAAACCCTTTTTAGGACAATAACATGCATAATAGTTGTTATAATTAGCACTTTAGAATTCGAACGTTCGCATCCATTGTATTTAATAGGGTTCTAATGTTCGTACGAACTTTCGGTCCGTTCGCGGGTTCTGGTGCGAACCGAACCCGGGGGTGTTCGGCTCATCACTACCTAGCACTAACCCTAACCATAGTGCTAACCCTAACCCTAGTGATAACCCTATCATTAGTGTGAAACCCTAACCAAGTGCTGACCCTATCACTATTGATAACCCTTACCCTAGCGATAACCCTTACCCTAGTGATAACCCTTACCCTAGTGATAACCCTAACCTTAGTAATAACCCTAACCCTAGTGCTAACCATTACCCTAGTGCTAACCCTAACCTTAGTGATTCCCCTTACCCTAGTGATAACCCTTACCCTAGTGATAACCCTAACCTTAGTGATAACCCTTACCCTAGTGATAACCCTAACCCTATCCTTAGTGTGAAACCCTAACCAAGAGCTAACCCTGACCCTAATGTTAACCCTTATGCTAGTGTTAACTCTCAGCCTACCCTAGTGCTAACCCTCACCCTAGTGTTAATCTTTACCTTAGTACTAATGCTTACCCTAATCTTAAACATTACCCCAGTACTAACCCTGATTCTTGTGCAGTTTTCAGAAGATGCAATTGGCTGACTCCTGGAAGTGTTGATAGTTGCAGAGGGGCATCTGTTGGCAAGTAAAATTCCCCTGTAGGTGGAGACCCCTTTTAAGTGCTGTGAAGGGAGGATGGAGTGGAATCGCTCAGCTCTGTGCCTGTGGCCGTGTGTTTCAGCTGATGAAGTTAGCAGATGGATTGGTGTGACTGCAGAATGAAGGGGGGGGGGGGCAACTACCAGGCTGTAAATATCTCCATGACAGTTATTATTCTCACTTGGTTTCAGGTGCTAAAAGAATTGGAACAAAGTCGTGTTTGTAGCAAAAGAATTATGTTCAGTGGCCCCATCTCATATAACCTGCAGCTGGCGGGGCCTGTTCACAGACAACGGAACAAATCGCATAATTCCTGCAGCAGCCGCCACTCCATCACCCTGGCTGATCCCCCCACCCACAAATATATGGAAGTGTGTGTGTGTGTGTGTGTGTGCTCCAGGTAGAGCGGAGAAAAAATAAAAAAAATTCAAGGAAATTAAAAGCCTCTACCCAATATTTCAGTTTTTTCCCCAGTCTCTTTTATCCCCTGAGGGTTCAATTGCTGAGATTCCCGGGTCTGTACACCTGCTGTTCCCATTATGAGGGGTTCTCACCATCCCTCTGCTGGGTTCCCAGGACTGTACACCTGCTGTGCCCATTATGAGGGGTTCTCACCATCCCTGTGCTGGGTTCCCGGGTCTGTACACCTGCTGTGCCCATTATGAGGGGTTCTCACCATCCCTCTGCTGGGTTCCCGGGACTGTACACCTGCTGTGCCCATTATGAGGGGTTCTCACCATCCCTGTACTGAGTTCCCGGGTCTGTACACCTGCTGTGCCCATTATGAGGGGTTCCCACCATCCCTGTGCTGAGTTCCTGGGTCTGTACACCCGCTGTGCCCATTATGAGGGGTTCCCACCATCCCTGTGCTGAGTTCCTGGGTCTGTACACCTGCTGTGCCCATTATGAAGGGTTCCCACCATCCCTGTGCTGAGTTCCTGGGTCTGTACACCTGCTGTGCCCATTATGAGGGGTTTCCACCATCCCTGTGCTGAGTTCCGGGGTCTGTACACCTGCTGTGCCCATTATGAAGGGTTCCCACCATCCCTGTGCTGAGTTCCCGGGTCTGTACACCTGCTGTGCCAATTATGAGGGGTTCCCACCATCCCTGTGCTGAGTTCCCGGGTCTGTACACCTGCTGTGCCCATTATGAGGGGTTCCCACCATCCCTGTGCTGAGTTCCGGGGTCTGTACACCTGCTGTTCCCATTATGAAGGGTTCCCCCCATCCCTGTGCTGAGTTCCCGGGTCTGTACACCTGCTGTGCCAATTATGAGGGGTTTCCACCATCCCTGTGCTGAGTTCCTGGGTCTGTACACCTGCTGTGCCCATTATGAGGGGTTCCCACCATCCCTGTGGTTAGTTCCTGGGTCTGTACCCCTGCTGTGCCCATTATGAGGGGTTCCCACCATCCTTGTGCTGAGTTCCTGGGTCTGTACACCTGCTGTGCCCATTATGAGGGGTTCCCACCATCCCTGTGCTGGGTTCCCGAGTCTGTACACCTGCTGTGCCCATTATGAGTTGTTCCCACCATCCCTGTGCTGAGTTTCCGGGTCTGTACACCTGCTGTGCCCATTATGAGGGGTTCCCACCATCCCTGTGCTGAGTTCACTATTCAAAAATGTTTTTACTAACACTTTAAAAAAAAAAAAAACATTGTTTCCAAGCTATAGTAGAAAAGAGAAGATTTAATTTGTAACATTTGATGTGAGTCAATCCATGGGCGGTCTGCGCGGTTGGTAGTAGGAGATTGGTAAACTGATGTGATTTGTAAACGGTCTTTGTTGATGCATTTTGCAGATGGCGGCGCTCTCTGGTAGGGATCATTTACATCAATTCCTCTGATGAAGTATGGGTGGAGGATTACAGACGTCATATCATGGACAGAGAAGGGAATTTCAGACTTTACTTCAGATTTATGAGAATCCAGTTTTGCAGGTTGGAGGAATATACATCATATCGTACTTTGTATTATTTCATGGATACATCATCTTCTTAAGGTTTAGTAGAGTATTAAAAAGTATTTTATATTTTAGTTAATCCGTGCTTTGCTGCATAAAGATGTATTATTTGGGAAATATAGAGCCAATTAATAAGAATACAAATCTAATCACAGAGAGCGGTGTCATCACTGGGGATGCAGCCTATCCAATCACTAGAGAGTGGTGACATCACTGAGAATGCAGCCTGTCCATCCACTAGAGAGTGGTGACATCACTGAGAATGCAGCCTATCCATTCACTAGAGAGCGGTGACATCACTGAGAATGCAGCCTATCTATTCACTAGAGAGTGGTGACATCACTGAGAATGCAGCCTATCTATTCACTAGAGAGTGGTGACATCACTGAGAATGCAGTCTATCCATTCACTAGAGAGCGGTGACATCACTGAGAATGCAGCCTATCCATTCACTAGAGAGCTGTGACATCACTGAGAATGCAGCCTATCCATTCACTAGAGAGCTGTGACATCACTGAGAATGCAGCCTATCCATTCACTAGAGACTGGTGAAATCACTGAGAATGCAGCCTATCCATTCCCTAGAGAGCAGTGACATCACTGAGAATGCAGCCTATCCATTCACCAGAGAGCGGTGACATCACTGAGAATGCAGCCTATCCATTCACTAGAGAGCGGTGACATCACTGAGAATGCAGCCTATCCATTCACCAGAGAGCGGTGACATCACTGAGAATGCAGCCTATCCATTCACTAGAGACTGGTGAAATCACTGAGAATGCAGCCTATCCATTCACTAGAGACCGGTGACATCACTGAGAATGCAGCCTAACCATTCACTAGAGACCGGTTACATCACTGAGAATGCAGCCTATCCATTCACTAGAGACTGGTGAAATCACTGAGAATGCAGCCTATCCATTCACTAGAGACTGGTGAAATCACTGAGAATGCAGCCTAACCATTCACTAGAGACTGGTGAAATCACTGAGAATGCAGCCTATCCATTCACTAGAGACTGGTGAAATCACTGAGAATGCAGCCTATCCATTCACTAGAGAGCGGTGAAATCACTGAGAATGCAGCCTATCCATTCACAAGAGACTGGTGAAATCACCGAGAATGCAGCCTATCCATTCACTAGAGAGTGGCGCAGCCATTGGCTCGCGCTGCTATCGAATCACATCCAATGAAGCGGCGCGCCGGGGGGGCGGGGCCGAGTTATACAGTCGGTGGCTATAGCCGCCGGCTGTATCACAGGAGCGCGCCCGCAAGCTAACCCCCTCAGGAGAGAGCTTCCCACAAAGGGGGTTAGCTCTTGTGGGGAGGAGCCGAGACAGCCGCAGAGAGACCCCAGAAGACGAGGTTCGGGGCCACTCTGTGCAAAACGAACTGCACAGTGGGAGGTAAGTATAACATGTTTGTTATTTAAAAAACAATTTAAAAAAACGAAGCTTTACAACCCCCTTTAAGGACTTTTATCGAATGGAATTTTGGAGAGTATTAGCTAATTCTGGTCTTAGTTGTGGCGAGTTGTGCTACAACTAAGGCCAGGATTGGCTGATTCTCACAGCTGTACGGTTTTCATCCAGTGCATGTTATAAATAATGTTTTTCCCCGTGGTAGTGCTGGCTTCGTATATTCGGACTGAGCCCCACCTGGGAAGGGGCGTCGTCTCGCACCACCTGCAATCATCTCATGGTAGCAGCTCTGGAGGTGCGGGGAGCTGATCACATGATCTGAATTGTAGAATATACAATGTATCCATACAACTGCCAAAGTTACATTTCCTCTCTATAACACCTCTTTATGGAGAACTCTTCTAGACATCAGATGTTGCGTCTGCTGTATATAATATAATAGGTGATTGTTTCGGTGCTGGACGATATCACACATCATTCGGAAATCATTACGTTTCACAAAAAGTTATTTTTATATACAAAAGAAAACTTGTGTTTAAAGTAGGCAAGGAAAGTTTCAGACTCAGGAAACACAGCGCTGGATGCTGACTGCCTGCCCTGAGTCATCACCTCTGCATCCCACCCTGATCACCAATGCTGCCTGCCCTGAGCCTTCACCTCTGCATCCCATCCTGATCACCAATGCTGCCTGCCCTGAGCCTTCACCTCTGCATCCCATCCTGATCACCAATGCTGCCTGCCCTGAGCCTTCACCTCTGCATCCCATCCTGATCACCAATGCTGCCTGCCCTGAGCCTTCACCTCTGCATCCCATCCTGATCACAAATGCTGCCTGCCCTGAGCCTTCACCTCTGCATCCCATCCTGATCACCAATGCTGCCTGCCCTGAGTCATCACCTCTGCATCCCGTCCTGATCACCAATGCTGCCTGCCCTGAGCTATCACCTCTGCATCCCTCCCTGATCACCAATGCTGCCTCCCCTGAGCCTTCACCTCTGCATCCCATCCTGATCACCAATGCTGCCTCCCCTGAGTCATCACCTCTGCATCCAGTCCTTATCACCAATGCTGCCTGCCCTGAGCTATGACCTCTGCATCCCATCCTGATCACCAATGCTGCCTCCCCTGAGCCTTCACCTCTGCATCCCATCCTGATCACCAATGCTGCCTGCCCTGAGTCATCACCTCTGCATCCCACCCTGATCACCAATGCTGCCTCCCCTGAGTCATCACCTCTGCATCCCATCCTGATCACCAATGCTGCCTGCCCTGAGCCTTCACCTCTGCATCCCATCCTGATCACAAATGCTGCCTGCCCTGAGCCTTCACCTCTGCATCCCGTCCTGATCACAAATGCTGCCTGCCCTGAGCCTTCACCTCTGCATCCCATCCTGATCACAAATGCTGCCTCCCCTGAGTCATCACCTCGGCATCCAGTCCTGATCACCAATGCTGCCTGCCCTGAGCTATCACCTCTGCATCCCTCCCTGATCACCAATGCTGCCTCCCCTGAGTCATCACCTCTGCATCCAGTCCTGATCACCAATGCTGCCTGCCCTGAGCCTTCACCTCTGCATCCCATCCTGATCACCAATGCTGCCTCCCCTGAGTCATCACCTCTGCATCTAGTCCTTATCACCAATGCTGCCTGCCCTGAGCTATCACCTCTGCATCCCTCCCTGATCACCAATGCTGCCTCCCCTGAGCCTTCACCTCTGCATCCCATCCTGATCACCAATGCTGCCTGCCCTGAGTCATCACCTCTGCATCCCACCCTGATCACCAATGCTGCCTGCCCTGAGACATCACCTCTGCACCCCATCCTGATCACTAATGCTGCCTGCCCTGAGTCATCACCTCTGCATTCAGTCCTTATCACCAATGCTGCCTGCCCTGAGCCTTCACCTCTGCATCCCACCCTGATCACCAATGCTGCCTGCCCTGAGACATCACCTCTGCATCCCATCCTGATCACTAATGCTGCCTGCCCTGAGCCTTCACCTCTGCATCCAGTCCTTATCACCAATGCTGCCTGCCCTGAGCCTTCACCTCTGCATCCCATCCTGATCACAAATGCTGCCTGCCCTGAGCCTTCACCTCTGCATCCCATCCTGATCACAAATGCTGCCTCCCCTGAGTCATCACCTCTGCATCCAGTCCTTATCACCAATGCTGCCTGCCCTGAGCTATCACCTCTGCATCCCTCCCTGATCACCAATGCTGCCTCCCCTGAGCCTTCACCTCTGCATCCCATCCTGATCACCAATGCTGCCTGCCCTGAGTCATCACCTCTGCATCCAGTCCTGATCACCAATGCTGCCTGCCCTGAGCCTTCACCTCTGCATCCCATCCTGATCACCAATGCTGCCTGCCCTGAGTCATCACCTCTGCATCCCACCCTGATCACCAATGCTGCCTGCCCTGAGACATCACCTCTGCATCCCATCCTGATCACTAATGCTGCCTGCCCTGAGTCATCACCTCTGCATTCAGTCCTTATCACCAATGCTGCCTGACCTGAGCCTTCACCTCTGCATCCCATCCTGATCACCAATGCTGCCTGCCCTGAGCCTTCACCTCTGCATCCCATCCTGATCACAAATGCTGCCTCCCCTGAGTCATCACCTCTGCATCCCATCCTGATCACAAATGCTGCCTGCCCTGAGCCTTCACCTCTGCATCCCCATCCTGATCACAAATGCTGCCTCCCCTGAGTCATCACCTCTGCATCCCATCCTGATCACAAATGCTGCCTGCCCTGAGCCTTCACCTCTGCATCCCTCCCTGATCACCAATGCTGCCTCCCCTGAGCCTTCACCGCTGCATCCCATCCTGATCACCAATGCTGCCTGCCCTGAGTCATCACCTCTGCATCCAGTCCTGATCACCAATGCTGCCTGCCCTGAGCCTTCACCTCTGCATCCCATCCTGATCACTAATGCTGCCTGCCCTGAGTCATCACCTCTGCATCCCTCCCTGATCACCAATGCTGCCTGACCTGAGCCTTCACCTCTGCATCCCATCCTGATCACAAATGCTGCCTGCCCTGAGCCTTCACCTCTGCATCCCATCCTGATCACCAATGCTGCCTGCCCTGAGCTATCACCTGTACACCATTCATTAACCATTCATGACAGCTGTGATCAATAATCATCTGTAATTATTGACTACGGCTAATCATATGGTACAGGGCACTGTGATTGGCCCAGGTACCATGTGGTAGCTGTGGGCCAATCACATTTGTTCATAACAGCTTTGTTGACATTGTGATCATGTGATCGCATAGTGATCACATGAACCACCGGCCCTGAGTACCGGGATTCGCAATCTGCTGGTGCGGGGTGAGGGCACAATGCCCTCCTAAACCCAGTGCAGGCACATGACGTACATGTACGTGGCTGTGCCTACAAGTGCCGCCCTGCCACAGTATACTGTATGTGACCAGTTGGCAAGTGGTTAAAAGCCATTGTTAAACACTCTTATACCTCAACCAAGAACAGCAGGGTCAGGATGGGCAAAAAGGTACAGAGCAGCCATTTTCAACCGAGGTTCCATGGAAGCCTAGGGTTCCTCCACAGGTTGCTGGGGGCTCCACAGGCAATGGCAGCCTGACTACCCATCCGATAGTGTTTACAGTGCATAATCCGGGGCCATCAGTGCCTTACAGATCGAGGGGCATGCCACCAATGATCTTTTTATCTCTTTTGAGCCTATAGCATTAATGCACGTTTCAGACATTGCACAGGTGTTCAATTCACACCACTTTTGATGATTTGCAACTGCACCCTAAGCACACTGTGAACACGTCTGACGCGTGTTTCAATAGAAGTGAATGATGGCGGCTGCAAATCATCAATGCCTGATCTCTGTATGCAGCATTATGTTTGCCTCACCATGACATGAGGCAGCACTAACATTGCCCGTGTTACTGTGCATGTGGTATGACCTGATGTATTGAGACTCAGTCCAAGGATTCCTTGCGCACCAGCTGGAATGTGTCATGGCACTCAAGCAAATTATTAGGACCCCCACCACAATGCACATGTGCAGCCTAAACACAGCACCTGAGCAAACACATGATGAGAACCCCAGCCACAATGCACATGTGCGTCTTAAGCTAAGGTGACCAGATTTTTTAAATTAAATCCGGGGACATATTTTGGTTTCACTAGTAATGGCGGCAATCAGTGACTCTCTGCCCGTCGCCGCCCGCCTCACAGCCCCTGTCAAGTCTTACTCTCCAGGCCCTGGATACTACTGGTTGGGGAGCGGAGGAAGATCACTCCGCCAGGAAAGGCAAGGAGATAAGCAGGCAGGCGGCTTGCCGGGACTTGAGCCAAGGCAGAAGAACATACGAGCGGAGCTGAATGGGCACCCGAAACTGAAGAAATATTCCCTCCGTTCCGACCAGCACATGATCATCAGAAAAGGGCACAGATAAAGGAAAAAAATAAACCCCCCTAAGCTAGTAGGAGCGACGGAGCGGGGGTGTGTAATTCAGAATTTTTTTATTTCTTATTCTGCACTGACTGTCTTTGAAATTGCCCAAGCTCCTGTTCAAATCCAATCCGGGGACAAAACCGGGGACAGATTTGATCCGGGGACAGTGTCCTCAATCCGGGGACTGTCCCCTGAAAACGGGGATGTCTGGTCACCCTATCTTAAGCAGTAGTGTATTTAGGTTTTGTGCTGCCCTAGGCCTGACTAAACTCGTGCACCCCCTAATTTAAATATGACCCACCCCTTCCTGTCAAGGCCACACCCCTTTCTGTTTAAGACCCACCCTGAAATTTCCGAGTGGGGACACTTCCTGTTGGTCTATGGGGTAGGAAGTGAAGGGAAATCTCTGCAATTGGACAGGGATGTTAAAAAATAAACTGACGGGCTATAACCCTCCCTTACTCTATCCAAAATGAAAAAAAAAAGTGTTGCCTATAGTTCTACTTTAAGCAAAAATTTCTGATAATTTTATGGAGAGGACTAAGAAGATATAAACATGCCAATAGTGCAGCAGAAAACATATAGCACAGTGAGGAAGGTTTGTGGTCCAGGCTGATAGAACAGTCAAAATTAGAAGTAGCTTGCGTTACACTAACAGTGTAGCGCAAGCCGGCGGGGACTCTTTCCGTCCTGCCCCTCTGCAAAGTGCTGCCCTAGGCCTGGGCCTTGTTGGCCTAGGCCAGGATACAGCGTTGGTCTTAAGCATGGAACTCTAACAGGCACATGAGAAGGTCTCCAGCCACAATGCACATGCGCGTCCTCTAATGCCTCGTTTCCACTGAGCGGATCGGTTCGGGTTGGTTCGGATCGGTTCGGTTCGGTACGCTATTTTTAGTGTTTCCTTTATAAAAGCGGCCCATACAACCAAACCATACCACACCATTCTGGGTCCTGCTTCAGATGTGGGGCCATAGAAAATGGTATGGTTCGGTTAGGGCGGAGCTACAATACATTCCACTGATTGGCGGACACGCTAGGCATTTTTTCTAAACCCTGTATGGCACCTGAATGTCCGACTTCCAGTGGAAACGCTCACCAGAATAGACCGGACCGTTCTAACCCTTCCAAACTGTACCGAACCGTTCCACGCAGTGGAAATGAGGCATAACAGGCACATGAGAAGGTCCCCGACACCAATACACATGTGCGTCCTAAGTATGGCACTCTTATAGGCACATGATAATGTCTCCAGTAGGGTTGCCACCTGTCCAGGATTCACCCGGACAGTTCGAGTTTGGAATCAGGTGTCCGGGTTTCAAACTGCCTGAAACCCGGACACATTATTCAGACTGGACTATGGCCTCCCAGCAGGGTTGCTGGCTGCAGTTGTCTAAGTTGAGAACGTCTGTTACACTCTCTTTCATGCTGCCCAAAGCCAGCACTAACAATCCCTCCACATACTGATGGGAGAAGAGAGAGGGCTCGATCTGCTCCTCTTTCTCCCGCCCCTACCGCTCTGTGTCTGCCCACACTCCAATCCCAGGCACTGTGCCTCAGAAAAGGAAAGTGGGGGCTAGAAATTTGAAGTCCAGCAGCCTCAGATACATCTGGATGAGAGGTGCTGACTGCCAAGGAGTGAGTGAGCTCACCATCCATCCCTGTCTGTGACTGTAGTCTCCTCCCTTCTCTCTCCTGCCTCTGAGTGAGTACACTAAGGTAAATCAGGGCTCTCAGAGCATCCCTTACATCAGTGTTCCCCCTTACATCAGAGTCCTCTCCGTACATCAGAGTTCTCAGGGTTCCGAGAGCATCCCTTATGTAAGAGTCCACAGAGTTCTCCCTTACATCAGAGTCTGCAGAGTGCCGCCTTACAGTGTAAAGCCTCATACACACGGTCGGACTTCCATCGGACTTTTCCGTGTTTTTTTGTCCGAACGGAGTTGGTTGGGAACACCCATAGCATACACACCACAGGACTTTTCTGCAAACTTTCTTAAAACTTCTTACAACATTGCGTGTTTTTTCTGCTCTTTTCTGATTTTTACTGCCACCCTTTGGTCAACTTCTGCTATTGTTGGTTGATTTTAACATTAGTTGTTTTGTCCATCGGACTAAAGTCCGATGGTTTTCTGTACACACGGTCGGACTTTGCTCCATCGGACTTTTGTTGGGAAAAAGTTTGTCCGTTCGCAGACCCAACTTTTGTCCGATAAAATCCAAAACCAAACAAAAAAAGTTTGTCCGATGGAGCGTACACACGGTCGGATTGTTGGTCCAACTTGCTTAAAACTAAGTCTGTTGGGCAAAAGTCCGACCGTGTGTACGGGACTTAAGAGAACTCTGTGGACTCTGATGTAATAGGGGAACTCTTGTGATAAACAGCATATGATTAGAAATTTTATTTAATTGCAAAAAATATGTATAGTTTATACTACAAAAAAAAGAAATATGTTGTGCGCTGCTAAAGTGTTGGGGTTTGACTTGAAGAAAAGGTGGCAACCCTAGTAAGGATGAGCTCCGGTGTGTGCGCACAGCCCACGTGCAGAGCCCGCCAGGAAGATGGCACTGCGCTAACCACAGGCAGTGAGACATTGTCCCGATGCACGGCTGCAGAGATTAGGAAATGTCTCACTGCCTGTGATTAGCGCAGCGCAGTGCCGACTTCCTGGCGGGGTCTGCACGTGGGCATAACTCCCAACTGTCCCTGATTTGGAGCAATGTCCCTCTGTCCCTCATTCCTCCTCATTTGTCCCTCATTTTGGTCTGATCTATATAGATGTATATAAAATGTACTTTTTATTTATCAAAAAGTGTTTTCCAGAGCTAAACCTTTCATCTGATTTCTAAATTGCTGAATTTGTAAATTCCAAAAGCCAATATAAGCCCAGGTTCACACTGGGGCTGCGGGAGTGAAGCCGTGCAAGTTCAGCTGAACTCGCACGATTTCACTCTCGCTGTCAGTCCCGATTTCAGCCGCGATTACAGAGACATCTGTGAAGGTTTCTGCACAGATGTCATTGTAAATCGCGGGCCGAAATCGCAAAAAGTAGTACAAAAACGACTTTTTGAAATCGGTGCAGCGCCGCAGATGCAGCGGCGCACCAATTAGGACGGTGCCATTGCCTGCAATTTGCGGCATATACCGCCGCTTTGACATGCGATTTGACATGCCAAATCGCATGTCAAAATGCACCAGTGTGAACCTGGGCTAAAGGAATAGTAGTGGTAAAAAAAAGCACTTGTGGGTTTAACCAATCTTGTTTTTTTGTACATATCTCCTTTAAGATAGGGTGACCAGACATCCCCGGTTTCCGGGGACAGTCCCCGGATTGAGGACACTGTCCCCGGACCAAGTCTGTCCCCGGTTTTGTCCCCGGATTTGATTTCAACAGGGGCTGGGGAAATTTCAAAGACAGTCAGTGCAGAAGTAAAAAAATTAATTCTGAATTACACCCCCCCCGCTCCGCCGCTCCTCCTAGCTTAGGGGGGTGTATTTTTTTCCATTATCTGTGCCCCTTTCTGATGATCATGTGCTGGTCGGAGCAGAGGGAATATTTCTTCAGTTTCGGGTGCCCATTCCGCTCCGCTCGCATGTTCTTCTGCCTTGTCCCAAGTCCCGGCCAGCCGCCTGCCTGCTTATCTCCTTCCCTTCCCTGGTGGAGTGATCTTCCTCCACTCCCCACCCAGTAGTAGCTGGGACTGGAGAGTAAGACTTTACAGGCTGTGAGGCGGGCGGCGGCAGCGACAGGCAGAGAGTCGCTGATTGACGCCATTACTGGTAAAAAAAAAAAATGTCCCCGGATTTATTTTAAAAATCTGGTCACCTTACTTTAAGAGGGCGTGGCAAGGGGTGTGTCCTATTTCTGCATACTTTTGCTGATAGGTGTCCCTCATTCCCATCTCAAAAAGTTGGAAGGTCTGCACGTGGGCTGTGCGAACACGCCGGAGCTCATCCTTAAACCCTAGACTCCAGCCACAATGCACATATGCGTCCTGAACATGGTACCTGAGCAGGCACATAATGAGGACCCCAGCCACAATGGGCATGCGTGCCCTAAGCATTGCACTCGAGCAGTCATGTGATAAGGATTCCAGGTTTATTGCTCATGTGCACTCTAAGCAGGGCACCCCATACACAACGGAGCAGGCATACAATAAGAACCCAATCCACAATGTGCATTCATGCACAGCACTCAAACTTCCCATCGGGGTGTATGCACTGTGCAAGTGATCTCATCTGATGCACTGGGACTGCTGCATGTTCCATGATTCATTGCGCAGTGACCGCAATGGACATGCGCACACCCAGTATGGCACCCAGGAACAATGGAGCGGGCACATAATGATAAGGACGCTGGGCACAATGTGCAGAGCACCCGAGCAGCCAGGGTCACCATCAGGGGGGTACAGGCAGTACACATGTAAGGGGCCCGGAGGTCCCCACTGGCCCAGATGGCAACCCCACTTTTTATTTTTATTTTTTTTATCTTTTAAGGGGCCCGGGTGGCAACCCCCCCTTTTTTATTTTATTTATATATATATATATATATATATATTTTCTTGTAAGGGGCCCGGAGGTTCCCAGGGGCCCGGATGGCAACCCCCCCTTTTTTTTGTTTTATTTATTTATTTATTTATTTATTTTTAATTTTATTTTCTTGTAAGGGGCCCGGAGGTCCCCAGGGGCCTGGATGGCAACCCCACTTTTTTTTTATTTATATTTTTTTATTAAATTTTTTCTTGTAAGGGGCCCGGATGGCAGCCCCCCCTTTTTTTTATTTATTTTGAATTTTTTTTAAAATTTTTTTCATTTTTTTCTTGTAAGGGGCCCGGATGGAACCCCCCCCCCCCTTTTCCCCCCCTTTTTTTTCTGTTAGTTAGCCCCCCCGACCTTAATTCTCGGGGGGAAACACGGCAGCACCCCCCCCGCTTCTCAATTCGCGGCACCCCCCCGGCTTCTCAACTTGCGGCACCCCCCGTATTCCAATTAGCGGCGGCACCGCCCGCTTCTCTGCTCCAGGCGGCCCATGCCGGAAGCTGTGTAAGGGGCCCCAAAATTCCTAATGGCGGACATAATAATGACAAAGACCGGCTGTGCATGTCAGGGGGGCTACGATTGGCCTCCAAGGAGACCCTGCCAGGCAATGCAGCCCCCCCCCTCCTTTTAGACAGAAACGGAATGCGCTGAACCTCCCAATGCTGCAAACACCAAAATGAAGATGTAGCAAACTGCATTCTGCTACATTTTCTATCCTCCATAGACGGTTTAATAACTTGAACATTTTTTTCTGCAGAGACGTGAAGGTGAGAAGGGATTGGAGGGGCTGGGATTACTGGCTACTGATGACGGTTTTTTAGGAACGGCGCTCCCTCAGAGGATCCCGCGGTGGAGGGACACATTCCACACCCACCGGCAGACACCTCCTCGCACACAATCGAACCTCAGACATCCCAGTTTGCGAGTTTCCTCTGGTTTGCCAGGACGGTGAAGTCACAGTCCCGAGAGGAACATAAACGCGCGCTTAATGGGCGAGGCCGCCGCCAGATGAAGGAGCGAGGGAGGAGAGGCTCTGGAAAGAAAACGTTGCGTTCCGGAAATAGCCCGAGGTGTCAGAACGCACGCTAATCTCCCGACAGCCATTACAAGGGACGCTTCGTGTATTTTCACTGAACGCTTCAATGAGTCAATCATGGAATGTCTTCCTGACATTCGTGTTTTAGCAGATTTGCTCGTTCCTATTAGGCCTCTGCACACTGGACGCTTTTCTGTTGCTCCTCGGAGCATTTGGCATTTTTTTTGTTGCCTCTAAATGGCTTGGCATGCTAGTCTATACCTCTATATCCATGCACCAGTGGCGGCTGGTGCTCAAAATTTTTGGGGAGGGGAAAAAACAAACTGAAGAATTCTGAAAAAAAATGCTATCAATTGCAGCCTCACTGTGCCCATCAAATGCCGCCACTGTGCCCATCAAACGCCACCACTGTGCCCATCAAACGCAGCCACTGTGCCCATCATACGCAGCCACTGTGCCCATCCAACGCAGCCACTGTGCCCATCAAACACAGCCACTGTGCCATCAAATGCAGCCATTGTGCCCATCAAACGCAGCCACTGTGCCCATCAAACGCAGCCACTGTGCCCACCAAAGGCAGCCACTGTGCCCATCAAACACAGCCACTGTGCCATCAAACGCAGCCATTGTGCTCATCAAATGCAGCCATTGTGCCCATCAAACGCAGCCACTGTGCCCATCAAACACAGCCACTGTGCCATCAAACGCAGCCATTGTGCTCATCAAATGCAGCCATTGTGCCCATCAAACGCAGCCACTGTGCCCATCAAACGCAGCCACTGTGCCCATCAAACGCAAGCATTGTGCCAATCAAGCACAGCCACTGTGCCATCAAACGCAGCCACTGTGCCATCAAACGCAGCCACTGTGCCCATCAAACGCAGCCACTGTGCCCATCAAACACAGCCACTGTGCCATCAAACGCAGCCATTGTGCTCATCAAATGCAGCCATTGTGCCCATCAAACGCAGCCACTGTGCCCAAACGCAGCCACTGTGCCCATCAAACGCAGCCATTGTGCCAATCAAGCACAGCCACTGTGCCATCAAACACAGCCACTGTGCTCATCAAATGCAGCCACTGTGCTCATCAAATGCAGTCATTGTGCTCATCAAATGCAGTCATTGTGCTCATCAAATGCAGTCATTGTGCTCATCGAAAGCAGCCACTGTGCCCATCAAACGCAGCCACTGTGCCCATCAAACGCAGCCACTGTGCCAATCAAACGCAGCCATTGTGCCAATCAAGCACAGCCACTGTGCCCATCAAACGCAGCCACTGTGCCCATCAAACGCAGCCACTGTGTCCATCATACGCAGCCATTGTGCCATCAAGAGAGGGGGCGGCGCCCGTGCACCCTTAATGGACGGGCCGCCCCTGCCATGCACACATAGGCATTTTAAAGGAGTTTAGAGGCAGAAAAAAATCCCCCTAAGCAAGTGCGTTCAGGAGCAGCAGAAAAAAACGCTTAACGTGCTTAAACACATCTAAACGCCCCTTAAAAGGACATTTAGCGCTCGAGCGTTAGTTTATTTCAATGGCCTGAATAAATTATTATTCTGGTCAATGAAATTAATTAACTGGACGTGTGCAGAATGAAAAAAATCATTTTGATTCATTAAGTTACTAATTTTGTTTTGTTGTATTCGTAACAAAATTCCATTTGTTTATTTTTTCGACCGAATTATAATTTTTCCAATGGATTTGAAGTATTAGAATTAGAATCGAGAAGTACAGACCCGGGAACTCAGCACAGAGATGGTGAGAACCCCTCATAATGGGCACAGCGGGTGTACAGACCTGGGAACTCAGCACAGGGATGGTGGGAAACTGCCATTCCACTCCTTGACAGTGAGGTTGCTAGTTCCTTGCTCCTGTGCTTCCAGAGACCAGGGGCTAGAGTTGCTTCTCTGCCCCAGGAGGGATGCTGGATCCTGGGGAGGACCCTGGCGGGGGCCCCCTGGATAGGCCTGTGGAAGATTCTGGGCCTGGCCAAAGGCAAGATGAGTCCCTGTCTGCCTTTAGACAGAGGACTGTCAGCAAGCTGAAGCGGATTGAGAAGGAAGAGGAGAAGTTGATGGTTTTGATGGCTGATTTCAGGAAGAAAAAGCAGATTTGTGCTAAAGTTTACAGCAAGAAAAGACCGGCTCTAAGGCCTGAGTTGAAGGACCTGGAACAAGCTGTGAGGAAACAGAAGGAATTGGTGAGTTCTCTGAAGGAGAACAGCGGAATATTCAAAGAAAAATATAAAAATGAGGAGCGATTTAATCGCATGAGGAGAGGAGCTGCTTCCTGCATGGAGGGTGAGGAGACCAGTAAGGAGATGCAGGAACAGACAGACTCGGCAGAGAGTCAGAAAGTGGCCCGGAGGATGAGCCCAGCTCTTCAACATCTCAGACATCTGCTGAGCCCTCAATGGCCGAGGCCTCTGTCCCCTTCCCACCCCAGCAATATGTAACATCTGAGCAGGAGGGTGAAGGTACTGGCATGCTGGAGTTCATCACCAAGCTGGAATCTCCTCCAGATGCGGCTTCCCCGGTTGGTGATGAGAAGATGTACACCATTCCTAGTCCTGTGGAAGAAAGACCTGTGGAGAGAGCAAGTTCCACCATTAAGCCTGCAACAACTGGGAAGAAATCCAACCCCACCATCAGCCATAAAATCGCAGAGGAGACAACACAGCAAGCAGGTACAGTGTGTGTGCAAGATGGTGTGAACTTTAATGACAATGGACTTGCTGAGGGTTGTAGTGCTGCAGACAGTCAGCCCAGACCCATAGACAATGCACAGCATGCATCTGCTAATAACTGTCAGCTTCAGTCTGCAGAGAGGTCCATGGACAATACAGAGACTTTGCCTGGACCAGGCACAACGGCTGTTCCTGTGAGTGGTGGAGGAGATGCTGGGTGCAGTAGTGCCACAACTCTCCAGGAGTCTGCAGTGGACAGGATTGAACATGTGTGTTCAGATCAGGGGGAGGGGGTGGGTCCTGACTCTGCTAATCAGAAGACTGCTATCCCAGCTGATTCAGACTCTCAGCCAGCAGGTTTGAATGGGAAGGACAGGACTGCAAATGCTAGTAGTGAAAGGAAATCTTATGCTGGTATTGCTGCAAGATCTGGGAAGGGGGAGCAAGTAGGGAAGGAACATGGGAATGTTTTGTCTTCCTCCCTGTTTAAAAGGAAGAATGTTGTCCAGTTAAAATGGGAAGGTGGTGGAATCCCCCCACATAGGAGGGCAGTGGTGGATAAAATCCTGCAGATGGGGTTTACGCCCGCGGTTATCTTCGCCCTGATCAGTCCGGCAGGTTCCTATGAATATGATTTGTCCTTCATTCGTCCGGAGTCTTTGGACATATTTTGGGAGAAGTATGAACACGTGTGTAGGGGCCTGCCGGACTGGAAAGGGCTCATCCCCAAGCTTGTTTCACGCCAGCCACTCATTAAAATGGTGACAATTCTGATCCGTAATGATTCCATACCACAGGGGGATTTATGTGTTTGGTTGAAGAGGTATGGGGACGTCCTGAGCCCCCTAAAAAAGATTTTGGACGACCGGGGAATTTGGACAAGAGGGTGGTCTGTACAGCTAAAATTAAAAGTCGTTGATAATGTTGTTCAGCATCTGCCATCCTCGGCTTTCCTGGGGAGTAGGGATGAGCTCGGTGTTCGAGTCGAACATACGTTCGACTCGAACATCGGCTGTTCGATCGTTCGACGAAGATCGAACGATTTGGGCCGTTCGCGCCTAATTCGAGTGACGCGAACGGCCCACAATGCACTACGCCATCGCAGTGTCATCCAGGCGCTGTGATTGGCCAAGCATGCACTGTGACCCCGCATGCTTGGCCAATCACAGCGCCGGCAGCGAGGAGAGCAATGATTGGCCACAGGCAGGATGCCTGTGGCCAATTATTGCTGAGGGTGTTTAGTACACGCCCCACACTATAAAAGGCCGCCAGCACGGCGGCCTAGTGTAGTGTGTTCCGGAGCAGGGAAAGAGAAGCATAGGCAGGGACAGTGACATTTATTTTTTCTTGCTTAACCTGGATTCCTTTAGTTTAGGGAAAGAGAAGGATAGGTAGGGAGAGTGTCAGTGTGTTTTACTGTGCGAATCCTTGTTTCTAGGGACAGGGAAGGACAGTGAGGGAAATTCTCCTTGTGCTATAGTGTGCTAAAGCATTGATCATCAATCAGCTTTAAAAAAACATTTTTTCTAGGGACAGAAAACTATAGGTAGGAAGAGTGTCAGTTTCTTTCACTGTGCTAATCCTTGTTTCTAGGGACAGGGAAGGACAGTGAGGGAAATTCTCCTTGTGCTATAGTGTGCTAAAGCATTGATCATCAATCAGCTTTAAAAAAACATTTTTTCTAGGGACAGAAAACTATAGGTAGTGTGACAGCAGGAAGGTAAAGTCACCTGGTTGCATCCAGGGGGGTAGATATATTTCGCCCAGATTCAGGCTTTACGCCGACTTATACAACTAGGTGGAGAGTTGTATAAGCCCAGCTAAGGCTAGTGGGCTCATGGATGACTCATACCTCTAGGGAGAGTGTGGGGTGTCGTACAGACAGGGAGTTGATGAGACCAGCTGAAACTTGTCAGCTCATTTAGGCCTCTATAAGAACTCCCAGCTTCATTAGATGTTAGCTCATGCCTGGAAGCAGACCTGTGTGGACTTCCTGGAGAGAGTGAACCCTTGTCCGGTGAGACAAAGCCTGTGTGGCTATTTGCTTGGACATTTAAAACCAGGGACTTAGGGACTAGGACAGCACTAGGCTGATCCCAGTTGTTAGTTAGGAAACCTGTATGTTTAGTCAGAGGTCAAGTTGACCAGGATTTAATTTGTTTATGTTTCTTTTGGCTTTGCTGTGTTTTGTCACTGTAAATAGAAAATAAACCGCACCTTTTTTTTGATTTTGAAAACCACAACCTCCGTTTGCTGGGCCTGTTTTTGTGTGGGGAGCCCATCCCGGGGGTCACACACACCCGCTGCCAAGCTAACCCCCTCACAGTTGGTGGAGAATGCGGGCAGTTTTTTTTTAAGCCAGCATGGAGGAGATACTGAAGCAGCTGGCTCTAGCAAATGCCAATCAACAGCAGACAAATGCAGGTTTGCAAAAGAGCCTTGCAGCTCAACAACAGAGCCTTGCAGCCCAGCAGCAAGCTCACCAACAGAGTCTGGAAGCTCAGCAACAAGCCCAGCAGCAATCTGAGGCCCGCTTCATAGACCTGTTACAGAAGCAAGAGCAGAGACTACAACAAATGGAAGCAGTAATGCAGCAACGTCCGCAGACCAGTGAGGAAAGCCGTCCCACTAATACCGCGTCCTTTGGGGTGAGTCGTTTATTGACAAAAATGACTGGAGAGGATGATCCAGAGGTATTTTTGACCACATTTGAAAGGACTGCTGAAAGAGAAAAGTGGCCTGAGGAGCAGTGGGCTGGACTGGTGGCTCCTCTGTTAACTGGTGAATCGCAGAAGGCTTACTATGACCTAGAGCCTGACCAAGCAAAAGACTATGTGATGCTAAAAGCTGAAATATTGGCAAGGCTGGGTGTCACCCAGGCTGTCCGGGCTCAGCGTGTGCATAACTGGACTTTCCAGCTTGGAAAACCCCCCAGGTCTCAAATGTATGATCTCATTCACCTGAGCAGAAAGTGGCTACAGCCAGAGACTTTGTCCGCACCAAAGATTGTGGAACGTGTTGTAATGGATCGGTTTTTGAGAGCTCTTCCTACTGCCATCCAAAAGTGGGTAAGCCATGGAGACCCAGAGACGGCCGATGGTCTTGTGGATCGTGTGGAGAAATACTTGGCTACAGAGAACCTGACGGCCTCTTCCAGAGACACTCGGACTTTCCACCCTAAGACCAGACCATCCCCAGGGGCGGATAAGAGGATTCCAAGGGGTGAGGGTGGAGAGAGTGAGAGGGTGGGAGCTCTACCCCAAGTTTGGCGAGAACAGCCTGGGAAATCAGCGGCTCAAGAGGCGGCAAGAAGGATCGTTTGCTACCGCTGCCGGCAAGCGGGACATATTGCAGCCAATTGCCCGGTTGTGGAGGAACCCATGCAGTGTGACTTTCTGATGGGCAGACGTCAGTCGCTGTGTGCGACAGTCGCATGCACTGCCATTCGAGGAACTGAGAAACATTTATGCAAAATGTGTGTTAATGGTAGAAATGTTGTGGTATTGCTGGATTCAGGTAGCCTTGTGACCCTGATAAAGGCTGAGTTAGTTAAAACAGAGGTCTCTGGGAATAGCAAGGTAGCTGTTATTTGTGTGCATGGGGACACCCGAGAGTATCCAGTGACTACAGTGTGTTTCGAGACCCCCAAAGGTACCCTCTCTCATCCAGTGGGCTTAGTATCTCAGTTACCGCATGACGCCATTGTGGGAAGGGATTTTCCGAAGTTCTGGGAACTGTGGGATGATCCTGAGCCCCCCACTGGTGCCCCTATGTACCAGGAATGGGATAGCCAGAACTCCCCTGAGAGTGGTGAGGACTCTCCGGAATTTCCCTTATCAGTATTGGCAGGGGAGACTCAAGAAACTGGAGAGGAGCCCACCTCCTCAGACGAAAACCTACCGTCTGTGGAGTTTTCTGATCTTGAGATTCACAGGGAAAACTTTGCCACAGAACAGTTGAAAGACCCCGCCCTAATAAAGGCACGCGAAAACGTAGTGAAAATAGATGGCGAGTTAGTGAACCCAGATAATACCTGCACTTACCCATACTTCAGCGTAGAGAAGGACCTACTGTATCGGGTGGCAAAAAGGGCAGAAGAAACCGTTGAGCAGCTTGTGGTGCCCAAACCTTACAGGAAGTTGGTGTTGGAGTTGGCCCATGGGCACATTCTTGGAGGTCATCTGGGGACAGAGAAAACCCGAGAGAGGGTATTACAGAGATTCTATTGGCCGGGGGTGATAAAGGACATAGAAAATTATTGTTCCTCCTGCCCTGTGTGTCAGAGGTCGGCCCCGATGCCACATTTCCGTAGCCCGCTGGTCCCTCTACCCATCATTGAGGTCCCGTTTGAGAGGATCGCCATGGATTTGGTAGGTCCTATAATCAAGTCCGCTAGGGGGCACCAGTACATATTAGTTATAATGGACTATGCCACCCGTTATCCAGAAGCGATCCCTCTCCGAAATACCTCGGCCAAAACCATAGCCAAAGAGCTATCTCTTGTGTTTAGCCGGGTGGGTATTTGTAGAGAACTGCTTACGGACCAAGGTACACCCTTTATGTCCCGGGTTATGAAGGAGCTGTGTAAATTGTTCAAAGTGACGCAATTACGTACATCTGTGTATCACCCCCAAACCGATGGGCTGGTTGAAAGATTCAACAAAACCCTAAAGCAAATGTTGAAGAAAGTGGTGGATAGAGATGGAAAGGATTGGGACTGTCTACTTCCTTATCTGATGTTTGCTATTAGGGAGGTGCCCCAATCCTCTACGGGATTCTCCCCCTTTGAGTTACTGTATGGGAGACACCCAAGAGGGCTGTTGGATATTGCCAAGGAAACTTGGGAAAGTGAGAGTTCTCCCCACAGGAGTGTGATTGAGCATGTCGCCCTGATGCAAGACCGAATTGCACAGGTAATGCCCATCGTGAAGGAACATTTGGCCCAAGCGCAGTTAGCACAGCAGAGAGTGTACAACCGTGGAGCCAAGACCCGTACCTTTTCCCCGGGGGATAGGATACTGGTACTTGTCCCTACGGTTGAAAGTAAATTCCTTGCCAAATGGCAAGGCCCCTACGAGATAATGGAAAAAGTGAGCGAAGTGAATTACAAGGTCAGACAACCAGGAAGGCGAAAGCCCGAACAGATCTATCACGTTAATCTGTTGAAAGCCTGGAGGGATAGAGAGTCCCTAGTCGCAGACACTTGGTCACCAGCTCAAACTGGTTGCGTGATTCCTGAGGTTGGAATAGCAGCCACCTTGTCACAACCCCAACAACAGGAGGTTAAGGAGTTTGTGCTTCGCAACAAGGAGGTATTCTCTGAGCTGCCGGGACAAACATCTGGGGTAGAGCATGACATCATTACCCCGCCCGGTGAAAGGGTGAAGTTAAAACCCTATCGGATCCCAGAGGCCCGACGGGAGGCAATACGGGAGGAAGTACAGAAAATGCTGAACTTAGGGGTGATAGAGGAGTCCCAAAGTGATTGGTCTAGTCCCATTGTGTTGGTGCCTAAACCGGATGGGAGCTGGCGATTTTGTAACGATTTTCGTCAGTTGAACAAAGTTACAAAATTTGACACCTACCCCATGCCACGTATAGATGAGTTGATCGACCGGCTGGGAACAGCCCGATACATGACGACTCTTGACCTCACAAAAGGGTATTGGCAAATCCCCCTGGCCAAATTGGCCAAAGAGAAAACCGCATTTGTAACCCCAGACGGGGCGTTCCAATATAAAAGAATGCCGTTCGGGTTACAGAATGCGCCGGCCACATTCCAGCGGAAAATGGACCAGATGCTGAGGCCCCATCGGAAGTATGCTGCGGCTTACCTGGATGACGTAATTGTCCATAGCACAGATTGGGCCTCACATCTGCCAAAAGTGCAAGCAGTCCTGGACTCTGTTCGGGAAGCGGGGTTTACGGCTAACCCCAAGAAGTGTACCATTGGGCAGGAGGAGGCCAAATATCTTGGGTACACCATTGGGAGGGGAGTAATAAAACCCCAACTCAACAAAGTCGAGGCCATCCAGAGTTGGCCACGTCCCAACAGCAAGAAGCAGGTACGAGCCTTTCTGGGAATCGCTGGGTATTATCGGCGATTCATTCCCCACTTTGCCTCTAAGGCTGTGCCCCTAACCAACCTAACGAAGGGGAAAGGGTCGGTCATGATTAAATGGACCCCCGAGGCTGAGGCAGCATTCCAATTCTTGAAACAAGCCTTATGTAGCCAGCCAGTGTTGTACTCACCCGACTTCTCTAAAGACTTTGTCGTACAAAGTGATGCGTCAGATGTGGGGTTAGGAGCAGTATTGTCCCAGGTCTGGAACGGGGAAGAGCACCCAGTCATTTACCTCAGCAGGAAGTTGAAGTCCCATGAGGTAAATTACGCCACCGTTGAAAAGGAGTGTTTAGCGGTGAAGTGGGCTCTAGATTCCCTTCGGTACTACCTGCTAGGTAGGCACTTTGACATGGTTACGGATCACGCTCCGTTAAAGTGGATGGCTCAAAACAAGGAAACAAATAGAAGAGTGAATAGGTGGTTCCTTGCCCTCCAGGAATTCAACTTCACAGTAAAGCATCGCCCTGGCGTTCAAATGGGGAATGTGGATGCTTTGTCTCGAGTACATGAATGCCTGATTGCTGGTGTTCCAACCCCGAGGTTAAAACAAGAGGGGGGGGTATGTGACAGCAGGAAGGTAAAGTCACCTGGTTGCATCCAGGGGGGTAGATATATTTCGCCCAGATTCAGGCTTTACGCCGACTTATACAACTAGGTGGAGAGTTGTATAAGCCCAGCTAAGGCTAGTGGGCTCATGGATGACTCATACCTCTAGGGAGAGTGTGGGGCGTCGTACAGACAGGGAGTTGATGAGACCAGCTGAAACTTGTCAGCTCATTTAGGCCTCTATAAGAACTCCCAGCTTCATTAGATGTTAGCTCATGCCTGGAAGCAGACCTGTGTGGACTTCCTGGAGAGAGTGAACCCTTGTCCGGTGAGACAAAGCCTGTGTGGCTATTTGCTTGGACATTTAAAACCAGGGACTTAGGGACTAGGACAGCACTAGGCTGATCCCAGTTGTTAGTTAGGAAACCTGTATGTTTAGTCAGAGGTCAAGTTGACCAGGATTTAATTTGTTTATGTTTCTTTTGGCTTTGCTGTGTTTTGTCACTGTAAATAGAAAATAAACCGCACCTTTTTTTTGATTTTGAAAACCACAACCTCCGTTTGCTGGGCCTGTTTTTGTGTGGGGAGCCCATCCCGGGGGTCACACACACCCGCTGCCAAGCTAACCCCCTCACAGTAGGAAGAGTGTCAGTTTCTTTCACTGTGATAATCCTTGTTTCTAGGGACAGGGAAGGACAGTGAGGGAAATTCTCCTTGTGCTATAGTGTGCTAAAGCATTGATCATCAATCAGCTTTAAAAAAACATTTTTTCTAGGGACAGAAAACTATAGGTAGGAAGAGTGTCAGTTTCTTTCACTGTGATAATCCTTGTTTCTAGGGACAGGGAAGGACAGTGAGGGAAATTCTCCTTGTGCTATAGTGTGCTAAAGCATTGATCATCAATCAGCTTTAAAAAAACATTTTTTCTAGGGACAGAAAACTATAGGTAGGAAGAGTGTCAGTTTCTTTCACTGTGATAATCCTTGTTTCTAGGGACAGGGAAGGACAGTGAGGGAAATTCTCCTTGTGCTATAGTGTGCTAAAGCATTCCTCATCAACCATCTTTGAAATCCTTGTTTTTTGGACAGTCAGGGAAATTGTCGTTGTGCTATTCTGTGCAAAAGCAATCATCCTCAACCATATTTAGAAATCCTTAAGTAAAGGGACAGAGAAGGACACCTGAAGGTAGCCCTTATTGCTTTTTTCCCATCTCCCTGCAGGCCATCTATTAGAATGTCTGGAAGGCAAACAAGGAGAGGCAGACAGTCAGGAGGCAATAAAAGAGGGCAAGCAGGCTCTGTGTCTGGGGGCAACAGTGCTGGTCGTGGACGCGGTGCATTGTCATCAGCACATGGCCATGGGACACGCTTGTCCTTCTTTTCGGCAGCTGGACATGTTGAGCCACATCATGCCGAAGACTTGGTAGAGTGGATGACCAAGCCCTCCTCCTCCTCCTCATCCTCTCTCACCCAGGCTCAGGGTACTGGCAAAGCAGCTGCCAAAGCGTCCTCTTCCCTGGTATCAATGTCAGACTCATCATCAGTCACTCCTTCCCTAGACCCACCATGTCCTCCTCCTGAGGAGTCCCCCGAACTGTTTGAGCACAGTGTTGGGTACATGCTCCAGGAGGATGCCCAGCGTTTCGAAGGGTCTGATGATGAAACCCAGCTACAGGAAGGCAGTAGTGTGAGAGCAGACAGAGGGGATGCTCAAGAAGGACACCAATCTGGCAGTCATGTTCCAGCAGCTGCAGCATACTGCCAGATTGGCTCCAGTGATGAGGAGGGAGGGGATGATGAGGTCACTGACTCCACGTGGGTGCCTAATAGGAGAGAGGAGGAGGAGGAGGATGAGGAGGAGGCACATCTCCAACGAGGCAGGATGCCCTTTGGTGGCCAGCGTAAGGGCAGTACACCGACGGAATCACACCGCAGAGCTCCGCCTGTGCAGGGCGCTGCCTCTGCCCGTCATTCAAAAAGTTCTTTGGTGTGGGCCTTTTTTGAGGCTAGTGCATCAGATCGCACAGCTGCTGTTTGCAACATATGTCTCAAGCGTATATCGCGTGGCCAAAACATCAGCCGCTTGGGTACCACATGCCTGACCAGACATATGTTGACCTGCCATGCAGCTCGTTGGCAAGCCTACCTCAAAGACCCACACCAAAGAACAAAGCGGACCTCTCCTTGCACCGCATCAGCTGGGATCTCCAACCCCACTATAACTTCAGTCCTCTCTGAAACATGCACTGAGAGGAATGAAGGTGTAGAATTAGGTGTGTCACAGCCAAGTACTTGCGGCCACTCTGCTAGCAGTACACCGACGTCCGATTCTAGCAGGCAAATTTCCCTGCCCCAGCTGCTGGACCGTCGAAAGAAGTTCACTCCCAGCCATCCACATGCCCAGCGGTTGAATGCTAGCTTGGCTAAATTGCTAGCGCTTCAACTGCTGCCTTTTCAGTTGGTAGACTCGGCCCCCTTCCGTGAGTTTGTGCAATGTGCGGTTCCTCAGTGGCAGGTTCCCAAACGCCACTTTTTCTCACGGAAGGCTATTCCGGCTCTCTACCGGCATGTGGAAGGCAATGTCTTGGCCTCGCTGGACAGGGCGGTCAGCAGTAAGGTGCATATTACCGCTGACTCATGGTCCAGCAGGCATGGACAAGGACGTTACCTTTCTTTCACGGCCCATTGGGTCACTCTTTTGGCAGCTGGGAAGGATGCAGGACAAGGTGCAGTAGTGTTGGAGGTTGTTCCACCGCCACGCCTCCAAAATGCTACTACTGGTTGTGACACACCTCTCTCCTTCACCCCCTCCTCTTCTTCTTCCTCCATGGCCTCTTCCTGTGCTTTGTCCTCTGAACCAGCGGTGCTCCGTAGCCGTTCAAGGGGCTACGCAAGTACGCAGGCAAAAAGATGCCATGCCGTGCTTGCGCTGGTGTGTTTGGGGGACAGAAGCCACACTGGGGCAGAGGTCCTGTCTGCTCTGCAGGGCCAGGCCGAGAGGTGGTTGACGCCACGCCAGCTTAAGCCAGGAATGGTGGTTTGCGACAATGGCACCAACCTCCTCTCCGCCCTCCGACAGGGACAACTGACCCATGTGCCCTGTGTGGCTCACGTCCTTAACCTGGTGGTGCAGCGGTTCTTGGGCAGGTACCCGGGCTTACAGGATGTCCTGAGGCAGGCCAGGAAAGTCTGTGTGCATTTCCGCAGATCTTATAATGCCAGTGCTCGCCTGGCTGAGCTGCAAAAGGAGTTGAACCTGCCCAAGAACCGCCTTATATGTGACATGCCCACCAGGTGGAACTCAACGTTGGCCATGCTGCAGCGGCTGCACACGCAGCAGAGGGCCATCAATGAGTACCTGTGCGACTACGGCACCAGGACAGGGTCAGGGGAGCTTGGTTTTTTTTCTCCACGCCAGTGGGGCATGATCAGGGATGCATGCACTGTCCTGGCACCATTTGAGGAGGCCACGAGGATGGTGAGCAGTGACAGTGCATGCATCAGTGACACTGTACCTCTTGTCCACCTGTTGGAGCACACGTTGCGTGGAATAATGGACAGGGCACTTGAGGCAGAACAGAGGCAGGAAGAGGAGGACTTCCTTGCCTCTCAAGGCCCCCTTTACCCAGACAGTGTTCCTTCTGTCCCACCCATCGCACAGGAAGAGGAGGAGGAGGAGGAGGAGGAGGATTGTGTCAGCATGGAGGTGGAGGCTGGCACTCAGCATCATCAGCAGCAGTCTTTTAGGGATGATTTACAGTCCCAAGAAACCAGTGGACTTGTACGTGGCTGGGAGGAGGTGGCTGCGGATCATGTCGTCCTTAGTGACGCAGAGGACTCCGGAGCGAATGCCTCAGCAAACCTACGCTGCATGGCCTCCCTGATCCTGCAAAGTCTGCGGAAGGATCCTCGTATTCTTCGGATCAAGGAGAGGGACCATTACTGGCTGGCCACTCTCCTTGATCCACGGTACAAGGGTAAGGTTGCGGACCTTATGTTACCGTCGCAGAGGGAGCAGAGGATGAGACAACTCCGGGAGGCCTTGCAGAAAGGTCTGTGCAACGCGTTCCCAGAGACTGGGAGGTTACAAACTCCTGGTCCTGGACAACGAGTTGCTGAGGCTTCGGCCAGTCAAAGAAGGAGCGGTGGGGAAGGTGGCCGTCTGACCGATGCGTTCAGACAATTCTTTAGTCCGCAGCCCCAAAGTATGATCGGTTCCAGCAACCATCGCCAGCGTCTGATAAACATGGTGCAGGAATATCTAGGGGCAAGGTCAGACTTGGACACCTTCCCCACCGAAAATCCTCTGGCTTACTGGGTCTTGAGGATGGATCACTGGCCAGAGCTTGCACAGTATGCAATTGAGCTACTGGCCTGTCCTGCATCCAGCGTTCTTTCGGAACGCACATTCAGTGCTGCTGGAGGATTTGTCACGGATCACAGGGTGCGCCTGTCCACCGACTCGGTTGATCGACTGACTTTCATCAAGATGAACCAGTCTTGGATCACCACCAGCTACCACACACCTGATGCTGATATAACAGACTAATTGATTTTAACATGTCACATCCCTTCAAGACTGATGCTGATGCTGAGTGCCTGTGCTGTTATGTTGACTGGCTATCCTCCTCCTCCGAGTCCTCAATGATACGATTGATGATGATAGCTTGGAAGATCATTTTTGTTTATGGGTGCCGCCACCAGTGGCTAAGGCCCAATTTTTCAGCCCCTGTTTTACAGGGGCGTGTAATTACAATTTTTTTAGCAATAATTTGCCATAGGGCTCATTGCTGTGCTCCAAGTACAGTATCTGTGAGGGGTTGGAGTGTTGTGGCACCAGTGCCTAAGGCCCAATTTTTCAGCCCCTGTTTAACAGGGGCGTGTCATTACAATTTTTGAAGCAATACTTTGCAACAGGGCTCATTGCTGTGCTCCAAGTACAGTATCTGTGAGGGGTTGTAGTGTTGTGCCACCAGTGCCTAAGGCCCAATTTTTCAGCCCCTGTTCAACAGGGGCATGTAATTACAATTCTTGATCTAATAATTCACAGCAGGGCCCATTCCTGCACCCACCAAGAGTAACTCTGAGGGCTTACAGTGTTGTGGCAACACCACCACCACCACCACCACCACGAAAGGCCCAATTTTTCAGCCCCTGTTCAACAGGGGCATGCAATTACAATTCTTGATCTAATAATTCACAGCAGGGCCCATTGCTGCACCCACCAAGAGTAACTGTCAGGGCTTACAGTGTTGTGGCACCAGCACCACCATCAAAGGCCCAATTTTTACTACCACTGTTCAACAATTATATGTAATTAAAATTCCTGATATAATAGTTGACAGCAGGGCGTTCCAGCACCAACCAAGAGTAACTGTGAGTGCTTACAGTGTTGTGCCAACACCAACAACTAAGGGGCCTATTTCTGCAGAGTATATACGGCAGGTCCCTACTTTCAAACATCCAACTTACAAACGACTCCTACTTGCAAACGCAAGAAGACAACAGGAAGTGAGAGGAAATCTACCCCTTGGAAGGAAAATTCTCTCCTGTAAGAATTAATATGGGAGAAAGGTGTCTCCTCTCTACTGATGCTTTATCACCAATCCTTGTTTCAAGAAAAACACCACATTTCAAAAACAGTTGTCATTGGGACGGAAAGTGAGGTGAAATGTTCTGAACAGGGGCACAGACAGCAAAACAAATGTTACAGGGGTGATAACCCTTACCTATGTTTTCCAAAAAGTTTAAAAATAGATTTTTGGGCTGGAGCTACACTTAAACAATGTACCTGTTCAAAATTACAAACAGATTCTACATAAGAACAAACCTACAGTCCCTGTCTTGTATGCACCGCCTGTATACGGCTGTTCAGAGTATATAGGGCCTTTTTTATTTTATGTGCGGGGTTCCCCTTTATATCCATACAAGACCCAAAGGGGCTGGTAATGGGCTGGGGTAGGGGGGGGGGTGATGGGGTAGCTATGCCATTTTTCTTAAAGATTTTCATCCATATTACCGGGACCAGACATTACATTAAAGCCGCAAGCAGTTTTAAATGGCTTTTTTTTCCTTTAGAAGTGTCATTTTGTGCAGGGACAGTTCTAAACACGGGAAACACGTGGCACTTCACAGGCATACTTTAGACACCCCCCAGGTACGATATTTAAAGGAATATTTGACTTTTTTTTTTTCACTTTATGCATCATTAAAATGACTGCTCCCGAAAAACGACCGTTTTTAAAACTTCTTTTTGCATTGATACATGTCCCCTGGTGCACAACCCGGGTTCCCAAACCCTTTTTAGGACAATAACATGCATAATAGTTGTTATAATTAGCACTTTAGAATTCGAACGTTCGCATCCATTGTATTTAATAGGGTTCTAATGTTCGTACGAACTTTCGGTCCGTTCGCGGGTTCTGGTGCGAACCGAACCCGGGGGTGTTCAGCTCATCACTACTGGGGAGGGACAGGATGACCATTTTTTATCCAGGCCAGCCAAAGCTGTGCAACAAATGTGGAATCAAAGGACATTTTGCATCCTCCTGTCCAGTGATGAAGTGCTCTCTGTGTCAAGGTGAAGATCATTTGGCTAAGGACTGTAATATTATAAGGTGTAATCTGTGCAATGTGGTGGGACATCCTTACAGTCAGTGTCCTGAGGCAATGCACAACAAGCCTGAGCTCATGAGAGAGTTCTTCCGCCTGGACATGGAGGATGCTCAGAGCTCAGCAGCTGGGGTGCCTGTGAGTCCATCTGAGTCTGTGCCAATACCCAATGTGTACGTGTCTCCCCAGTCTGTGCCAACACCCAATGTGTCTGTGTCTCCCCAGTCTGTGGTGCCCCAGTCTATGCCGATACCCAGTATGTCTGTGTCTTCCCAGTCTGTGTGTTTACCTAATGTGCCCGTGTCTTTCCAGTCTGTAGGTAAGGTGTCAGCTGCAGAGAATGTGTCCAATCCTTCTGTGTCTTCTAAAATTTTAGAGGCAGCAAGAGGTGCTGAGGCTGGTGCATCAAGTGCGGTGCCTGTCCCCCTCCCTCGACGCTGCAGAGTTCCTGTTAAGGATCGTGGGGTGCAGAGGAGTGAGGAGGATGGTGAAGAGGCTGGCCTAGTGGTAGATAAGGGAAGGGACAGTGGAGGGGAGGATAGGTGTGGGGAGGCTGTTGACTCCGGGTTGTCCAAGGATGATATGGAGTGGTTGGAGGATAAAAGGAGGAGAGGCAAAAGGTAGGAAAAAAAAGGAGGTACAGTTACATTAAGTCCTAAGGTTTTGCCTTTGGCAAATAAATTTAAGGTACTGTCTGATGATGATGATGAATGGGACTCGTTAAGTTCAGCATCCTCTATGGATGATGAGTGCCAGGGTGCAACGAAGCGTGCTGGTTCTCCAGGGAGAGGGAGTAGCCAGGCTAGGAAGCAGCTGCCCCAACTACCCTAATGGCAGTTCCCACTCATTTTATATAAAAGGCTCCATGCATGGTGACCGTGATGTTCTTTAGTCTGGCTCTCCCGTAGGGATTATGTTGTGCGAAATTTGGTTTGCACCGTTTATTATGTTCTTGTGTGTTTTTTTTTTTTGTTTTCTATAGTCATATTCAATTATTTTGTAAATATGTTTTATTTATTATGGTTTTATTGTATATAAGTTGTTGTTTGTAAGATTTTTTTCAATAAACAAAATTAACCCCTCATAATGGGCACAGCAGGTGTACAGATCCGGGAACTCAGCACAGGGATGGTGGGAACTCCTCATAATGGGCACAGCAGGTGTACAAACTCGGGAACTCAGCACAGGGATGGTGGGAACCCCTCAGAATGAGCACATCAGGTGTACAGACCCGGGAACTCAGCACAGGGATGGTGGGAACCCCTCATAATGGGCACAGCAGGTGTACAGACCCGGGAACTCAGCACAGGGATGGTGGGAACCCCTCATAATGGGCACAACAGGTGTACAGACCCGGGAACTCAGCACAGGGATGGTGGGAACCCCTCATAATGGGCACAACAGGTGTACAAACTCGGGAACTCAGCACAGGGATGGTGGGAACCTCTCATAATGGGTACAGCAGGTGTACAGACCTGGGAACTCTTGAGAGGTATTCTGAGGCCGGGGGCTGGGATGTTATCATGAAGCTACCTACAGCCCGATGCCGGCCCCTCCCACCAGCCATTATCTGCCTTCCTTGCTTAACCACTTAAGGACCGAGCCTCTTTCTGAGATTTGTTGTTTACAAGTTAAAAACATTTTTTTTTGCTAGAAAATTACCTAGAAATAAGGCGTGTTCACAAAGCCCACGTGCAGAGCCCGCCAGGAAGCCGGCACTGCGCTGCGCTAATCACAGGCAGTGAGACATTTCCCGATCTCTGCAGCCGCGCATCGGAACAATGTCTCACTGCCTGTGATTAGCGCAGCGCAGTGCCGACTTCCTGGCGGGCTCTGCACGTGGGCTTTGCGAACACGCCGGAGCTCATCCTTACTTAGAACCCCCAAACATTATAAAAAAAATCTAACACCCTAGAGCATAAAATGGCGGCTGTTGCAATACTTTCTGTCACACCGTATTTGCGCAGCGGTCTTACAGGTGCACTTTTTTTGGAAAAAATACACTTTTTTGAATTAAAAAATAAGACAACAATAAAGTTAACTTAATTGTTTTTTATATTGTGAAAGATAATGTTACTCCGAGTAAATTGATACCCAACATGTCATGCTTCAAAATTGCGCCTGCTCGTGGAATGGCGACAAACTTTTACCCTTAAAAATCTCCATAGGCGACGTCTAAAAAATTCTACAGGTTGCGCGTTTTGAGTTACAGAGGAGGTCTAGGGCTAGAATTATTGCTCTCGCTCTAACGATCCTCACATGTGTGGTTTGAACACCGTTTTTATATACGGGCGCTGCTCACGTATGTGTTCGCTTCTCCACGCGAGCTCATCGGGACGGGGCGCGTTTAAAAATATTTTTTTTATCTTGTTTATTTTACCTTTTATTTTTATTTTTTACACTGTTCTTTTAAATAAATAAAAACATTTTTAAAAGGGTAAACATCATTTGTAATAGAAAATAGCATGACAGGTCCTCTTAAATATGAGATCTGGGGTCAAAAAGACCTCACATCTCATATTTGGACTAAAATGCAATAAAAAAATAAAAAATAAAAAATGTTGTCATTTGAAAATAAAAATAAAAAAAATAGCCCTTTAAGAGCTATGGGCGGAAGTGATGTTTTGACGTCGCTTCCGCCCTGCTATGGTATGGAGACGGATGGGGGCCATCTTCCCCTCACTCGTCTCCATACCAAGCAGGAGAGAGGACCCGATCACCTCCGCCGCTACCGACGGCTCCGTTAAGCGGGAGAGGGCCACGGGAGAGCGGCCTCTCCCGCCGCCTATAACAGTGATCTTGCGGCGAATCCGCCGCAGAGACCACCATTATCGGAAATCGGACCGCCCGCTGAAGACGAGGATACCTGGATTATGGCAGCTAGCTGCTGCCATAACAGAGATATCCTTCTTCAAAGTGCCGACGTATATATACAGTGGGCGGCCTGGAAGTGGATAGAGACGCACACAGGGCCCAGTGATAATGTCTTCTGTAGGGATGAACACCCCCCCCCCGGTTCGGTTCGCATCCAGAACATGCGAACAGGCAAAAAATTTGTTCGAACACGCGATAACCGTTAAAGTCTATGGGACACGAACATGAAAAATCAAAAGTGCTCATTTCAAAGGCTAATATGCAAGTTATTATCATAAAAAGGGTTTGGGGACCCGGGTCCTGCCCCAGGGGACATGTATCAATGCAAAAAAAAAAGTTTTTAAAAACTGCAGTTTTTTCGGGAGCAGTGATTTTAATAATGCTTAAAGTGAAACAATAAAAGTGAAATATTCCTTTAAATTTCGTACCGGGGGGTGTCTATAGTATGCCTGTAAAGTAGCGCATGTTTCCTGTGTTTATAACAGTCCCTGCACAAAATGTAATTTCTAAAGGAATAAAAGTCATTTAAAACTACTCTTGGCTGTAATGATTTGTCGGGTCCCGGCAATACAGATAAAAGTCATTGAAAAAAATGGCATGGGTTCCCCCTCAGTCCATGACCAGGCCCTTTGGGTCTGGTATGAATATTAAGGGGAACCCCGAGCCAAAATAAAAAAAAGCGTGGGGGTCCCCCCAAAATCATTAACCAGGCTCTTCAGGTCTGGTATGGATTTTAGGGGAACCCGCACCAAAATAAAAAAAAAATTGTGTGGGCTTCCCCCCAAAAATCCATACCAGACCCTTATCCGAGCATGCAACCTGGCAGGCCGCAGGAAAAGAGGGGGGACGAGAGAGCGCCCCCCCCTCCTGAACCGTACCAGGCCACATGCCCTCAACATGGGGGGATGGGTGCTTTGGGGCAGGGGGGCTCTGCGCCCCTCACCCCAAAGCACCTTGCCCCCATGTTGATGGGGACAAGGGCCTCATCCCCACAACCCTTTGCCCGGTGGTTGATCCATTCTCCAGCGAGGAACGACGCATGATCCTCCCTGCACCGGAGCCCCCCGGCTAATGACGCGCAAGCAGTGTTTAACAGTTCTTTTATAACCGAGGTTGGGGCCACCCGTTACGTGACGCGTTAGAGGGGGCGGGGTTACCTGTCACGGGTGGCCCCGACCTCGGTTATAAAAGAACTGTCAAACACTGCTTGCGCGTCATTAGCCGGGGGGCTCCGGTGCAGGGAGGATCGTGCATCGTTCCTCGCTGGAGAATGGATCATCGCTAGACAGACTGGATTTACATCGCTGGAATGTTTGTTTTTATTAAAAGGACTTGTCCCAACTGTGTCTGTGTGGTTTTTAAATTTTTTAACACTTTCTTTTGTGAAATGGTAGGGGTACAATGTACCCCGTTACCAATTCACATGGGGGGGCGGAATCTGGGGATCCCCTTTGTTAAAGGGGGCTTCCAGATTCCGATAAGCCCCCCGCCCACAGACCCCCACAAACACCGGGAAAGGGTTGTGGGGATGAGGCCCTTGTCCCCATCAACATGGGGACATCCTCCCCATGTTGAGGGCATGTGGCCTGGTACAGTTCAGGAGGGGGGTGCTCTCTCGTCCCCCCCCCTCTTTTCCTGCAGCCTGCCAGGTTGCGTACTCAGATAAGGGTTTGGTATGGATTTTTAGGGGGAACCCCAAGCCTTTTTTTTTATTTTGGTGCAGGGTTCCTCTTAAAATCTATACCAGACCTGAAGGGTCTAGAATGGATTTTTGGGGGGAACCCCACTCCATTAAAAAAAAAAAAAATGGCGCAGGGTTCCCCTTAATCTCCATACCAGACCTGAAGGGCACGGTTAATGATTTTGGGGGGACCCCCACGCTTTTTTATTTTTAATTTTGGTCCGGGTTCCCCTTAATATTCATACCAGACCCAAAGGGGGGAACCCATGCTGTTTTTTTTCAACGACTTTTATCTGTATTGCCGGGACTCAACACTTCATTACAGCCGCGAGTAGTTTTAAATGATTTTCTTTCCTTTAGAAATTTCATTTTGTGCAGGGACAGTTCTAAGCACGGGAAACAAGCGCTACTTTACAGGCATACTATACACACCCCCCAGGTACGAAATTTAAAGGAATATTTCACTTTTATTGTTTCACATTAAGCATTATTAAAATCACTGCTCCCGAAAAAAACAGCCGTTTTTAAAACTTTTTTTTGCATTGATACATGTCCCCTGGGGCAGGTCCCGGGTCCCCAAACACTTTTTATGACAATAACTTGCATATTAACCTTTATAATTAGCACTTTTAATTTCTCTCATAGACTTTTAAAGGGTGTTCTGCGGCTTTTCGAATTTGCCGGGAACACCCCAAATTGTTTGCTGTTCGGCGAACGGGCGAACAGCCAATGTTCGACCCGAACATAAATCTCATCCCTAGTCTTCTGGAGAATTTTCCTGACAGCTACAATGGCAATATTGTCACAAAGAAAGTAAAAGGGAAGTCATCACAGTGCGATGTACGGATCTTTTTATCTTTGTAATGGCTCACATGGTGGAATAAAGTGTTATTACGTGTGCGTTGTAATTATAATTTATATAACAATGTTGCAGAAGTGAGCGATCCGTTCTCTTGACTCCATTGTGTCTTCTTGTGACCTCCAATCGGTGGCGATAAAGGAGGTTTTTCCAACCCGCCGACATTTTCCGACTTCTATTTTCTGACAACCCTGGCACAGATGGCGAGGACCTGAGCGCAGAAACGTCCGCTCGGCGGGGTATATCGTATATTGTTTTCTGCAATCAGCCCTACGCATTCCAATCCTGTTCATTCTGGAAGGGAGCGACGCATTGAAACGCATTCTCCCAGCTCCTCGCGCCGCATGTCAGTGGGAATTGACGGAGGCAGCTGAGCCCGGCAGGGGGAAAACAATTATCGGCTACAATTTCATTGTTACAAATTTGCATAAATACGTGCCGCTGTGGATCGCCAGAGGCCGCGGCGATCTTCCCCTCCGCTGATTAGGAGGCAATTACCTGAAACACGACGCCGCCCTGAGCGCGTTTTGTTATGCTAATAGTCGTCGCAGACATCCAAGGTCACATGTAAGGTAAAGCCCCCCCCCCCGCTTCCCCGATCTCATTGTAGGTGCCAAGATCATCTGGATATAATAAATGGAACAATGGAGCAAACGTTGTATCAATCGTTATAAGGATTCCGAGCTTTCACTGCGTTCCTCCCCCGCCTTCCCACCCAACGAGATCAAACGGCCGAATGTTAGAGCAGAGGGGCCCTTCAAAGTGAACCTGTCATTATAATAACAAGCGTGGTAATAGTAAAGAAGGGAGGAAAGGCAATGTTTTAAAAGTTGATAGTTAGTGTTTGTTGAAGGCTGGAGTATCAAATCACTTGACAGACTCTTCCATCACCCAGGTCTATACACCTGCTGTGCCCATTATGAGGGGTTCCCACCATCCCTGTGCTGAGTTCCTGGGTCTGTACACCTGCTGTGCCCATTAAGAGGGGTTTCCACTATCCCTGTGCTGAGTTCCCGGGTCTATACACCTGCTGTGCCCATTATGAGGGGTTCCCACCACACCTGTGCTGATTTCCCGGGTCTATACACCTGCTGTGCCCATTATGAGGGGTTCCCACTATCCCTGTGCTAAGTTCCTGGGTCTGTAACCCGCTGTGCCCATTATGAGGGGGTTCCCACCATCCCTGTGCTGAGTTCCCGGGTCTGTACACCTGCTGTGCCCATTATGAGGGGTTCTCACCATCCCTGTGCTGAGTTCCCGGGTCTGGCCAGACTAAAGAACATCACCGTCACCATGCATATAGCCTTTTATATAAAATGAGTGGGAACTGCCATTAGGGTAGTTGGGGCAGCCGTTTCCTAGCCTGGCTACTCCCTCTCCTTGGAGAACCAGCACGCTTCGTTGCAACCTGGCACTCATCATCCATAGAGGATGCTTAACTGAATGAGTCCCATTCATCATCATCATCATCATCATCATCATCTGACAGTACCTTAAATTTATTCGCCAAAGGCAAAACCTTAGAACTTAAGGTAACTGTACCTCTTTTTTTTCCTTCCTTTCACCTCTCCTCCTTTTATCCTCCAACCACTCCATATCATCCTTGGACAAACCGGAGTCAACAGCTTCCCCACTCCTATCCTCCCCTCCACCCCCCTCCCCCCCCCACACTCCCTTCCCTTATCTACCACCAGGCCAGCCTCTTCACCATCCTCCCCACTCCTCTGCACCCCACGAACCTTAACAGGAACCCTGCAGCGTCGAGGGAGGGGGACTGGCACCGCACTTGATGCACCTGCCTTAGCACCTCTCGCTGCCTCTGCATTTTTAGAAGACACAAACGCAGAAGGATTGGACACATTCTCGGAAACTGACACTTTACCTACAGACTGGGAAGACACTGACACACTAGGTAAACGCACAGACTGGGGAGACACAGACATACTGGGTATTGGCACAGACTGGGGCACCACAGACTGGGGAGACACAGACACATTGGGTATTGGCACAGACTGGGGAGACACAGACACATTGGGTATTGGCACAGACTGGGGCACCACAGACTGGGAAGACACAGACACATTGGGTATTGGCACAGACTCAGATGGACTCACAGGCATTCCAGCTGCTGAACTCTGAACATCCTTCATGTCCAGGCGGAAGAACTCTCTCATAAGCTCAGGCTTGTTGTGCATTGCCTCAGGACACTGACTGTAAGGATGTCCCACCGCATTGCACAGATTGCACCTTATGATGTTACAATCCTTAGCCAAATGTCCTGTACCCTGACACAGAGAGCACTTCATCACTGGACAGGAGGATGCAAGATGACCTTTATCTCCACATTTGTTACACAGCTTTGGCTGGCCCGGATAAAAGATGGTCAGCCTGTCCCTCCCCAGGAAATCTGAGGATGGCAGATGCTGGACGACATTGTCAATGACTTTTAATTTTAGCTGCACAGCCCACCCTCCTGTCCATATTCCCTGATCATCCAAAATCTTTTTTAGGGGTCTCAGGACGTCCCCATACCTCTTTAGCCATACAGATAAATCCCCTTGCGGTATGGATTCATTACGGACCAGAATTATCACCATTTTAATGAGGGGCTGGCGAGATATAAGCTTGGGGATGAGCCCTTTCCAGTCCGGCAGGCCCCTAAACACGTGCTCATACTTCTCCCAAAATATGTCCAAAGACTCCGGACGGATAATGGACAAATCGTATTCATAGGAACCTGCCGGACTGATCAGGGCGAAAATATCTGCGGGCGTAAACCCCATCTGTAAAGTCTTATCCACCACTGCCCTACTATGTGGGGGAATTCCACCGTCTTCCCATTTTAACTGCACAACATTCCTTCTTTTAAACAGGGAGTAAAATAAAACATTCCCATATTCCTTCCCTGCTTGCTCCCCCTTCCCAGATGATCCTGTAGCAGCAACTCCAGCATAAGTTTTTATTACACCATCAGCATTTGCAGTCTTGTCCTTAGACACATTCAAAGCTGCTGGCAGAGAGTCTGAATTAGCTGGTATAGCAGTCTTCTGATGAGCAGAGGCAGGACCCACCCTCTGCTCTGAACACAGCTCCAATCCTGTCCACTGCAGACTCCTGGAGAGTTGTGGCACTACTGCACCCAGCATCTCCTCCACCATTCTCAGGAACAGCCGCTGTGCCTGGTCCAGGCAAAGTCTCTGTATTGTCCATGGACCTCTCTGCAGACTGAAGCTGACAGTTATTAGCAGATGGTATTGCATGTTGTATATTGTCTACGGGTCTGGGCTGACTGCCTGCAGCACTACAACCCTCAGCAAGCCCATTGTCATTAAAGTTCACACCATCTTGCACACACACTGTACCTGCTTGCTGTGTTGTCACCTCTGCGATTTCATGGCTGATGGTGGATCAGATTTCTTCCCAGTTGTTGCAGACTTCATGGTGGATCCTGCTTTCTCCACATGTCTTTCTTCCACAGGGCTAGGAACGGTGTCCATCTTATCATCACCATCCGGGGAAGCCGCATCTGGAGGGGATTCCAGCTTATTGATGAACACCATCATGCCAGAACCTTCACCCTCCTGAGATGTTCCACATTGTTGGGGTGGGAAGGGGACAGAGGCCTCCGCCATTGAGGGCTCAGTAGATGTCTGAGGCGTTGAACAGGTGGGCTCATCCTCTGGGCCCACTTTCTCACTCACTGCTGACTCTGTCTGTTCCTGCATCTTCTCACTGGTCTCCTCACCCTCCATGCAGGAAGCAGCTCCTCTCCTCATGCGATTAAATCGCTTCTCATTCTTATATTTCTCTTTAAAAATTCCACTATTTTCCTTCAGAGAACTCACCAATTCCTTCTGTTCCAGGTCCTTCAGCTCAGGCCTCAGAGCCGGTCTTTTCTTGCTGTACACTTTTGCACAAATCTGCTTTTTCTTTCTAAATTCAGCCATCAAAACCATCAATTTCTCCTCTTCCTTCTCAATCTTCTTTAGCTTACTGACAGTCCTCTGTCTAAATGCAGATAAGGACTCATCTCTCCTTTGGTCAGGCCCAGAATCTTCAACAGGCCTATCCAGGAGGCCCGCGCCAGGGTCCTCCCCAAAATCCAGCATCCCTCCTGGGGCAGAGAAGCAATTCTAGCCCCTGGTCTCTGGAAGCACAGGAGCAAAGGAACCCTCAACCGCACACCTCACTGACAAGGAGCAGAATGGCAGTTTCCCACCATCCCAGTGCTGAGTTCCCATACCTCCCAACTTTAAAAAAAGTCCCATCGCGGGGCATTCAGATGTCCCCTCTCCCCTGCTAACTAAAGTTGTTGAGCGGGGGGGGGGGGGGGTGCTTGACATTTCGTACCTGAAAAAAAAAGCTGTTGAGCGGGGGGGGGGGGGCGAAACTAGTCCACCGATCGCGGGGGGGGCCCTCTTACCTGCTGCTGCTGTGTTTCCTCCTCTTCATCTCTTCATGTGCTGTGCGGGAAAACTGACAGTCTTGCGGGACTGCGGGAAGGAGGAGCCTATGCGGGTGAAACCCGCAGAATCCGTGCCAGTTGGGAGGTATGAGTTCCTGGGTCTGTACACCTGCTGTGTCCATTATGAGGGGTTCCCACCATCCCTGTGCTGAGTTCCTGGGTCTGTACACCTGCTGTGCCCATTATGAGGGGTTCTCACCATCCCTGTGCTGAGTTCTCGGGTCTGTACACCTGTTGTGCCCATTATGAGGGGTTCCCACCATCCCTGTGCAGAGTTGTTAGCAGCCACTTCTGTACTTTTATGACAGGTGTAAAGAGTTTAGGTAGTTGGAGAGTTGGAGGTTCTGAGATACTGGGTGACAGTTTTCTCCCCTTACTATCCCACCGCCTGGCACTGGTGTGATTACCAACAATTAGTATGGAGGCACAGAGCCTTCACCTCACCCGACCTACTCCATGGCATGTGGTGGAGGAATAAGAGTTTTATTGATATAATTTTCTCCTCTCGTATTCATCACAACACACAGCAGTGAATTTGCAGAGCGCTCAGTACAGCTGTTCTCCAATCTATAAATAAGTGGGAATAATCCCCTTCAGGTCGCCGTCTCCTCCTGCTGCTCTGAAATATTGTCCTCTGTGAAGGCCCATCATTAACAGCCTTTCATTGAACCTGATTCGCTTGAGTTTTGTCTGCTGATGTTACAACGTATAAAGCTTTGACATGAAAGAGTTGTAAAAAATGATGAAAAGTTGTTAGATTAGGAAAAAAAATGGAAATCATTTTTATAATTTTTTTTATCTAAAAAGTCAATTTGAGAAAAAAACAATACTTGACGAAAGGACCTGGTTCTAAGTCCTTCTAATTACCTCTTTGGGTGTCTTTGAAGGCACAATTTATAACTAGAATTGCCCGTGTCCTCAGCCAAGCCCCACCGGCTCGAAGATGTTACCAAACTCGCACGTTCTTACTTTTTCCAACAATACCCGACTCCTGGGAGAACCACCTACCTCCAAGCAAGTCAAAGCAGGATACCTAAACTGGGTCCCCAGCAGTGGCTGTGCGTCCATAGTGGGCGCAGGAGCGCCACCCCCTCTCTCCCCTGCACCGTCAACAATTCATACATTCATGCATTGCATGAATGTATGTATTGTCGCCGGCGCCGCTGCCGCCCACTATTCAGGTGGCCGGCCAACTGGTGAGTGCCGGCCATCTGAATAACAGCAGTTGGTTGGTTTTTGGAAGTGCAAATGTGCCTATCAAATGTGCCTATCTGTGCCTATCAGATGCAAATGTGCCTATTTTGCAAATGTGCCTATCAGAGCCAGCCTGTGGGCTGTAATCGGCTTCCAAATAGTTAACATGGGGACGCACGGGCTGTGCGTTCCTTGGTTGACACTGACACGCGTCTCAGCCAATCAGGTTCACCGGGTCTGGTTACCAGTTACCTGATTGGCTTAAGCAACATCGAGGACGGAAGAAGACATGAGGGAGCGTGGATGAGGACGGCGCTGACCCGAGGAAGGTAAGTGCAGGGCTGGAGGGAAACTGGCTGCATTTGGGGGGAAACTGGCTGCATTTGGGGGGAAACTGGCTGTATTTGTGTGGGGAAACTGGTTGCATTTGGGGACAAACTGGCTGCATTTGGGATCAAACTGGCTGTATTTGGGGACAAACTGGCTGCATTTGGGGACAAAGTGGCTGCATTTGGGGACAAACTGGCTGTATTTGGGGACAAACTGGCTGTATTTGTGAGGAAACTGGTTGCATTTTGGGACAAACTGGCTGCATTTGGGGGGGGGGGGGCAAACTGGTGGCGTTTGGGCACAGTGGCTGCGTTTAATGGGCGCAGTGGCGGCAATTGATGTTTTTTTTTTTTTTCAGTTTGTTTGCGCCCCCCCCCCCAAAAAAATTTTGAGCACCAGCTGCCACTGGTCCCCAGTCTTGTAAACATTCAACTATTCATTGTCACATCAAAGACCCCATAACCTGTCAAGCTGCCACATTTCGTTTCGTTACACTTCACAGTCCTAGTGGCTAGACTTGTGCACAACGGAAAAATTTGTTTAGTTTAGTTTAGTTTCTTTTCGGTCCTGTTGATTCGTAATCATTTGAAATTTTGCTAAACTGGATTTTTCGTGTTCGGACTAATTCATATTTTCGCAAGCGACATTTTTCGTTGAATCGGAATGCTTCGTATTAATGTAAGCCTTATTTTTGGTTGATTTATAATTCGTACTTTCGGTAGAGTACATTGTTTTCCGTTGATTCCGGGCACAACTCCTACTTTCGTAACTTTTTTGTTGGTTCGTTGATTCGTAATTTTCCGTGTCTCTCTCACAATGACGCTGCCTAACGTGCTACGAATGGATTTGTACTTTTCTAAATACATCGCGGCTATTTGTAACGAATCGAAATCTCGTATTTTACTTTCGTTTTTGACATGCGACTATATAGCCTCCGCCCCCTGTACACCATTTTGAGAGGGAGTTCAGCACGGTGAGAGAGGAGCAGAGAGCAGAGCAGAGTGTTATTGTGCTTCGAATGGATTCGTACATTCGTAACTTTTTTCATAACAAATTATACCGAAGGCATTCGCTATTTGCAATATAATTTATTTCGGATTCAGTTGTATTCGTAATTGCTTTGTTCGGAAATTCGAATGCTTCAGAACGTCTGAAAGTTGATAAATTCGTACAAATTTTGAGTCGTTACGAAACGAATTGCACAAGCCTACTAATGGCCAAATCTTGACGTGTCCTACACCAACATTCTCCCAGCCTTCGCCTTTACTGTGCATCCCATGGGCATCATTTGCCAACTACCCTATCAAGCCAGGAAAAGCCCGGGCTCATAGGGATCTGAGACTGTCCCTTTTGTCCCATTATAAAAAATTTAAAAAAGTTTGTCCCAGCCGCAGTTTTCTTCCAGTCTAACCAGCTACACTTGTCCGCCTTCTTGGATTCTGGTGCTGCCGGTAACTTTATAGATCTAGCCTGGTCTCAGCTTCTTCTTATCCCTCTCTTTCCCATGCAGGCTCCATTCTCTTTAGTTGTTATCAACAACTCCCTGCTGTCATGTGAATGAATCCCAATCTTCACCCTAAGAATTGGGGCCATGCATCAAGAAAAGATTTTCTTCTATACCGTTTTGTATCCTACCTACGCCATGATCCTGGGCTACTTGTGGCTGCAGCATCCTAACTCTCAAACTGCCTGGGACATGGAGAAATGTCCTCATGCTCCAAGTTCTGTTTTTGAACTTGTCTGTTGCAACACACCCTTCAGGTCTGAATCTAGGGGGTGGGGGGTGGGGGGGCTGTGGCACCCCCCAGGCATAGGTGTGCACAGCCTATTGCATTAGGGTGTGCACCCCAAAGCTCCAATACATATGCATTTGAAATATTTACCGGCCTCTTCCCCGCTCTCCATCCTGAAACAATGGGATGAAGGGGGAGCAAGGGAGCACATGGGGGACCCTGGCAACAGAAGGAAGTGTAACAGGGAAAGGAGGGGTGGCATATATTAGTACCGATCCCCTTTTTTTTCCTCCTGTAGCAGCTGAATGTTGACAAAAGGGAGGAGGAGGAGGAGAAGCCTACTTTCAGCTGCTGCAGGAGGAAAATACAGATCAGTTCCACTAAATTCCACCCCCACCCGCCTTTCCTGTGCAGGTTCTGAGGGTCGGCAAGGAAGGATTACGGTTTACCTGTCACCTGCCCACCATTAACAGGTTGCCAATCCCAGGATTAGGGTGTGCCCAGGCACACCTGGAACACCCCTTGAGCACGCCTATGCCCCCAGGTCAGATAGGCTAGATCCGGCCTTGACACCCTTGTTTTTTCTGTAAGCTCTACTACTCTCCTTGTCTGGGATTTAGATTGTACAGATGTTTTCAGTGAGGAAGCCGCTACTCTTTTACCTCCTCACAGGTCTTATCACTGTCCTACTGATCTCATACCAGATACTTCTATGCACAAAGGCTTTGCCTACTCTCTATCCAAGCCTGAAAACCAAACTATGAGGGATTACATTGGGGGAAATCCCAGAAATGTCTGCTTCCTCTTTGGGCACAGGGTTCTTCTTCGTTTAGTAGAAAGATGGTACATCCCTGCATAGATTATAAAGGCCTCAACAAAATAACTATTCCCAATACAGATCCTTTACCACTGATCACAGAACAACATCTAAAGTGCTCGAGTCATCTCCAAACTTGACTTGAGAGGAACCTACAACCTAATTCGGGTCCACCTAGGTGAAGATGGTCTTTGGGCTCCTCAGACTACATGGGGCGGGGCAGGACAGGGCAGGGTCAGAGTGTCAGTCCAGCTCCCTGCCCCGCCCCTCCCTGCTGACAGAGCCTCCCTCAGCCTAAGCTGAGCCTAACAGGTAGCGGCTATCTGATAGAACACCGGCGCCGCGCTCCAGAAGGCTGGCCGCAGCGCCGGGAACTGTATTAATCCGGGAGGACGGGGTTTTCGTGCGGGGCGGGGGGTGGCTTTTTTGCCGCTGGAGACTGAGCCGCTCATGGGGCCCCCCCTGACGTCGGGCCCTCGGTCGGTGCCTGAGTGCCCGAATGGTCAGTCCGTCCCTGCTCCTACCAGTGTAGCGGCAGCCAGGCAAACAGAAACATTCACTCTTCTGGCTCAATAAACAATCTAGGGGTTCCTTTTTTTTTTTTTATTTATTGTTGACAAACTTGGATGGGGCTTAGGGAAGCTGTTGGATTCGCCAAACACTTAACAATAATGAGAGGACACGCTTCTTTTTGCAGCTACTTCCTAGAACTGTCCCATAAGCAGCAGGACAGGGAATGGACAGCACTGGGAAACCATAAGCAATGTCCCAGGCCAGGCAAGCCTTAGTATTAGTACACCCAAGGGTTAGCAGCAGCAGCAGTCAATAGGATCCTTCACTTAGGTATGTACTCACAGTGTCCCCGGGTACATGGATGCCTCTTTCCAGACTCAGGCAGACAATTAACTTTCAGACCGGATCCGCAGTGAAACCCCCCTCTTAGCTTCAGAGAAATGTAGTAGAACAGCCCCCCCCCCCCCAGCCCTGCACAATTAGGAATTTGTTGAGTACAAGCAGAATCTTCAGCTGGGCTGCCTAAAAGGGCAGCAGCCCTTCGGTCTGGCAACCTCTCCTCCTGGTTCCAAACTTTTTATGCACTCTCCCAGCCACCTTCTGGACACCCTCCTGCAGGGATTGGCTGGAACCACATAAATTTTGAAGCTGCTTATTTGATTCTCCCACCCACCATATTCCGAAAACCTCCAAAAAACAGGCTGAAGCAATCAAACCTGCAGCCTGCAGAGTCCAGAGCTGCCTAAAGCAATCACAAGCTGCTCAGCTGATTACAGGAGAGCCACAACAGATCTAAATTTACCTAACTTCTATCCAGCCTATCCGGGGGGGGGGGGGCACATGGCCTTAACATGAAAGATGACTGTACTTCTAGCTGACCCCAAGAAGCTCTGTCAGCCTTTAAATATACTTTAAAGGCTTCACCCACTATATGAGGGGGTGAAGACAAGTCTAGTCCCCTGCACAAGGAGTGAGAGCAGAGCTGTGGGAGGGGCCCAGCAGACTCCACCCACTACAGGCTGCCTGCAGAAAACTACAGGAGGGGGCAGAGACAAGACCAGTCACCCTGCACAAGGGGAGAGAGCAGAGCTGTGGGAGGGGCTTAGCAGGCCCCACCCTCTACAGGCTGCCTACAGAAAACTACAGGAGGGGGCAGAGACAAGACCAGTCACCCTGCACAAGGAGAGAGAGCAGAGCTGTGGGAGGGGCTTAGCAGGCCCCACCCTCTACAGGCTGCCTACAGAAAACTACAGGAGGGGGCGGAGACAAGACCAGTCACCCTGCACAAGGAGAGAGAGCAGAGCTGTGGGAGGGGCTTAGCAGGCCCCAGCCTCTACAGGCTGCCTACAGTAAACTACAGGAGGGGGAGGAACAAGACCAGCCCCCCTGCACAAGGAGAGAGAGCAGCATTGAGCGTTCTTTATTACAGGTAGTCTCACACTGATGTAGCACCCTGATGTTTAGGCAGGGCTGCTAGTAAACTTACCTGCCTTGTAGTCACCTTGGTCAATCGATAGGGGATCAATTGATTCCACCCTAATTCTGCAATTGCTGCACTTCTCTTTTCTGTCACTAGATGGCCAGGTATCTCAGCCAATGGGCAGCGATCTTCTTTGGTCCCTTGGCTGGCTGGGAGAGCCTATTTATTTGGGTGAGGTCAGGTTAAAGGGGTTCTGTGCCACCTGGGCGGCTGTCTGGGTAGATGTGTGTTGTGCTGCCCCGGGCTGCTAGGCCATAGCCTGAGGCCTATCCCAGGGACATCTGGCTGCTAGGCTATCTGAGGGCCTATCCAGAAGCAAGAGAGCAGCGTAGGGTTGGGATTGCGGCTTGCAGTCCAACCAGAAGTGACGGTTCTGCTGGCTGGAGAACCTGTCGTGGTCAGAGGTAGAGCGGAATCTGTCCCCACTAAGGGACCAACCACCTTATTACCGGGGACCACAGTGAGTAGCTGCAGCAGTATTCTCGCCAACCAGAGACGGTGGAGAATTGGGAAACTTCAGCAGGTGCCAAGCCAGGGACCCAATCAGCGGAGGTGACGCTTGCAGAGCAGCCTTGTGTGTCAAGCCAGGGAACGAGCGGGCCAGTGGGGTGACGCTTGGGGAGTATCTTGGATAATGCGCCGTAGACATCGTTACAGTCTTTTTTGCAAATATCTCCGAGACCGAGACCGTCTCGGAGATATTGCAAGCGCCTACAGGTAAGCCTTAATCTAGGCTTACCTGTAGGTGTAACTTCCCCCAGAGGGTTTACAACCACTTTAAGTGTACATGTGAGATAAATCAAGTTTTTTTTTTCGTTGCTTAATCACAGTGACAGTGCACAGTCACCGTGCCCCAGCCCCAGGGAGTTCTGGGTAAGGAGCCATGTCCATGTTTATCTGTGGGATCTGATAACCACCCGGCTCCTCGCTGCCAGGGACAGTTTGTATCATCCAGAAGCCGTCAGAAAGCCTCCCTGTAACCATAGCACTTCACGTCCTTGTCGCTCACTAAACACGGATCTCAGGGGGTTATCACTTAATAATAGCAACTTGTATTCATACATCTCCCCCCCCCCCCCTTGGCAGAGCGGCACCTCGTTCCAGCTGGCACGTGCCCGGCTTGGAAGAATCTTACAGATAATTCACACGGAGGTGCCTGCTGGTTGGCGTGTAGAGGGGCATGAACAGCCTAGACAGGGGAGAGGTGACGATGGAGAAAGAAAGTCCATGATACCAGAAGGGGGGGGGGGGGCACTTCGAGAAGATGGCTGGGATAATTGTTTTTACCTTTTTTGCTGCAATATTTTATTTTAGGTTTTAGAATCGGCCAAAGTTATTATTTCCCATGAAAATCAGCCAGAAAAAAAGTCACGTCTCCGCCGGGTCTTCTGCTTAGTGCACATGTGGGCCACTGGACCGTTGGAGGCCACCATGAGTACGGCTCTCCAAAAACATATTGTACATGGGGCCGAAAAGGCTGGGAGGCAAAGGTTGGCTAATTTGGGCCAAAATTGGGTTAACCGCTTAAGGACCGTGTCACGCCGATATACGTCGGCAGAATGGCACGGCTGGGCAGATCAACGTATATATACGTCGCCCCTTTAGGCCTCATGCCCACGGGCGTTTTTTCAGCCGCGTTTTTGAGCGTTTTTTACAGCTCAAAAACGCCTGTCCATGTTAGTCTATAGCTTCATGTCCACCTAGGCGTTTTTGAGCTGTAAAGAGCATAGGCGTTTGTAAGCTGTAAAAAAAACCCAGGGCCAGTGCGTTCCTCAGCGTCAGAATTAGGCAGAAAAAAACGCGAGCGTCAAAAAACGCGCAAAAACGCGCACTAACGCGCACTAACGCGCAAAAAACGCGCACTAACGCGCGGTCGCGTTTTTAGCTCCGACGTTTTATTTTTTTATTTTTTTTTCAAAAAAAAAAATTAAAAAAAAAAAATTATTTACAATAACATGGACAGGCGTTTTTAAGCTGCAAAAAACGCAGCTGTAAAAACGCCAGTGGGCATGAGGCCTTAAGAGCAGCATTGTGGGCGCTAGGGTGACCACATTTCCAAACTACCATTCAGGGACACCCTCCCTTCCCAAAAATCAGCTTGTGCTGTAACGAATCACAGCACAGTGATTGGACACGAGAGGCGGGATTTATGATTTCTCCAATCACAAGCAGGGGGCGGGGATTGTGCTCCTCCAGGCATTCCCGGCCAGGACAAGTACTGTCGGTGAGTAAAGCGGTGATGTGGCGCCCTTTTTTCGGGGAATTAGATTGGTCCGGGGGGGTGGCTGTGTCAGTTTCATTCCTGGACACTGTAGTTTCCTGGAATGAAGGTGCCCGGGACAAACCTGCAAAATGCGGGACTGACCCGGGCAATCCGGGACACGTGGTCACCCTAGTGGGCGCGCGTGCCGCCGGTGCGAGCTCCGTGAGTCCGACCGCGGGTCCCTGTGGATTCGATGTCCGCGGGGATAAGCGCGATCGTCTCACGGTGAGGGAGAACGGGGAAATGCTGATGTAAACAAGGCATTTCCCCAGTCTTCCTAGTGACAGGACACTGATCACAGCTCCCTGTGAAGCGGAAGCGGTGATCAGTGTCGTGTCACACGTAGCCCATCCCACAGTTAGAATCACATCCCTAGGACACACTTAACCCCTTCAGCGCCCCCTACAGGTTAACCCCTTCCCTGCCAGTGTCATTTTTACAGTAATAAGTGCATTTTTATAGCACTGATCGCTGTAAAAATTACAATGGTCCCAAAATGGTGTCAAAAGTGTGCGATGTGTCCGCGATAAAGTCACAGTAAAAATCGCAGATCGCCGCCATTACTAGAAAAAAAATGCCATAAAACTATCCCCTATTTTGTAGGCGCTATAACTTTTGCGCAAACCAACCAATAAACGCTTATTGCGATTTTTTTTTTTTTTTTACCAAAAATATGTAGAAGAATACGCATCGGCCTAAACTGAGGAAAAAAATAGTTTTTTTATATATTTTTTTTGGGGATATTTATTATAGCAAAAGTAAAAAATTTTTTTTTTTTTTGCAAAATTGTCGCTCTATTTTTGTTTATAGCGCAAAAAATAAAAACCGCAGAGGTGATCAAATACCACCAAAAGAAAGCTCTATTTGTGCGGAAAAAAAAGGACGCCAATTTTGTTTGGGTACCATGTCGCACGAGTGCGCAATTGTCAGTTAAAGCGACACAGTGCCGAATCGCAAAAAGTGCTCTGGTCAGGAAGGGGGTAAATTCTTCGGGGGTTGAAGTGGTTAAGGTAAAAAAAAAAAAAAACCTTTATCCTTTGTAACCACTTTAAGGACTAAAAGGGTCAGACTGCTGTCAAAAAAGCATAGGAAGCTTGGCACTGCCATGGGGGACATTTACCAATAAAAATAAATAAATGAAAATACTATACAGCTGTGTGGGTTTCATGAATGGGTTACCTGCACCTTACCATAGACTTCTAATCAGGGCCGCCATCAGGAATTTTGGGGCCCCTTACACAGCTTCAGGCTTGGGCCCCCTGGAGCAGAGGAGAACTGAGGGGTGCTGCCGCCGCAAATTGAGAAGCGGGGGGGGGTGCCACGAATTGAGAAGCGGGGGGGGGTGCTGTCGCGAACAAAAAGAAAAGCAAAAGAACAAAAAAAAAAGGGGGGTTGCCATTCGGGGCCCTGGGGACCTCTGGGCCCCTAACAAAAAAAAAATAGATTTAAAAAAAAAAAAAAATGAAATTTTTATAAAAAAAAGGGGGGGTTTACCATCTGGAGCCCTGGGGACCTCTGGGCCCCTTACAAAAAAAAGGGGGGTTGCCATCCGGGCCTCTGGGGACCTCCGGGCCCCTTACAGGTGTACTGCCTGTACCCCCCTGATGGCGGCACTGCTTCTAATACATCAGGCAGGTTTGGTGTAATTTTTTAAACGAGCACCAAAAGTATTCTGGCCCCATTCTGACCTAACAAGTCCTTACAGTCAACTACAAGTCAAGTCCAAAGAGACATTAGGGTGGATATATCAATGCCCCGCCCACCTAGACTCATCAAAAACACATCCATCAGAATCTGCCAAGCTATTCTTCAAGATAATTACTAACTTTTTAATTTACTAGACAACAGGGATAAGTGACACAATTTAGCATAATTCATTTTATCTTTGGCAAAAAATTTTACCAAAATTTGCTCTAACATTGGCTTCAATGCATTTTGCTGAACATTTTGGCAAAAATTCTAATTTTTTTTTCTTCTATTTATTCCTATGTGACGTGTGTGGCTTAATTCAATTCTTTTAAAGATCAGACCACAAACTCATCTGTCACTGCTTGTTGAAGCCACGCGTTTTATCAAGTGATGGCTAAGGAGTGAGTTCCTTCCTGTTCAGCTACTCATACACTAGTACAGTGGTCTCCAAACCGCAGCCTAGGGGCTTGCCTTTATCTGGCCCTTGGGACACCAACACTGGAGCACTATTTCTCCCACTGACACCGACGATGGGGCACTATTCCTTACCACTGACACCAATGATTGGGCACTATTTCTTGCACTGACACCAATAATGGGGCACTGTTCCTCTCACTGACACCAATGATGGGACACTGTTCCTCCCACTGATACCAATGATGGGGCACTATTCCTCCCACTGATACCAATGATGGGGCACTATTCCTCCCACTGATACCAATGATGGGGCACTATTTTTCGCACTGATACCAATGATTGGGCACTTTTCCTCCTACTGATACCAATGATGGGGCACTTTTCCTTCCACTGACACCAATGATGAGACACTATTCCTCCCACTGACACTAATGATAGGGCACTGTTCCTCTCACTGACACCAATGATGGGGCACTGTTCCTCCCACTGATACCAATGATGGGGCGCTATTTCTCCCACTGACACCAATGATGTGGCACTATTTCTTGCACTAACACCAATAATGGGGCACTGTTCCTCCCACTAACACCAATGATGGAGCACTATTTCTTGCACTGACACCAATAATGGGGCACTGTTCCTCCCACTGACACCAATAATGGGGCACTGTTCCTCCCACTGACACCAATGATGGGACACTATTCTCCCACTGACATCAATGATGGGGCACTAATCCTTCCACTGATACCAATGATGGGGCACTATTTCTTCCACTGATACCAACAATGGGGCACTATTCCTCCAACTGATACCAATGATGGGGCACAATTCCTCTCCCTAATACATGATTTAAATGCAGTAGGAGGTGAAATTGTTTGCATTGTTTACTCCCACAGATGCCAAGACAATTTCTACTCCTATTGGCCACAGTCTGGTCCCCCTAAAGCTCGTAGGACAGTCATCTGGCCCTTTGTTTAGAAAGTTTGGAGACCCCTGCAGTAGAGGAATGTCGTTTGAATTTTTTTAATTTTAAGAAGGTTCATTTGATTTTCTAATCATTAGCCTTATCATTTAGATGGGCAATTTCAACTGCAGTGACAAGAATATTAGAAGGAGCGGGATTGAAAATTGTTTCTCTATTGAACACAATTCTGACAGTGTGTATGGTTCTTGTTCAGGAAAGTCCGTTCATTCAAAAAATCCAATAATAAAAGAAAACTAAATTTTGAATTCAAGTCCTCAACTGTGCTGGGAATTTTAATCGGAATGTTAAGCTGACCATACACATTGCAGTTTTATTGTATAATCCTTTAGATTTACCAAAAGAAGTGCAAGGGACTGCCAGACTGGATAGGTTTAGGTAATATCAGAAGCTTCTAGCGTTCCTGCTCCTCACTCCAGCATCCTGGTTTTAGTTGTGGCATTCTCCTTGTCTGTCCACCTGCAAGGTGATTAATTGTGGCCAGTCTCTGGGTGGAGACCAAACATGATTTAAGCCAGCCAATCCTGCAGTCTCAGGCTTGTGATAATGTGTGTAATACGTGTTCCAAAGCTCCCTGTTCGTCTGCCCTGCTTTGCTAAATTAGATTCTCACGTTGACGACATCGGATATCGGACTATTCTCTGAACTCTACCCGCCTTTTGACTATGGATTGGACCCTGACTATTCTGAACTTTGCCTGCTTTGTACCCGGACTGTCATTGAACCACTCTGTCTATCTGCCAACCACAAGTACCGGTAGCAAGGCACTATAGCTTTGTGCAGTAACGGCTGGTGTTTTTTTTGTTTGGGGGGGCGGCAAACAACCGAACCCCCAACTCCTCCCGCCCCGCGGCAACTCAAACCCCCCCACCCCTGATTTTTCAACCGGTCGGTCCACCGGCACTTACCCCATCTAGGCGGCGGGCATCCGAGGAGCAGCGGCAGGGATCGGGCATCCAGGCATCGGCGGGGACTGGGCATCCAGGCATCGGCCAGCGGCTCTTCTTCTCCTCCGCTTCCGCTGTGCATCTCCCCCCTCCTCCTAAGCGTCTAAAAGGTTTGCCTGTCCTTTCAGCCAATCGGGTGACGAGTATCAGACCCGCTTCCCGATTGGCCGGGAGGAGGATCAGTCTTGCAACAGCGAATATTTATTCGCTGTTGCAACACACTTGGGTGGGCTCCGGACGTATCCTCTGCGGCCCGAGCCCACCCTATTTTGAAGCCTATTAGAGCCTCTGGCTCCAATCAGGTGCTTAAATAAAGAAAAACCCGCCGCTGTAATTCATGCGCCTGGTGCCCTGAAAGGGGCCGAACACACGAATAGGGGCCCAGGATAGATTCATGCTATGCATGAATCTATCCATTACATATTGGGGGGTGGTCTGGAGAGTGGGGTGGCGCCCCTAATGGACGGCCGCCCCTGGCTTGGTGTATATGTCCTGGGGGCAACTGGGTACTGGTAGGCCTACTTGCCTTTTGGAAAAGGGGCTGCTATAGGTGAAGAACACAGAAGCCAGCTATAGTGTCTGACCACATGTGTTAGGGGTAAGGGGTGAGCGTGACAGGTAGGCCCTCACTCTAATTCGATTTGGAAAAGATCATCACAATTGACTCACCATGTGACAATATTCAACAACAGTACAATTGTACAGAAAATCTCCACCTTTTATCATTGAAAAGTCGTCCTCACTCTCCAGTCAATGACTTTACCTAGGCTGAGATGATGTCATCAGTCTGTTGCAGACAGAAGGAAGCATTTCCTCAGTCTCCCCTCCCCCAGTGGCAGGGGAGGGCTGGGCCAGGGGGCAGGGTGGCAACCCTAACTTATGTTCAAAATGGTCGGCAGCCGCTGCCTGCTACCATTTTCATTTTTATTCTGGTCTAGGAAGTCGGGCCGGGGGCATGGCCATGGCGGCCGACCACTAGCTGTTGCATTCCGGGAGTTGTAGTCCGCACTCAAGCTTCTGGTGGGTGGAAAACACAGCAGCGCAGAGGAAACTACAACTCCCTGGGACTGAATTCTTGGAAGCAGGCAGAGGCAGGGCGTGCCAGGGAGTCGGGACGCAGGGCTGGGCGCTGGCTGCAACTTGACCCCAGGATCAGGAGCGTTACCCCCCCCCCCCCCAAGAAACTGTGGCGTGCAAAGACCTGCTGAGCTGAGATCGCTGAGGTGAGAGACCCTGACACCCCTAGCTGACCCCCCATCTCCCCCACCATACACCCTATGTAACCTGCCCCAGTGATCAGGCTGCATTGATGGGCACTGGAGTTGGCTGCACTGATGGGCACTGGTGAGGCTGCATTGAAAAACCAGGTGGGCCATGGATGGTGAGCTGATTCGGCGGTTCAATGGGCCACTTGACTGGACTTGCCCCCCAGGCCTAAGGCTGCCAGCCCTCCCCTGCCCAGTGGTCGGACTGCAACATTGTAACTTTATAGCAAGCCACAAAGTGAGAAGATGGTAGGTCCACTTAAAAAGTTACTTTGTCAGATCTTTATCCTGACACAGAATATTTCAATTACATCTTATGCCGCGTACACACGGTCGGAATTTCCGATGGAAAAAGTCCGATGGGAGTTTTTCGACGGATATTCCGACCGTGTGTGTATGCCCCATCGGACTTTTTCTGTCGGAATTTCCGGCGGATTTAGATAGAGAGCAGGTTCTCATTCGTCACGCTGCAAAGAGCAGTAACGGACTGAAAAGCACGAGGCTGAAAAGCGCGAATCGTCTCTCACCAAAATTCTACTAACACGAGATTAGCAAAAGCGTTTTTTTTTTCCAACGGAAAATCCGACCGTGTGTACGCGGCATAAGAGGTCTTCTCTCCCACGCTAGGATTAAACCATTTTTTTCGATCCTTTCACTGTAAGTGAGACCGTCCACCCACTCTAATGCCGCGTACACACGGTCGGATTTTCCGTTGGAAAAAAATCGGATGGGTTTTCTGACAGAATTCTACTCAAGCTTGGCTTGCATACACATGGTCACACCAAATTCTGACCGTGAAGAACGCGGTGACGTACAACACGTGCGACGGCACTATAAAGGGGAAGTTCCATTCCAACGGCGCCACCCTTTGGGCTGCTTTTGCTGATCCTCGTGTTAGTAGAAGTTTGGTGAGAGACGATTCGCGCTTTTCAGCCTCGTGCTTTTCAGTCCGTTACAGCGTGACGAATGTGCTATCTCCATTACGAACGCCAGTTTTACCATACCGAACGCTCCCGTCTTGTACTTGATTCTGAGCGTGCTTTTTAGTGCATCGGAATTGCATACAGACGAACAGATTTTCCGATTTTTTTTTTCCGTCAGAAAAATAGAGAACCTGCTCTCTATCTAAGTCCGTCGGAAATTCCGACAGAAAAAGTCCGATGGGCCATACACACACGGTTGGAATATCCGATGAAAAGCTCCAATCTGACTTTTTCCATCGGAGATTCCGACCGTGTGTAGGCGGCATTAGAATTTATCGGTCTTGCTTAAACATCTCATATTTTTGATGGCCACAGCTGGGATGACCGTCTTGCGTTCCAACTTATGGGTGGAATGAATATCACAGGACCCGAGTATAAATCCTTGTCAGTCATGACATGACCAGAGATGGAGTAAACACAAATCCAGTATGGAGGAATAATTGGAAGATCTCAGCGCTGACAATGATAAAGACGAGTCATTGACCCTTCGGATAATTCTGTCCCAAGGATCAGACATTCCTAAACTTGTATTACTGCACAGTCCCCTTGGAATACTCTTCCTCATGACATCATCTCTAAGTACTCCATCCTTCAAGACATAAGAGTCACTTTGTAGTCTGACCAGATGAAGCCACAAACATCTTGTACAGCCTGGTGCTTAACCACTTCAGCCCCGGGCCAATACGCATCATAAAGACCAGGCCCCTTTTTGCCATTCGGCACTGCGTTGCTTTAACTGACAATTGCGCGGTCGTGCGACGTGGCTCCCAAACAAAATTGGCGTCCTTTTTTCCCCACAAATAGAGCTTTCTTTTGGTGGTATTTGATCACCTCTGCGGTTTTTATTTTTTGCGCTATAAACAAACATAGAGCGACAATTTTGAAAAAAATTCAATATTTTTTAAGTGTTGCTATAATAAATATCCCCCAAAAATATCTAAAAAAAAATTTTCCCTCAGTTTAGGCCGATACGTATTCTTCTACATATTTTTGTAAAAAAAAATCGCAATCGGCGTTTATTAATTGGTTTGCGCAAAAGTTATAGCGTTTACAAAATAGGGGGTAGTTTTATGGCATTTTTATTATTTATTTTTTTACTAGTAATGGCGGCGATCAGTGATTTTTTTTTTGTGACTGCGACATTATGGTGGACACATCGAACACTTTTGACACATTTTTGGGACCATTGTCATTTTCACAGCGATCAGTGCTATAAAAATGCACTGGTTACTGTGAAAATGACACTGGCAGTGAAGGGGTTAACCACTAGGGGGCGCTGGAAGGGTTAAGTGTTGCCTAGGGGAGTGATTACTACTGTGTGGGGGCGTGGCTACGACTGACACGTCACTGATTTTCGCTCTGATTACACAGAGCGGAGATCGGTGACATTGTCAGTAGCGGAGCGGGGAGATGTTGTGTTTACACTAATGCCTCCGTGAGACGATCGCGGGACCCGCGGTCCGACTCACGGGACAGGCAGGGGGGTCGCGAGCGCGCCAGCGACCCAGACGTCGGGCAGTTAAAGGGGACGTACAGGTACGTGATTGTGCCTGTATGAGCCATTCTGCCAACGTATATCTACAGTGCACGGTCCTTAAGCGGTTAAAGCGGCGATTCCCAACCTTTTTAGCATGGAGGAACCCTTAAAATACATTTTAGGTTTTGGGGAACTCCTGATAATACTTTACCTACAGCTCATACATTTGTATAAACAGTAATGCCGCGTACACACAACGGTTTTTCATGACGAGAAAACTCCCATTTTTAAAAATGGTCGTGAAAACCGGTGGTGTGTGGGCTCCAGAGCATGTTTCTCGACGAGAAAAATGCCCGAATTTTTTTTAGAACCTGCTCTATTTTTTCTCGTCGTTTTTCACGTCGTTCTTTTTAACGTCGTGAAAAACGGTCGTGTGTACGCTTTTCCAAAGGGAAAAAAAATGCACATTGCTCAGAAGCAAGTATGAGACGGGCACGCTCGTTCTGGTAAAACTAGCGTTCGTAATGGAGATAGCACATTCGTCACGCTGTAACGGACTAAAAAGCGCGAATCGTCTCTCACCAAACTTTATTAACACGAGGATGGAACTTCCCCTTTATAGTGCCGTTGTACGTGTTGTACGTCACCGCGCTTTGCTCAAGCGTTTTTTTTTTTTCCATGAACGTGTGTATGCAAGGCAGGCTTGAGAGGAAACACGAAAAATCACGTCGAGAAAAACGTCGTTTTTTTCCATGACATAAATAACGGTCGTGTGTACGCGGCATTCAAATACATTTTAGCTTTTAGGGAACTCCTGATAATACTTTACCTACAGCTCATACATTTTGTATAAACAGTAACTTGTGGATAGAAGAAGTAATGAAATTAATAAAAGGAACGACACACTTATGCCTCGTACACACGACCGGTTTTCCCGACGGGAAAACTGCCATGTTTGCTTTTTGTCAGGAAAAAACGTCCGTGTGTAGGCTCCATAGCAGTTTTCCCGACGAGAAAACTGCCCGCAAAAAAATTACAACCAGCTCTATTTTTTTCCCCGTCGTGATTCCCGGCGGTCTTTTTCCCGTTGCGAAACCCGCTGGTGCGTATGCTTTTCCGAGGGGGAAAAAAAACGCGCATGCTCGTAAACAATTTGACGCATGCGCGGAAGCATAGAACGTCATTTTGTCGGCTCGTCCTAGTCTTTGACGTCACCGCGTTCTTGGCATTCAAAAGTTCAGCGGTGATGGTGTGTATGCAAGGCAGGCTTGAGAGGAATCCCATCGGGAAAAGCGTCGGGTTTTTTTTCCTGCCGGGAAAACCAGTCGTGTTTACGAGGCATAAGAATATCCAGGGCTGCACTGAACCACAAAACTATTAAACATAATAATAATAATAAAATAACTTAATAAAAAAAATGACCAGAAAATAAATGCAGAGTTAAAATTGCAGAATTCCCTCACATAGTGATGATGAGTGAAGAATTGCCCACTTGCTTTGATGGTCACTGGAAATGTTCCCCCCATGTATTGGTGTTCAGTGACATGCCACCTTGTGTTGGTGATGGTGATCCGTGGAAATTGGCCTTCTTATATAGGTGTATAGGTGGTCATTGTAAGAAGAGCCTTCTTTTATAGGTGGTCATTGGTGGTCATTGGAAGAAGAGCCTTCTTTTATACTATAAATATATATATTAAGGCCCTTTTCCACTGACTACCTATAAACCTGTCTAAGAAGGCTCTTCTTCCAATGACCACCTATACTCCACCTATAAAAGAAGCCTCTTCTTCCAATGACCACCTATACTACACCTATAAAAGAAGGCTCTTCTTCCAATGACCACCTATACTACACCTATAAAAGAAGGCTCTTCTTCCAATGACCACCTATACTACACCTATAAAAAAAGGGCTCTTCTTCCAATGTCCACCTATACTACACCTATAAAAGAAGGCTCTTCTTCCAATGACCACCTATACTACACCTATAAAAAAAGGGCTCTTCTTCCAATGTCGACCTATACTACACCTATAAAAGAAGGCTCTTCTTCCAATGACCACCTATACTACACCTATAAAAAAGGGTGGTCATTGGAAGAAGAGCCCTTTTTTATAGGTGTAGTATAGGTGGTCATTGGAAGAAGAGACTTTTTTTTATAGGTGGTCATTGGAAGAAGAGCCTTCTTTTATAGGTGTAGTATAGGTGGTCATTGGAAGAAGAGCCTTCTTTTATAGGTGTAGTATAGGTGGTCATTGGAAGAAGAGCCTTCTTTTATAGGTGTAGTATAGGTGGTCATTGGAAGAAGAGCCTTCTTTTATAGGTGTAGTATAGGTGGTCATTGGAAGAAGAGCCTTCTTTTATAGGTGTAGTATAGGTGGTCATTGGAAGAAGAGCCTTCTTTTATAGGTGTAGTATAGGTGGTCATTGGAAGAAGAGCCTTCTTTTATAGGTGTAGTATAGGTGGTCATTGGAAGAAGAGCCTTCTTTTATAGGTGTAGTATAGGTGGTCATTGGAAGAAGAGCCTTCTTTTATAGGTGTAGTATAGGTGGTCATTGGAAGAAGAGCCTTATTTTATAGGTGTAGTATAGGTGGTCATTGGAAGAAGAGCCTTCTTTTATAGGTGTAGTATAGGTGGTCATTGGAAGAAGAGCCTTCTTAGACAGGTGTATAGGTAGTCAGTGGAAAAGGGCCTTAATATATAGGTGGTCAGTGGAGAAGGACCTTCTTATATAAGTGTAGAGGTGGTCCGTAGAGAATGGCCTTCTTAAGGTGTAAAGGTGGTCAGTGGAGCAGAACCTTCTCATATAGTTGGTCAGTGGAGAAGTGCCTTCAAATATATAAGTATATAGGTGGTCAGTGGAGAAGGGTCTTCATATATAGATATATAGGTGGTCAGTGCAGAAGGGCCTTTTTATATAGATATATAAGTGGTCAGTGGAGAAAGTTTTCCTTATATAGGTGGTCAGTGGAAAAGGGCCTTCTTGTTCACGTGGTCTGTGGATATGGACCTTCATATATTGGTGTAGAGGTGGTCAGTCAAAGAAGATCCTTATATCAGTTTATAGGTAGTCAGTGGAGAAGGTCCTACTTACTGTATATAGGTGTATAGGTCGTCAGTGAAGAAAGACCTTTCTTATATAATTGTATAGGTGGTTAGCGGAGAAGGTCCTTCTTATATGGGTTAATAGGTGGCCAGTGAAGAAGGTCCTTTTTTTATAGGTATAGAGGTGGTCAGCATAGAAGGGCCTTTTTATATACTGTAGGTGTATAGGTGGTCAGTGGAAAAGAGCTTTTTTATACAGGTGATTAGGTAGTCATAAAGGTAGTCAGTGGGAAGAATGTCCCCCAAACAGATAACTAAAAAAGATCATTGGTGTCAGTGGTTACTTATTGAAGAGGCAGAAACTAATCTTTTCTCAAGGAATATCTAACAACTACTGAAAGATCCTTAACAACCTCTGGAGGAACCCTAGCAACATTTGAAGGAACCCTAGCAACCTCTGAAACCTCTGGAGGAACCCTAGCAACCTCTGCAGCCTCTGGAGGAGCCCTAGCGACCTCTATAACCTTTGAAGGAACCCTAGCAACCTCTGCAACCTCTGGAGGAACCCTAGAAACCTAGGCAACCTCTGGAGGAACCCTAGCAACCTATGGAGGAACCATAGCAACCTCTGAAGGAACCCAAGCTACCTCTGCAACCTCTGGAAGAAACCTAGCAACCTCTGGAGGAACCCTAGCAACCTCTGAAGAAACCCAAGCTACCTCTGCAACCTCTGGAAGAAACCTAGCAACCTCTGGAGGAACTTTTGCAACCTCTGAAGGAACCCAAGCTACCTCTGCAACCTCTGGAAGAAACCTAGCAACCTCTGGAGGAACCCTATCAATCTCTGCAACCTCTGGAGCAACCCTGGTTGAGAAGACTGGTTTAAATGGTCAGGCCACCAAAATACTATATTTCAGAAACCACCTGGCAGTTTCTCCAACCTCTCAGAGACTCTCTTGGTTAGATCTCTCATCATTCCTGCTGAATTATTCTATATAGGAGCAGAGTCAGAAGGTATGACAGTGAGATCTGAGGCTGCGTACACACGACTGTTTTTCTCGGCAAAAAACGACAAGAAAACTGCCGGGAGAGCTTTCTTGCAGAGAAAACCGGCTGTGTGTACGCGGGTTTCAGTTTTCTCGTCAAGAAAACTGGCCAGATTCCCCGACGAGAAAAAAGACAACCTGCGGTCTTTTTTCTCGACGAGAATCTCGTCGGCCTGTTTCTCGACGAGAAACCCAAGCACTTACCTGTCGCCGTGGAAACCCACGCATGCTCGAAATGATTTTGACGCATGCGCGGTAGCTTCCTAGGCATAGGTAGGGTGTAGCAAGATGGCGGCGACGGCATCGAATGTGACGAGCGCACGCTCGTCGTAGTCGATGACGTCACCGCGTTCGTGCCATTCAAAAGAACGGCGGTTCTTTTGAATCGTACGTGTGTACACTCGGCCGGGACAAGTTTCTTGTCAAGATTCTCGTCAGGAAAAACGACGTTTTTTACCTGACGAGAATCTCAGCCATGTGTACAGGGCTTGAGTGTTGGACTTTCAAGACATACAAAATAAGCAGATGTCTTGGTCCAAATGCCACCTATAACTGATATAACAAGGTTGTCCAGACTGCCCCTTTTAAGCAGAACTCCAGACAAATCTAAAAAAAACTGTGGCATGGAATCAGAATTGTTCTAAGTCTCTTTATGCCATACATTGGTCATCAGATGCTATAAAAAGATCCCAAACCTGTCCATTCACGATACAATCTTATGGATATTTTATCACAGACCATTAACCCAAGGTCCCTCGTCCTTCCCATCCACATCTGCAGAAAGAATTTGGCAGGAGTTCTGCTTAAAGTCAAATGATGGCAGTCCTTATTTTTCTCCTGAGTGTATTTATAGTGTGCCACCTGTAAACCGATCCCCCTGGATTGTAGGAAACATTAGCCGCCAGTGCAGAGGGTGCAACCTGAAGTTCTGCTGATGTGCAAATCAATGTGATGTGTTGCAAATTGGAGCAATTTCCTCCCGGCCCAGTTGATGGACCCCCCCCCCCCACCCCAAACCCTGTGTCCCCACCAAGCTGTCCACAGTGACACCACCCACCCTGCTGAGACAGCTGAGGCCCTGAGTGACAGGCCAATGTGCGGAGGGTCTTCTCTCTAGCAACCAGGGGGGCCGGTTACCGGGTAAACACAGGCAGATGCCGATGTCGCTGCGCTGCTGCCCTGATGAATGGCACGGGATATTTATGACTACATGGCAGATGCCCCCAAGATGACTTGGCACACACTGAAAGTATTAGATTCGGATGACAGATTATGATCTGCCTCCAGCTGCCGTGGAAAGGTTACACCAGCGACAGTTTTCACCGCGGGGCTCAGCGTGGAAAACTCAGTGCACAGGGTATCCATACCCATCATATGTAGTCTTAACCCTTCACTGGGGGGGCGGCAAGGCACAGAGGTAAAGTCCTCTTATGACATTTTCTTACGTTAAGATTATTTTATCTCATTTTTATTATAGAGTCTATTTATCTGCTATGTGCAGCTCTGGTAGTATCATATTGCAGATATGTTTGGCGGGGCAGGTGGTCAGAAACTGCAGGAAAATAATATAAGATGATCTAACAAACATATATAACATATCTGGAGAGTGGTGATGTCACTCCCATGTAGCGATGAGTCGAATTGCCCTGGGTTCGGCTCGAGCAGGTTTCAAAGAAGTTCAAATGATGAACCCGAACCCCCTTAAAATCTATAGAAATCGAATCTGTCAAATCCAAAAATGCAAATTTTTTGGGTTAATAGGCTAAGGGGTATTAAAAAAAAGAGGCATGGGGGGTGGGCAGGCACTGCCCTGAGGAACATGTGCCAAGGCAAAAGGGTCCGGTATGGAATTTAGGGGGACCTCACATTGTTTTTTATATTTGTGTGTGTGTTTTTGGTGGCGCCCCACTTTAAATTCATACTAGACCTAAAGGGCCTGTTATGCATTATTGGGTAACCACACATGTCGGGGATTCCCGTCACCTATACCGGACCCTTATCCTAGATGAAGGTCCCCCACAAACATGGGTGTGAGGGTTCCCTCTAATTCATACCTGGCCCTTCAGCTCTGGTATGATTTTTAAGGGGGACCACACCAGAAGAAAAAAAAGAGTAAGACCCCTCCCCCCTCCAAATTTAGATACTTTTAGGGGTGAACCCCATGCATAAAACTAGTAAAAAAGTGTGAGGTCCCCCAATATTCCCCACCAGACTTGAGAATGCAGCCTGGCAAGCCATTAAAGAGGTGGGATTGAGCGTAGACTCTCCATCCCCCACCCCCCCCCCCACCCCCGTACCATACCAGGCCACATTTCCTCAACATGGGGGGCACCTTACCAGGGGATAACCACCCTGGCAAAGTGCCTTGTCCCCATTATCCTGAGGAAAACACCCTCTTCCCCACAACCCTGGCTCGGTGATTGTGGGGGTCTGCAGTTGGGTGGTTTATCGGAAATCCGGAGGTCCACTTTAAAAATAATGGGAGACCCAGATACCACCCCCCACCATGTAAAGAGGAAGAAGGACATAGTGTCTCTACTTATTCACACACAAAAAACAGTCCTTTATTAAAAGAAACCCACTAAAAGAAACAATCCAACCACCCTAACCCAACAACGCCACTCACCAAATGACAGCTCCCTGACCTGTCATCGGCAATATAGGGTAAAGGGTGGGGATAGTGATGACATCATTGCCCAAATAAGGCCATGAGCCTATATTTAGGCAACAATGTCACCTTCCCATCCCCACCCATTTTGCTTATGTGGCCGGGAATTCCCAGCCATGTAATTGAATGGTTAGGGTGACGTCGATGTCAATGGTTGTTAAGGATGTGGCAGGTGCAAGAACCCGCAACTTCCTTAGCAACCGTAGACAGCTGGAAACTGTCACTAAGCATTCAGTCCGAACTTACAATCAGATTGAACACTCAACCCATCTCTATACCTGTATAATATAACTTATATCTGGAGAGTGGTGATGTCACTCCTGTATAATATAACTTATATCTGGAGAGCGGTGATGTCATTCCTGTATAATATATCTTATATCTGGAGAGCGGTGATGTCACTCCTGTATAATATAACTTATATCTGGAGAGCGGTGATGTCACTCCTTTATAATATATCTTATATCTGGAGGGCGGTGATGTTACTTCTGTATAATATATCTTATATCTAGAGATCGGTGATGTCACTCCTGTTTAATATATCTGAAATCTGGAGAGCGGTGATGTCACTCCTGTATAATATAACCTATATCTGGAGAGTGGTGATGTCACTCCTGTATAATATATCTTATATCTGGAGAGCGGTGATGTCACTTCTGTATAATAAATCTTATATCTGGGAGCGGTGATGTCACACCTGTATAATATATCTAATATCTGGCAAGAGGTGATGTCACTCCTGTATAATATAACTTATATCTGGAGAGTGGTGATGTCACTTCTGTATAATATATCTGATATCTAGAGGTCGGTGATTTCACTCCTGTATAATATATCTGATATCTGGAGAGCGGTGATGTCACTTCTGTATAATATATCTGATATCTGGAGAGCGGTGATGTCACTTCTGTATAATATATCTGATATCTAGAGGTCGGTGATTTCACTCCTGTATAATATATCTTATATCTGGAGAGCGGTGATGTCACTCCTGTATAATATATCTTATATCTGCAGAGCGGTGATGTCACTCCTGGATAGTTTCTCTTATATCTGGAGAGCGGTGATGTCACTCCCCTATATATTATAACTTATCAATTCTATCTGCATGGTAACTATCAGAGAGAAGAAAATATTGGAATTTGCTCAGATTGAAGTCTCCGTGTTTTGTTTGTTTTTCTGTAACTTTGTATCTCCTATAAATATTTATTGTAAAATAAAATACAAAGTATCTCAAAGTATCTCCTGCACTACCTTGGTCCGACTTGGACATGATTTGAATGTAATGCCGCGTACACACGGTCGGACTTTTCCCATCGGAATTTCCGACAGACTTAGATAGAGAGCAGGTTTTCTAGTTTTGCCCGATAGAAAGCCCGGCCGTGTGTACACGGCATTAGTCACATCCAAGTCACATCATCATCTTAAATGATCCGATTTGTGGCGATCTTGAAGGGAATTCCACGCTAAAAAAAATAAAAAGATAAAAAATGGCATGAGGTCATCTGACCCCAAAGCATCTTGTCCCCATGTTGATGGGGACAGGAGCCTCTTCCTGAAAACCCTGGCCGGTGGTTGTGGGGGTTTGAGGGTGGGGGTCTTATCAGAATCTGGAAGTCCCCTTTAACAGGGAGGCCCCCAGATCCCGGCCCCTCCCTATGTGAATGAGTATGGGGTACATTGAACCCCTACGCATTCACCAAAAAAAAAAGAAGTTTAGTGTTATAAGAAACAAGAGAGGGTTTTTGACAAGTCCTTTATTAAAAATTAAGAATGTCCCTTGTCGTAGCTTCAATGAGTCTTCTTTTTCCGGTTCTGCCACCGATGTCTTCTTCCTCCGCTGATGTCTTCTCTTTTCTCTGATGCGTTCTTCCTTCGGTCTTCTCCTTCCAGTCACGTCTTCTCTCTCTGGTGATGTCTTTTGCCACCGCTGATGTCTGCTCCCACCTCCGACCCACTAAAAATTTAAAAAAAAGGTCCTCCGACGACGTTGGCTCCAGTAATTGTGTCAGCTCTGTTGTCTGCCAGTTCTTATCTATAAGTTCTTAGCTATGGGGCGTGGCCATCTGGTTACGTCACCGGGAGACACTGCCCCATTGTGACGTCACTGACCCGTGATGTCACAAGGGGTTGAGGTCTTCGGGTGATATCACCAGATGGCCACTCCCCATAGCTATATATGAACTGGAAGACAGCGGAGCCGACACAATGGCGGAAGCCAGTGTTGGAAGAGGACCTTTTGTTTTAATGGGTCAGTGGTGGCAGGAGACAATTGGCTGTGGCAGAAGACATCCGCAGAGGGAGAAGACATCACCGGAGGGAGAAGACATCACCGGAGGGAGAAGACATCACCGGAGGGAGAAGACATCACCAGAGCGAGAAAACATCACCAGAGCGAGAAGACATCACCGGAGGAAGAAGACATCAGAGGAGGGAGAAGACATCACCGGAGGGAGAAGACATCACCGGAGGGAGAAGACATCACCGGAGGGAGAAGACATCACCGGAGGGAGAAGACATCACCAGAGCGAGAAGACATCACCGGAGGGAGAAGACATCAGAGGAGGGAGAAGACATCACCGGAGGAAGAAGACATCAGAGGAGGGAGAAGACATCACCGGAGGGAGAAGACATCAGAGGAGGGAGAAGACATTGGTGGTTGAACCGAAGAAAGGAGACACATTGGAGCTACGATGGGGGACATTCTTCATTTTTCATAAAGGACTTGTCAAAAACCATCTCTTTTTTTTTTCAATTTTTTTGTAACGCTACACCAGGGAGGTTGGGCGGGATCTGGGGGTCTCCTTGTTAAAAGAGGCTTCCTGAATCCGATAAGCCCCCTGCCCACAGACCCCAACAACCATCACCCAGGGTTGTCAAAAAGAGGCCCTTGTCCCCATCAACATGGGAACAAGGTGCTTTGAGGTGTGGGGGGGGGAAAGCATCCACCCCCCCATATTAAGGGCACGTGGCCTTGTATGGTCCAGGAGGGACCCCCCCTTTCCTGACCTGCCGGGCTGTATGCCAGGCTGTATGCTCGGATAATGCCCCGTATATACGACCGGTTTTCCCGTCGGGAAAAAAAAAACAATGGTTTTCCCAATGCAATTCCTCTCAAGCCTGCCTTACATACACACAGTCACACAAAAGTCCGGTGAACGCGTGACGTAAAAGACTACGACGAGGTGACAAAATGAAGTTCTATGCTTCCGAGCATGCATTGAATTGTTTCAGAGCATGCGCGTTTTTTTCCCGGCGGAAAAGCATACAGATGACCGGTTTTCCCGCTAGGATTTTTCCTGACGGGAAAAAAGAGATCCTACTCTCTTTTTATTTTCCGGCAGATGGAGCATACACACGGTCGGAATTCCTGGCCAAAAGCTCTCATCGCAGTTTTTCCGATGGGAATAACGGTCGTGTGTACGAGGCATTAGGGTCTGGTGTGGATTTTGGGGGGACCCAACGCCGTTTTTTTTTTAAATTTTGGTATGGGGTTCCCCTTCAAGATCCATACCAGACTCAAGGGGCCTGCTTTGCATCTGGGGGGGGGGACCCCACGCCGGTTTTATTTTTTTATAAATTTGGCGCCGGGTTTCCTCCATACCAAAAGCAAAGGAAATGTTTTGATTGGTCAAAGGACAAGTCGCAAAGTCTCATCTCAAAGTCAGATCCCGTTCATTGAAGTCGCAGGGCGAAGTCGGATCGGAAGGCTCATCGCACCAAAGGTAGTCAAAGGACTGCGGCAGCCCTTAGCATTCGATTTCTCATCATTGGCTCTGTATTTTGCTGTTCGGTTTTCCATCGGCGTCCGCATAGCCCCCTCCCCCCGGCAGACAAGTTAATCCCGATGGAACCATTTAATGTGATGAGCGGGGTCCATTGTGACAGTCCGTCATTCTGTACTGACCATCCAGATAAGGACCCTCAGCTGTGACATCTCACACATTTCCAGACGGCGGGCATGACGCCACACACAGCGCCGGAAAATCATCGCCATTTTATTATAAACAGACCCCTTTAGATCTAAAATTTGGACATAAAGTCGCCATTTCTCAACACGTGCCTCATCGGAAACCCCCTATAACAGGGTGACAACTCAAGAACAGAATTTAAAGACACGGACAGAGTGTTGTCACCCCCGCAACAGGAAGTGCCTGAACAAGGACCTTCTTGGCAGGATCACCAGGTACCGCTTTATTGAAAGTTGCAGATTGAAATCCTCCCTCCCTCCTTCCCTTCACCGGCTCCTCTCCTGGACTGAAACGGCTTCCTCTGATATTCACTGCACACTGTGAGCTTCTCATCAATGTGCATTAGAAGCTGCAGCAAGTCAGATAGAGCCCCGCCTCTGGAAGATTCCCAGCATCATTTTAGCCCTTTCCTCCCCAGCTTGTCTCTGGCCTGCCTCTTCCATTCAATGGACTTCAGCTCTTCCAAACATGGAGGCTCAGCATCACATGTGGGCGTTAGGGTGACCACATTTCCAAACTGCCATTCAGGGACACACCCCCTCTCTCACCTACCCCCCAAAAAAATGAGGGGGGCGGGGGGAGATGTAGTCTCGGGGGTTGATGGGGAATTTTGCGGGTTATTTGTCAGGTGAATGTGCCACTTGCCACCAGATGCAGTGCCGCTTGCCACCCATAGCCAGGGCCGTTTGAAGGAATTTGGGGGCCCCAAGCAGAATGGGGCCCTTAAATTTAAACAAATTGAGAAGTGGGGGGGAGCCGCCGGACATTGCCGCTGATCGCGGGAGGGGGAGCGCCTATCATGGGAGGGGGGCGCCGATCGCGGGAGGGGGGGCTATCGCGGGAGGGGGGGCACCGTTCGCCCGACATTACAGTGGATAAGCACAGGGGGGGGGTTTCTTACATCCTCCTCCCGTGCTGCCTCCTCTTGCTCCTCTTCCTGCTGTGCGGGAAAATTCCTTCCTGCTGTGCGGGACTGCTGGGGCCCCAGTTGCTTGGTTTGCCTCTCCTGTTCCGACGGCCCTGCCCATAGCCTGCCACCAGATGCAGCGCTGCTGTCACTCCCTCTGCATGAGCCACGTGTGTAGAAGGAAAGGAGTGGCGTCACTATCTGGAGAGTGAAGATCACACCGGTCCCTGCTGCTTGCCGCTGGGTGCCGGAGAAGGAGGAGGTGCCGAGGTGGGTGGGGACAGCAGTGCTGCACTAGGCGCAGGCCTCGCTCCCGGTCTCACTGTCTGAGAGTAAATTGTGACTGGTTGCAAGCGCTGGCCCTAGCAACCAGTTCTGGAAATGTAGTTACCGTATTTATCGGCGTATAACACGCACCGGCGTATAACACGCACCCCAAGTTTAGGAGGGAATTTTAAGGAAAAAAACTTTTAGGAGGGAAATTCAAGGAAAAAAAACTTACATTTAAATGCAGCATGCAGCCTTGCCCAGTGTCCATCTGCAGCCTTGCCCAGTGTCCATCTGTCCATCTGCAGCCGTGCCCAGTGTCCATCTGTCCATCTGCAGCCGTGCCCAGTGTCCATCTGTCCATCTGCAGCCTTGCCCAGTGTCCATCTGTCCATCTGCAGCCGTGCCCAGTGTCCATCTGTCCATCTGCAGCCGTGCCCAGTGTTCATCTGTCCATCTGCAGCCGTGCCCAGTGCCTTTGCGATCGTGTCAGTCCCGGCGGTTTTTAAAATTTGGCGCCGATTTCTGTGGAGAGGAGCGAGCGGGGCCGAGTGTACTTCGGTTGGACTCGGCTCCTCTCGCAGTTCCGCCCATCTCCACTGACTGCGCCGCTGACGGAGAAAGCCGAGTGTACTTCGCCTAGACTCGGCTCTGCTCACAGTCACAGGCAGGACTGCGAGAGGAGCCAAGACTAGGCGAAGTACACTCGGCTTTCTCCGTCAGCGGCGCAGTCAGAGATGGGCGGGACTGCGAGAGGAGCCGAGTAAAGCCGATTGTACTTCGGCTTCGGCTCCGCTCGCTCCTCTCGCTCGTTTTCAGCAGGGGAATTCGACGGAGTATCGGCGTATAACACGCACCCACGATTTTCCCCTGATTTTAAGGGGAAAAAAGTGTGTGTTATACGCCGATAAATACGGTATTAGTTAGTAGGGGATGGCTGTGTCCTCTATTTCATTTCGGGACATTGTATTGTCCCGGAATGAAGGTGCCCGGGACCCAGGACAGACATGTCAATTGCGGGACAGTCCCGGGCAATCCGGGACACGTGGGCACCCCTGGGTGGGCGTTACTTATGCAAATACAGCCTGCCTAGGAACGCCCACTCCTCCCGGCCCACATCCATTCATCAAGGCATTTTGATATTTGCATAACTCCGCCCACTGCTTGCATCAAGACTGGGAGCTCTGGAGAGGAGTACTGAGGCAGGAGGGGGGGCGGGGGTTGTGATGTGATCAGGAAGATATGTACAGCACCCCTGCTGGCCCCTCCCACCAGCCACAATCTGCCTACATTGCATAAAGAAGCACAGAGAATGAGTGATGACATCACTGGGTCTAAAATAAGGTATGTAATGAAAACGGAAAGGTTCTATTTAAAAATGTCAGCTTTAAAAACTGCATCCTGGGTACCAATACTCCACTCGGTGTAGACAATTTCCCGGGTTCATATTCTCTCTGTGGCCCTTGAAGGGCTCTGCTGACGTGCGAAACGTCCGGCTCCCTAACGAGAGAGATTTAATGAGGACGGAGCTGACAGCCGTTCTTTAGCTGATGACAGTCCGGGCGCTGCAGTCACACGGGGGGAATGTAAACAAGGTGACGCAGGAGGGGGGGGACACCGCAAAGGAGCGCCTCCGATAACGCCATGTGCAAGAAGATGTCATCAGGATCTCCACTGTGTATTTACTAACAATTATACGTTATAAGTGGGGCAAGGGGCGTCAGTAGAGGCGGACTCAGCCAATGAGATTTCAGTCTTCTGCAGCCAGAGATATGGGGGGCGGCAATACAGTTCATAGAAAACATTATTCTCCCCTCCCCCCTCCCATTTTTTCACTTTCATTATTGTTCGCCGATTAAAAAAAATAACTGAATTAAATCTTATCTGAAGCCAAAATGTATTTTTTTAGGCTGCATTCACACCTGCATGTTTTAGTGGCGGCCGCTCCATAAGGGGCGCAGGGGCACGGCCCCCCTAATCTCCATGCGGGGCGCCAGACGCATTGATTTTAATGTTTTTTTTTTTTTTTTTAAAACACATGATTAGAGCCAGGAGGCTCTAATTGGTTTAAAAAAGAGTGGGCACAGTGCCCTGCGCCCCGAGCCAACCCACTTGTGTGACAATAGCGAATTAATATTCGCTATTGTCTTCCTGCTGCTCCTCCCGGCCAATCAGGAAGTGGGGCCGATTGGCCCGAGAGGAGAAGCGACCATATTGGCCGGTAGGAGAAGCAGGGGGGAAGCCGCCCTAGCCGCCCGCGAAGCCTCTGAGGAGGGGAAGCAGGGGGGTGAGTAGTAGTTCGGGATTTTCGACCAAGCGGCAGTGGTGGAGGGGTGGCGGCAGCGGGCGGCTGGGAGATTTGTTTGCCGCCCCCCCAAAATGGAGCACCAGCGGGCGCGTCGCGTGTATTAATGCATTAAAAACGCACACAAAAAAAATCGCAAGCAGGAACGCAAGGTGCAAATGGGGCCTTATTTTGGATACAGTATGGAACCAGGGCAGTCTTTAAAATTGATTGGACCCGGGGCAAACATTTTCTTGGGCCCCCCTGAATCCACTTATCAACTATTTGCGGGCAGTGCAGGCTCAAGGGCCGGCTGTTTTGGGCCCCACAACAATGACTGGGCCAGGGGCAGCTGCCCCTTTTGCCCTGCGTTTAAAGACGGCCCCGCAGGGAACAAAGGTAAAACCTTGTTACATCTTTGGTTCTGTTTGGGGAGATTTCCCTTTACTTCTGGTCCTGTAGATACAACAGGAAGTGAGTTGACATCCCCATCTTCGACAGTTGTCACGCTATCATGATTTTGCCCACCTCTTGCTAGTGATGAGCCCTGAATTTCTTTTGGCAGGGGTTCGGGGAACTTCTAATTAGTTCAGATGGCAAACCACAACCCTATTAAATCAATAGGGGACGAATCTGTCAAAATAAAAATGCCCATTTTCTGGGCTAATAGGTAGGGGGTGTACAAAATAGCATGGGGGGCACTGCCCTGGGGAACATGTATCAATGCAAAAAAAAATATCAAATTAAATGTCCAATTTCTTTAAATACCATACCTGGGGGTATCAAGGGCCTCTTCCCCACAACCCTGGCCGATGTTTGTGGGGGGTCTGGGGGCTTATCAGAATCTGGAAGCCCCTTTACTAAAAAGGGGGTCCCCAGATACCCCCCTCCCACCTGAATGAGTAAGAGGTACATAGTACCCCTTCCCATTCCCCCCCCCAAAAAAAAGAACTGTAACCTAAAAATAAGGACACCCTTTATTAAAAAAAATATCTGTCACATCGGGCCCAGACTGACCTGCCAGGGGACTGGAGGATCCTCCGCTGGGCCCCCATCCATTGTGTCACTGATGGATCTGAAATAGTTCTGGCGTGCTGCCCCTGTGCCGGTCATGTGGGATCGTCAGTCTTCATCTGTAGGTGGTGCTAGCTACTGTCCTCAGCTAAGTTAAATACCACCAGTGACACCAATGATTTGGTGACTATGTCCCCTGGGGGGGCACTATCCCACTGACACCAGTGATTTGAGGGGCTATTCTTTCCTGACACCCACTCTTCTACTGACATTAATTAATTCATTCATTGATGCATATTTCTCCCCTGGGGGACATAATCCCACTGACACCAATGATTTGGGGACTATTCTTCCCTGGGGACCACCATCCCACTGACATCAATGATTTGGGGGCAATTTTCCTCTAGCGGCCACCATCCCACTGACATCAATGATTTGGGGACAATTTTCCTCTAGGGGGCACTATCCCACTGACACCAATGATTTGGGGCTATCTCCCCTGGGGGCTATCATCCCACTGACACTAATGATTTAGGGACTATCTCCCCTGGGGGCCACCATCCCACTGACGCCATTGATTTGGGGACTATCTCTCCTGGGGGCCACCATCCCACTGACGCCAATGATTTGGGGATAATTTTCCTCTGGGGGCCACCTTCCCACTGACACCAATGATTTGGGGGGACTATTACCCTTGGGGGCCACTATACCACTGACACCAATGATTTGGGGGGACTATTACCCTTTGGAGCCACAATCCCACTGACACCAATGATTTGGGGGAACTATTACCCTTTGGGGCCACTATACCACTGACACCAATGATTTGGGGGGACTATTACACTTGTGAGCCACAATCCCACTGACCCCAATGATTTGGGGGGGACTATTTCCCTTGGGGGCTACAATCCCACTGACACCAATGATTTGGGGGGACTATTTCCCTTGGGGGTCACAATCCCACTGACACCAATGATTTGGGGACTATCTCCCCTGGGGTTCACTATCATACTGACACCAATTATTTGGGGCTATCTCCCCTGGGGGCTATCATCCCACTGACGCCAATGATTTGGGGGCTATTTCCCTTGAGGGCCACTATCCCACTGACACCAATGATTTGGGGACTATCTCCCCAGGGGTTCACTATCCCACTGACACCAATGATTTGGGGACTATCTCCCCAGGGGTTCACTATCCCACTGACACCAATGATTTGGGGACTATCTACCCTGGATGCCACATCCCACTGAAACTTAATCCAACTTTCAAAGTAACCAGTTCTGGCTGGAGGTGCCCTTTAGGTGCCGGCCAACAAGGCCTGGATCACCCGGGTCAGGTGTTTTTTTTTATTCTTGTCCTGGTATCAGAGCTAGGGGGGGGGGGGGGTTCACAGCACTGGTTTTGCAGTCAGGGACCTGACAGACGGCATCTGTGCCTGGCCAGCATCTCTCTGTAAATAGCACATAGCATTCTTCCTGTCCCGTCTACCACTATGCCAGGCATGTCACCAATGCTGTAAGGTTTCCACGCCCCGCACCCCCGCTCACGCCAGCGCCGGGTGTATTTTCAGCCCCTCCATTAATCAGAGTGTGGTTAAAGCCTTTCAGGCGATCACGCTTAGTTCAGGCCCATGGAGGGTCTGCAGTGGTGGTGAACGCAGTTATAATAGCAAAATAGTTTTTTTGCCGCAATGTTACCAATTTAACCATCACGAAAATTGTGCCACACCGCTAACTTGCAGTTTCCCTCCCTGCCTTGAAAAAATTTGTTTAAAAAATTAAATATGTACTTCTATCATCTTCCTGGTATTTGTAATTTTTCTTCTTCTTTTTGTGTATTGATTATTTCTTACCTTTTTACTTGTTACTTTTTTGCTGTTTTTTATTTGTTACTGCATTTTTATTTACTGTTTTTTTTTTTTTTATGTGTGAAAACAATGAAAAAAATAGTGAGGATAATGAGGGGCCGGTTTTGGCACAAGGACAGGTCCAGGAATGGTAAATGGAGCCTCTCTAACCTTCAGGAGACAAAGCGATATTGAAGTTATTATTAATGTTGGGTGAGCAGTTCGGACCGAGCATCGCCCGTTTGGCGAACACCCAAATTTTCAGGGCGTTTGGTGGGATGTTCGCTCAAGGAGCGTCCCACAATGCACTGCGTGCTGCACAGTGCATTCTAAGCCCTGATTGGTTGAAGCAATACACCTGACCTCTGGTCAGGTGCAAGGCTTTGCCCAATCAGGGCACAGTGAATAGCTGGTTGTTAAGGATGAGGTGCAGGCCAGGAAGCCGGATGAGTCATCAGCTGTCATCCATTTTCCCCGCTGACAGCTGAATGAAACTAAACCCATTGCCAGCAATAGAAAAATGTGAAAAAAGCATGGGGGTCCCCCATGTTCCTTAGTCTGCCTGTAAAGTGGTGCATCTGTAGCATGTATAGAACCTGCTGCAGCAAAACTGACATTTATAAAGAAAAAAAAAATCCCTGGCTGCAAGCCATTGCTGGCAATACAAAAATGTTATGAAAAATGGCGTAGAGATCCCCCCAATCCATTCCAGGTCCTTTAGGTCTGGTATGAATTTTAAGGGGAACCCCACACCAAAATTAAAAAAAAAACATAACAGATCCTTAACCGAGCATGCAGCTTGGCAGGCCAGGAAATGGAGGGGAAGTCACCGACCCAGCCCACCCCTTCCCAAGGCACTCCCCTATGTTGAGGGCATGTGGCCTGGTATGGTTCAGGAGGGGGGGCGCTTGCCCCCCCTTTCCTGGCCTGTCAGGCTGCATGATCAGATAAGGATCTGGTATGGATTTTGGGGGGACCCCCACGTCATTTTTTTTTAAATTTTGGCGTGGGGTTCCCCTTAAAATTCATTCCAGACCCAAAGGGCCAGGTATGGATTGGGGGGGATTCCCACGCCGTTTTTAATCACATTTTTGTATTGCCAGAAGTGACTTGCAGCCGGGAAAATGTCTTATTTCTTCATTAATATCAGTTTTGCTGCAGCAGGTTCTATACATGCTACAGATGCGCCACTTTACATGCAGACTAAAGTGACCCACCCCAGGCACTATATTTAAAGGAAATTTTCATTTTTATTGTTTCCCTGTAAGCATCATTAAAATCATATGTTATATGATAACACCAACCTGGAGGTGAGAGTTCTGTGAGCACAGAACACTGCAGTAGCACACCTTGTGTGGAATTTGAAGGCAGAGAAAGTATTGAAAGATTGGGGTGCTGGTTATTAATTTTTGGAACAGGATTACACCATTAGGTAAGTGGTGGAGAATATTTTTGTGTTTTGATTAATTTGACTATTTGATTTTATTTCACACCGTTTAAGTGTTTATCACTTTTATGTATCATAAGCACCAATATTCACAATATACTCATTTGTTTGTTGGTTTATCATTTAAAAATCACAGTACACACATTATTTTATTAAAGGTATACTGTAACTATATGCACCCTAAACTGACGTGAGGCGTGGAAGTCATCGGTGGGTCAGTGAGTTTTTGGGTCTAGGTGCATCTACAGGGTAAGTCACTAGTAGGGAATGTAGGAGAGCCCATTAAAATCCAGCAACTCTTTAGGGGTTCATTGCTATATATTAATTAACATAATTAGCATACTGTATTTTACATTACTTGAATTCCATGTGGGAACACATACTGATGCTAGCAGCAGCTTCACTTATATAATTTTGGATGGATGTATTTACATGCACAGTATTTTGGTATATCACTTGCAAGGTAGCGCACGAGTTACACTCTGCACACTGGAAGGGTCTTTGCCTCCCAGGCTCTGCATGGTGAGGATGTTGTAGGTAGCAGGTGGCAGGCTTTACTGGAAGGCAAGGATACCTCCCAAGAGGTCCAGTGTTTACCTTCCAGACCCCTTGCCTGGAGAAAGGAGCCCGGGCCAAAAAGTGATTATTTCCTAGTTGTCAAACTGAGCCCAGAGTGTTCGAAACTGGCCTGCAAAAGAGGTCTGAAGAGTCCTAACCTGGTCTGTGGCAGAGGCTGAAGAAACTTATTGGTAGCCACTAATTTGGGCCTAAAGAGTTTACTTTAGATTGTGGCAGAGGCATAACACAATGGAAGACATTAGCCCATCTTGGTTTCTCAACCATGGTCCTTAGGGTTCCTCCAGAGGTTGCTATGGGTTCCTTGAGCAATTTCTGCCTCTCATATAGGTTCCCAAAGACTCCATTGATCTTTTTATCTGTAAGAGATAATGCTTCCCAATGACCACAAGTGTAAGGAGCAGTGGCGGGCGCTCATATGCAGGGAGCAGGGACGCCGCCCCCTAATACATGCGCCCACCCCCTAATCTACATGCAGGGCGCCGGACGCATGAATTCCAATGTTTTTGTTTTTTTCTTCAAAGCACATGATTAGAGTCGGAGGCTCTAATTGGCTTCAAAAAGGGTGGGCGCGGGGCGCAGAGCATTGCACCCCGAGCCCACCCAGTTATGTGACATTAGCAAATTAATATTCAATAATATCTTCCTGTTTCTCCTCCCGGCCAATCAGGAAGCGGGTCCTGAGACCCGATTGTCCGGGAGTCCTAAGACCCGATTGGCTGTGAGTCCTAACTCCTGATTGGCCCGGGAGGAGAAGCGACCACCGGGACTCGGGAGGAGATGCAGGGGAGGGGGGAGCCGCCAAAGCCGCGACCTGGATGGGGTAAGTGCGGGGCTGGCAGGGGGCCTGGCGGGCAACAGGCAAGCGATCGAGCAACGGGGGGGAAGCGACAATCGAGTGAGCGAGCAAAGGGGGGTGGGTTATGTGGTTGGTTGGCTGGCTGAGGGGGGGGCTGGCTGGCTGGGGGGCTGCGGGCTGCCCCCCCCAAGAAAATTGAGCGCCAACCACCACTGGTAAAGAGCATTATTGCCATTGAGCGTCACACTAATATATCATAAGTTATAGATGTAGTCATTTTTAGAAGGGATTCCTTGAGACTGGAAAGTTATTTCAAGGTTTCCTCTGTGTTGAAAGGGCTGATCTAAAGAGTTCTTTGAGAAGTTTGCTGCTGTTTCTGGGTATCCTATATCCCTAATCCTCTCTTCCTACACAATTGAGCCAAAGAATAGCCGGAAAAGCATTGAAGGTGTGGAAGTCATCGATGGGTCAGTGAGTTTCTGGGTCAGGGCAGGTCACTTATAGGGAAGGTATGAGAGCCCATTAAAATCCAGCAACTCTTTAGGGGGTCATTGCTATATATTAATTAACCTTTTCCTCCATGTATCCCGTAACAGCTCTGCTCAGCAAGGCCTTCATGTTTTGTTCCTTTGGTGCTGCTGCACAATTTTCCCACCAATGTCCAGAAATGACCAAAAATTACAATCTGCAAGGGTCTTTGCCTCCCAGGATCTGCGTTGTGAGGATATTGTCGGTATGAAAAGTCCGGCACTTGGGGAGGGTAGTTCCTGAGAGGTCCACTCTTTGCCTTCAAGACCCCTTACCAGAAGGAAGGAGCCTGGGGCCAAGAAGTGATTATCTCCAAGTCATCCATTTGGGCCTGGAATGTCCAAAACTGGTCTTGCAAGAAAAGTCTAAAAAGTCTTAACCTGGTCTGTGGCAAAGGCCGAAGATACTTAAAAGTAGCCATTAGTATGGCCCCACAGAGGTCACTTTAGACTGTGGCAGAGCCATAACTCACTGGAAGACCATAGCCCATCTTGGTCTAAAGAGTTCTTTGAGAATTTTACTGCTGTCTTTGGGTATCCTATGCTTCTAATCCTCTCTTCCTACACAATTAAGCCAAAGAATAGCGGGAAAAGAATTGAAGGTGTGGAAGTCAACGGTGTGTTGGTGAATTTCTGGGTCTAGGTCAGTGATGGCAAACCTTGGCACCCCAGATGTTTTGGAACTACATTTCCTATGATGCTCATGCACTCTGCAGTGTTGTGGAGCATCATGGGAAATGTAGATCCAAAACATCTGGGGTGCCAAGGTTCGCCATCACTGGTCTAGGTGCATCTACAGGGCAGGTCACTAGTATGTAAGGTATGAGAGCCCATTAAAATACAACAACTCGTTAGGGGGTCATTGCTATATAATAATTAACCTTTTCCTCCTTTTATCCAGTAACAGCTCTGCTCAGCAAGGCCTTCATGTTTTGTTCCTTTGGTGCTGCTGCACAATTTTGCCACCAATGTCCAGAAATGACCAAAAATGACAATCTGGAAGGGTCTTTGCCTCCTAAGATCTGCATTGTGAGGATATTTTCAGTAGCAAATTCCAGTCCTTGGGGATGGTAGCTCCCAAGAGGTCCAGTCTTTGCCTTCAAGACCCCTTACCAGGAGGAAGGAGCCCGGGGCCAAGAAGTGATTATCTCCAAGTTATCCATTTGGGCCTGGAATGTCCAAAACTGGTCTTGCAAGAGAAGTCTGAAGAGTCTTAACCTGGTCTGTGGCAGAGGCCGAAGATACTTAAACATAGCCATCGGTATGCGCCCACAGAGGTCACATTAGACTGTGGCCGAGCCATAATACACTGGAAGACAGTAGCCCATCTTTGTCTAAAGAGTTCTTTGAGAGAACTGGAAAAGCGATACTAGCAGTGGATAAATGTGCTGCACACCCCAAAATGGTTATGGAAAGAAAAGTTACCCCAGGGGGCTTTGTGTTGCAGCAAGGAATACTGGTGTTCTTAGTTGTATCAAAAACATCATTAATTGGTACAGATTTCCCACAGAAGGCACATCTGTTAGAGTCATAACATGGGTACAAATTACAATAATTCTTGTACAGAAGTAAAACTAGAAACCCTGATGCGTTTCGACCATGTCATTGCGGTCTTCTTCAGGGGGTGAGAAAGGAATGCTCTAGAGCAGGCATGTCCAAAGTCCGGACGGCCCGCCTGATCATTTTGACATGTATGTCTTTTGTGGCCCCCAATGAATCCCCGAGCGCCGCGGGCCACAAAAGAAATACATGCTGCTGGCTGCCTTGGAGGAGGTGGGATGAGCGCCGTGCATACAGGAGTATTTCCTGTTTACACAGCGACAGGAAGTCCCGTCTCCTGCCCTGCCATTGGACGACTATTCCGTCCATCACAGGAGGCGGGACTTTCGATTTAAGAGGCAGCCGATAAAACAGGAAATTCTCCTGTATGTTTGTCAGCGCTCATCCCGCCCCCTCCCTGTCTCCTCCAAGGCTGTAGATGTCCATGAATCAGGCTGCAATGGTGAGTCTGTATTCAGGGCAAGGGGGGTGCTGTATTCATGGCAAGGGGGGTGCTGTATTTATGGCAAGGGGGGTGCTGCATTCATGGCAAGGGGGTGCTGTATTCATGGCAAGGGGGTGCTGTATTCATGGCAAGGGGGGTACTGTATTCAAGGCAAGGGGGTGCTGCATTCAGGGCAAGGAGGTGCTTCATTCAGGGCAAGGGGGTGCTGCATTCAGGGAAATGGGGGTGCTGCATTCAGGGCAAGGGGGTGCTGCATTCAGGGCAAGGGGTTGCTGCACTCAGGGCAAGGGGGGTGCTGCATTCATGGCAAGGGGGTGCTGCATTCAGGACAACGGGGATGCTGCATTCAGGACAACGGGGGTGCTGCATTCAGGACAACGGGGGTGCTGCATTTATGGCACTTGTGAGGCTGTATTGATGGGCAGTAACCCTTATTTTGATTCACAGTTCTTTATTTAAAATTAAAGATTTTTTAAAATGAAGGTGCATGTTATACGCTGATAAATACGGTATATCCAAATAACACGCCTAAGCTCATCTGTTCACCACACACAACCACAAAGGCAGGATAATTCTTGTTGGGCCGTGTATTAGTTGCTCGGAGGAACACGCTTTGACCAAATTTTAATGGTTCACAGAATGTCAGGCAAAATGGTCGGCCCTCACTCATGTTCACTTCATCAAATCTGGCCCTCTTTGAAAAAAGTTTGGACACCCCTGCTCTAGAGGGAAATACATTTAATGAATAAATAATTCAACAAACAAGAGCCCTTTCCAAATTAAAACGTCTACAAGGATTGTAATGTTTATAAAGGTAAGTATATTTACTCATTAATTTACCCAGCCGTTAATGGGTAAATATACTTACCTTTATAAACATTACAATCCTTGTAGATGTTTTAATTTGGAAACTTGTTTGTTGAATTATTTATTCATTAAATGTATTTCCCTCTAGAGCATTCCTTTCTCACCCCCTGAAGAAGACCGAAATGACAAGGTCGAAACACGTCGGGGTTTCTAGTTTTATTTCTGTACAAGAACATCCTGTTATGTCACTGGTATATGTATCCCTACGGCTGTAATAATATATACATGTTTTTATTGTAATTTGTACCCATGTTATGACTCTAACAGATGTGCCCTCTGTGGGAAACCTGTACCAATTAATTATGTTTTTGATACAACTAAGAACACCAGTATTCCTTGCTGCAACACAGAGCCCCCCGTGGTAACTTTTCTTTCCGTAAAGAGTTCTTTGAGAAGTTTGCTGCTGATTTTGGGTATCCTATACCCCTAATCCTCTCTTCTTACACAATTGAGCCAAAAAATAGCGGGAAAAGAATTGAAGGTGTGGATCATGAACCGGACTGGTAAGCGATTGGCGGCTCCTTGGTCTAAGCAGCGCCCATCAGTCGCTCTCCATTCCAGCCAGAATTTTACAAGGGCCGAGTCTTCCAGGCTGGCTTAGGGGCCTCTGCGTTCGCCTCGCCGGCTTGGCCGGGCCGCGTCTACTTCTACAACACAGCAATTTGTCTTTTTTACAATTCTCTGCCTAATGTTGGCTTAGCCCAGATTTGCTGCAAGCCGGGTTTTAACATCCCACCTTTAAAGGGCTGCCATAAAGCTAGCAAGCTTTGCAAAATGATAATATTTCACTTTAACAATTGTGTATTTTGCCCCGAGCTACAGAAAGAGGCAGTAATTTCCTCTTGGCCCCGCCATTTCTCCGCACAGGTAATAAATCCCGGCTCACAAGGACATGCAATATCCCTTCCAAGAATCGTTTTAATGGGCATTACTTTTTCCCCTTCTCAACGTGTTTTTTTTTTTTTCTCTCTCTCTTTCTGGGGGTGGTGGCGGCGGCGATGGCGTTGGAGCAATGGGAGGAGGGAGATTTCTATGCCTCATTTACATGAATCGAAGTTCTTTTTAACTCTTTACTTATGGTAATAAGTTGATACTGTCGTGGAAATTTTATGAAGATGTATTTAATATGTATTGTCATAGTGTCACCCAGTCAGTGGCGGCTGGTGCTCAAAATTTTTGGGGGGGCGCAAACAAACTGAAAAAAAATTAAAAATCATTAATTGCCGCCACTGTGCCCATTAAATACAGCCACTGTGCCCAAACGCCACCAGTTTGCCCCCTCAAATGCAGCCAGTTCCCTCCCAAATACAGCCATTTTGTCCCCAAATGCAGCCAGTTTGTCCCCAAATACAGCCAGTTTGTCCTCAAATGCAGCCAGTTTGTCCCCAAATACAGCCAGTTTGTCCTCAAATACTGCCAGGTCCCCCCCAAATACAGCCAGTTTGTCCCCAAATACAGCCAGTTTGTCCTCAAATGCAGCCAGGTCCCCCCCAAATACAGCCAGCTTGTCCCCAAATGCAGCCAGTTTTTCCTCAAATACAGCCAGTTTCCCCCCAAATGCAGCCAGTTTGTCCCCAAATGCAGCCAGTTTGTCCCCAAATGCAGCCAGTTTGTCCTCAAATACAGCCAGTTTGTCCCCCAAATACAGCCAGCTTGTCCCCAAATGCAGCCAGTTTTTCCTCAAATACAGCCAGTTTCCCCCCAAATACAGCCAGTTTGTCCCCAAATGCAGCCAGTTTGTCCCCAAATGCAGCCAGTTTGTCCTCAAATACAGCCAGTTTGTCCCCCAAATACAGCCAGCTTGTCCCCAAATGCAGCCAGTTTGTCCCCAAATGCAGCCAGTTTTCCCTCAAATACAGCCACTTTCCCCCCAAATGCAGCCAGTTTGTCCCCAAATGCAGCCAGTTTTTCCTCAAATACAGCCAGTTTGTCCCCAAATACAGCCAGTTTCCCCCCAAATGCAGCCAGTTTCCCCCCAAATACAGCCAGTTTGTCCCCAAATACAGCCAGTTTCCCCCCAAATGCAGCCAGTTTCCCCCCAAATGCAGCCAGTTTTTCCCCAAATGCAGCCAGTTTGTCCCCAAATGCAGCCAGTTTCCCCCCAAATACAGCCAGTTTGTCCCCAAATACAGCCAGTTTCCCCCCAAATGCAGCCAGTTTCCCCCCAAATACAGCCAGTTTGTCCCCAAATGTAGCCAGTTTCCCCCCAAATGCAGCCAGTTTCCCCCCAGCCCTGCACTTACCTTCCTCGGGTCAGCGCCGTCCTTCTTCCGTCCTCGATGTCTTCTCCCGCCCTCAATGTCGCTTCAGCTAATCAGGTTACCGGTAATCAGACCCGGTGAACCTGATTGGCTGAAAAGCCTGTCAGTTTTAACCAGGGGAACGCACCCCCGTGCGTCCCCTGGTTAACTATTCGGAAGCCGATTACAGCCCGCTGGCTGTGATAGGCACTTCCAAACAGCAACCAACTGCTGTTATTCAGATGGACGGCGCTCAACAGGGGGCCGGCCATCTGAATAGTGGGCGGCAGCGGCGGCGATGCATGAATCTATGTATTGTTGTGAGTGACGGGCGCAGGAGCGAGAGGGGGCAGCGCTCCTGCGCCCACTGTGGACGCACCGCCACTGCACCCAGTGTTAGTACTCCCGCAACCCGCTCTAAAGAGCTGACTGGGGTAGTCTGAGGCTGGCTGAATCCCGTCTGGTAGTGGAAAACGTCTTGAGGTTGGAGACTGATGTTTGCAGGGCGGGGATATGTCCGCTGACGAAGGGCCCTCTGTGCATTAGCGCAGACGATCGTCGAGGGGGGGGGGGATATGTTCGCTCTGCAAGGACATTATTGGTTATAGGCAGATGTGCGCTCTTGTCTCTGCTGTGTCTGATCAGCATGGTCGGGATTCGTAGTACACGCCTGCAGATAGCCTCCCTCCCACAAGCAATAATAGTATAATCCGAGTATGCGCTGTTCTCTGGAATAGCGCAAAATAAGGATTCCTATCAGCGGTAAAATGAGAGCTTATGAGCGTTTCATAGTCAGGGAGAAGGTCCATGTTTTAAAGCCATACGGCTTTGTTTGTTAAAACCATACATACACGCTTTCCCTGCCCCGGACACGCCCATAAGACTTTAGCCATTATTGTATTGTGTTGTATTCATGTATTGTATTGTATCCTTTAGCTGTATTTCTTGTGTTGTCAAATCCTTATATGGTCAGATCCTTATGTAGCAGGGTCTCTAAATTTAGGTGGGGTACACCTGGGTGGAAGTCCAGGTGTGTAAAGTGTGGGAGTAATTGGACCATTTGTATTCGTGGAGGATTGGACGGTGTAATAATCTCCTTGGCCTGTGGGTGGCGGGGTACCCGCAGGCTCAAGGTAGATTTGCCGCCACAGAGCTGTCCTTTTTGTCCCTTCTCGGAGATGGTACGGCGAGGGCGGGGAACCTGCCGTGGCGTCATTGGAGGGGATAAAAGGGGGAGATGCCCTGGTCACGAGGTCTTGCTCTTTTGGAGTTCCTTCATCACGCGCCCAGGCACCTTAGGCCTGGGTGCGGGCGGTTCTGGATTCCGGCTCAGGCGCCCTAGGCCTGACCGGAATGGAGTTGGAGTCCATCCCAGGCACCTTCAGCCTGGGGTGAGGTACTAAACCAGGAGGCCTGGGGCCCGGTGACTTCGACTGGGTCCCGCGAGGGTGGAGAAGTCCGAGGGTCCCTGAGGTGGATGGGGCCCATGTCTGAGGCGAGGAGGCCGGGGAGGTTACCAATTCGGAGAGTCTGGAGCAACATCAACCCGGTGATGGATGGGCCTCTGGTAACTCCCTTGGAGGGACATCTTCCCCTGACAGGGGCCACAACGCAGCGAAGGTACTCCTATCTACGTTCTCTTGAGTCGCTGGTAGAGACTCTCAAGTTCTAAGTCCTTTCTAGCCAAGGCTATAGTAACCGCTGGTGAGATCGCAGTGGTTTAGCTGACAATCAGGATAGTGCCTCGGCCTGCTCATCCCCCGTATCAAACTGTTATGGAGTCCCAACCAGTTGGCTACTGAAGCACTGTTTATTGTGAGAAATGCAATAAAACAAGAGTTGGACTGTGATCGGTGTGTGGAACTCTGGTTAATGGGAGCAAAGGGAAGTGTTGGCACAGCGGGACTTGAATCTAGACAGAAGCACACGGGCCCGAGGAAATATCTGGTACTGCCCTTCACCTCACCCACAGTTATGGGGAGGACATGGGCCGTAGCGCATCTCACCCTGTCGTGTGACATACCCCTAGAAGAAAGAGATGGGGTGAGGCAGTGGCGGCTGGTGCTCAAAATTTTTGGGGGGGCGCAAACAAACTGAAAAAAATAATAAAATCAATTGCCGCCACTGTGCCCATTAAACGCAGCCACTGTGCCCAAACGCCACCAGTTTGCCCCCTCAAATACAGCCAGTTTGTTTCCATATACAGCCAGTGTGCCCCCATATACAGCCAGTGTGCCCTCATATATATATATAACCTGTGTGCCCCCATATATACAGCCAGTGTGCCCCCCATATACAGCCAGTGTGCCCCCATATACAGCCAGTGTGCCCCCATATACAGCCAGTGTGCTCCCATATACAACCAGTTTGTCCCCATATATAGCCAGTTTGTCCCCATATATAGCCAGTGTGCCCCCATATACAGCCAGTGTGCCCCCATATATATAGCCAGTGTGCCCCCATATACAGCCAGTTTGTCCCCATATATATAGCCAGTGTGCCCCCATATACAGCCAGTGTGCCCCCATATACAGCCAGTTTGCCCCCATATACAGCCAGTTTGTCCCCATATATATAGCCAGTGTGCCCCCATATACAGCCAGTTTGTCCCCATATATATAGCCAGTGTGCCCCCATATACAGCCAGTTTGTCCCCATATATATAGCCAGTGTGCCCCCATATACAGCCAGTTTGTCCCCATATATATATATATATAGCCAGTGTGCCCCCATATTCAGCCAGTTTGTCCCCCATATACAGCCAGTTCCCCCCAAATGCAGCCAGTTTGTCCCCCATATACAGCCAGTTCCCCCCAAATGCAGCCAGTTTGTCCCCCATATAAAGCCAGTTCCCCCCATATTCAGCCAGTTTGTCCCCCATATACAGCCAGTTCCCCCCAAATGCAGCCAGTTTGTCCCCCATATAAAGCCAGTTACCCCCATATTCAGCCAGTTTGTCCCCCATATTCAGCCAGTTTGTCCCCCATATACAGCCAGTTCCCCCCAAATGCAGCCAGTTTGTCCCCCATATACAGCCAGTTCCCCCCATATTCAGCCAGTGTGTCCCCCATATACAGCCAGTTCCCCCCAAATGCAGCCTGCCCCCCCCCCCCAGCCCTGCACTTACCTTCCTCGGTCCGCGCCGTCCTTGATGTGTTCTCCCGCCCTCGATGTCGCTTCAGCCAATCAGGTTACCAGTAACCAGATCCGGTGAACCTGATTGGCTGAAACCTCCACAGTCTCCTCCAAGGAACGCACCCCCGTGCATACCTGGGAGGAGTTTTTGGAAGCCGAATACAGCGTGAGAGCTGTATTCGGAAAGCCTATCAGAGCCGCTGGCTCTGATAGACACTTCCAGAACACACCCACCGCCGGCCGCCGCTCTAATTCATACGGCCAGCGCTCACCAGGAGGCCGGCCATATGTATAGAGGGCAGCGCGGCAGCGGTGACAATACACAGATTCATGCAATGCATGAATCTGTGTATTGTCTTTCAGTGGCAGTGCAGGAGCGAGAGGGGGCGGTGCTCCGGCGCCCTCTATGGACGCACCCCCACTGGGGTGAGGCGGCTACACTTATATGGTCATTTCCTGTGTGGAGGGGGACATCCTGTGATGTCCCCTCCCATGGGAGGACGTGGTTGGCTGCTGCAGCCATCACTTCCTGTTTGTGAGATCTTTTGTGATAATAAAAGGAGCCAGTAAAGGGCGGGCAGTGATGCCGGCCCGTGCTGAGAATATAGGATGATGGTGATGTGCCTTTATTGGATGAATGGGGAATCGAATGATTGGTAAGATGCATTACTGCATTAAGACGGAATGTGTGCTTATTTAGCACAAGGAGAAATGGCCAACTTTCCATAACAATGCCACCTAAAAACCAACGTTTAAAACAGCGAAATAGATTTCAGGTGCTTCAAAATAAAAAAAGGTATGCAAATTTTTATAGTTTTCTTTAGAAAGCAGCCACAGCCTGAGTAGAAAAGCCTGTGCCCTGCCAGCATGTTGCAGAGAACTACCCTTGCTCTATGTGTGTGGAAGCAGTGGTCTCTCTACAGATGTCCAACATGCCCCCCCCCCTTCTGAGTGAGATCAACTGCTCTGCAATCAGCAATGCTCAAGCTCTCTGCCTATTGGAGAGAGCTTTAGCTCTGACTGAGCAGGAGCGTGTCTGACCTCTGCAGGGAGACTACTGCTTCCACACTTCTCTGCAGTACACTGCCACCACCTTGTAATGGAAAAACTAGCACCAGATTCCAGGATCATGCACTGGTCCAAATCATTTGGTGGAAGGGGGGGATTATGGTGTGGGGTTGTTTTTCAGGGGTTGGGCTTGGCCCCCAATTCATCCCAAAGGTGTTCTATTGGATTGAGGTCAGGACTCTGTGCAGGCCAGCCAAGTTCCTCCACCCCAAACTCGCTCATCCATGTCTTTATGGACCTTGCTTTGTGCACTGGTCCAAATCATTAGGGGGAAGGGGGGATTATGGTGTGGGGTTGTTTTTCAGGGGCTGGGCTTGGCCCCCAATTCCTCCCAAAGGTGTTCTATTGGGTTGAGCTCAGGACTCTGTGCAGGCCAGCCAAGTTCTTTCACCCCAATTTTGCTCATCCATGTCTTTATGGACCTTGCTTTGTGCACTGGTCCAAATCATTTGGTGGAAGGGGGGATTATGGTGTGGGGGTTGTTTTTCAGGGGCTGGGCTTGGCCCCCAATTCCTCCCAAAGGTGTTCTATTGGGTTGAGCTCAGGACTCTGTGCAGGCCAGCCAAGTTCTTTCACCCCAATTTCGCTCATCCATGTCTTTATGGACCTTGCTTTGTGCACTGGTCCAAATCATTTGGTGGAAGGGGGGATTATGGTGTGGGGTTGTTTTTCAGGGGTTGGGCTTGGCCCCTTAGTTCCAGTGAAGGGAACTCTTAAGGCGTCAGCATACCAAGACAATTTGAACAATTTCATTGCTTCCAACTTGGTGGGAACAGTTTGGGGATGACCCCTTCCTGTTCCAACATGACTGCACACCAGTGCACAAAGCAAGGTCCATAAAGACATGGATGAGCGAGTTTGGGGTGGAGGAACTTGACTGGCCTGCACAGAGTCCTGACCTCAACCTGATACATCACCTTTGGAATGAATTAGAGCTGAGACTGCGAGCCAGGCCAGACTGTCCATATCAGTGCCTGACCTTACAAATGTGCTTCTGGAAGAATGGTCAAACATTCCCATAGACACCCTCCTAAACCTTGTTGACAGCCTTCCCAGAAGAATTGAAACTGTTATAGCTGCAAAGGGCGGGGACAACTCAATACTGAACCCTACGGACTAAGATTGGGATGCCATTAAAGTTCATATGTATGTAAAGGCAGGTATCCCAATACTTTTGACAATATAGTGTAGTTATGAATCGTTTGTGAATATGGGGCGACTGTGGCTGGTGTCCTTCACGGCTTATGTCTAGGTAATTACAATAATAACTACCGTATATACTCGAGTATAAGCCGAGTTTTTCAGCCCTGTCTGGTACACTCGGGCACAGGGAGGCTGCAATGGACACATTGAGGATGGGCACAGTAAGGTGGCACAGTGAGGTGGCAATGGACGCAGTGAGGTTGGGCACAGTAAGCTGTCAATGAGCACAGTGAGGTGGCAATGGGCACAGTGAGGTGGCAATGGACACAGTGAGGTTGGGCACAGTGAGGTGGCACAGTGAGGTGGCAATGGGCACAGTGAGGTGGCAATGGACACAGTGAGGTGGCAATGGACACAGTGAGGTTGGGCACAGTAAGGTGGCACAGTGAGGTGGCAATGGGCACAGTGAGGTGGCAATGGACACAGTGAGGTTGGGCACAGTAAGGTGGCACAGTGAGGTGGCAATGGGCACAGTGAGGTGGCAATGGACACAGTGAGGTGGCAATGGACACAGTGAGGTTGGGCACAGTAAGGTGGCACAGTGAGGTGGAAATGGGCACAGTGAGGTGGCAATGGGCACAGTGAGGTGGCAATGGACACAGTGAGGTTGGGCACAGTGAGGTGGCACAGTGAGGTGGCAATGGGCACAGTGAGGTTGGGCACAGTGAGGTGGCACAGTGAGGTGGCAATGGGCAAAGTGAGGTGGCAATGGGCACAGTGAGGTTGGGCACAGTGAGGTGGCACAGTGAGGTGGCAATGGGCACAGTGAGGTGGCAATGGGCACAGTGAGGTGGCACTGTGAGGTGGCAATGGGCACAGTAAGGTTGGGCAATTGGCACAGTGAGGTGGCAATGGGCACATTCCCCCCCCCCAGGCTTATACTCGAGTCAATACGTTTTCCCAGTTTATTGGGGTAATATTAGGTACCTCGACTTATACTCGGGTCGGCTTATACTCGAGTATATACGGTATGTCTCCCCCCCTTTTCAGACTTATTTCATTTACTGGCTCAGTGCCAAAATTTGGAACATGAGCTCCTTTGGTGGGTTTTTGGGGCAGAGGGAGGCTCATTCGAAATGAATGGTGTGGCTCCAAAAATGCATGAAAAACACGACGCAGTAGCTTTGCTCAGGTGTGAACGGGCTCTTAGGTCACCTTGTGTTGTCTGGTCTGGTCTGGTGCTCGGTGACTGGTGTCTAGTGATGAGCCGAACACCCCCGGGTTCGGTTCGCACCAGAACCCGCGAACGGACCGAAAGTTCGTACGAACATTAGAACCCTATTAAATACAATGGATGCGAACGTTCGAATTCTAAAGTGCTAATTATAACGACTATTATGCATGTTATTGTCCTAAAAAGGGTTTGGGAACCCGGGTTCTGCACCAGGGGACATGTATCAATGCAAAAATAAGTTTTAAAAACGGTCGTTTTTCGGGAGCAGTCATTTTAATGATGCATAAAGTGAAAAAAAAAAAGTCAAATATTCCTTTAAATATCGTACCTGGGGGGTGTCTAAAGTATGCCTGTGAAGTGCCATGTGTTTCCCGTGTTTAGAACTGTCCCTGCATAAAATGACACTTCTAAAGGAAAAAAAAGCCATTTAAAACTGCTTGCGGCTTTAATGTAATGTCTGGTCCCGGTAATATGGATGAAAATCTTTAAGAAAAATGGCATAGCTACCCCATGACCCCCCCCCCCCCCCCTACCCCAGCCCATTACCAGCCCCTTTGGGTCTTGTATGGATATTAAGGGGAACCCCGCACATAAAATAAAAAAGGCCCTATATACTCTGAACAGCCGTATACAGGCGGTGCATACAAGACAGGGACTGTAGGTTTGTTCTTATGTAGAATCTGTTTGTAATTTTGAACAGGTACATTGTTTAAGTGTAGCTCCAGCCCAAAAATCTATTTTTAAACTTTTTGGAAAACATAGGTAAGGGTTATCACCCCTGTAACATTTGTTTTGCTGTCTGTGCCCCTGTTCAGAACATTTCACCTCACTTTCCGTCCCAATGACAACTGTTTTTGAAATGTGGTGTTTTTCTTGAAACAAGGATTGGTGATAAAGCATCAGTACAGAGGAGACATCTTTCTCCCATATGTATTCTTACAGGAGAGAATTTTCCTTCCTAGGGGTAGATTTCCTCTCACTTCCTGTTGTCTTCTTGCGTTTGCAAGTAGGAGTCGTTTGTAAGTTGGATGTTTGAAAGTAGGGACCTGCCGTATATACTCTGCAGAAATAGGCCCCTTAGTTGTTGGTGTTGGCACAACACTGTAAGCACTCACAGTTACTCTTGGTTGGTGCTGGAACGCCCTGCTGTCAACTATTATATCAGGAATTGTAATTACATATAATTGTTGAACAGTGGTAGTAAAAATTGGGCCTTTGATGGTGGTGGTGGTGTTGACACAACACTGTAAGCCCTCAGAGTTACTCTTGGTGGGTGCAGGAATGGGCCCTGCTGTGAATTATTAGATCAAGAATTGTAATTACATGCCCCTGTTGAACAGGGGCTGAAAAATTGGGCCTTAGGCACTGGTGGCACAACACTACAACCCCTCACAGATACTGTACTTGGAGCACAGCAATGAGCCCTGTTGCAAAGTATTGCTTCAAAAATTGTAATGACACGCCCCTGTTAAACAGGGGCTGAAAAATTGGGCCTTAGGCACTGGTGCCACAACACTCCAACCCCTCACAGATACTGTACTTGGAGCACAGCAATGAGCCCTATGGCAAATTATTGCTAAAAAAATTGTAATTACACGCCCCTGTAAAACAGGGGCTGAAAAATTGGGCCTTAGCCACTGGTGGCGGCACCCATAAACAAAAATGATCTTCCAAGCTATCATCATCAATCGTATCATTGAGGACTCGGAGGAGGAGGATAGCCAGTCAACATAACAGCACAGACACTCAGCATCAGCATCAGTCTTGAAGGGATGTGACATGTTAAAATCAATTAGTCTGTTATATCAGCATCAGGTGTGTGGTAGCTGGTGGTGATCCAAGACTGGTTCATCTTGATGAAAGTCAGTCGATCAACCGAGTCGGTGGACAGGCGCACCCTGTGATCCGTGACAAATCCTCCAGCAGCACTGAATGTGCGTTCCGAAAGAACGCTGGATGCAGGACAGGCCAGTAGCTCAATTGCATATTTTGCAAGCTCTGGCCAGTGATCCATCCTCAAGACCCAGTAAGCCAGAGGATTTTCGGTGGGGAAGGTGTCCAAGTCTGACCTTGCCCCTAGATATTCCTGCACCATGTTTATCAGACGCTGGCGATGGTTGCTGGAACCAATCATACTTTGGGGCTGCGGACTAAAGAATTGTCTGAACGCATCGGTCAGACGGCCACCTTCCCCACCGCTCCTTCTTTGACTGGCCGAAGCCTCAGCAACTCGTTGTCCTGGACCAGGAGTTTGTAACCTCCCAGTCTCTGGGAACGCGTTGCACAGACCTTTCTGCAAGGCCTCCCGGAGTTGTCTCATCCTCTGCTCCCTCTGCGACGGTAACATAAGGTCCGCAACCTTACCCTTGTACCGTGGATCAAGGAGAGTGGCCAGCCAGTAATGGTCCCTCTCCTTGATCCGAAGAATACGAGGATCCTTCCGCAGACTTTGCAGGATCAGGGAGGCCATGCAGCGTAGGTTTGCTGAGGCATTCGCTCCGGAGTCCTCTGGGTCACTAAGGACGACATGATCCGCAGTCACCTCCTCCCAGCCACGTACAAGTCCACTGGTTTCTTGGGACTGTAAATCATCCCTAAAAGACTGCTGCTGATGATGCTGAGTGGCAGCCTCCACCTCCATGCTGACACAATCCTCCTCCTCCTCCTCCTCCTCTTCCTCTTCCTGTGCGATGGGTGGGACAGAAGGAACACTGTCTGGGTAAAGGGGGCCTTGAGAGGCAAGGAAGTCCTCCTCTTCCTGCCTCTGTTCTGCCTCAAGTGCCCTGTCCATTATTCCACGCAGCGTGTGCTCCAACAGGTGGACAAGAGGTACAGTGTCACTGATGCATGCACTGTCACTGCTCACCATCCTCGTGGCCTCCTCAAATGGTGCCAGGACAGTGCATGCATCCCTGATCATGCCCCACTGGCGTGGAGAAAAAAAAACAAGCTCCCCTGACCCTGTCCTGGTGCCGTAGTCGCACAGGTACTCATTGATGGCCCTCTGCTGCGTGTGCAGCCGCTGCAGCATGGCCAACGTTGAGTTCCACCTGGTGGGCATGTCACATATAAGGCGGTTCTTGGGCAGGTTCAACTCCTTTTGCAGCTCAGCCAGGCGAGCACTGGCATTATAAGATCTGCGGAAATGCACACAGACTTTCCTGGCCTGCCTCAGGACATCCTGTAAGCCCGAGTACCTGCCCAAGAACCGCTGCACCACCAGGTTAAGGATGTGAGCCACACAGGGCACATGGGTCAGTTGTCCCTGTCGGAGGGCGGAGAGGAGGTTGGTGCCATTGTCGCAAACCACCATTCCTGGCTTAAGCTGGCGTGGCGTCAACCACCTCTCGGCCTGGCCCTGCAGAGCAGACAGGACCTCTGCCCCAGTGTGGCTTCTGTCCCCCAAACACACCAGCGCAAGCACGGCATGGCATCTTTTTGCCTGCGTACTTGCGTAGCCCCGTGAACGGCTACGGAGCACCGCTGGTTCATAGGACAAACCACAGGAAGAGGCCATGGAGGAAGAAGAAGAGGAGGGGGTGGAGGAGAGAGGTGTGTCACAACCAGTAGTAGCATTTTGGAGGCGTGGCGGTGGGACAACCTCCAACACTACTGCACCTTGTCCTGCATCCTTCCCAGCTGCCAAAAGAGTGACCCAATGGGCCGTGAAAGAAAGGTAACGTCCCTGTCCATGCCTGCTGGACCATGAGTCAGCGGTAATATGCACCTTACCGCTGACCGCCCTGTCCAGCGAGGCCAAGACATTGCCTTCCACATGCCGGCGGTAGAGAGCCGGAATAGCCTTCCGTGAGAAAAAGTGGCGTTTGGGAACCTGCCACTGAGGAACCGCACATTGCACAAACTCACGGAAGGGGGCCGAGTCTACCAACTGAAAAGGCAGCAGTTGAAGCGCTAGCAATTTAGCCAAGCTAGCATTCAACCGCTGGGCATGTGGATGGCTGGGAGTGAACTTCTTTCGACGGTCCAGCAGCTGGGGCAGGGAAATTTGCCTGCTAGAATCGGACGTCGGTGTACTGCTAGCAGAGTGGCCGCAAGTACTTGGCTGTGACACACCTAATTCTACACCTTCATTCCTCTCAGTGCATGTTTCAGAGAGGACTGAAGTTATAGTGGGGTTGGAAATCCCAGCTGATGCGGTGCAAGGAGAGGTCCGCTTTGTTCTTTGGTGTGGGTCTTTGAGGTAGGCTTGCCAACGAGCTGCATGGCAGGTCAACATATGTCTGGTCAGGCATGTGGTACCCAAGCGGCTGATGTTTTGGCCACGCGATATACGCTTGAGACATATGTTGCAAACAGCAGCTGTGCGATCTGATGCACTAGCCTCAAAAAAGGCCCACACCAAGGAACTTTTTGAATGACGGGCAGAGGCAGCGCCCTGCACAGGCGGAGCTCTGCGGTGTGATTCCGTCGGTGTGCTGCCCTTACGCTGGCCACCAAAGGGCATCCTGTCTCGTTGGAGATGTGCCTCCTCCTCATCCTCCTCCTCCTCTCTCCTATTAGGCACCCACGTGGAGTCAGTGACCTCATCATCCCCTCCCTCCTCATCACTGGAGCCAATCTGGCAGTATGCTGCAGCTGCTGGAACATGACTGCCAGATTGGTGTCCTTCTTGAGCATCCCCTCTGTCTGCTCTCACCCTACTGCCTTCCTGTAGCTGGGTTTCATCATCAGACCCTTCGAAACGCTGGGCATCTTCCTGGAGCATGTACCCAACACTGTGCTCAAACAGTTCGGGGGAATCCTCAGGAGGAGGACATGGTGGGTCTAGGGAAGGAGTGACTGATGATGAGTCTGACATTGATACCAGGGAAGAGGACGCTTTGGCAGCTGCTTTGCCAGTACCCTGAGCCTGGGTGAGAGAGGATGAGGAGGAGGAGGAGGGCTTGGTCATCCACTCTACCAAGTCTTCGGCATGATGTGGCTCAACATGTCCAGCTGCCGAAAAGAAGGACAAGCGTGTCCCATGGCCATGTGCTGATGACAATGCACCGCGTCCACGACCAGCACTGTTGCCCCCAGACACAGAGCCTGCTTGCCCTCTTTTATTGCCTCCTGACTGTCTGCCTCTCCTTGTTTGCCTTCCAGACATTCTAATAGATGGCCTGCAGGGAGTTGGGAAAAAAGCAATAAGGGCTACCTTCAGGTGTCCTTCTCTGTCCCTTGAAACAAGGACTTGCACAGTGAAAGAAACTGACACTCTCCCTACCTACAGTTTTCTGTCCCTAGAAAAAATGTTTTTTTTAAGCACACTATAGCACAAGGAGAATTCACTCACTGTCCTTCCAGGTCCCTAGAAACAAGGACTTGCACAGTGAAAGAAACTGACACTCTCCCTACCTACAGTTTTCTGTCCCTAGAAAAAATGTTTTTTTTAAGCACAATATAGCACAAGGAGAATTCACTCACTGTCCTTCCAGGTCCCTAGAAACAAGGACTTGCACAGTGAAAGAAACTGACACTCTCCCTACCTACAGTTTTCTGTCCCTAGAAAAAATGTTTTTTTTAAGCACAATATAGCACAAGGAGAATTCACTCACTGTCCTTCCAGGTCCCTAGAAACAAGGACTTGCACAGTGAAAGAAACTGACACTCTCCCTACCTACAGTTTTCTGTCCCTAGAAAAAATGTTTGTTTTAAGCACAATATAGCACAAGGAGAATTCACTCACTGTCCTTCCAGGTCCCTAGAAACAAGGACTTGCACAGTGAAAGAAACTGACACTCTCCCTACCTACAGTTTTCTGTCCCTAGAAAAAATGTTTTTTTTAAGCACAATATAGCACAAGGAGAATTCACTCACTGTCCTTCCAGGTCCCTAGAAACAAGGACTTGCACAGTGAAAGAAACTGACACTCTCCCTACCTACAGTTTTCTGTCCCTAGAAAAAATGTTTTTTTTAAGCACACTATAGCACAAGGAGAATTCACTCACTGTCCTTCCCAGTCCCTAGAAACAAGGACTTGCACAGTGAAAGAAACTGACACTCTCCCTACCTACAGTTTTCTGTCCCTAGAAAAAATGTTTTTTTTAAGCACAATATAGCACAAGGAGAATTCACTCACTGTCCTTCCAGGTCCCTGGAAAAGGACTTGCACAGTGAAAGAAACTGACACTCTCCCTACCTACAGTTTTCTGTCCCTAGAAAAAATGTTTTTTTTAAGCACAATATAGCACAAGGAGAATTCACTCACTGTCCTTCCAGGTCCCTAGAAACAAGGACTTGCACAGTGAAAGAAACTGACACTCTCCCTACCTACAGTTTTCTGTCCCTAGAAAAAATGTTTTTTTTTAAGCACACTATAGCACAAGGAGAATTCACTCACTGTCCTTCCCAGTCCCTAGAAACAAGGACTTGCACAGTGAAAGAAACTGACACTCTCCCTACCTACAGTTTTCTGTCCCTAGAAAAAATGTTTTTTTTAAGCACAATATAGCACAAGGAGAATTCACTCACTGTCCTTCCAGGTCCCTAGAAACAAGGACTTGCACAGTGAAAGAAACTGACACTCTCCCTACCTACAGTTTTCTGTCCCTAGAAAAAATGTTTGTTTTAAGCACAATATAGCACAAGGAGAATTCACTCACTGTCCTTCCAGGTCCCTAGAAACAAGGACTTGCACAGTGAAAGAAACTGACACTCTCCCTACCTACAGTTTTCTGTCCCTAGAAATTTTTTTTTTTAAGCACAATATAGCACAAGGAGAATTCACTCACTGTCCTTCCAGGTCCCTGGAAACAAGGACTTGCACAGTGAAAGAAACTGACACTCTCCCTACCTACAGTTTTCTGTCCCTAGAAAAAATGTTTTTTTTAAGCACAATATAGCACAAGGAGAATTCACTCACTGTCCTTCCAGGTCCCTAGAAACAAGGACTTGCACAGTGAAAGAAACTGACACTCTCCCTACCTACAGTTTTCTGTCCCTAGAAAAAATGTTTGTTTTAAGCACAATATAGCACAAGGAGAATTCACTCACTGTCCTTCCAGGTCCCTAGAAACAAGGACTTGCACAGTGAAAGAAACTGACACTCTCCCTACCTACAGTTTTCTGTCCCTAGAAAAAATGTTTTTTTTAAGCACAATATAGCACAAGGAGAATTCACTCACTGTCCTTCCAGGTCCCTAGAAACAAGGACTTACACAGTGAAAGAAACTGACACTCTCCCTACCTACAGTTTTCTGTCCCTAGAAAAAATGTTTTTTTTAAGCACAATATAGCACAAGGAGAATTCACTCACTGTCCTTCCAGGTCCCTGGAAACAAGGACTTGCACAGTGAAAGAAACTGACACTCTCCCTACCTACAGTTTTCTGTCCCTAGAAAAAATGTTTTTTTTAAGCACAATATAGCACAAGGAGAATTCACTCACTGTCCTTCCAGGTCCCTAGAAACAAGGACTTACACAGTGAAAGAAACTGACACTCTCCCTACCTACAGTTTTCTGTCCCTAGAAAAAATGTTTTTTTTAAGCACAATATAGCACAAGGAGAATTCACTCACTGTCCTTCCAGGTCCCTAGAAACAAGGACTTGCACAGTGAAAGAAACTGACACTCTCCCTACCTACAGTTTTCTGTCCCTAGAAAAAATGTTTTTTTTAAGCACAATATAGCACAAGGAGAATTCACTCACTGTCCTTCCAGGTCCCTAGAAACAAGGACTTGCACAGTGAAAGAAACTGACACTCTCCCTACCTACAGTTTTCTGTCCCTAGAAAAAATGTTTGTTTTAAGCACAATATAGCACAAGGAGAATTCACTCACTGTCCTTCCAGGTCCCTAGAAACAAGGACTTGCACAGTGAAAGAAACTGACACTCTCCCTACCTACAGTTTTCTGTCCCTAGAAAAAATGTTTTTTTTAAGCACAATATAGCACAAGGAGAATTCACTCACTGTCCTTCCAGGTCCCTGGAAACAAGGACTTGCACAGTGAAAGAAACTGACACTCTCCCTACCTACAGTTTTCTGTCCCTAGAAAAAATGTTTTTTTTAAGCACAATATAGCACAAGGAGAATTCACTCACTGTCCTTCCAGGTCCCTAGAAACAAGGACTTGCACAGTGAAAGAAACTGACACTCTCCCTACCTACAGTTTTCTGTCCCTAGAAAAAATATTTGTTTTAAGCACAATATAGCACAAGGAGAATTCACTCACTGTCCTTCCAGGTCCCTAGAAACAAGGACTTGCACAGTGAAAGAAACTGACACTCTCCCTACCTACAGTTTTCTGTCCCTAGAAAAAATGTTTTTTTTAAGCACAATATAGCACAAGGAGAATTCACTCACTGTCCTTCCAGGTCCCTGGAAACAAGGACTTGCACAGTGAAAGAAACTGACACTCTCCCTACCTACAGTTTTCTGTCCCTAGAAAAAATGTTTTTTTTAAGCACAATATAGCACAAGGAGAATTCACTCACTATCCTTCCAGGTCCGTGGAAACAAGGACTTGCACAGTGAAAGAAACTGACACTCTCCCTACCTACAGTTTTCTGTCCCTAGAAAAAATGTTTTTTTTAAGCACAATATAGCACAAGGAGAATTCACTCACTGTCCTTCCAGGTCCCTGGAAACAAGGACTTGCACAGTGAAAGAAACTGACACTCTCCCTACCTACAGTTTTCTGTCCCTAGAAAAAATGTTTTTTTTAAGCACAATATAGCACAAGGAGAATTCACTCACTGTCCTTCCAGGTCCCTGGAAACAAGGACTTGCACAGTGAAAGAAACTGACACTCTCCCTACCTACAGTTTTCTGTCCCTAGAAAAAATGTTTTTTTTAAGCACAATATAGCACAAGGAGAATTCACTCACTGTCCTTCCAGGTCCCTGGAAACAAGGACTTGCACAGTGAAAGAAACTGACACTCTCCCTACCTACAGTTTTCTGTCCCTAGAAAAAATGTTTTTTTTAAGCACAATATAGCACAAGGAGAATTCACTCACTGTCCTTCCAGGTCCCTGGAAACAAGGACTTGCACAGTGAAAGAAACTGACACTCTCCCTACCTACAGTTTTCTGTCCCTAGAAAAAATGTTTTTTTTAAGCACAATATAGCACAAGGAGAATTCACTCACTGTCCTTCCAGGTCCCTGGAAACAAGGACTTGCACAGTGAAAGAAACTGACACTCTCCCTACCTACAGTTTTCTGTCCCTAGAAAAAATGTTTTTTTTAAGCACAATATAGCACAAGGAGAATTCACTCACTGTCCTTCCAGGTCCCTAGAAACAAGGACTTGCACAGTGAAAGAAACTGACACTCTCCCTACCTACAGTTTTCTGTCCCTAGAAAAAATGTTTTTTTTAAGCTCAATATAGCACAAGGAGAATTCACTCACTGTCCTTCCAGGTCCCTAGAAACAAGGACTTACACAGTGAAAGAAACTGACACTCTCCCTACCTACAGTTTTCTGTCCCTAGAAAAAATGTTTTTTTTAAGCACACTATAGCACAAGCACAAAACACACTGACACTCTCCCTACCTATCCTTCTCTTTCCCTAAACTAAAGGAATCCAGGTTAAGCAAGAAAGAAATAAAAGTCACTGTCCCTGCCTATGCTGCTCTATCCCTGCTCCGGAACACACTACACTAGGCCGCCGTGCTGGCGGCCTTTTATAGTGTGGGGCGTGTACTAAACACCCTCAGCAATAATTGGCCACAGGCATCCTGCCTGTGGCCAATCATTGCTCTCCTCGCTGCCGGCGCTGTGATTGGCCAAGCATGCGGGGTCACAGTGCATGCTTGGCCAATCACAGCGCCTGGATGACACTGCGATGGCGTAGTGCATTGTGGGCCGTTCGCGTCACTCGAATTTGGCGCGAACGGCCCAAATCGTTTGATCTTCGTCGAACGATCGAACAGCCGATGTTCGAGTCGAACGTATGTTCGATTCGAACACGAAGCTCATCCCTACTGGTGTCCAATCAGATTCAGCAGCCACCTTCAAATTCAATGGAAATGTAATGATTCTATAGACAAGTATTGGTCAGTGTCATTCTCAGAATAGGAAATCTAAGCTGATCACTGTAAGTTTCTTTTGGAATATCTGGTTGGTGTCCATCCATGGTGATCAAGCTTTGAAGGCTAAAGCCCTGTACACACGGGCGGGAAGCCCGTCGGAAAAAAAAAACGTCGGTTTTCTCGATGGGATTCCTGGCAAGCTTGTCTTGCCAAGCCCTGTGTGCAGACGGCCACTCCAAAAAAACGCAGTTCTTTTGAATGGCAAGAACGCGGTGACGTCATCAACTACAACGAGCCGGCGCTCGTCACATTCGATGCCGTCGCCGCCATCTTGCTACACCCTACACTAACCTTGTACTCTACCGCGCATGCGTCAAAGTCTCATCAAGCATGCGCGGGTTTACCTCGGACAGGTAAGCATACAGACGACCGGTTTTCTCGGCAGGAAACACTCTGCCGAGAATCACGACGAGAAAAATAGAGAGCAGGTTCTCTATTTTTCTCGTCGAGATTCCCGGCAGTTTTCCTGTCGAGAAACCATACACACCAATGGTTTTCACGGCAAAAATCTCTCCCAGCAGCTTTCTTGCCAAGAAAACCGGTCGTGTGTACGAGGCTTCAGACTAAAAAATTACCAAATTAGAAAATATTTATTTTGTGGAGCAGCTCAGTGAATCCATTCCTGTCACTGTGACCGGCAAGGTCAGATAACCTTCATCTATAGACAAACATCCGATCCCACCTCCGCTGTAAGGGAACTGGTATAGGGTCCTTCGGTGAGGTTTGCCCACACACATGGCAGCAAAAGATGGAGTTTCCAAGAGGTGGTACACATTTCCAAAATCTGCTTTTAAGAGACTTTCTAAAATCCAGGATAAAAGGTTTGATTTGCCATTGCTGGGTGTATTCAGAACAGTAGAGGGAACGTCGGGAGCAGAGTATTTTTTACCTTTTAGAGGGTCATCTTGGAGGTATGATATCCTAGTGGCAAGTGTAATCAGAGTGACAGAGAGAAGGTCAGGAGTATTTTCTATCTTTAATGCCGCGTACACACGATCATTATTCACGACGGTTAAAAAAACGCCGTGAATAATGACATTAAAAACGAGGGAACGGCTTGTTCCCCACACACGGTCGTTTTTCACGTCATTTTTTCTCTTGACGAGAAAAACGACTGTCTGTGGGCTCCGCGGCAGTGTTTCCCTATGGGAAAACTGCCGCGGAAAACATGCCGAAAAAAACGACGAGAAAAATTAGAACATGTTCTAATTTTTCTCGTCATTTTTAATGCCGTTTTTCTCGTCGAAAAAAACGGCAAAAAGCCCACAGACTATCGTTTTTCTCGTTGAAAGGAAAAAAAAATCGTTTTTCTCAACGAGAAAAACGGCCGTGTGTACACGGCATTAGAGAGTCATGATATCCCGGTGGTGAGTGTAATCAGAAAGGTAGTGAGAAGGTCGGGAAGAGAGTATTTTCTACCTTATGGAGGGTCATGTTTGAGGATGTGATATCCCAATGCTGGGTTTATTCAGAATGGTAGAGAGAAGGTGGGGAGCAGAGTACCTTCTTCATGTTGGAGGTATGATATCCCACTGCTGGGTATATTCAGAATGGTAGAGAGAAGGACAAGAGCAGAGTATTTTCTTTCTTTTAGAGGGTCATGTTGGAGGTGTGATATCCTGGTGGTGAGTGTAATCAGAAAGGTAGAGAGAAGGTCGAGAAGAGAGTATCTTCTACCTTATGGAGGGTCATGTTTGAGGATGTGATATCCCAATGCTGGGTATATTCAGAATGGTAGAGAGAAGGTGGGGCACAGAGTATCTTCTACCTTATGGAGGGTCATGCTGAAGGTATGATATCCCATGGTTGAGTATATTCAGAATGGTAGAGAGAAGGTTGGGAACAGAGTATCTTCTTCATGTTGGAGGTATGATATCCCATGGTTGGGTATATTCAGAATGGTAGAGAGAAGGTTGGGAACAGAGTATCTTCTTCATGTTGGAGGTATGATATCCCATGGTTGGGTATATTCAGAATGGTAGAGAGAAGGTTGGGAACAGAGTATCTTCTTCATGTTGGAGGTATGATATCCCATTGTTGGGTATATTCAGAATGGTAGAGAGAAGGACAAGAGCAGAGTATTATCTTTCTTTTAGAGGGTCATGTTGGAGGTGTGATATCCCGGTGGTGAGTGTAATCAGAAAGGTAGAGAGAAGGTCGGAAAGAGAGTATCTTCTACCTTATGGAGGGTCATGTTTGAGGATGTGATATCCCAATGCTGGGTATATTCAGAATGGTAGAGAGAAGGTGGGGCACAGAGTATCTTCTACCTTATGGAGGGTCATGCTGAAGGTATGATATCCCATGGTTGAGTATATTCAGAATGGTAGAGAGAAGGTTGGGCACAGAGTATCTTCTTCATGTTGGAGGTATGATATCCCATGGTTGGGTATATTCAGAATGGTAGAGAGAAGGTTGGGAACAGAGTATCTTCTTCATGTTGGAGGTATGATATCCCATGGTTGGGTATATTCAGAATGGTAGAGAGAAGGTTGGGAACAGAGTATCTTCTTCATGTTGGAGGTATGATATCCCATTGTTGGGTATATTCAGAATGGTAGAGAGAAGGACAAGAGCAGAGTATTATCTTTCTTTTAGAGGGTCATGTTGGAGGTGTGATATCCCGGTGGTGAGTGTAATCAGAAAGGTAGAGAGAAGGTCGGAAAGAGAGTATCTTCTACCTTATGGAGGGTCATGTTTGAGGATGTGATATCCCAATGCTGGGTATATTCAGAATTAGTGATGAGCCGAACACCCCCGGGTTCGGTTCGCACCAGAACCCGCGAACGGACCGAAAGTTCGAACGAACATTAGAACCCTATTAAATACAATGGATGCGAACGTTCGAATTCTAAAGTGCTAATTATAACAACTATTATGCATGTTATTGTCCTAAAAAGGGTTTGGGAACCCGGGTTCTGCACCAGGGGACATGTATCAATGCAAAAAGAAGTTTTAAAAACGGTCGTTTTTCGGGAGCAGTCATTTTAATGATGCATAAAGTGAAAAAAAAAAGTCAAATATTCCTTTAAATATCGTACCTGGGGGGTGTCTAAAGTATGCCTGTGAAGTGCCACGTGTTTCCCGTGTTTAGAACTGTCCCTGCACAAAATGACACTTCTAAAGGAAAAAAAAGCCATTTAAAACTGCTTGCGGCTTTAATGTAATGTCTGGTCCCGGTAATATGGATGAAATTCTTTAAGAAAAATGGCATAGCTACCCCATGACCCCCCCCCCCCTACCCCAGCCCATTACCAGCCCCTTTGGGTCTTGTATGGATATTAAGGGGAACCCCGCACATAAAATAAAAAAGGCCCTATATACTCTGAACAGCCCTATACAGGCGGTGCATACAAGACAGGGACTGTAGGTTTGTTCTTATGTAGAGTCTGTTTGTAATTTTGAACAGGTACATTGTTGAAGTGTAGCTCCAGACCACAAATCTATTTTTAAACTTTTTGGAAAACATAGGTAAGGGTTATCACCCCTGTAACATTTGTTTTGCTGTCTGTGCCCCTGTTCAGAACATTTCACCTCACTTTCCGTCCCAATGACAACTCTTTTTGAAATGTGGTCTTTTTCTTGAAACAAGGATTGCTGATAAAGCATCAGTACAGAGGAGACACCTTTCTCCCATATTTATTCTTACAGGAGAGAATTTTCCTTCCTAGTGGTAGATTTCCTCTCACTTCCTGTTGTCTTCTTGCGTTTGCAAGTAGGAGTCGTTTGTAAGTTGGATGTTTGAAAGTAGGGACCTGCCGTATATACTCTGCAGAAATAGGCCCCTTAGTTGTTGGTGTTGGCACAACACTGTAAGCACTCACAGTTACTCTTGGTTGGTGCTGGAACGCCCTGCTGTCAACTATTATATCAGGAATTTTAATTACATATAATTGTTGAACAGTGGTAGTAAAAATTGGGCCTTTGATGGTGGTGCTGGTGCCACAACACTGTAAGCCCTCAGAGTTACTCTTGGTGGGTGCAGCAATGGGCCCTGCTGTGAATTATTAGATCAAGAATTGTAATTACATGCCCCTGTTGAACAGGGGCTGAAAAATTGGGCCTTAGGCACTGGTGGCACAACACTGCAACCCCTCACAGATACTGTACTTGGAGCACAGCAATGAGCCCTGTTGCAAAGTATTGCTTCAAAAATTGTAATGACACGCCCCTGTTAAACAGGGGCTGAAAAATTGGGCCTTAGGCACTGGTGGCACAACACTGCAACTCCTCACAGATACTGTACTTGGAGCACAGCAATGAGCCCTGTTGCAAAGTATTGCTTCAAAAATTGTAATGACACGCCCCTGTTAAACAGGGGCTGAAAAATTGGGCCTTAGGCACTGGTGGCACAACACTGCAACTCCTCACAGATACTGTACTTGGAGCACAGCAATGAGCCCTGTTGCAAAGTATTGCTTCAAAAATTGTAATTACACGCCCCTGTTAAACAGGGGCTGAAAAATTGGGCGTTAGGCACTGGTGGCGGCACCCATAAACAAAAATGATCTTACAAGCTATCATCATCAATCGTATCATTGAGGACTCGGAGGAGGAGGATAGCCAGTCAACATAACAGCACAGGCACTCAGCATCAGCATCAGTCTTGAAGGGATGTGACATGTTAAAATCAATTAGTCTGTTATATCAGCATCAGGTGTGTGGTAGCTGGTGGTGATCCAAGACTGGTTCATCTTGATGAAAGTCAGTCGATCAACCGAGTCGGTGGACAGGCGCACCCTGTGATCCGTGACAAATCCTCCAGCAGCACTGAATGTGCGTTCCGAAAGAACGCTGGATGCAGGACAGGCCAGTAGCTCAATTGCATACTGTGCAAGCTCTGGCCAGTGATCCATCCTCAAGACCCAGTAAGCCAGAGGATTTTCGGTGGGGAAGGTGTCCAAGTCTGACCTTGCCCCTAGATATTCCTGCACCATGTTTATCAGACGCTGGCGATGGTTGCTGGAACCGATCATACTTTGGGGCTGCGGACTAAAGAATTGTCTGAACGCATCGGTCAGACGGCCACCTTCCCCACCGCTCCTTCTTTGACTGGCCGAAGCCTCAGCAACTCGTTGTCCAGGACCAGGAGTTTGCAACCTCCCAGTCTCTGGGAACGCGTTGCACAGACCTTTCTGCAAGGCCTCCCGGAGTTGTCTCATCCTCTGCTCCCTCTGCGACGGTAACATAAGGTCCGCAACCTTACCCTTGTACCGTGGATCAAGGAGAGTGGCCAGCCAGTAATGGTCCCTCTCCTTGATCCGAAGAATACGAGGATCCTTCCGCAGACTTTGCAGGATCAGGGAGGCCATGCAGCGTAGGTTTGCTGAGGCATTCGCTCCGGAGTCCTCTGGGTCACTAAGGACGACATGATCCGCAGCCACCTCCTCCCAGCCACGTACAAGTCCACTGGTTTCTTGGGACTGTAAATCATCCCTAAAAGACTGCTGCTGATGATGCTGAGTGCCAGCCTCCACCTCCATGCTGACACAATCCTCCTCCTCCTCCTCCTCCTCCTCTTCCTGTGCGATGGGTGGGACAGAAGGAACACTGTCTGGGTAAAGGGGGCCTTGAGAGGCAAGGAAGTCCTCCTCTTCCTGCCTCTGTTCTGCCTCAAGTGCCCTGTCCATTATTCCACGCAGCGTGTGCTCCAACAGGTGGACAAGAGGTACAGTGTCACTGATGCATGCACTGTCACTGCTCACCATCCTCGTGGCCTCCTCAAATGGTGCCAGGACAGTGCATGCATCCCTGATCATGCCCCACTGGCGTGGAGAAAAAAAACCAAGCTCCCCTGACCCTGTCCTGGTGCCGTAGTCGCACAGGTACTCATTGATGGCCCTCTGCTGCGTGTGCAGCCGCTGCAGCATGGCCAACGTTGAGTTCCACCTGGTGGGCATGTCACATATAAGGCGGTTCTTGGGCAGGTTCAACTCCTTTTGCAGCTCAGCCAGGCGAGCACTGGCATTATAAGATCTGCGGAAATGCACACAGACTTTCCTGGCCTGCCTCAGGACATCCTGTAAGCCCGGGTACCTGCCCAAGAAGCGCTGCACCACCAGGTTAAGGACGTGAGCCACACAGGGCACATGGGTCAGTTGTCCCTGTCGGAGGGCGGAGAGGAGGTTGGTGCCATTGTCGCAAACCACCATTCCTGGCTTAAGCTGGCGTGGCGTCAACCACCTCTCGGCCTGGCCCTGCAGAGCAGACAGGACCTCTGCCCCAGTGTGGCTTCTGTCCCCCAAACACACCAGCGCAAGCACGGCATGGCATCTTTTTGCCTGCGTACTTGCGTAGCCCCGTGAACGGCTACGGAGCACCGCTGGTTCATAGGACAAACCACAGGAAGAGGCCATGGAGGAAGAAGAAGAGGAGGGGGTGGAGGAGAGAGGTGTGTCACAACCAGTAGTAGCATTTTGGAGGCGTGGCGGTGGGACAACCTCCAACACTACTGCACCTTGTCCTGAATCCTTCCCAGCTGCCAAAAGAGTGACCCAATGGGCCGTGAAAGAAAGGTAACGTCCCTGTCCATGCCTGCTGGACCATGAGTCAGCGGTAATATGCACCTTACCGCTGACCGCCCTGTCCAGCGAGGCCAAGACATTGCCTTCCACATGCCGGTAGAGAGCCGGAATAGCCTTCCGTGAGAAAAAGTGGCGTTTGGGAACCTGCCACTGAGGAACCGCACATTGCACAAACTCACGGAAGGGGGCCGAGTCTACCAACTGAAAAGGCAGCAGTTGAAGCGCTAGCAATTTAGCCAAGCTAGCATTCAACCGCTGGGCATGTGGATGGCTGGGAGTGAACTTCTTTCGACGGTCCAGCAGCTGGGGCAGGGAAATTTGCCTGCTAGAATCGGACGTCGGTGTACTGCTAGCAGAGTGGGCGCAAGTACTTGGCTGTGACACACCTAATTCTACACCTTCATTCCTCTCAGTGCATGTTTCAGAGAGGACTGAAGTTATAGTGGGGTTGGAGATCCCAGCTGATGCGGTGCAAGGAGAGGTCCGCTTTGTTCTTTGGTGTGGGTCTTTGAGGTAGGCTTGCCAACGAGCTGCATGGCAGGTCAACATATGTCTGGTCAGGCATGTGGTACCCAAGCGGCTGATGTTTTGGCCACGCGATATACGCTTGAGACATATGTTGCAAACAGCAGCTGTGCGATCTGATGCACTAGCCTCAAAAAAGGCCCACACCAAAGAACTTTTTGAATGACGGGCAGAGGCAGCGCCCTGCACAGGCGGAGCTCTGCGGTGTGATTCCGTCGGTGTACTGCCCTTACGCTGGCCACCAAAGGGCATCCTGCCTCGTTGGAGATGTGCCTCCTCCTCATCCTCCTCCTCCTCCTCTCTCCTATTAGGCACCCACGTGGAGTCAGTGACCTCATCATCCCCTCCCTCCTCATCACTGGAGCCAATCTGGCAGTATGCTGCAGCTGCTGGAACATGACTGCCAGATTGGTGTCCTTCTTGAGCATCCCCTCTGTCTGCTCTCACGCTACTGCCTTCCTCTAGCTGGGTTTCATCATCAGACCCTTCGAAACGCTGGGCATCCTCCTGGAGCATGTACCCAACACTGTGCTGAAACAGTTCGGGGGACTCCTCAGGAGGAGGACATGGTGGGTCTAGGGAAGGAGTGACTGATGATTTGTCTGACATTGATACCAGGGAAGACGACGCTTTGGCAGCTGCTTTTCCAGTACCCTGAGCCTGGGTGAGAGAGGATGAGGAGGAGGAGGAGGGCTTGGTCATCCACTCTACCAAGTCTTCGGCATGATGTGGCTCAACATGTCCAGCTGCCGAAAAGAAGGACAAGCGTGTCCCATGGCCATGTGCTGATGACAATGCACCGCGTCCACGACCAGCACTGTTGCCCCCAGACACAGAGCCTGCTTGCCCTCTTTTATTGCCTCCTGACTGTCTGCCTCTCCTTGTTTGCCTTCCAGACATTCTAATAGATGGCCTGCAGGGAGATGGGAAAAAAGCAATAAGGGCTACCTTCAGGTGTCCTTCTCTGTCCCTTGAAACAAGGACTTTCACAGTGAAAGAAACTGACACTCTCCCTACCTACAGTTTTCTGTCCCTAGAAAAAATATTTTTTTTAAGCACAATATAGCACAAGGACAATTCACTCACTGTCCTTACAGGTCCCTGGAAACAAGGACTTGCAGAGTGAAAGAAAAAAAACACTCTCCCTACCTACAGTTTTCTGTCCCTAGAAAAAATGTTTTTTTTAATCACAATATAGCACAAGGACAATTCACTCACTGTCCTTACAGGTCCCTGGAAACAAGGACTTGCAGAGTGAAATAAACTGACACTCTCCCTACCTACAGTTTTCTGTCCCTAGAATAAATGTTTTTTTTAAGCACAATATAGCACAAGGACAATTCACTCACTGTCCTTACAGGTCCCTGGAAACAAGGACTTGCAGAGTGAAAGAAAAAAAACACTCTCCCTACCTACAGTTTTCTGTCCCTAGAAAAAATGTTTTTTTTAATCACAATATAGCACAAGGACAATTCACTCACTGTCCTTCCAGGTCCCTGGAAACAAGGACTTGCAGAGTGAAAGAAACTGACACTGTCCCTACCTACAGTTTTCTGTCCCTAGAATAAATGTTTTTTTTAAGCACACTATAGCACAAGGACAATTCACTCACTGTCCTTACAGGTCCCTGGAAACAAGGACTTGCAGAGTGAAAGAAAAAAAACACTCTCCCTACCTACAGTTTTCTGTCCCTAGAAAAAATGTTTTTTTTAATCACAATATAGCACAAGGACAATTCACTCACTGTCCTTACAGGTCCCTGGAAACAAGGACTTGCAGAGTGAAATAAACTGACACTCTCCCTACCTACAGTTTTCTGTCCCTAGAATAAATGTTTTTTTTTAAGCACAATATAGCACAAGGACAATTCACTCACTGTCCTTACAGGTCCCTGGAAACAAGGACTTGCAGAGTGAAAGAAAAAAAACACTCTCCCTACCTACAGTTTTCTGTCCCTAGAAAAAATGTTTTTTTTAATCACAATATAGCACAAGGACAATTCACTCACTGTCCTTCCAGGTCCCTGGAAACAAGGACTTGCAGAGTGAAAGAAACTGACACTGTCCCTACCTACAGTTTTCTGTCCCTAGAATAAATGTTTTTTTTAAGCACACTATAGCACAAGGACAATTCACTCACTGTCCTTACAGGTCCCTGGAAACAAGGACTTGCAGAGTGAAAGAAAAAAAACACTCTCCCTACCTACAGTTTTCTGTCCCTAGAAAAAATGTTTTTTTTAATCACAATATAGCACAAGGACAATTCACTCACTGTCCTTACAGGTCCCTGGAAACAAGGACTTGCAGAGTGAAATAAACTGACACTCTCCCTACCTACAGTTTTCTGTCCTTAGAATAAATGTTTTTTTTTAAGCACAATATAGCACAAGGACAATTCACTCACTGTCCTTACAGGTCCCTGGAAACAAGGACTTGCAGAGTGAAAGAAAAAAAAACACTCTCCCTACCTACAGTTTTCTGTCCCTAGAAAAAATGTTTTTTTAATCACAATATAGCACAAGGACAATTCACTCACTGTCCTTCCAGGTCCCTGGAAACAAGGACTTGCAGAGTGAAATAAACTGACACTCTCCCTACCTACAGTTTTCTGTCCCTAGAATAAATGTTTTTTTTAAGCACAATATAGCACAAGGACAATTCACTCACTGTCCTTAGAGGTCCCTGGAAACAAGGACTTGCAGAGTGAAAGAAAATAAACACTCTCCCTACCTACAGTTTTCTGTCCCTAGAAAAAATGTTTTTTTTAAGCACAATATAGCACAAGGACAATTCACTCACTGTCCTTCCAGGTCCCTGGAAACAAGGACTTGCAGAGTGAAAGAAAAAAAACACTCTCCCTACCTACAGTTTTCTGTCCCTAGAAAAAATGTTTTTTTTAATCACAATATAGCACAAGGACAATTCACTCACTGTCCTTCCAGGTCCCTGGAAACAAGGACTTGCAGAGTGAAATAAACTGACACTCTCCCTACCTACAGTTTTCTGTCCCTAGAATAAATGTTTTTTTTAAGCACAATATAGCACAAGGACAATTCACTCACTGTCCTTAGAGGTCCCTGGAAACAAGGACTTGCAGAGTGAAAGAAAATAAACACTCTCCCTACCTACAGTTTTCTGTCCCTAGAAAAAATGTTTTTTTTTAAGCACAATATAGCACAAGGACAATTCACTCACTGTCCTTCCAGGTCCCTGGAAACAAGGACTTGCAGAGTGAAATAAACTGACACACTCTCCCTACCTACAGTTTTCTGTCCCTAGAAAAAATGTTTTTTTTAATCACAATATAGCACAAGGACAATTCACTCACTGTCCTTACAGGTCCCTGGAAACAAGGACTTGCAGAGTGAAAGAAACTGACACTCTCCCTACCTACAGTTTTCTGTCCCTAGAATAAATGTTTTTTTAAGCACAATATAGCACAAGGACAATTCACTCACTGTCCTTCCAGGTCCCTGGAAACAAGGACTTGCAGAGTGAAATAAACTGACACTCACCCTACCTACAGTTTTCTGTCCCTAGAATAAATGTTTTTTTTAAGCACACTATAGCACAAGCACAAAACACACTGACACTCTCCCTACCTATCCTTCTCTTTCCCTAAACTAAAGGAATCCAGGTTAAGCAAGAAAGAAATAACAGTCACTGTCCCTGCCTATGCTGCTCTATCCCTGCTCCGGAACACACTACACTAGGCCGCCGTGCTGGCGGCCTTTTATAGTGTGGGGCGTGTACTAAACACCCTCAGCAATAATTGGCCACAGGCATCCTGCCTGTGGCCAATCATTGCTCTCCTCGCTGCCGGCGCTGTGATTGGCCAAGCATGCGGGGTCACAGTGCATGCTTGGCCAATCACAGCGCCTGGATGACACTGCGATGGCGTAGTGCATTGTGGGCCGTTCGCGTCACTCGAATTTGGCGCGAACGGCCCAAATCGTTCGATCTTCGTCGAACGATCGAACAGCCGATGTTCGAGTCGAACGTATGTTCGACTCGAACACGAAGCTCATCCCTATTCAGAATGGTAGAGAGAAGGTGGGGCACAGAGTATCTTCTACCTTATGGAGGGTCATGCTGAAGGTATGATATCCCATGGTTGAGTATATTCAGAATGGTAGAGAGAAGGTTGGGCACAGAGTATCTTCTTCATGTTGGAGGTATGATATCCCATGGTTGGGTATATTCAGAATGGTAGAGAAGGTGGGAAGCAGAGTATCTTCTTCATGTTGGAGGTATGATATCCCATGGTTGGGTATATTCAGAATGGTAGAGAGAAGGTTGGGAACAGAGTATCTTCTTCATGTTGGAGGTATGATATCCCATGGTTGGGTATATTCAGAATGGTAGAGAGAAGGTTGGGAACAGAGTATCTTCTTCATGTTGGAGGTATGATATCCCATGGTTGGGTATATTCAGAATGATAGAGAGAAGGTTGGGAACAGAGTATCTTCTTCATGTTGGAGGTATGATATCCCATTGTTGGGTATATTCAGAATGGTAGAGAGAAGGACAAGAGCAGAGTATTTTCTTTCTTTTAAAGGGTCATGTTGGAGGTGTGATATCCTGGTGGTGAGTGTAATCAGAAAGGTAGAGAGAAGGTCGAGAAGAGAGTATCTTCTACCTTATGGAGGGTCATGTTTGAGGATGTGATATCCCACTACTGGGTATATTCAGAATGGTAGCGAGAAGGTGGGGCACAGAGTATCTTCTACCTTATGGAGGGTCATGTTGGAGGTATGATATCCCATTGTTGGTTATATTCAGAATGGTAGAGAGAAGGACAAGAGCAGAGAATTTTCTTTCTTTTAGAGGGTCATGTTGGAGGTGTGATATCCTGGTGGTGAGTAAGGATGTGCGCACGCTAACACCATTAAAGTCTATGGGACACGAACATGAAAAACCAAAAGTGCTCATTTTAAAGGCTTATATGCATGGTATTGTCATAAAAAGTGTTTGGGGACCCGTGTCCTGCCCCAGGGGACATGTATCAATGCAAAAAAAAAAAGTTTTAAAAATGGCCGTTTTTTCGGGAGCAGTGATTTTAATAATGCTTAAAGTGAAACAATAAAAGTGAAATATTCCTTTAAATTTCATGCCTGGGGGGTGTGTATAGTATGACTGTAAAGTGGCGCATTTTTCCTGTGTTTAGACCTGTCCCTGCACAAAATGACATTTCTAAAGGAAAAAAAGTAATTTCAAACTGATAGCGGCTATAATGAATTGTCGGGTCACAGTAATACAGATAAAACTCTTGAAAAAAACGGCATGGCCCCCCCCCAGTCCATTACCAGGCCCTTCAGGTCTGGTATTGATTTTAAGGGGAACCCTGCGCCAAAATAAAAAAAAAATCAGGAAGGGTCCCCCCCCAAAATCCATACCAGACCCTTATCTGAGCACGCAACCTGGCAGGCCGCAGGAAAAGAGTGGGGGGGGGGGCGAGAGAGCACTATTCCTCCCACTGACACCAAGGATGGGGCACTATTCCTCCCTCTACTACCAAACATGATTTTTTTATTCCCACTGACGCCAGGACAACTTCTACTCGCAATGGCCACAGTCTGGCCCCTTTAATGTCTGAAGGACAGTAAACTAACCCATTGTTTTGAAAGTTTGGAGACTCCTGTCATACACCACGGCAAGACTGAGCAGAGCAACAAGACACAAGGTAGTTATACTGCATCAGCAAGGTCTCCCCCAGGCAAAGATTTCAAAGCAGACTGGGGTTTCAATATGTGCTGTTCAAGCTCTTTTGAAAAAGCACAAAGAAAGTTCACCCTGAACTCATGCTGTTCACGGTTGTTGGACCAGGAGAACGAATCAGCCCAATTTGGGGCCACTAAATGGCAACTTCCCACTGGTCAAGAAGCAAGCGTCTTGGTTGCTAGGACAGAAGCCGCTGCACAGCATCAGTGGTTGCTAGGACTCAGGCAGCTACAAGCACCCTAGCAACCAAGGACCCTGCTGTCTGCTGGCTTGTTTCAAATTGGCCCGGGTGATATCTTTGACTAAATAGGCACAATGCCATATTTGGTCAATGACATGAGAGAGAATCACCGGCTGGCTGGTTGGCATTCAGCAGCCGGCGAGCTGTCAGTTACAGAGAGTCCTTTAGGGGAGGATTGTTGTGCAGCGGTTGTTGAGTTTGCGTTGGAGGGCTCGTCGTTCATCGCTATTGACCCCGGAACTACGTCTCTGGACGATTACAACTGATGATGGATTTACACCATGGGACTTTTTGGATTTTGGATTTTGTATCACATTTTTTATCACACTGTTTGTGTTTATGAACTAAATCTTTTTTTTTTTTTATTGCGAATGAGTAACCATTTACATGGAGGGGGGTCAATATAAGGGGGAGAGGCCCTTGTAGGGACATGGTGCCTTGCCACGGGGTACCCAAATTGGGAAAATGTGTCCTATTATGTTTCAGGCAAGGGGGCACACACCTGCTACCCCTCCCCCCTTTCCAGACCAGCCAGGCTGCATGCTTTGATATAGGGTTCACTATAGATTTTTGGGGGGCCACACACTTTTTTTTCCAGTCTCTGAAGGGAGGGGATCATGCTCTGCTTCAGTATGTCACAGTACATGTTGGCATTCATGGTCCCCTCAATGATCTGTAGCTCCCCAGTGCCGGCAGCACTCATGCAGCCCCAGACCATGACACTCCCACCACCATGCCTGACTGTAGGGAAGACACACTTGTCTTTGTTCTCCTCCCCTCGTTGCCGCCACACACGCCTGACACCATCTGACACCAAATAAGTGTATCTTGGTCTCATCAGACCACAGGACATGGTTCCAGTAATCCATGTCCTTAGTCTGCTTGTCTTCAGCAAACTGTTTGCACGTTTTCTTGTGCATCATCTTTAGAAGAGGCTTCCTTCTGGGACGACATGCAGACCAATTTGATGCAGTGTGCGGCGTATGGTCTGAGCACTGACAGGCTGACCCCCCACCCCTTCACCCTCTGCAGCAATGCTGGCAGCACTCATACGTCTATTTCCCAAAGACAACCTCTGGATATGACGCTGAGCACGTGACCTCAACTTCTTTGGTGGACCATGGTGAGGCCTGTTCTGAGGGGAACCCGTCCTGTTATACCGCTGTATGGTCTTGGCCACCGTGCTGCAGCTCAGTTTCAGGATCTTAGAATCTTCTTATAGCCTCGGCCATCTTTATGTAGAGCAACAATTCTTTTTTTCAGATCCTCAGAGAGATCTTTGCCATGAGGTGCCATGTTGTACTTCCAGTGACCAGTATATGAGAGAGTGAGAGCGATAACACCAAATTTAACACACCTGCTTCCCATTCATACCTGAGACCTTGTAACACTAACGAGTCACGTGACACCTGGGGGAAAGGAAAATGGCTAATTGGGTCCCAATTTGGACATTTTCACTTAGGGGTGTACTCGCTTTTCTTGCCAGCGGTTTAGACATTAATAGCTGTGTGTTGAGTTATTTTGAGGGGACAGCAAATTTACACCGTTATACAAGCTGTACACTCACTACTTTACATTGTAGAAAAGTGTCATTTCTTCAGTGTTGTCACATGAAAAGATACAAGAAAATAGTTACACAAATGTGAGGGGTGTACTTACTTTTGTGTGATACTGTATATATATGTATATATATATATATATATATATATATATATATACACACACACATACACAGTATTTTTATTATTTACCTTTTTACTGTATGTATATATATATATATATATAGTAAGGTAACCCATTAAATATTGAAAAAGATTTAAATTTAAAAAGACTATTTATATATTGTGACAGCAGGAAGGTAAAGTCACCTGGTTGCATCCAGGGGGGTAGATATATTTCGCCCAGATTCAGGCTTTACGCCGATTTGTACAACTAGGTGGAGAGTTGTATAAGGCTAGTGTGCTCATGGATGACTCATACCTCTAGGGAGAGGGCTGGGCGTCGTGCAGGCAGGGAGTTGATGAGGCCAGCTGAAGCCTGTCAGTTCGTTTAAGGCCTCTATAAAAACTCCCAGATTCATTAGATGTTAGCTCATGCCTGGAACCAGACCTGTGTGGACTGTCTAGGGAGAGTGAACCCCTGTGCGGTGAGAGAAAGCCTGTGTGGCTATATTTTGCTTGGACATTTAAAACCAGGGACTTAGGGACTAGGACAGCACTAGGCTGATCCCAGTTGTTAGTTAGGAAACCTGTATGTTTAGTCAGAGGTCAAGTTGACCAGGATTTATTTTGTTTATGTTTTTTTTGCCTTGCTGTGTTTTTGTCACTGTAAATAGAAAATAAACCGCACCTTTTTGATTTTGAAAACCACAACCTCCGTCTGCTGGGCCTGTTTTTGGGTGGGGAGCCCATCCCGGGGGTCACACATACCCGCTGCCGAGCTAACCCCCTCACAGTTGGTGGAGAACCAGTGGCAGTTTTTTTTTAAGCCAGCATGGAGGAGATACTGAAACAGCTGGCTCTAGCAAATGCCAATCAACAGCAGACAAATGCAGGTTTGCAAAGGAGCCTTGCAGCCCAGCAGCAAGCTCATCAACAGAGCCTTGCAACTTTACAACAGAGTCTGGAGGCTCAGCAACAAGCCCAACAGCAATCTGAGGCCCGCTTCATAGACCTGTTGCAGAAGCAAGAGCAGAGACTACAACAACAGATGGAAGCAGTAATGCAGCAACGTCCGCAGACCAGTGAGGAAAGCCGTCCCACTAATACCGCGTCCTTTGGGGTGAGTCGTTTATTGACAAAAATGACTGGAGAGGATGATCCAGAGGTATTTTTGACCACATTTGAAAGGACCGCTGAAAGAGAAAAGTGGCCTGAGGAGCAGTGGGCTGGACTAGTGGCTCCTCTGTTAACTGGTGAATCGCAGAAAGCTTACTATGACCTAGAGCCTAACCAAGCAAAAGACTATGTGATGCTAAAAGCTGAAATATTGGCAAGGCTGGGTGTCACCCTGGCTGTCCGGGCTCAGCGTGTGCATAACTGGACTTTCCAGCTTGGAAAACCCCCCAGGTCTCAAATGTATGATCTCATTCACCTGAGCAGAAAGTGGCTACAGCCAGAGACTTTGTCCGCACCAAAGATTGTGGAACGTGTTGTAATGGATCGGTTTTTGAGAGCTCTTCCTACTGCCATCCAAAAGTGGGTAAGCCATGGAGACCCAGAGACGGCCGATGGTCTTGTGGATCGTGTGGAGAAATACTTGGCTACAGAGAACCTGACGGCCTCTTCCAGAGACACTCGGACTTTCCACCCTAAGACCAGACCATCCCCAGGGGCGGATAAGAGGATTCCAAGGGGTGAGGGTGGAGAGAGTGAGAGGGTGGGAGCTCTACCCCAAGTTTGGCGAGAACAGCCTGGGAAATCAGCGGCTCAAGAGGCCGCAAGAAGGATCGTTTGCTACCGCTGCCGGCAAGCGGGACATATTGCAGCAAATTGCCCGGTTGTGGAGGAACCCATGCAGTGTGACTTTCTGACGGGCAGACGTCAGTCGCTGTGTGCGACAGTCGCATGCACTGCCATTCGGGGAACTGAGAAACATTTATGCAAAATGTGTATTAATGGTAGAAATGTTGTGGTATTGCTGGATTCAGGTAGCCTTGTGACCCTGATAAAGGCTGAGTTAGTTAAAACAGAGGTCTCTGGGAATAGCAAGGTAGCCGTTATTTGTGTGCATGGGGACACCCGAGAGTATCCAGTGACTACAGTGTGTTTCGAGACCCCCAAAGGTACCCTCTCTCATCCAGTGGGCTTAGTATCTCAGTTACCGCATGACGCCATTGTGGGAAGGGATTTTCCGAAGTTCTGGGAACTGTGGGATGATCCTGAGCCCCCCACTGGTGCCCCTATGTACCAGGAATGTGATAGCCAGAACTCCCCTGAGAGTGGTGAGGACTCTCCGGAATTTCCCTTGTCAGTATTGGCAGGGGAGACTCAAGAAACTGGAGAGGAGCCCACCTCCTCAGACGAAAACCTACCGTCTGTGGAGTTTTCTGATCTTGAGGTTCACAGGGAAAACTTTGCCACAGAACAGTTGAAAGACCCCGCCCTAATAAAGGCACGGGAAAACGTAGTGAAAATAGATGGCGAGTTAGTGAACCCAGATAATACCGGCACTTACCCATACTTCAGCGTAGAGAAGGACCTACTGTATCGGGTGGCAAAAAGGGCAGAAGAAACCGTTGAGCAGCTTGTGGTGCCCAAACCTTACAGGAAGTTGGTGTTGGAGTTGGCCCATGGGCACATTCTTGGAGGTCATCTGGGGACAGAGAAAACCCGAGAGAGGGTATTACAGAGATTCTATTGGCCTGGGGTGATGAAGGACATAGAAAATTATTGTTCCTCCTGCCCTGTGTGTCAGAGGTCGGCCCCGATGCCACATTTCCGTAGCCCGCTGGTCCCTCTACCCATCATTGAGGTCCCGTTTGAGAGAATCGCAATGGATTTGGTAGGTCCTATAATCAAGTCCGCTAGGGGGCACCAGTACATATTGGTTATAATGGACTATGCCACCCGTTATCCAGAAGCGATCCCTCTCAGAAATACCTCGGCCAAAACCATAGCCAAAGAGCTATCTCTTGTTTTTAGCCGGGTGGGTATTTGTAAAGAACTGCTTACGGACCAAGGTACACCCTTTATGTCCCGGGTTATGAAAGAGCTGTGTAAATTGTTCAAAGTGACGCAATTGCGTACATCTGTGTATCACCCCCAAACCGATGGGCTGGTTGAAAGATTCAACAAAACCCTAAAACAAATGTTGAAGAAAGTGGTGGATAGAGATGGAAGGGATTGGGACTGTCTACTTCCTTATTTGATGTTTGCTATTAGGGAGGTGCCCCAATCCTCTACGGGATTCTCCCCCTTTGAGTTACTGTATGGGAGACACCCAAGAGGGCTGTTGGATATTGCCAAGGAAACTTGGGAAAGTGAGAGTTCTCCCCACAGGAGTGTGATTGAGCATGTCGCCCTGATGCAAGATCGAATTGCACAGGTAATGCCCATCGTGAAGGAACATTTGGCCCAAGCGCAGTTGGCACAGCAGAGAGTGTACAACCGTGGAGCCAAGACCCGTACCTTTTCCCCGGGGGATAGGATATTGGTACTTGTCCCTACGGTTGAAAGTAAATTCCTTGCCAAATGGCAAGGCCCCTACGAGATAATGGAAAAAGTGAGCGAAGTGAATTACAAGGTCAGACAACCAGGAAGGCGAAAGCCCGAACAGATCTATCACGTTAATCTGTTGAAAGCCTGGAGGGATAGAGAGTCCCTAGTCGCAGACACTTGGTCACCAGCTCAAACTGGTTGCGTGATTCCTGAGGTTGGAATCGCAGCCACCTTGTCACAACCCCAACAACAGGAGGTTAAGGAGTTTGTGCTTCGCAACAAGGAGGTATTCTCTGAGCTGCCGGGACAAACATCTGGGGTAGAGCATGACATTATTACCCCGCCCGGTGAAAGGGTGAAGTTAAAACCCTATCGGATCCCAGAGGCCCGACGGGAGGCAATACGGGAGGAAGTACAGAAAATGCTGAACTTAGGGGTGATAGAGGAGTCCCAAAGTGATTGGTCTAGTCCCATTGTGTTGGTGCCTAAACCGGATGGGAGCTGGCGATTTTGTAACGATTTTCGTCAGTTGAACAAAGTTACAAAATTTGACACCTACCCCATGCCACGTATAGATGAGTTGATCGACCGGCTGGGAACAGCCCGATACATGACGACTCTTGACCTCACAAAAGGGTATTGGCAAATCCCCCTGGCCAAGTCGGCCAAAGAGAAAACCGCATTTGTAACCCCAGACGGGGCGTTCCAATATAAAAGAATGCCGTTCGGGTTACAGAATGCGCCGGCCACATTCCAGCGGAAAATGGACCAGATGCTGAGGCCCCATCGGAAGTATGCTGCGGCTTACCTGGATGACATAATTGTCCATAGCACAGATTGGGCCTCACATCTGCCAAAAGTGCAAGCAGTCCTGGACTCTGTTCGGGAAGCAGGGTTTACGGCTAACCCCAAGAAGTGTACCATTGGGCAGGAGGAGGCCAAATATCTTGGGTACACCATTGGGAGGGGAGTAATAAAACCCCAACTCAACAAAGTCGAGGCCATCCAGAGTTGGCCACGTCCCAACAGCAAGAAGCAGGTACGAGCCTTTCTGGGAATCGCTGGGTATTATCGGCGATTCATTCCCCACTTTGCTTCTAAGGCTGTGCCCCTAACCAACCTGACGAAGGGGAAAGGGTCGGTCATGATTAAATGGACCCCCGAGGCTGAGGCAGCATTCCAATTCTTGAAACAAGCCTTATGTAGCCAGCCAGTGTTGTACTCACCCGACTTCTCTAGAGACTTTGTCGTACAAAGTGATGCGTCAGATGTGGGGTTAGGAGCAGTATTGTCCCAGGTCTGGAACGGGGAAGAGCACCCAGTCATTTACCTCAGCAGGAAGTTGAAGTCCCATGAGGTAAATTACGCCACCGTTGAAAAGGAGTGTTTAGCGGTGAAGTGGGCTCTAGATTCCCTTCGGTACTACCTGCTAGGTAGGCACTTTGACATGGTTACGGATCACGCTCCGTTAAAGTGGATGGCTCAAAACAAGGAAACAAATAGAAGAGTGAATAGGTGGTTCCTGGCCCTCCAGGAATTCAACTTCACAGTAAAGCATCGCCCTGGCGTTCAAATGGGGAATGTGGATGCTTTGTCTCGAGTACATGAATGCCTGATTGCTGGTGTTCCAACCCCGAGGTTAAAACAAGAGGGGGGGGTATGTGACAGCAGGAAGGTAAAGTCACCTGGTTGCATCCAGGGGGGTAGATATATTTCGCCCAGATTCAGGCTTTACGCCGATTTGTACAACTAGGTGGAGAGTTGTATAAGGCTAGTGTGCTCATGGATGACTCATACCTCTAGGGAGAGGGCTGGGCGTCGTGCAGGCAGGGAGTTGATGAGGCCAGCTGAAGCCTGTCAGTTCGTTTAAGGCCTCTATAAAAACTCCCAGATTCATTAGATGTTAGCTCATGCCTGGAACCAGACCTGTGTGGACTGTCTAGGGAGAGTGAACCCCTGTGCGGTGAGAGAAAGCCTGTGTGGCTATATTTTGCTTGGACATTTAAAACCAGGGACTTAGGGACTAGGACAGCACTAGGCTGATCCCAGTTGTTAGTTAGGAAACCTGTATGTTTAGT